>KV751315.1:8977555-9017618 GCA_001698575.1 Mola mola
AAATCGGTCACTGCTGACCTCTGCTAAACATTGAGATTGATTAAGAGCTGGATGCCATGACAACATTGGTTGAAATTCGCTTGTAATTTCATGTGACATGGAAAAACAATATCAGACAAAAAAAATGTGTTTTTTTGTAATTTTTTTGGCATATATCATTCAACAGGCAACAGTGTGATTAAGGATATGCTCCTGGGTTAAAATTAAACTTCAAACAATATTATCTTTTTATGTCCTTTAAAGCAGATGAAGACAGTATGATCAGTTACAACATGACATGAAACAATATAATACAATGTCCTCTGACATATCTCTAGAAAACCTTCATTCAATCTACTTCACATTTGGCAGAGGTTTCAAGCATGTGCCGTGTCAAAACTGCTCAGGGTGGGAAGTTCAAATTCTAGTATAATATTATGTTGCTGTTCCTGTTTCAAGCCATAAAAATACAGGACGACTGACATATTGTCATCATATCCCCTCCCTAATGATCAGCACCAATAATTGGTGACAGTTTCTGGTCATCTTTGTTAGGGACATCCCTTGCCCATGTCTCTCTACATGGAGCTTAATGAGAAAACAGACAGTAAATGTTATGCAGTCTGTTCTACATATACACACATATGTATATGTTTTCAATATTTATGTATGGTAGAAGTATGTGTCAGATTATGCCACGATAAAATGTATAAGTAAAATCAATAACGTAAGGTCCTCAGGAAAACCAAAATTAGATTCCGGGCCCACTGGTTTCCAAGCAGTGGTAATTTCTCTCCGCCATTCTTTCTCTAAGCTCTCAAATATTGCTTCCCTCCTACAGCGTCACTCCGTGAGCAACTTGACTGAAAAATAACTCTCAAATAATGGTAGGGAAAATTCTGGCCTCCTAAAATATTGGTAGGGTTATGAACCTACTGCCCATATGCAAACCTTCCCATTTGGTTTGGAAGGACATCAGGGAATTTCTTCCAATGTAAAACAACATTTTTCATAAGCGACTGGCTATTGTTACTGTCAGACAACTGCCGCATTCATCCACTTCCCAGCTAACATTACTGTTTAAGTGACAGGATGGGTGTGATTCATTCGTTCTGAATGTCTTGAAGACGGATATTATCAAGCTTGCTTTGTAAGGGGATATTATGTATGAAAACAGGCCCATCTATCAGCATCTTCATGTCACAAACACTTGAATTTGAAGCGCTCGGAACACAGTTTTGTGTTGATATAGTCTATGTGAGCAACATACAGAAATATTTGAGTATGATATTTTTGCAATATTTCTGAATAAACTAGAATATTTTTTTAGCTAAGCTCAGCAGGACACGTAATGTCACATCACAAGTTTGATAACAACCAGCATGTTTTTCTTCCAGACTGACGCCTGTCCTATAATGTTGTGTAACACTATCAGTTGTTTTTTCTTGAAATTTGGCACAATGTTCCTCTGGATTGTCAATATCATTGCCTTTTCTGGTCCTGATTAATCAAGAAATGATGAAATGATAACAAACTGTCCGATACCTCTCTATTCTATGAACTACAGCCCAGTGGCACAACATTTTCCTGGTATGTCTCCCACCCGGAGTGAGGCATCAGTGGAAGATGTCCACCATGTGTCCATGGAGAGCCAACACAGAGCTCACATTTGACGCTGGGCTCCCAGGTTACTTTAAAGAAGTAGCCCGAAGACATAAAAAGCTAAGCAATATGAATTTACTGCTGTTGACAGTGGAGCATCTTCAACAATCAATATCAGTTTAAGTGTGCAATGTATTTGCTCTCCACAAAACCAGCAGACTCCGGTTTTCTAAACTGTAAAATAAAAACGAACTTTCATATGTAATATTTTTCAAACAAATACGACATATTTATTAATTTATGTATTATTTTTCTGCAATTATCTGCATAGTTGTGCTTTTTCCTAATGTTTAATTTACCCTTAGTATTAAGCAATGTGAGAGTTCATATACTAACAGCTAAAACTCTACCAAATGTCACCTGAGTGAAAACGCACAGAGTTGTATACATTATACAGCTTCAGCTAGTAATAGTGCAAAGCTGTACATTAGTTGTGTGCATGTTAGCACAAAGGCCGACTTCTCACTGGTGAAATTAAAAGGCTGCCTCCAGCCTCCCCATAATTTTTTTCATAATTACACCTTGCATTAGTACCTCAGATTTATTTCTGTTCCATTCACTCTCTATTTGCACTTACTTAGCATCTGTATTTGATACTGAACCTATAAAGGTCTACAGGTGTGGTACTCACGGTCATTGTCGTGAATGATTTGGAAATTCTTGACAGAGGCCTGTGTGACTCTGCCATGGAAGTTGAGCACATAGGATTGTGTATCGTCATTCCACACAGGTGTCTTGTTGTGGAGTTCAATCACACTTTCTGTGTTCTTGTTCTGCCATCTGGCCAGCAGTGACTCATGATCCTGTAATGAAGAGGAATACAGCTTGCACAGTGACATCATGGGCATCAGATTAATACATACACGCATCAGAAGAGGTTGCGCTGGTCAAGAAATTAGGCATTACACACATTTCGTGGGCGAATTAACACCCTCTCGTGGTCCATGTTCATTCCAGGAATGATGACGCTCATCTTGCGAGGCCCTTTGAATCCTAATACATTGGTTTCCTAGATGGAAGAGAAGATAAATTGGACTGTAATTGTGTTAACCTGACAAACCTTTATTACCATATTATTATATTCGATATCATTATGTCAAATCTGATTAAAACTGTACTGAATAAAGTACACAATAGACATGAAAACAGAGATGTATCAACTGAAGACACTCACAGAACACAAACATACATTCAGAGCAGTTTAACTGAACCATTCCCAACTAAATATTTGAACGTCTGTGATAGCTGCCTCCTAATTAGGCCGTTTGTTTTTCTTTTATAGTTATTTTCAAATGCATATGTTTGATTATTTCAGTTAGACTCTCTAAATGGAACTGTGCATCTGAGAGGCCACCAGACACATTATTCCATGATGTATTCTCAAAGCAAATAAAAGTACATATTGTCATGGTTATGAGTTTTTGCTTTTGTTTTCCGTAAAGTTTTGATTTTCTAAGTCTATTCTTGTTTGGCATTTGTGCTCAAATGTATTATTTTTGTGTAGGTTTCAAGTAATTCCCGTTTTAGTCTGGATGGTTTTATTTCTTATTCTGATTTTCTAGTGTTTGTGTACTGAAATTCAATGTAACCTTTCTACTATTTTACCTGTGAGTTTTTTTGTTTAGTTTCCTCATGTGTCTGTAGTGTTTCCTCTGTTGCTTCTGTCAGATCTTCCTGTTCCTATGGTGCCTTTGTCCGTGTGTTCCTTGTGAATTCCTTACAGTTCTTGTATTTTGTTTTCCTCCCTGGTTTCTGGACTTTTCTGAATTATATTTGGGGTTTTTTTGTCTTTCCTGTATTGGAATGTTCTGTTCATTGCCTGGTTTTAACCCCCGCCTGCAACAAAATTCATGAGTTTGGCCTTTTGTTAACAAATATCACTGATCCCACTCATCTGTGACAATATTCAATAAAAATCAGTGCAGCTACGTTTTAAGGAGCATTTCGACTCACATAGCAAATGGCTGCTAGCTCCTGACGCAGGTTGCTGGCTTCGAGGCTAATGGTGCTCTTCCCAGGGTTCAGACCGCTGTCGTATACAGTGAACTTAGTGCCCATGAGATTAGACCTGCAGGAAAACACAACAAAAAGCAAAGATTTAATGATTTAATGCTGTGTCTGCTGACAATGCTGAGATAAACAACATATGTAGACAACTGCATGTGGGGGGGCATATTGACTGCCTTACTGAAGCACAAGACTCAGCTTCAAGATAAGAGACTGATCTCCTGGACCTTTTGGACTTGACCCTTGCATCTCTGAATAACAAAATGTGTATTCAGAAAGTGTAATAATCTAGTAATTGATGGTATAATTACATCAGTTAGAGGGATGATGTTGTACCTTTGTTTACATTTTCCTGTAAGTGCCAATTTAAAACCAATAAATCTATAAAAATAACCCCCACCCCTAGATTGATGATTGTTGATTTTTGAAAAGTAATGCCGTTGTTGTGCTTAGAGATTCTTTTTGTGTTATGCTGTCTCAGCAGTGGTAGTGCCACTTCTTACCCTCTTTACTATGTAAAGAGGAAGCATATATATGTTGTGAAATAGCTTTTCTCTAGTGACTGTAATCCGTAATGTTCAGTCCTTGAGATAAGATGTCCATTACAACCTCCGGTGCAGCGCTGACATTGTCTTTCCTACGACTAGAAAATTGTGGTTAATGGAAAGATGCAGTAGCCTTTTTTTTACCTGCGCTTATAATTTCATTTGTATCTAACATGTTATCTGGGAGGATTTTAACACCTACTGATTTCTCTGTGATGTGTGTCCATATTTACTTTTCATGTTTACATTTAAATGTAGTTTATAGTTAATAGCAGCTTTCAAACAAGCACTTGATTTTGTGTGGGAGATAGAGACAACGCTGCACCTTACGGCCAGATAAAAAATCTCATGGGTAGGATAAATCTAAGACCAACACAACGGCAGTGTTTTTCTTGACCGAGTATGTCAGCGCAGCTCTAACTTCCAAATCCGTGGCCATATAAAACCTAGCCAGTAAGGCACATGATGACTGTAGTGGTGTATGTGTACATCATAGGTAAGCAGTACGTTTCTGCAGCTGTTTCTCAAAGCCACAGCTTTAAAGAGCTTACTGTACTAGCACACCTCTGATAGGCCATACCTCGTTTAGTCCTTGAGGGGGACTCTTGAGAGGCACTAGATGAAAGGTCACTGTTCATTTAAATTTAGTACCCCCATCCATCAAGCGAGACAGTGATTGCAACAGTTTGAACAGCGCTTCGACCAATGGTCAGGCCGGCTCTGAAGATTAAAGGCTGAACCGAGCCACATTTGATTAAACTCTACAGGAGTTTCCATGGAGCTACTAACGCAGGCTTGAAGCTGTCTTCAAAGATAATGCCGCTCAATGCTACTCATTTCCTACCGATGCTATTGTGGCCTGGGAGTCCACAGCAAATGTCCAATCACCAGCAAAGTACATACAAGATATTTGAAAATTGCATGATGAATTCCATACCGTAAAATGTGCCTATTAATGTAAAAGTGCCATTCAAGAGCTATTTGTTAACATATACATTAGCAGTTAGATTATGATTTATATATGATTTTATTCATCATGAAAAGTTAAATAAAGGAATGTGGTTAGAATTCAAATGTATTTTTATTATTTAAATGTGGAAGTGTATTCTGCTTTGGTTAAATATCCATAAGATACGAGTACACAAATACATACAATTAAACTAAATCATCACAGTAGAGAAGTTAAAGGAATGATTACTCAATGTTTATCTCATTTATGGTGTTGGCGACCAAAACATGTTGTAGCAAAGACACTGAGAAGTTACCTCAGTTTACCAATGAAGCTTTCTCCACCTCGAGACAAATCGGTGGGATCAATGGAGATGAGGTAATTTGACGTTTTACTCTTTTTCCTCTTCCTGCCAGCTAACAAGAACATCTGGAACAATAAAAAAAAAATGGGTAAAATAAAAGCCTCAGCAAGTACTGCAGTATATTGATAAGGTGTCTGTTAACTTGGCAAAGAAAGTGCAATTCAATGGGTAATTTTGCACTTTGTTTGTTTGAACTGATAACTGACTCACTTTTTTGCCGTCCTCTTTCTCCAGGTGCAGGTAGTATGTGGGATACATGCCCCTGTCCATGCCCTTCTTGTCTCTGGTGATTCTGCACTTCACTCTGACCCCCTGGGGTGCAGGTCGCAGAGAAAACTCTTCAAGGTCGTCCACATCGATGGCGGGTTCATTGACTGGTGGGGTGGGTGCTGATGCTACCTCCTATGGTTGGAAAAAAAACATCTCACAAAGGGCAGGACCTCTTGTAAGATGGTTGACACTTGAGTGATGCATAGTGTTGACTTTCATTAGGACAGAGTAATGAGGCTGAAGATCAAATCACCCACAGGGATTTGAGAATGAGCACACTGCGTCTAAAATAAGGACCTGGTATAGTGATGGAAGAGTGAGCTGACTGAAGGGAAGGAGTGGAATGAGGAGCTAATAGAAATGATGGTTATCATTGCAACAATGCCAGCCGAGAGCAGAGACTGAAAAGGGGATGCATTTAAAGTCACAAAAGGAGGTCTAAGTTAAATCTATGACTCAAACCTTAGCTCATGCATATTAAAGAATTTCTGGTTTAAAGCGATCAGAAAAATAACAGTTTAATGACTGAAAAACACATGTTTTCAAGGCATTTATATGTTTAATCACATAAATCGCATTTTAATGCTCGTGCATGGCGGTCTTCTTGCCAACAGCCTGTCTAACATCTGTGCAAATAAACGGCCCGACAGAGCAGAAGCAAAAGGCCCAAAATGCTTTCAGTCATAAAACCTGAATAGAGTTTCAAATATCCATATGAGTGACAAAACTGAATCTTCATACATACGAAACACAACATGCATTTGTTTTTTACCTTGCATGACTTCTTGCTCGTGGCAGAGCCCGGTCTTGTGTTGCTGTTGAGCTGCGAGGAACTGGAGCTGATTTCATCCTCATCATCTTCCTCTTCATCAAAATTCATACTGCTGGATATGCCTTCACAGACAAAAATATAAAGGAAAAACAAAAGAAAAGATCTGTCAGATTCTTCACTGCTTTTAATTGGTATCAGGAAATGACACTGACAGGAACGAATTCCCACTTCCTTCACAGTTTCACAACATCTGTCTTCTGCAGAAATAACATCTTCAAAATCTGAGAGACTGAGTAACATGAGCAACATAGGTAATACATTTCCATTCAATCGTAGGTGAAAGCAGGAGTCAGAGCTCAGCTAAATTTGAGATGTTGAGCCATTGTTGTTTCTCTCTGGTGTTATCTGACTGTCATCTACAGGACAGGACATTGCATGAAGTCATTGCATTATGTTTCCATGCAAAAAATGAGAGTGCAGTCATGTATCTTTGGTGCCCAACACTGTGAAATAGACTTCTTCCACTCAACTAAATATGAAAATAAACTGAATCTGCCTACCTAGTGTAAAGTTTCTAATTACTCTCCATTATAGGAAAAATGTCAATGACAGCAATGTGATGACCAAGAAGAGTAAACCATGCTGTGAAAATAGGACCTTGAAATTTTACATACTTTCACTTAAAGCAGAAAATCTTATCATTTTTGTCTTTCTTAAGTCTGTTTATTGCTTAGCGGGAAGTCTTGTAAAAAGAAGTGTGCATATAGGCCAGTTTAGTGTCCTCAAAAGTTCCCAGAATGGAAGCAGTGTTGCCTTTCAATGAAACACTAGTGATTTGATGGATTTGTAAATCGAAGTTACACATCAATGTGACATCACATGATTTTCAAGTGTTAACAAAACATAATTTACTGCTCAATGTAAACTGATGAAGTTATTAAAGGTTCAGGAACTCTTTCTCCCACTCATCCCACCACCTCTGCCAAAAGTGGCCTCAAAGACCCACTGCACATACATGAGTCTAACCCCCTTCCTCTGCTGTTCTTCTCACAACCTTCTACCCTAAAGCCTATTCCTTTCTGTCATAGCACAGTCTAGTGGTCAGAGGGCTTTTTGTCTTGTAGAGGAGGGCCTACCACTTGAGTAACTCAGTCATACATGTTTGAACCAGACACAGAAGAAGAACTGCTTGTACAAGGTCTTCTGCAAGTTGATGCATCAGAACGATAAGTTTCATTTCTACAGTGTTATGCCCCACCCCCGCAAGTTGTCAAAATTGGTGGGTTCCTGAGGTTTTCTCTGTAGAAGACTCTGGCTGTCTGAGTTTGTTGTTGGGAAACTGTCATTGGTGGATTGAGGAACAAAAGCGGAAAATCTAAGCCATGATGTTGACTGTTTATTTTGGTCATCATGATTACCATAATACATAAAAACACCATATACGTCCAAAACTTGACTTTCGTCAGGCGTGTCTTTGATACTATCCTACAAAATGCCGTTTAATTATGGCTGAATGAAACAGCGATCTGTGTCTACAGAAAAGAAAAATAAATGTATCATAACCTACTTTCTGAATTCTATCATTTGGACACTGGCTCCTGAAATAGCGTTTCTGTTTGCAGATCTAACATGACTCAGTGTGTTTCACCCTCCGACAGACACAGCCGTGGAGCAGAATGCTGTGGGTGTCACTATGGAACAATGTTCAGGCCGCTCCAGATGCAGCAGCGGAACCTTTCTTGAACACTGAGCGTACCTTTCTTGAGCATGGTGACGCGCAGATCCTGTTTACTCTGTGAGTGAGCGCAGCTCATCACGGGCTCGGCCTCGCCCTCCTCGGTGGCACTGTGGCCCACTGTCAGGATCTGGATCTGGCTGTCGTCCTGCTGGAAAGCAAGGCCATCGTTCGCTGCCGAGCAACAACCCCACAAACACAGCCAGGGTCTTGTGTTAGCATATACACTGTTAGGTTGTTGTTGCCCTCAAAATAGAACTTCCGATCAGGTATGAAGTTGACACACATGCGGCTTGTTGTATGTGTGGGTGCTTTGAGCTCCATTCTGTTGTTTTATGTTCGTTACGGTTTCAAAAGAACTGACCACAAGCAGAGAATGTGAATGGACCTTTCAAAGCCATATTTTGGCAGAAGTGTTCGTTGTGTTGAGTCGGACTGTATAATTGCTGGTCTAATAAGCTGGTTTCCTTTATTCTTTTAAAGGTTCAAATGTAGAAATCTGCTCTCTTATGAAATAGCATTTGGCTCTCACTTATTCATGAAAGTCACTGCAATGCTTTCAAAATAATAACTCAGGCAGAGACGCTTGAGGAATTATTATTGACTTATCTATAATTGAACTGTAGAGTATTCAATATCAGTCCACATGTGTATAAACAAGTTTTTTTCTATTCTATAATTAAAATTGCTGCAAGCCTTGCTAAGCAGATGAGTGCAAATAGGAATCCACTCTGCATTAATTTTGCTGAATAGTATTTAACCTTATATTTAATTTCACATTTAGGTATTTTCTAATAAATAAAGCTCAAGAATCAAGAATATCAAGAATAATAACGTATTCAAATTATAATGAACCTACCAAATGGTACTAAATAAATTACACACATTAAAATTTAGTGATTTGGTTGACTTTGTAACTGCACAGACACAAAGCACAAAGTTCCTTTCCAACTGTATTTAGAGGTTTTCTGAAATAAGGAGAGTCTGAACTCAGAATAATAGGTGTGTTTCAAAATCAAGGGCAAGGACAAACATAAAGAATAGATGTACATCTGTTAATAGGGCGAACTTGTCAAATAGTTGTGACAATGAATTTGTTGTTGAATTTCTTTTGCTTTTGTTCATGTTCTTGTTCTTACAGTATTTGTATGTTGGCACCATTGTGACTAAACAAACTGAAGATCTTTATGCAGCTTGCAGCCTTTACTCATCTATCCTGCTGCCTTGATATAATTATGTTTCTTTTCCTCAACGTTTTGCTTGTGCTTCGTTCTTGAGAGAATCAGAAAGTGAAACAAAAAGGGAGACAGGTCCATCCATGCTGAGCTTCACGCTACTTGGCCTGATTAATCTTTTACCCCAGTGGAATTGCTCTTTTTTTCTAGGGCAAAGTCATTTCAAAGATAATGAGCATCTGGTATCAATGATTGTGTTTGCTTTGATTCCCCATTGCTCTGTAATAATTCTTTAACGAGTACAGCAGCATTTCAACACTCGGTCTTTCCACTCTCATCTTTTAGTCTCTGCTTGTGGTTTTATCGTAGACAGTTGAGCTCTGACAGGCATGCCACTGCAGCGTTGCTGAGAGGGCAGCTTCACTGGCTGTGTTTTTGTTGCCAGATGTGGCTTATAAATCAGCAGGCATTATGTGAGACTGTGAAGAGAGCTTGAATAGACAGCTGCAGCCCCTCGATAATCAGGATGTTTTCTTTCTGCTCACATGGTGTCATTTGCCTTCCTTGGCCACCTCCTCCCGTCACTCAGTCACTCTTTCTTGCCTGTCCATTCATTTCACCTCTACTGTTTGTCTTTAGTACTGGCAGGCTGACCTTTGTGCTTCCCCTTCCTCTCCTTCTTATCGCTGCCTGTCTGTGGAGTGGAGCTGGCTGAGGCTCTGCCCTTTTTGGCCGAGCGAGGCTGCTGCGAGTCCGTTCTCACCTTCACCTCCTCCTGTTCAGCTTCTTGCACTAAACACAGAGATGCAGAGAACCAGCAGCACTTCCGGGTTAGCACAGCAGTGGGGCAGGTGGTCAACTTTATAAAAAAATGAATTAGCAATATTACTGAATAATGTGTATAATAAGAAATATACTATACCAAACATGAATACAGAGAGATCTTATTTATTTTAATAGTACAAGCCAAATAAGTTTTACTGAGTGTCTGATGAATCTGATATGTACCTGATAAAATAATAAGTCTTTGTAAAATCTAAATAACTCTTATAGTATGCATTACAGTTTTCATAACAAATGTTGCATTTTTTTAAAGGAATACATTAATTAAACATAGCAGAAATATACTTTCACATTAAAATACAAACATATTTCAGATCTAAAGTGAAAATGTCTACTCCTATTTGTGAGGGGGGATTAGAGGGGGATAAAGTTATCATTATTACCCAGAATACGTCAGAACATTAGCCTAGTGCATTTTGTCTGAATATTTTCTTCTCTCTCTGCATAAAATGTGACCATTTGTGGCCTTGAGCCCAGAAATTGGCCTTCAGACTGGGGATTAGAGAGCTGCTCTGGTCTCCGTGCGTAGATAAAAACTTTCATCCATCCCAGGCCTAAAACCTCTGGAGTGGGTAGATTTGCAGCGTAAATTTGCAGTTGGTGTTCACAATAGATGGTATAATAATTTGTAATGGTTGGAGTGAGTAAGTGGGAAAAGAAACAAAAACTGCAGAGGAATAAATTCTCTCCAGCCCAAGAACAGACATTTCCTATCAAACAAGCAGTCTGGAATCCTTGTTTGTTGAGTGTATTCATTTTAAATGCTCTGCTTGAGTTTTTACAGACCGTGATAGATGGTGCTGCTGTTGCTACTGAGGTAGGATTCCACCAGCGGAGCCTGTTCCTCGCTCTGTTTGGTCCGTCGAGCACGAGACCTCCCGTCCACAGTAGACTGGACCATCAGAGGCTCCTGCCTCTTCTTCTTCTGCTTCTGCTCAAGGAGCGCCCGCTGTGTGCAGAGCATTGATGTACAAGCATTAATGAATCCTGTACAATTTTTAAAGCTGAAAATCACAAATTGTCAAAGTAATGTTGCCTCCATATGTTCTATCAGTGGGCTCTACAGTCCATCTTTCATAAATTCGCCACACAAAATCTGTGTCTGTAGGTTGTAAAGCGTTAAATCCTGTGATAATCACATTTTAGGCAACACAGATTTTCTTGTAATCTCCTTGTGCTTCAGGCAGAGCGTTGGGTTCAAAATCAAAGCAGCAACAACATCGTCCGAGATAAATCTGCAAAGTCCGGAGAAAAATCAGGAGATGTTTAAGTATGTGATGCCAGAACCACTCCAACCTGCGGCTAGATACAGTATAGCTCTTCATCTGGACTAACTGTCAGGTATATGCAAGTCTGTAAACCAGAGCTCATCAAATATTGAAGTTTCTATTAGTGGAGAGCTCAGGCTGCACACTGCACAGCAGCGTCGCATGTAAAGCTCACATCCTGCAGAGGCAGCGCCTGCAATAATAGAAGGTGCTTTTACACTGTGCACAGATTTGACTGTTCAGGCTTTGAGGGAAATGTATGACACCAAACGTGGTGTAAAAGGTTTGAAATGCAGCTAAAAGAAAGCTTTTCTCCATAAGTAACAATTTATTCATCAAAATATGTTATTTTTTACCTCACGCTATGCGTAAAATCTTGTGAGTCCCCTCCAATCCCAGAGTAATAATCCATAAAGTTAGCGTCGTTTAGAAATGCCATTTTAAATCCATTTGGGCAGTGTATTGGCTTGCATGTAAAACAGACCACCTGGGACGCCTTCCAGGTGATTTTTTTTATAGGGAAAAGACTACAGGAGCATTTGATCTGACTGCAGAGCAGAACACAACGTCAGAGTGCCACAGTTTTCACTGTGTAAGGACAGAACTGATGCCGAGGCGTGTTTGTCTTGTCTGGCTGAGGCGCTGATGACAACAAACAGTGACAACAGTTTGCAGAATGTGAAGACACATAATAATCAAGTGCACCCACACAGAAACATACACATCAAGGGGACTTTACTTTTAATGCAAACAACGAGATGTCTGTCACTGACAGGATGAATCTGATCATTTATGATCAAGTACAAATGCTGCTGATATTTTGGTATAATATATAAACTGAAGAGTATTATTTCATTGACTTCATTGGGTCACAAAAACATGCAACACAACAATTGATACTTGGGGGTCCTTTATGAATCTCTATAAATCTTATAAATCTATGAAATCATTGTAATATGCAGAGAAATGGAATCAATAAAGTAGACTCTTCTAATGGCGCAATCTCTATGAATGAATTATATATTTTTATCTTTTATGAGTAGTAGTAGTAACTATCCGCTTAACCTTTACAAACATTTAAGTAGATAAAAATAGGGTTCTATCACAATATAGAGTCTCACTTTTACATCCTTAGATATATTATTTATTCCTATTATTATTCATCAGGCTCAAAACATATTTTAAAATTTTAATACAGCCTACATTATTGACTGGGCACTTCAATTTACCCTCTTATACGAATGTGGCTCAGAGAGATAAGTCCGAGCTGGTTATTTGTGTCCATGAAAAAAAATGCACTCTTCCAAATGATTTTGCCTGTTATCAGAAATACAGGGAAAACAGCACAAGACTCACCTGTCTGTCCAGTTTCTGCTGACGGAGGTTGGTGCCTTCGTCATCTAAAGAGCTGCAAACAAACAGAGCAAAGAAGGGGAAGAGGCTGCTGTTAAATGTGCTTCCGTTTATAGTGTTTATAATATCATACGGATGTTTTTAATACGGCTTTTCTTAATTTGAGTGCTATTCTGAAACTGGAACACAACAATTATCTTAGTTTCAGGCTGTATTTCAGCTTTCTTGCCTGGAAAATGCTTTGTGACACGTGTTGTGGCTGCTGAAAAATTTGTTTCTGCATCAGGACATTCTGAGAACTTGATTACCCTCATTATCCTGTGATTACTTCTGAACCCTGAAAATACATCAGGTAATTTTCCCTGATTGATGAAAACCAAAATGAACAATTCAGTTAATACCATTAATTTAGTTGTTTTCCACTAGTTTATAGATTGTATGAAATATGTGTTCATAACTTTGTGCATTGTTATCTTGAACACATTTACAGCAACAACCAAGAATATTAGGGAATAATCGTATCTTGAATTTTGGAGTGGAAGAAAAGCTTTGTTGCTTATAAACCTCCGTCACCCTGTGAATATACAATAGCCAGCTACACTTGTACCATGTGAACAAATTCTTGTTACAATGTAGCTTCAGGTACATATATGCCAGGCACTCAATTTACATCCATGTCTGCCTAGACTTATATAAAGACTTAAGGATTTTAATAAAAAAGGGAATAAATGTAGCTCTATTGACATATATAATTCCAGTTAATTTGCAGTGGGAAACAAGCTGTCTTCATTTAGAGACTTACACAGAGGACTGCAAAAGACTGATAAAGAGCTTTGTCACATGGGGCAACAGCTAATATCTGAAGCTCAATATCCGCCAAACAGATGAGCTTGTGTTGAACTACTGCAGTAAGTTGTTATTTTAGAGAAATAAAAATCTGCCAAATAATACATATACACACACATCAACCCAATGGCACAGTTTAAACGCTGGGACCTTCATGTCACAAATTCACTATCTAAACAAATGAAAAATATTCTATGTTTACCATCTCCCCTTTTTTTCCTGAGTGATGGCATCACCCTATCAGAGCACGCTGTCTGGCAGGGCCACCCCTTTGTGTGAATATGTAAATAATTAATAAATGTACTAGAAAATTAACCGAAATGAAAAGTAACTGAGAAGTAACAAACTTTACTTTTAAATCATATTGTTGTTATTCCGTACCCATCACCTGACATACTGTAATCATCAGCAAATGTAATCCAAATCATTTTTAACAATTTCCCTCAAATTAGATTAAGTTCTGCATGCAGTTTAAGTTGTCCAGCTGTGGCTACATGTCCAAGATGAGTGAGGCACTCACACATTTGACAGCAACTCAAATTGGGAATAGTGACAGTGGTCAATGAATATTGGTTATCAAATATTGCAATATTGATTTTATATTATGACATAACTTTGAAGTTGACCTTTTTGGTATGAAATGTTATCTCTGCATCATTTTTAAACGTATTTCTGTAGACATGTGGACTTTTTATTAGTATTTCAAGTCTTGAGTTATGGCCCAAAAACATCTTGTATAAGATCAGAGTTGCTTTTAAATGCTAATCAGTTTGACCTGGAGACAAAGTGGACATTTGTACCAATGACACGAATAAAGATGGACCATCCAGGATACATGTGCTGCCATTTGAAGCTGGTGATGTAATTTGGAAACAGATTCTGTGCAATGGCAGTAGTGAAGTTGCAGTATTTTACTGTTCAGTACTGTTCAGAAAAACAAACACTTATATACATACATACATCTGACACATATATCAGAGTGATAAGATTACCTAAAACGGCAAAAACCGTATTTGGGAAAAATCAACTTGAGTTTTACTTTTGAGTTTTTAGTTTGGCGCATGTGGTATCTAATATAACTGTGGTTTATGACCTATACTGTAGCCCACCACCAGAGGGCAATTGAAATGCTTTGGCTTCACTCCTGGGGTGCTGTCAAGTTTTCCATCTTTTTTTTTATTGGGTGTCAGCTAAAATGGTTACTGAAGCGGTTAAATTGGAAATGTATACTATAATACGTAGAGCTCTCAAATTAAAAATAAGCACCAAGAGGTTTCTTTAGTTGTCAGTTAGTGGTCAGTAAGCTTATTGTAGCATGTGGTAAGTGTCAACATGTTCTGGGTTTTATCAGAAAACTGCTGCAGAGTTCCTCCTACATCCCCCTCTCTGCTCCATGTTCCCTTTAATTGAGACATTGCTTTTATTTCCCTTGGCACCCATTATTTGGTATGCCTCTTGGTTTTCTTGCTTGAAAACAAATTGTGAAATAACAGATAGTCCATTATAACTGTCTGCAAGTTAAAATGTATTTTGCAAAACTTCACTAAAGTTGCATTAGAGATTTCATGATTGTTTTTATGAGATTTTATGAGCCAGTTGTAAGTTAAATGTACAAATCCATAGTTGAGGAGTTGTCTTTTTATATTACAGCGAACAACATTCATCAATGTTTTTCTTAACATTCACTAAAGTGTGCCAGCATATGGACAGTAGCATCTGTCACAAGAAAGGCGAAGACAAAAGGTCTCGTGATGGAGCATGTCATACACAGTGAAGGCTCTAAAGCAATTTGACAGAACATTTAGGGTTAAGGTGCCCACATTAATAAAATTGACATTAAGTCACAGCAAAGTACTTAACGTTCACCCGCCAATGGCAGACTTTAAATTCATGGACAGCCAAGGGTTCATCTTTTCAGTGGCAAAAGGTTTCCAAATGGAAAAAAAACAGATCTGCAGAAACTCTGTTCTGATATATTTTCTATTATACCATATCCTTCCACCCCTTATTTAAGGACCACACTCAACTGGATTATTTGATTTATTGATGTCCGTCAGACATGCGTGTATCTTGTACAGTGTTAGTGTTTATCATCAGCAGCAGGCCACACTCTGGACACCAGATTGCCCTGGTGTGGCAGAAAAGCCACTTGCTTGATTGCAGAGCCATGTCTAACTGTGAGATTTGGCAGTGTCAGAGGAAGCGGTGCTTCCCAGCTAAAAGCTGACACTAAGTATGGCACATACCAAAAGACATATAGGCTTTGTCCAGGAGCTCCACTCTGTGGTTGGAACACTGCTGGGAGACCAGTCTCCATAGGACTATAGCTGGGAATCGTAACTGTCATAATTCAGCTCAAGATGGAAGGATTCCCCCTCCTGGACATCCTCCCTCAGCAGCCATAAAAGCAGTTCCTTTCGGGCCACAGAAAATAGCGAGATTTGCAGTCTTATATCAATGTGAGCATCCTTATAAACTAAAGATGCTCCACTATTCACTACTACAGAGAGGTTGCTCGCTCTGTCTATGAGGCATTCAAACTCCTAGAAAGAGTTGGGCTGCAATGGAATTCTCTTGAACAAAGGAAAAAAGCATGGCAGTCTGATTAACAATTATGTTGGCTCAGAGTAAAGCTCCATGATATTTCAGTACATGAAGAATTCCATACCAGAACTCTACTTCCCACTCATTTCTGACCTGAGACCAGAACTAGTCAATCTATCAACCTGCAGGTGGATGGAGTTGGCAATCACTGCTCTACCCCATCAAGGCTTTAGCAGTGTTTACAGTGATTGAAGTGAATAGCAGCTGTTCTTCGCCTGCACACTTCCAGAAACGAGGATTTGTTTAATGAAAGAGACATTGTGCATCACCACGAACGACATAAGAGTATGTGATTAGTATTCAACCTCTCTGTCCTCCTCGTGGTTTTCTACAGGTGTTGTGGTCTTGCAGATGCATTTCACAGGTGTCGCTATTTGAGTTTAAATTTCTCAACGGAAAAATGTTACTTCAGGTTGTGAGAATCTTACAATAAAACCCTGAATTGCTCCAAATTACAGGGCAATGAGATGTTTTTCCCAGACAAGTTGGAGACAATGAGCTATAGCACAGGGGAGACGGATGAAAGATAGAAGGGGTAGATGTCTGCTGACGCTTGATAAATGAGAATATTATGTTGTTGTCCAGAGCACTTAATGATGAATGCAAGTGCTTGTCATCATGGGCATTTCTAAGTTTACTTTATATGCAAATGCAGATTTGCTCCTTTAATATCCTAACATACCTGATATCAGATAACGTTTTATATTATGGCACCTCATCATTTTCTGCAACTTCTTTACAAACGCATTGAAAATTCTATTGAATTCTAAATGAATTCTATTGAATTCTAAATGAATTCTATTTTGTTATGAGCAATAGGTGAATGTTTAAAAGCCATTTTGTAAAGAAGATGCACCAACAATGTGCCATAATTATGATAGATGTCCATATAGAGGTACTTTATGTATTTGGCACATAGACTGGCTGATGGGTAAGAGAAACAGAATGCATTTCCATCATAACAGTCACCTTGGTCAGTGACAAAAAAAGAGTGCTTTGGACTGTTTTGGTAAAGCCAACAGGTGCATATATCAGCATGGTTGGTGAACATTGTTATACTCTCATACTACTGTGATGTCCTGCAGCTACAGTGAGTGAGATAAGTCTGTATCAAATACTACTGACCCACACAGATGCAATGCAAATGTAGTTACACCTCAACCATCACAACCATCAGACATATACATAAACAAAGCACTCTGCAGCCAGAGTAATGAAGTGTGTGAATAGGCATCAGACAGGAAGATAATGACAGAGCTGTTTCACTGGAGGTCAAGCAGCTCATTATTGTTGAGGATCTCTGGTCACCCTTGTCCTGGAACATAACGATGATGCTGTATGCTCTATGTGCAAATGCTGTAGGTAATGGCCGGGTATAACTTTGACAAATAGTCTTCTATTATCCATCACAACGTTTGAAACGTCCCAATGGAAAACCTAAATAACGACTGGAATTTCTTTGAAATTTGCTGAATAATGAAACAATGCAGGGCGCAGTAATGGTGAAAACATCAAATATGAATAAGAAAGGCTCTGCACATTGCATTGTATTGATTAAGTCAATATTGTAGTTAGTAGACCTTCATCATGAAGTCTTTTGAAAATGAAGAGAAAGAATTCCAATTATCATTACTTGTGTTCAACCTATGTGAATGCAGCCTTCCCCATTTCAGCCTGTTCTAGCCTGAAATCTATGAAGAGTTTGACCTGGACACACAAATAGTGGATTTTTCATTCATTCAGCCATCTTCCTAGGATTTTGGCACTTGGGGGAGGGTGGGGTTGACTGATATCCGTCAAGGACACTCCTCTTCAAACATTTAAAATAGTTTGATATGCATCATCAGGTTTTCAATGTGAGATCATGACTGACCGATGGTTCTGCAGCAGCACCTGGACACAAAAACGTGTTTAATTTTCATTTGCACAATACGATGCATGAAATTTGATTTAGAATATTGATCAGACTCAAATCGACTTTGTAAGGAGGGTAAGTAATTCAGTTAATTTTGACACCAAAAAAAAAATTGTGGCAATGTAAGAAATTAAATGGGCATCAAACGTCCTTTTCATTGCATTTAAAGACCTTCGATACAATGCTTTGACAAATTGTAAATGGAAAATGTTTCCCCATTTCTTTTGTCAAGAGCGTACAACGCTTTCCATCCTGCCTGGGTTCCTGCAGTGTGGAAAAATAAAAATAAAACAAAAGATTTGCACAAGTCTTCAAATACCAAGATGCTGATGATGTAGATTTGCTCTCCACAGAAAAGAACTCAAACACAAGTGCTGTTTCTTTGTGGAGGAATGTTTGCCAGATGTTTCTCCCTTATTGTGCAGGGGCTAGAGGAGCAACTTTGCACAGTTGGAGGAGACTTTGCACAAGAGAGGCTCATGCATATTTCATGTCAGCTTCATGGGATGTGAAAAACTGCTCATTGAGAAGCCACGAATCTCTCTGCCCCCACCGTCACTGAAGCTGAAACGGCATACTTCAAGAGAGAACTTTGGATACTGAGAGTCCTTGTCTGGCTAATATTATTTTGTTGTCCGAATTGACTTTTAGACAAAAAAGTGAAAATGGCTAAACTTCCTACAACTGTTTTGCTCATTGAATAATTTGGATTGATTAAAAGTCAGTCAAAGTATCTTATAAAATGCTTCTTGTTATTTTATGTGATACCTAAATAAGTGTGTGTAAAATAAATTGCGAACATTTTTCACTTTGTGCCGTTGGTCTGACGCAGTCTCATTCTAAAATATGTGGACTGCCACTGTAATTTATGGCAACCGTGAACCAATTGCATCAAATGAGTAAGGAACCATGGCAATGGATTTTCAATCAGGGGAAGGAGGCAGCACTGTTAGTGCTGCACCTCAAATGAATAAATACATTTTTGTTATTATTTACAAATACTTAAGCCACAATTGCAGGTTTTATGTTCCCCAGCATGATACAGCACAGATTATTTTATGCAGATACACGGGAGCAGGAACTTCTTCTGTGATTTTTTTAAAGTAAAAATATGCACAAATTGACACCAAATTCATGATGAATTTTCAGTAAACTATTTCAAAACTCAATAATATAGCCGAATTTTTTCTGGTGAACCAGATTGAAACCTTAATCATTTATTCGAGAAAAAGATACGCTGTTGTTTTTTCTGTGCAACTCTTTTGTTTAATAAAAATACAAAGAGCCTCAAAAATATGACTACACATGATCAACATTTTCCCATATTGAAGAAAACCATGAATATTATGCCATCAAAACCAACCCAGTTTATCTACACAGTCTGCTTTTTTCTTGTGCCAACATAATGTTTCCCATATCGCTGTGATCTCCTTATCTTCCGCTGACATGACTGAACACCCGCTCGGATACACAAACACGTTCATACTGCTTCAAAGGATGAACGCTGTGCCCTTTCCTGTGTTCTGGGTGGTACAGTACCTGTAGGGGATCCAGTCGGAGGAGTGCTTGGAGCTCATTCTGTATCAATCACTGTGGCTGCCACTGCCTAACGGCCTGCAACAGCACCAGCGTAAGTGGCTACGGGGGTCTAAGAGCAGTGATCACAGCCAGAGAGCCCACATCGCCTGTTCATCCTCTGCGCGCCAGCATTATATCCCTGGAGCCTGCCTCTGCCTCTTCGTATGTCTTCAAGCTGCTTGTAGACGCACGGCCACATTCTTCAGTCATGCACACATGGCACATGAAATAACCGTTTTCTTTCCTCCCATGTGGACGCTTCCAGTCAATGCCTCTTCTCCTCTTCCATCCACCTCCCCTGCTTCTGCTCAGTGCTGTCTCTCTGCCCCTCGTTCTCACTCAGTATCTGAATCTCCATTCGTTTCTTGCCCTTTAAATCCCCCCTCCCCTCCCCTCCCTTCCATCCTCTCTGTCCAAATCTCGCTCTGTGCCTCTCTGCCTAATCTACCTTCCGTTATCTCTAGTGCGGCATCACCTACAGCATCATCGAGTGCAAAGCCTTAAGCAACAGAAAGGTTATAGAGATGCCGCTTTGTCTTGCCTCTTTGATGTCTTTTCTATGCTATTTCTGCACAGCCCCCCCACCCCCGTCTGTCACACGCACTCTGTATCTTTCTCCTCTGTGCTGCATGAGGCATGTAAAGCAGGGACTCAGATGTGTTTTCTGGACCATCATTTATTTATTCTCTCAGAGTAAGAGACATTAGCATATGACTGTGCAGACTAGTGTTAACAGCCTTTAATTCAACACTCTCTGCAGCCAGACAAAGGCACCCTGTGATAGTGCCACAGCTCTGAACCTCTCTCTCACACACATCTGCTTCCGCCCTCCGTCTGCCACCCCTCACTGTCACCACACAAACACACATCGCTCACTGTGCTCCCAGGTTTATTCAGGAGCCCGTCTATAGACAGTTAAACCAAGTGGCTTCCTTGTAACACTTTACAAGGAGTCAATTCATGTCATATCTATCAACACGTATGCGTTACTTTAAGTGTGTTACAATTGTGTGTGTGTGCTGATTTTGAGAGATTGAAACAGTCTGAAAGAACCCTAACAAGTGTTTGGGAAAGGAAATCTATTTCTCGTGGGTGCTGACAAAAGTGTCTCACAATGCTCTGACTCTCTGAAAAACAACCCCTGGCAAAATTGTATTTGCTGTATTTCATCATTCATGTGTTGCACCAATTTCTGATATATTCACATGGGTTTAGGATGATGCACCAAATGCTTCTGAAATTATTTAGATGTGCATATACACACATCTAATAATCCTGAGGCGTTTGCATCTGTGAAGTTTTGAGGCTTGCTTTTCACTTACATTCTCCCAAGTCTCTGTAAGGCGCTGATGGGACACACACATTGTATAGCAAAGACGTGACACAGAGCTCAGCACCTGACAGAAATGTTATTTAAGCAACAGTGGAGTTGCTAATAAGTTCACTTAGGCATCTTCCCGTAATTATTTATTTCATGCCTGACAGAGAGCATCGCCGAGTTCAGCACAGACTGCAGAAGAAGTCCATTGCGAAAATGAAACAGCAGTGAAAGGCGACAGAAAAACAGAGTTCTGTTCTCGCATAGATTCTCCAATGTTTTTTGTTTTTCTTTTTCAATTTGAGACTGGAGTGTTGATATCACAAAACAAAACCTTAACACAATTTGCCAGCATGATGAATGAAAGCCAGTGACTTTTCCTTTAAAAGATATTAGCTTGTAACTACACTACAATATAGTTTGGATTACACTCCCACAGCTGCTCCCCTTATATCATTTTGTATAGCTTTTTAACCTTATATTAACGCATTTTATATTATAACATTCAGTGGTGGTGGGAAGCGCCGCAAAGGTTTTCTGTGCTGACAAAAATGTAGACTTTTAATTGATGTAGTCTATAGATTATCTGTCACTTTCAAACCATAAATATTGAATGCATATGCTGTTGACAGACACTGACAATTTGCCTGAAATGAAAATAATCAACACTGAATGCATTCCCTAATGGTATGGCCTTTAAAAATGTCAAATCAGAAACACGTTTCATTTTGGATTCAAACAGAAAGGAGGCATCGACAGAACGGACAACAGCCATATATGTATATATATGTATATACCCATATACACACCCAGTGTTGTTGCAGTAAGTCGATGACCAGTGATGTTTAAATTAAAATGCAGCATCAGAGGCTTTACAATATATTACTCAAATGTTCAAACGATACTGTAAATGTGCAGAGAAGCATGTTGACATCATATTGTATTTTAGTGAAGTGGGCAGTAAAGCGAGGTGTCACTCCTACACATATACTCTGCCGTTCCTTCAGCAAATTACCGACTCAAAACTCTGGAACAGACAAGAATATCCCACCATACATGCAAAGACTAAAAGAGAGGTGATGGTGATGGTTTGTGTCACAACCCAGGACACTCATGTTCTTTTTGGGGTTTTGCAATTTATCCCAGATCCCCTGCTCCCTCAGACAGCCAGGGGCAGAGACACAGATTTACAGTGAATGCTATTAAAAACAGAAGTTACAAAGAATGTATAGTGAGATAAATGTGGATGACTATCAATAAAAATGTGACCGGCCACGGAGCCCCTGCGCGTAATGGCGTAGACCCTGCGTATCAGCTCCTGGGATGAAAATGAAAGTAAAGGAACAAGCCACTCCATCGACGAACAGGTGTAAGCACAGCACCCTGTTTAATATTTGATGCTGAAGGGAGGACTTTGAAGTTTGGCTTCAGTCAAGAGAGAGTTGCAAGTGGGTGAGAGGCTGACTTTCATAGAATTTCACAAAGGCAAATGCGTTTTCTCCTTCTGCTTGTAAAACCAAATAAGATCCTCTCTACAAATTAAATTTTTCCAATCCAGAATTTGTGCAGACATCCCTGCCCCCCCCAGGCGTTTTATTGTTGGTAACAGGAGGCCAGCAGCATCAGTAATTCTAATAATGGTCCTGGCACAGGCCGCTGACGTGAAAATGGATCTCTGGCTTGTGTCTGTCTGTTTATGTCAGAATACACAGCTGCAGAGCACACAGCCTTAATAATATAGCAGCCGGATCCACCATGCCGGACATGTGCCTACAGTATATTTCTTGTGTTTTAAAGCAGATGCTATACGAGTGGCTTAATCCATTTTATTGATTCTTCCACCGTAAATTCATTTGATTCACCGCAATTATGTGCTGCAATGTATCACAAGTCAGTGGCTCCGCCTTGAAAGGAAATGCGCACTGCAAAAATCAATAGTCATCATCTTTACAAAGTTTGTGTCAGGGCGGCTTAAAACTTTATCAAAGTCTTGTCTTGTAACTTGTCTTTTCATATTACGGAGTGATTTTTCGGCAGCCCTGGCAATAACGTTTTTAAGTTAAAACAGGTTTTACAGCGTGCTTGTCAAGTTGAAGACCTGAATATTGAAGGGATGCTCCTCCTCCTCCTCCTCCCCCCTCTTGATTGATTTCTCACTCTTACATATCGCCCTCACAGATATAAACAGTAATGGGCGAGCAGTCCTCCACAGCTGCGAAGTGTGAAATGTGCAAGTTCACTCCAAGGAAGTTGCAGAACATTAAAACAAGTAGGTGGTAAATGCCAGCGGTGGTACACTATTTACAGGTTATAGAAATATAGAGTAGTGACAGAGGAAAACATTTCAACATATGACAGGAAAATGTTCCCAATAGCTGAAAGAGCTGTCACAGCTAAGTAGTGCACAAAATGCTAAGGATGCTAACAAACGTAATGTTTCGTTACCCTGTTGGTAGCTATCATATAATTCTGATCAGGCTGTTTCCCAGCTTAACGATGGCCAGTGCAGGGTTTGCGATTTAAGCTTCGATGGAGCCGCCAGCCGTGTTCAGGCAGCAGAAAATAGGAATTCTGTGCTGCATTTGGAAAGCCTTTAAACAGGTCTTCCTCGTCAAACTCTGATGGCATATTCAGCCTTGAAATACGTGACTGAAAGAGGCAATTAGGACAAAGGGAGTGAGTCACTGAGTGGTTGCACATTACGTCACATCCCGCATGGGAGTGTGTTGCACTTCAGAGAGGCTGGAGGCGAGCCAAGGGACTCTGCAGTGAGTTAGAGTCAGAGAAGCCTTTCCACAGCAACGTTCTGAGGCTGCTGGTGTTTAATAATGCTCGCCGGATTAATTACTGTATGTATATCAGAGCTGCAACTGATATCAGATGATGCAACGTGATGTTTTTACAGAAATAACAGGTTTCTGAGGCTCAAACATGCTTAACTTTACAAACTTCTTAGTTAGTTCAATGCAGGAGCTTTGTGATAGGATGCATTTTCTGATGACGGCATGATCATCATGATTTATTTAATGTCTTATTTTTTTTATCAGCACACGTTCTAGAAAATCACTGGTGAAGGAAAGCAAGCTGTTGTTCCCTCTTCTCGCTCAGGAAAGTGTCCAGCAACACAATTTGATCTGTATTTGGCAGTTATAAATGCTCTTAAGCATTTACACTAATGGTGAATGGTGCTTATGTTGCATAAACTGCTTGTGTCAGTCTACTTGAGAAATCATTTTGGAATCTCAGGCACAATCAGATAATATTTGATGGTTCAATTCAAAATGGGGTGCCAGACTACCACACTGCTTCCGGCTTTTACATTAAAACCACACTGAACCGTGTAAGATACAACATATGAACAGGAATACAGCTGAAAAAGAAAAAGCAGCAGTTCCGGTAAATGATGTCAGCCCTTATAAATGGAAAACTTCTCTTTTTCTTTTTTTTTTCTTCTCTTCTCTTCATTTTACTTTCTCCTACTTTTACTTTATTTCATCTTAATGTAGCTTTAGTTTCTTATTTAAATGATCATATATGTTTATGAGGATGTTTTATTCTTTTTATCTTAGCCTATATTTATTTTCTAACATACTGTACATGGCCATGGATTATTGATTGTATTTCATTTCAATAATTGCACAGCACTTTGGTCGACCGAGGTTGTTTTTAAATGTGCTTTATGAGGAAACTTTGAGTTGACTTGACTTGAAAACTTGAAAAACATCTTTGTATAAATGTTCACAGAAATAATTGAGAGTGACGAACGGCGGTTTAATCCAAGGCCGCCTTTAAATGTTGCTCTGGGGTGTAAAAATGGCATCTTTATTTGAAGGGGAGTCGTAAATCTGAGACTGGGAGGAACAGAGAGATTGTGTGCTTGTGAGTCAAACATAAATCTCTCAGAGACAGTGTGTGAGCCGAGCTTACGTGTGACAACAATGAATGAGAATATTGGCTTTGGACGGACTGTACTGATTCACTCTAACGTCAGCAACATGTTGTTTACTGGTACATTTTTTAATCGAGTTGCAGGAAACGCTTCTTTTGTCATAGCCTGACATCAGCTCGGTTGCCCCACATGTTAGTTTCTACCCTCAAGAATGTGGAAAACAGGCTAAAGAAAGCATACGCACTCACACACATCGCTTGTGGCGATGAAAATCCCTGTCTCATCTCTCAGTGCCCCAGCAGAGGACATGCATAAAACATGATTTGGATTAGGAAATGTCATGCTGGATGAAACAGTGTCCCAGTGTCCCAGTGAGGGAACCAGATGGACTGCTTCAGTACACCAAAGTTCCTCTGCATCCTCCCCTTCCCATAGAACAGCTTCTGTGTGTATGCACACTTATGCTACTGCCAACTCTAAAAAGGACACGAACAAATTAATGCCTGCATCCATTATGAAAAAAATGAAACACGAAAGTAAAATGGCTCTGAAATTTTCTGAACTAATTTTTGGATACAAAATTATACTCTGTGTTTAAGTACTCATTACAGTGTACAATATATTACATGTTCTATTGTATATGATATAGTACAGTGCCATGGAAAAATCAAAGGCCACCATTAGATTTTATGTTTTAGCAAAGTTGTAATGACCAAACATATTTACTTCTCATTCTTATTTTGCCCATTGTGGGACAATAAAGGCATTAACTTAATACAACCAGAAAATATAAAATACCTGAAATAGGGGGGAAAAAATCAGACAAAACATCATCTACAGGCTTAAGTGGGAAGCATTTATTATGACCTCCCATTACACTTAGCACGTCCTTAAGTCTCTTGGACTGATGAGATGAGATTTACTGCAACTAATCCATTTGTGATAAAAGCCTCTTATCGACTGATTGATTGATTGAGCTTGTTTTTGTGTGTGTGTTGAGCATTACATCGACTTCTTGTACGAATTTAACTCGCTGGAAGCTTGTTAACATGTTTAAACCAACTTTCAATCACATCATTACATTCAAAATCATTTAGCCTCAGCAAGGCAACGCTCAGAGGGAAGTCAGCAAACAAAACAGGAGAGGTGGAGGACAAAAATGAGCGGACGGCCCAAAAAATTTCAAAGTCTGATGAGAGGTTTCTTTTCTTTAAGAAACCCAAAGAATAGTGCTTTTCTATTGTGTGAACATACTTTATTGCATGCATTTTCTGGCTGTTTCTTAATAAAGAAACTGTGGGAGTAAATATGGATGGTATTTAGAATTTGGCTAAAATAACGAAGCTGGACGTGCACAGTACAGACAATAGTGCAGCACAATCCCAAATCTAGAGTGGATATTATCCATTCTATTTCACATTTCTTAAAACAAGGGAAAACAGAAATAGAGTCAATATAAAAGCCAGTAAGACATTTGCTAAACACTGCTGTAGCACTTAGAGATCTGAATCAGTTTCCCAGTGTGAAATCCATAACAAAGTATAAATTGTGTTTCTAAGGCTGCATTCCCATTTGAAAACCACTTGTATCCACAGGCATCGGACAAAGACATGCAGCTTTGTATAAAAGGTACAAAAAGGTACAAAAAGGTACTAAAGTCAATATGGAACGGTGACTCATCAAATACACTACCCTCTATAATTACAGTTATTTTTACATTTTTTACATTTTTTTAGACTACTGATATCCTCAAGTCAAACTTTTGTCAACCGTGAACAGTGAACAAAAGTATTTTACAGTACAGAAATTGTCTTTACCACCACCAAATCTAGGAACAAGCTTTTACTACAGCAAAGTTATTTATTCTTAAAGCATCGTCGTTTTAGAATTTCTTCAGGTATCTGTCTATTTTAGCTCCCGAGTTTTCTTACATATACACATGGAGTACTATTTAAGAAGCTCTACATACAGACATATTTATAGTACATCACAAAACCATCCTCTTAATGCCTCTCAATGGTTTGATTTTTGTTTCAATTCTTCATGTGGGCTTTAACAGGTGATAAGGAAAAGAAAAAAAAAGTCCGTTTAAGGGGTCGCTGACCTTTGTTTGGTTCAAACGGTGGATAAGAACATACATCACAACCAGGCTGACACACACACATCGTACCTCACACGGCGCTGACAGAGTGACAGCAGAGAGTTAGAGACGTCGAGCGAGAGTGTCGTCTTGTCACTGTTTTAGTCTTGCATCTATCTTTAGAGGATTATATGGACGTGACTCACTGTTTCTATGCTCATACCTCTCTGTCTTCTTTGTGTTTTCTCCATACCCCTCATTACCTCCAGCCTGCAAACATCCCAGTAATTACACACAACGCGTTACAGGAGAAAATTACTGTGGATTAAGTGGGAAAAATGTGAGCGATAAAGGAAAAAGGAACTGCACCCTCAAATGACACTGTTACAGGGCACGTCAGTCCGTAATCAACACGTTCACTTTGAAGTCAGGCTCAGGTGAAATACCCTTTGCGGACAAACGGCTGTGCCTTTTTGACGATCGGATCTTGTAATGGATGAGAGAACAGGGCAAATCAATGTTTGTAATTCCCTGGACATAAGCAGAGAGACAGAGGGAGTGACAGTGTGCAACTCGGGCACCCTAACTTAGCAACCTCGCAGCCAGACCACCACCTCCTCTGCCGGTTTGCTCCTGTGTCCATGGCAACAGTGGGAACTAATTACCATTGAGAAGCTCACTGGTCGACAATTTAACCATAAAATCAGCTTTAAGAATAAAACACAGCTACGTTACCACATTGCTAGTTTCCACGACTGATTAATCAACATTTGACCGTGCTTGCAGAATACTGTAACACCACCCTGCTGCTGCTGCAGTGGCTGCATTTATTTATCTCGCCCGGCAGGAGGACCCAGTGATAAATGTGTAGTGATGATTCATGGACACATGGAGGTGCAACAGGGCAAGCTTTGCATTGCTAGCTTCAGACTGCTGACACAAGTGCTAAACCTGTGACAATACGATGCACCGACAACATAAACTGGCATGTGAGCGTCAATCACAAATCAACAGCCACATTCTTTGAGATAAAAAATGATCTTTGCTCCAATGTTTATTGATGGTGGCTGTTGTTGGAGGCAAAGCTTTCTCAATTACAAGTGAATTTACTGACTCATTACAACAATGTTTTGTACTTTTGTCTGGGACACAGAAAGATGAGAAAGTCCATTAGAGAGCATCTAAGCAGTTGTATCGGTTACTTTTCTGTCATTGAGTTACTTTATTCTCCACTACTATTGTAGTTGTCAGTCCAGTGAGATGTTGGAGGCAGCTGACTGCATAGATAGCTGCTTGTGTTTATTACAAGCCAAGAAAAAAAAACTCAGGGGTCAACTTCCGATGTGACTTTGTACTGTTAATGGTTTTACTATTATATGGAAGCTCCATTTACATGGATTATGAACGATAAAATACAATACAATCGCTATGATCTGTAGGCTCAATCTGCACAGGTTACAATTTATGTAACCTGTGATGTAATGTTACAGATACTGACTGACCAGGTCTCCAATTAATCACTCTCATTCTCTCTGTGGACGACCTGAAGTCACAGGTCTCTGCTTTTATTGTCCTTCACTATTTGGGGAAGTGAAATAATTTTTTTTAAAAATGGGTCATTTAGAGTGCAAGCAGTTTTCATGGATGGTGCCGCTAGCTTTGCTAATTTGGTGCCAGAAATGTTTTCACCTTAAAGGGGTTATGACTGTAAATGTATATCTGCTCTGCTCTTTATTAATAAGGGTCAGTAATGACATAAGCAGTAGATCAATCCTAGCTGTCTGTGGCCTGACTTCAAACTTGAGGACTGCTAGCTTTATGTTGTTTTGCTGTTTAATTTAGGAATAGCTTGCTAACTTAGACTTTAGCATGTTGATTGCCTAAATTAGCTGGTCCCAGTTGGGCAGCGTCAGCCTATGAGAAATTGGGTTAAAATTAAGCTTATTTTGAAGCCAACTAAACAATGAGACCAGTAAACTGGATGCATGGACGTTTTTTCCATTTTGTTTTTTCTGTGGTGATACTCAGCAAGATCACCAAAAAAAAAAAAGGTTAAAAATGCAAATTTGTGTCAAACACAAAAATAACTGCAGCAATAGCTTGCATAAGAAAAATATAACGTTTTGTGAACCATAAACCTGAAGAGTGGGACTTCTGTTTCCCTCTTCTGGCAAAGAAAGTAATGACACAGACACTTGACGATGATGACGATGCCATACACTCCATCATACTTAATGACCGTAGCATGCAGCCAATTGCTGTTGCCTGCTCTTTTCTTACAGTTGTTCCCTCCTCTGCTCTGATAAAACTACACAGACAGATTTATCAGTTTAATCAGCAAGTGGATTCCTTTGGCAAAGGCTGAAGGCAATGGGAACTTGTATGTATAAGTCCCGCACTCTAGGTTTAAATATCATAACATCCGTTTATTAAATGTATGTCCATCTTTCAGATCCAAAAGGAGAGAGAAAAGATTGCATCTGTTCCCACGTATGGACTGTTCGTGGCTGAGTAATTACACACTCCATATATGCACTGTGTCTGTCTGTCATAATCTCAATGCCAGGTCTTGTTTTTTACACCATGATGTTTCACCATAACAACCATTTCCCCAGGCATATCCCACACACGACCACCAGTGGCACAGAGCTAAGGGGGAGAGGATGGGCATGAATAAAAGAAAAGCAAGAGGCAGTGCTATTATAATATTTTGTATTCATGGATCATTTCAAAACAGTGTTCACAGCAATGAGACATGAAATAATAATGCAAAACCCATAAACTGATAAAGGCTGAAAACCACAGCCACAAGATTACATGTATATGATTTCAACAAATCTAATATCAAGCATTCATTTGGCAAAAGAATATTCTATAAAAATTCTGCAGGTCCTTATTTCAACTGAGATTCCAATCCGACAGACTGCCGCTGTGCTCAGACATAGCACAGAGGTAAAATAATGATCTGTTATGATAACAGTCCGCAGACCATCTATGGGTATCGCAGGCTGAAAGATTCATTTTCTGTGCTGAACTCATTTTGGAATTTAAAATGGAGTAATACAGGATAATAATGGGGATCGAGAAGTGAAAATCACAGTTCAAGAGAGTGAGATGAGGTAATTAACAGCAAGCAGAACATCCGACAATGGAGAATCGTGTGGTTATAATTATTCTATTATTTCATCACCCAACAGTCCACAGAGTCTCCACCCTGTCAAACCTGTGGTTCTCAGTGCGATTTCTCCCTATATCCACCGATATTTACATGACATCTCAAACCATGTTCATTTGCTGTAATTACAGTAATAATTATATAATACAATAATGACATAATACAATCATTTATTTAATCTCATAGTCTCTCAACTTTTTTGGCCTCCACCAGCTCCAGGGACAAAATTTCTCTGAATCTGCCCTATTGCAAGCAGGCCAGAATGCATCGTTTCAACCCATTTTAATAGCATCAGATAGCTATAAATAGCTAAAAATCACACTGTAACCCTAACGCAGGAAAATGAACCGACAGTACATCCGTGTGATAAGAACTACCTAAAGAAAGCATCATACTTATAAAAATGTAAGGTGGTCTTGTTTGGGCTTATTTCCCACCTGATATCAGTGAGAGGGAGAAGTTTATGCAAGGCTTCGAAACCCATGAAGCCTTGGAAAATTGCCCCACACAAACCACTCTGCATCTTTTAGCACTTGAAAGACAATCGTTTCAAACTCGTATAAATCTAATTTCTCTCTGACTGTGAAGCTGATTGTGCAGATTTATAGCTGAAATGTAAAAAAAAACCTATTCAAATGACCCCATTGACTGAAGATAGGCATTTCACAGAGGGTTGATTCAAGGAATAGAGTTATTTTATTAGCAATTTGAATCTATAGTAAAGGGACTATGAATGCTACAAAAGTTTAAAACAATAATGCATAACATTACAATTTTAACAGTTTAATACATCCATTTCAAAAATATAATAAATCTAATCAGATCCTTTAGTTAATGGAGACGTCTTTATTCGGTGCTTTATTGTGTTTTAATTACATAGAACTACACACAATTCAAGTTGAATGCAACTTGATTATTGGACACAATCAATAGATTATCTGCTATATTTCTGTAGGCAGTAAAATCAAATGTCAGATCTCTAATCAATGCCACTAAACCAAGTAATAAAGCAGATTATAAAAATGGTAACTTGCAATCATTTGTATAAGCTAACATTACAGGGAACAGACCACAATAATTATTACCTTTCTGACGAAAAAACATGCAATGTTAAAGCCATATTAGTTTGTTGTTACACTTTGTTTGATGGCCACAGTGATGTAAATTGCAGTAATTATTTAATGCAGTTGTACTCTGTTGTTATAAAAATAGGTTAGTTATTTCTGAATGTAAAAGAGGTTTTTTTAATAATAATTCTTTTTTTTACCACATACTCTATTTTGAGAAATTGTCTCAAAATTTCGTAGTAAAAAAGTATCAGCAATATTATGATTCAGCAACTTAAGTGAGGCCCTCCCTCCATATCTTTAATACTTCTGTACTGTAGCTCTAAGTTCAGCTAAAATATATTATTACCCCTGAAGTAAAACTGATCCAGTGAAGACTTTTAATTTGTAGATACTTTAGACTAGATTTGATCATAAAAGATTGACATTTGACTTTTCAAACAATGACGGTACATCTCTCACATGCTTTCAGAGCTCTTATCCTGTGAGAATCACCACAGCAGCGCACACTTTTCTGCTCATTAATGCACCATATAAAGTCAAAACACAGAGGGAGACACAGGGGAAGCTTCTTCCTCTTTGCACCTGATGTCAGTTCCCACTTGTCAGCAGCGCTTTAAGACATGCAGCTTCAAACCACAGAGGCGGGTCAGCTGGCTGACAGGCTGGCTGCACCTCCGTCATGACCCCTAACGCTGCTTCTGATCTCCACCTGAAAAACCTTTGAGCCTCAATGAATCCTGAAGCCCCCCACACACCTGCGGACTCAACTCCACTCGGTCTGTCCATATATACTATGTGGCTCGCTGGTGTTTTCCATATACAACAAGTAGCAACTCAAAAACAGGAATGTGACCAAAATGGTATAGGTTAAGATTTTTATCCAATAAACTTATAAGCTATTATCAGATGACATCAGGACATTTGTTTAAAATCTGGCATCATCAATCTAATTTGCATCATGTAATATTCGTCATTTCCTGCCTTTCTGATTTCCTGTGTTTAAATTACTTCAATCATCCTGGGTGTTGTAATAACAAACAATCCGCATTCAGTTGCAGCTGTGACCATTGTATGTTTTGTACAAGTTATCCGTCAGACACATTTTTTGTCATAAAAAATATTATGTGCTATGACTACTAACTTCTTAAACAAAGTTCTCCAAAATAAAATGTTGAAATATATTAATTAAAGGGCTGGACGCCCATCTATTCTTTTCCCTCGTTGAGAGATTTCAAATAAGGGCTTTATCATATCTATTATATTTCCGTTTGTTGCAATTAATTGTTAGTTGTTTGCAAAACTTTGCAGATTTTGCAGGACATTTTCTAAATTTTGAAGCACCTGTTGCAAACAAAAAAATAAAGGTGTTGCAGCATAGACAAAAGCCTTTGCTTTGTACCTTGCTTCTTCTATCTGTGGTTACTACAGAAACAGGCAGACGGTGACTAAACTATGGGCTGCATAATAACAGCAATGCAGTAGGAGGTAGGAGGGATGCTGAGCTGAAGAGTCAGGAGGTCTCATGACCAAAACAGGCCACATTATCAGAAACAATGAATTAGTAAACTCCATTATTTTGTCTAGGCTTGTAATGTTTGAAAATAGAATATGTTAATGTCTACTAATAACTACTAACACTGGAATTTCCATCTGGTGGTTTAGTGCCTCTGTGAGGCATACAAGGCAATGGGGTCATGTTTATGGAAAGGTGATTTGTAGAAATCTTATTCTTTTCAAAAGGTTAGGTGCCTGATTTGTAATAAACTCTGGATTACAAAGATAGGTAAATCTACGGGGATCAAATTGTTGTACAAAATTAAGATATGGAGAACAGTGAAAAAAGTTAGTGTTCAAAAATAAATCAAATCTAATTAGACAAGTGATGACTATCATATGATTCTTGGATAACTCAATTTTTACTCAGACAAACCAAGTTATTTCATTTACACCCCATTAGGTTGTGGGTTGGTTATTATAGGAACAGGAGGTTTTTGTGTTTTGTTGGTATTTTGGGAGAGGAAGTAAAGAGTACTGAGTTTCACCAGCCTGTCAGCAAAAAACGTTGACTGAATTTACAACACAAGAGCCTGTTTGGAAAAGTAGAGACAATGTAGTTGTTCCTAATCTTCCCATCACCATCATTAACCATTAAACATTAATTCAGTGACTTGGCAAGCCAACTTTTTTGGTCCACTCAGCTTGGGTCATGGTTGAATGCACTGATGAATTATATTGTGATATTTTGAATTATGATAGACCTGTGATACATTTACTTTAATATTGAAAAAGTTTTGATTTACTCAAACCTAATACAATTATTGTTCTGATGTATGTCATTTAATGTTTAAGTAAGTCTAGAACAATAGAAAAAAAATGAAGGAAATAGCTTGTATGTAGTCACATGCTTAAAGAATCTAACAAGTAATTTTCGACAAACAAATTGCTTCTGGCCTTGGCTTTGGCCTGCAGGCAGACAAAATAAATCCAGTAAACTACAAGCGCATCATAACAACAATCCAGGTAGGGACAGTTACAAAACAAAAGTTTTGGAGATATTTGAAGTTTTATTCATCCTAAGTTCTTTGAAGCCAGGGACAGGAGAGGCATTACAGTCATTCTAAAGTGGCAGGAGTTCACCAACAGCACAAACACTCCTTTGGATGAGGTCAGCACAGGTAACAAAGCTGCCCTGAATGACAATGCGTATTGAGACAGGAAAAATTCAGATGCTTGCAGAGCTCTGTCACCAAGACCCAAGGCAGTGTTCCCACTGAAGTCAGGAGACAAGTACTAAAGACAGGCCTGCTGCCTTTTGACAGGGAGAAATGGCTGCTGTGTGCACCTTAATGGTGGCACAGGACAGGCCCCTTTGCAATAAGCACTTCAGAAAGGAAAGAGCTGACCTGATGGAGCATCCCAGGGGATCCAGTCTCCTTTCCACGCACCACTAATGGAATATCACTTTGCCCACTAGCAGGTAGTGGTGGATCCTGCACTAACCAACTGGATGGTCTTCACAACCGGAATCGGCAGGGTGGCCCAAAATGGGCAACATTCCTTTCACCCTCCTCCTGGGACAGTGTACCACAAAATCAGGTATTGTCCAATTCTTGTCTGTGTCTGAGCTACAGATTTGCAGCGGTACTTTCTGCTGTAACACACTCCAGCACACAGCTGTGTCTCTAGCTGAGGCAGAGTGGACATGCTGGGTGTAGGTAGAGCTTCCCCTCCACCCCAACCTGTTTTCCTTCAAGGTAGCGTTTGACATCGGACTAGAGGGGCGGCCGCTGCATAAGCCATTCAGCCTGCACACTCTCGCCAGAACAGAATCACTGCAGTAGCAGAATAGAAGCCGTAGGATGCTCTGGAGCATAGACAGGAGGGACAGCAAAAAGAGGAACTTTGTTTACTTTGCAACTTATCAATGTACGTTATATAATCATTTCATCGATTGTGTCATCGTATTATTCCAGCTCTAATAAAAAAAACTTCTATAGGCAATGTCTGAATAACAACATAGTTGGAAAAAACATTTAGACAAAAAAAATGCCCCTCATATATCTACTAGGGTTGAGAATCGTTTGAATTTCAGGGATTCCGATACTTTTCCTTTTTTCCGAAAAAAAGGAAAACATTTTTAACAGTTTAAGGAACTTATAAAAGTTACAGCTACAGCTTGATTTTTCTGCTGATTCTATGTTTCAATCATCAATAAATATGCCTTTTCTTTGTTTACTAATTCACTACAGGCTGTGTTGTCGTCATGGCGATTTCAGAGCCGTGTGGCTCCTTTAACAATGGGCTGACAGTATGACGCATGTGATGAAACAAAGTGAGCAAGACAGAGTGAAAGAGCAGCAGCAGCTATTGGCTAGTAAGCAGTCCAGCAGTGATTTAAATGTTATTTAAGAAGCTAAGATGACAATAAATGGAGCTCCGGCTTCTCCATAGCGAGGTGTTAAGTCTGCTGAGGAAGCTTCTATGGTCATGACAGCGTACAGCTCTAATCTTACCCAGACTCATGTCATGTGCAACGTTTTTTTTAGGAAATGACTGGCAGAACTGAAATACTGAAATTAAAATTTCACAATGATTCCGATGGAATCGAAACTTTGGAACCGGGTCTCGACACCCAACCCTAATCTCTACACACTCAGACAAGATCAGACATCTTCTCTTCCATTTTGCAACTGACCAACTGTCATTTCTATTCAATATACAATGACATATACAATGAGAACACAGATAATGGATTCCCACTTCAGCACCTAGTGTGACTTGGTATTTAGTTTAGTACTGGTGTTAGACTTCTATAGAATGGCATTGACAAATACTGTACTTTCTATATTGTTACATTTTCTGCAGGGTAGTACAGTGTACATGCAGTGCACGAGCAGCAGCCAATTAACACCTGCATTACAAACATACTACACCTCAGATCAACCCATCGCACCACCGCGTCAACATCTTTTCATGATCTGATCTGAAATAGCATTTATTCAGAGGCGTAAAACAATATTTGGTGTAACCGACTCACAACCACTGGAGGTAATTTAAATCTTCCCAGTCAGCTGCACAGATTCCTAATAAGCACAGATGAAATTCAAAGACAATAATACAGGGTTCAAAATATGGCCACTGCAATACAAAAGCTCCCAGCAAACAGAAGCACTGTTTACATGTGAATGTGATGTATCCTCACTATAACTTCTCAGCTGTATTGTCTGTACTGACACCAGAACACTATAATGATATAAAACGTCTTTATGATACTGACTAAGAGACCTCAATTTACCTCTTTAACTTACAAAAGCACATGCAAACACATTGAAATGCCTGTATACAAATAAAAATACAAAATAAAACAACAGAAAAAAGAAACGTTTCTACAGAACACTGAAGAGTTAACAAACGCAGCTTGGATATGCTTGTTGTCGCTACGGTTTGTGACTCATGGGGTTATTGAAGTTAGATGGGTGTGTGTGATGTGCCATACACATACTTTGTTGCAATATTTGCAAGAAACTAAACGAAACTTCAAAACTAACTCCTGGAGACTGGATGACACACAGCCTGGTTATTCTGTTGAATTTTGGTACTCATACTTTAGCACTGTATTTTATTTATTTCTACTCGAGTTGAGCAGTACGTAAAACAGTGTTTTCTTTGCTCTGTATGTGCATGTCACCGAGGCTCTCTTGAGGCATGACGTGGATCAAATCCCTGCTCACTGTGAGGACCAAATCAACATAAATACAGGTTAATAATACCGTTATGTAATCAAGGATGACACAATGTTTACTGCTTTGTCATATGTCATAATATTCTATTTTAGGTTTTAGGTGTGAAAATGCCAGTTATATATATGGATACTTGGATTTTGAAAGCAGTATTGTTACACGGATGTTCTGGCTTTTATGCAGAGAAAAGAGGCCACTGTGTCTCGGCCTCGGTTGTCTGTCAGTGTCAGATTGGCAACAACACAAGCTTGAAACTTTCGTTTGGAAAAAGAAAGAAACAATTGGTGATGGGGACATGGTAGGAGGGAAGGAAACAAGACTAAATAAGGATTGAATCTTCAAGTCTGATGTCAGCTGTACCGTGACAAATCGGGGAGAAACCTACCATGCACAAGTTGTCATGCTTTATCTCTTCCTGTGCAATCTGATGAGAGGAACATGCTGTGCACAAAGAAATTTAAACATTTGTCTTTGATTAAAAACTGATCATTCTGTACTGAGCTCCAAAGGCTCTCGGATGTATCTTGTCAGCCCACCTTGGCCCTCCATCTCTAGGATACAGTGTTTACTGAGTGGGTGCCGGGACACAGAGTGATTATACATACTGCAGCCTGATGTACTGCTTAAACTCCAGATATGGATATTTATTTGTTTTAAATTGTAAAACTGTTGGAAAGTCTTTCACATATCAGTAACTGAACTGCATTTATATTGTGCGTTTCTATTCATCATTATTATTCAAAACGCTTTACACTAAAAGTCAGCTTTCACACATACATTCATACATGAGAACATTGCAGGGTGGCACCTCCTGCTGGAGTCTGATCCAACCCTCTCATAACTGAATGTATTCACGTTGCCCATGCTGCGATTTTCTGCAGATAATCTGTTATCGATCACCTGTGGGTCATATCTATCGATCTATAGGTCAGGTGACTTGTGTACTGGGCAGTTTTGGCTCCGGCCAGCGTGCATCATCAGAACATTATCAGGACCCACGTAGAGGACAACAAACTTCACTATAGGCCAAGTCTCCATTAATGCTCGTGATTGGACATTTACTGTATGTATGTTGTCATCACAAACTGCTCACAAAGAAATAAGCAATTATGAGACTGCATGTTATGAATAATGACTAACAGAGAGAGAAAGAAAGACATCTCCTTTAAGAGGCTATTTAATAATGCCTAGTAATAATCTTATCTTGATTTAAGTGGTTTCTATTGCTGGTCGTATGCAGGGATGCTGCATCAAATGAAACATTATTTTAGTACCATTGTTGTAAGTTTGTCATTTTGTAACTGCTCTTGAATTAATCTTCATTTTTGATGGCATTGGATAAGAGGATATTACAATGCACTTGTCATCCGCTAAGTTGAGATTTATAGATCATGAGTATGTGAGGTTCAAATGGTAATTACAGGACGTGCTTGAAAAAGGTTTGTTTATTGTCTATTATAAACATGAAATGTTGAAAATGATTGTAGAACTAAGAGTTTAAATCTAATGATATTCTATAAATAAAATTCCTAAGCTTCAATCACTTCAGTCACAATTTTTAATGGGCATCAACTGACAAAGCCAAGATGGGATACAAGTTTTCAGCTTTACAACATGGATCACAAAGAGCATTAATAAATGGTTAATTCAGGTTAATAAATGTGTTATTGTGGTTAATGCTTCTCATTGTAATATTTAACTGTTAAAAAGTAACATGTGAACTAATGTTAACTGTACGGTTAGAAATCACTGAATAAGTACTTTAGTTAAGTGGGAACTGACAGAAGGTGATTACATATCACATTAATTAACTGTTCGTTCGTGCTTATTACGGCCTTAATGAATGATAATTAATGTACCCTTATTGTAAAATGTTACCGATGGACCTAGTAAGTATTATGGGAGGGTAGTGGCAGACCAGACGTAGCATAAATCATTCAAGAGGCTCTTATGGGAATGTTTTTGGACTGTTTATGGCCAGGTTTGTGCATAGCCTTCACACTACGGACACGTTATGTGCCAACAGACACAATATGATGCTTAAGCTACTTAATACACACATATGTGGCCTTTCCAAATCCGCCGCACCTGTCCAGTAAGTTGGCAGAGGAGGGGGGGGGTTCATCCCCGAGCTGGTGTCTCATCCTTTCCCACATCAGCCTAGCAAGACACCACCAACCACACGCAACAGACCGAGAGGCCGAACCAGCGCTCCGTACACGCGCACTTACCGTGACGGCTGAGGCAGCCTTACCTGTCATAACTCCATCTGCTGTACGACATGCTCTTGTTGCTGCCGACCCCCTCCATGGCCGTGGGCGGACTCGGGTGGGGGACACGGCAAAGGGGAGCAAACACAAGAAGGAAGGGAGAAACCGTACAGGTGCCTCCTCTGCGCGTCCTCCCTCCCTGACGGCCTGAAGGAACCGTCGTGGAGTGACTGAACCGAGACTGTGCGGAGTCTTCGCGCTCCTCCGCTCCGGGCTGTACCACCACAGAGATGGGGGGGGGGTCGAGCTGTCAGTGCACCGTGCACGCGCATTTCATTCACCACGCTAATGCATTTTCACTGACCACGCGCGCGCACACTGTGCTTCAGCCACATTACGCACCAGCGGGCGAAACTGTGATTCATACCTGTTGATTACTGACGTGTCAGTAATCGAACCTTGTCACTGATTTGCTGATCGACACAGAAAAGGTTGATTTTGTTGTTTTATTTTGCTGGATGTGGATTCACGCTCTCTTCATCATCCAGGCAGCGCGCAGGCTGCAGGTTGAGACTTGCTGCTTCTCTCTTGCACATTGATTGGATGCATTGGAACGGTCTAACAATAGGCAAACCAATGCAGGAGGAGAGGCAAGAAATGAGGGCAAAGGGCGAATTGGAAGTCATCTCGAGCTGCTTTTCCATCAATCTGTGAATATCAGTCAACACGTGAGCATAAAGGACACTGGAGGTGCTTCGGTGTGGCAGTATTTACCTCATTTTATTTTATACTGCATCGACTTTACCACAGACTCTACAATGCCTACATTTTACTGATTAATATATTTTAAATAATTTGATAAACCGTGGCATTTGGAAGATGTGTACAACTTTAAAACATCACCACACAATCTCTAATGAAGTACACAAACGATGATATGGAATCACAACAAGAGGCTGTAGAACTGTTAATATTTTGGATTGAGATATGGGTACAATGTAGAGGGAGTTACTCATAGTCACAAGCATATTAGTGTTTAATACAACTGGCAAATCAAAACAGCAGTCAGCTGTATTTGTGCTTGGTCTCATTAAAAAAAAAAATTCTCTTTCCACGTGTGGCACATCTTTATCCCCCCTTCAATCTGCGTCTGTAGAGGCCGTGGTTTTGGGCTCGATCGTGTCCTATGAGATGTATTAAAGCCAAAATGATAACA
>KV751315.1:9025579-9046330 GCA_001698575.1 Mola mola
CAGCCCTAGAATAAACAATGTTTACAAGATAAATATTATATAAATACTGTTTTTAACTAACTAGTTATTTCACTTTAAAACATTTTTAGTTTCCCTCAAAGCAAAAAGACAAGGTAACTTTTTGATGATTCAGAGTTTAATCAACTTGTTGTTTCAAATTCAGTGAACCCATGTAATTGTTATGGGGTTTTTTTTTATGGTTTTCTGTATAATTTACAGTTTCTAAGTTCATGTTTGGGGGGAATTTGTTGGAATGTATTATTTCTTGAATCATGGTTTTGAGATTCTAGTTTATTTTATATATCACTTTAAAGATTTTTTTTAGTATTTGTTTAAGTGTTTGATTTTCTAGTGTCCTCCTGTGTTATCTGTTCCCTCCATTAGTGATTTACTTCGTTTATTTCACCTGTGTCAAATTATCTCGACCCTCCCTGTGTATTTTAGTCCACCTGCCTCCTTTTTCCCTCGTTGCGTGTTCATCAAGAGCCTGCAGTCTAGCTTTTCTCTTCCTAGTGTTTCTTCAGTGTGCTTTCCTGTGAGTTTTGACTAATGCTCCATTTCTGGTTTTGGATTACCATCTGTACCCCTTTCTCGATTTGTTTGGACTGATAACCTGGTTTGACCATTGCTGTCCTCTTAATGTTTGAGTTTATCTATTTCCTTAACAAATCCCACTGGACTTTAGCTTGCTCTGCCTTCGTGGTCTGCAATTGGGTCCTAAACCCTTTCCCTAGTGTTACAGGCTCACCTTGGCCAGTTAAAGTTTCAAGAGCTAGTTATTGTTTTATAGTAATGATTACCTACTTTTTTCTTTGAATTTTCAAAAAATTGACTTATGTTGAAAAGACATAGAAAAGAAAAAAAAAAATGCATATTGAAAAACACCCATGAAACTGTTGCTTTAAAGGTCCCGCCTCTCACTGGGCACACAGCCACCCCATTCCCCCCTTCTGGACACACCCCTGCATACCAATAGTCTACATCTTTGTTACCATCCTTTGTGTGTGTGTGTGTACTTACTGTGGTCCTTTTTGTACAGAAAAGTGCACTTACTGTCAAGCCTGGCTGCCCTTTCGTCAATCACACACTGCTTGGTATAGGAGTCTTCGATTGTGGGGTCATAGTCAGTTACAAAGTATGACTGCAAACGACAAAGAAAAGGACGAAAAAGAGAACTGTCAGTATATCTCATGGTCTGAAATGTACCTAGAAAAATTAGAATATTGTGGAACACATCACCTTTTTTGGAATGTAAAGCGATGTATTGTAATACAAAGCTAAACTCTTATAATGTAAGACTTGAATGTATTTCATATTCATTACACATGAAGTGTTTCGAACCTATGTTTTAATTTAGATGTTTATGACATATGCAGTTACAATAAAATGTACAAATATTTTGAGATGTGTTATTTTTCGAGCTGTGGGTCATGACTATCAGTGCCTGAAATAGTAAACTGCTTGAGGTGTGAAATGAGTTCAAAATAACAGTTGAAAAATCATTATTTCATCATATTCTAAGTTTTGGAGATGAAATATTATGCATTATGTCAGGCTGACACACCAGCAGTGTCCAGAATACACAGTAAATCTAGATAGTATTTGTTATATACTGACAGTAACATGCCTTCCTGTTTTATCCTTTGAAAGAAAAAATGAAGGAATGTGTGCTCCTGCCAGCTACACTCACAGAGAGACAACAAAATGTTTATATAAAACTTTTATTGTTTTCTGAAGTGTTCCTGAAGTTTTTTCACCACCATTCATAATTATTATTTTTTTCTAAGCATGAGCAGCTCCTCCATTTCCTTTGTTTACTGAATGGTGGGAGAAGAGTGTTCATCTACAGTTTCAGTCTGCAGACTAAACTTTATTTAGTCACTATTGTCAAAACTCTCTGCTAAAATGAGTATATGCCTCAACTTTTGCCTAGAGCTATAAGTGCCTGAAATCGGCTTACATCGAATTAAATGGACACAAGGACAAAAAGCCACTCCTTGCTTCTGTTTTTGGTTCAAACAGCACAGAAGGCCTGACTGCCCTCTTCCACTACTGCCAGACAGCAGACAGGAGGTAAACACACTGCAGACACTTGCACAGAAAATGTGAAGTAAACACTCCCTTACACAACAACCACTTCTTAGGAAGAGACAGCAGGCTGGATTCCATGCTAATAGCATATTTAAAAGATTTTATTTGCAACGGTCTCTACGTTCACTTCTCAAGACTTTGATTCTTTCGTTCTGGTGCCAATATCTGGTCGCCTAGTAACCCAGACTGGAAGGGTGGGGCCATGGGGCAGGGAGCTGGGAGGAGGAGTCATGCATTTTTTACATTTTTCCCATGTTTTGTAGTTCTCGCTCTCTTCGGGGACTAGTTAAATGGTGACAGCTGAGGGGAGTGCTTTGGAGCTATCAAACCAACACCCTAACATAAAATCCTCACAAGGTTCTCTAATGCTCTAACAAAAGCCCAATTAAACTTAAACAGTTACAGTTGTGTTGTTAGTGTGTGAAATCGTGTGTTGTTTTACACAAAGACATGAGCCCTGTGATGCTTATTTGGTATCACTTTACTCCCATGAACTCAAGAGCCACTTTGCATTCTCAATGTCAAATTTCATTTGAGTGAATAAAATATATGCAAGTCGAAAAAAAAAAAAAATAGAAGCAGACAATTAATTTCCTTAATTAAGATTCAGATTGAAACATCTGGAAGATCAATACCATGGAATGATTTTGCTTCATAACAGAGATATTAACGAATTAATTGAGGGAATTCTAAAAACTGTCGCCAGTCATCACAGTAATATAAACAATTTATCAGCTTCATTTGTGATTAACATGTCAATTAAGCTCAGATTTCTTGAGAAAAACAGAACTGAGGGATTCAAATTGCATATTTTATTTGATCAAAAGGGCTAAAGCCTAAATAATTTAAAATAGTGAATGACTAAAGTGCATGACTAAAAAGAAAGACATCATATCATCACATGCGAAGGTGTAATGAGACAAAATTTACATTTTTTTTAATATGATTATCAAAATGATTGACTTGATTTACTAATATACTAACTGTGCAGCTGTATCATTAATACAGTCTTCTGGAAGGCACTGACTGTACAGCGTCATCCTCCGAATAAATACTGTACCGTACTGCCAATAACAACATGAAGATGCTGTTTATGTTATTAACCATCATCTCATCATCTCGTGTTTACACTCTCCAACCTTAATAAGGACTTCAAGTTGCCTGGTCTCTACATCCACACTCTTCTCGCCTCCAGCTCACTGCTTTTTTTAAAGTAATCTCATCGTTTCACTCTCTTGTCACTCTGCAGCATGCAAGTACTCTGGCCTATGTCTCATCCACTCACCACTGTTCAATAATTCATCAATATTACTGTGCATTCTAGAGCATGCGTCACTGCACTGCCTTCAGACGACCAGATGAAAACAGAGAGAGAATGAGTTGAAACAACAAAAAGCTGCTTCTGTTTGTTGTTTTTTCCACGACCACCACTCTCCCAGCCGTAGCTTCAGCACGTGACCTCGGCTTCCTGTCAAACTCGGGTAGTGGCACTGAGCACTGGGCTCCTCTGGCCATTCCTTCCCTCCCTCCGCATGCATGGACAGCTATCTGCTGAGCTCTGTTTTGGCTGAGCTGCTTCTCTCAAAGCCGTTCCCCTTGATAGATGAGGCTGTTTTGCACTGCCAGCCGCGCCAGAGATAGCACTAACGGGGCTGTAGCTCGACCGAGCCTTAACCGGGAAGAGCTAGAATAATGGGCTCCACGTAAGCAGGTGCAAGATGACTCAGGACAACTACCAATAACTGTGTGACATAAACCAGCTTAAATCATGTCCAATATTCTGTCCTATAAATCACTACAACAGCCCCATGACTTCATCCAATGTAACTGGCTCATCAAACTGAATGAATCAGGCTGCATGAGCTGCTCCAGACCGACGTATGACTAAAATGTGCCGAGAATAAGTTGTCAAAATCCCCTTTTAACCATTTTTTAATCAAATATTTCCTGACTGAAGTCATAACTTGTTGTTTCCTTATAAAAACTTCCCTGTAGCTACTTTCTCTAAAAGCAATATGAATAACTGCAGTTACATGGATCAAAAAGGGTCTTAGGGAAAACTTTTACTTTTAACATGTTTATTTAAGATGGCAACATCATTTTCTTGGGGTTCTAATTGTAACTTTTACTGACGCCATACAGGAAGTTATGTTCTTACAGCTGTCCTTTGATTAGTTAGTAAGCTTGTTAGCAAGATTTGGCAAAAACTACTAAATGGATTTCAGTGAAAACTAGCCAACTGAAATTAAGGTATTAAGATTGTTGGGGCTTGGTACACACTCTACTGAGTCGCATTCTTGTTTTCTTTAATATTTAATTGAAGAATTACTTGGATTCTACAAAGTTTTTATTAAAATAGCTAATAAAATTTCCATCACAGTTTCTGAGGGCCAAGGTCTTCCAAAAAGTAAATCCCAACATTTGAGGGAAAACTAAAGGTGTTTATTATCTTTATTTCTTAAAATTATTATTAAAAATTAGAGAAATCTAGGATTCTATTTATTACTCTCATTTTACTAATAACTAACTAAAAGCTAAAATTCACGTACGACATTGAGGTAAGTAAGGAAATATTTCAGAAGATATCCAACACGTTTTCAGGATAAGCTGTGTTGTTCTTACAGTTTTCTGCCACTCTATAAGGCAGGTATGTACTGCTGCGGTGGATTCCTCGACACATTTCCATGAAACCATTGGACAGCTGTCGTGAGGAGGCAGCTAACACTCACAACGACTCCAACCTTGATACAACCACACTCAAGCACATAGAAGTAGACCAAATGCCCATGTGCATTTAAACATTCACTGCTAAATGCCCGCTGATTAAGCAGCAACTTTGCTGTATAAATGGAGCCAACTTTCTGTATAACACCTTATACTTTTGCATGGTGCAGGAATGATGCCAAGAACAAAGTTGAACTCGGCTCAGCTGCTCATTAGACCAGTACAGACATGAACGCCATGAGAGGTGTGTGAGGAACTAACACCAAGACTATTTTACATCCCTTGAGTTCCAGCCTGGCAGAAGTCAAAGTCAACTTTTATCAAGAGTAGATTTTCGGCCCAAGGTATCCCGACTTAGCATTGGTAGGCACATCAGCACACTAGGCAAATGAAGATAAGAAAAGAAAGATCTGCAGTATAGTTCAGATGTTGGTCACAAGGTGGATCAGGCCACACACAGCAGGAAGGAAACTCCACCTCTGCACTCGGCAGCTGGCTTGGGCTGAGCCTTCTCGTGTTGGTGATGTCACAAACGACATGTTCCCCCGCCCCACCTTGCCAGTCCAAACCCGTCACTCAGTTCCCCTCCAGCATTCCAGCCATACATCCCAGCCCTCCGCCCACATTCAGCACATGCACGCTCACACCAGGAAAACATTAGAGGTCTGTTTTCACAATGAGCACAGGGCCGGCAGATGAATTTCGCCTGCAGCACAGCTTTTTGTGCCGATCTGTTCTGCGTCTGGACTGGCTTTTTGTATTGCAAAATAAACTAAGAAAGAAGAAGGAGGAGTCAAGAATCTTGGGCTAAATAAGTAGTTATTTTCACTAATTATTTTTAATCCGTTCATCATTTAGTTATAAAAATTGCATTTTAAAGTAAAAAGAAAATACCCATCACACTTTCCCAAAGTAAAAGTTCATGTCTTTGGACTTATTATTATTAGGACTGTGGAATATACAATATATATCATTATCGTGATATACATACATACTGTTCAGGCCTATTTATCGTTTTGTCCAAACAATAGTTAGTACCTTAACCAATTTTAATTCTAATTAACTCCCAATGATGTCATATAAAAGCTTGAACCTAAAAATAATTACTATTATTGTTCTCGTTTCATGTAGCGTGTGGTCCTGCTTGAAGCATTTAGTGATCTGACCATGTACATACATATACAGTATATCAAGCACCTGGGCAGGTTTCTTTGCACCGGCTGCTCCTCCAGAGACATAAAGCAATAAATCCTGTCGCTTGCCTCAAGGAAATCAAGAATGGGTGATATATGTAGGCGTATAATGAACATCATGCTTGCAATATGCACCCACTTCCTTTCTACAAAACAGCTTAACTAACCCTAAATATAGATCTTTTTCCATCTCTGTCAGTTATCCTTCTTGTTTGGTTAGACCTGCCTCTTTCACTGTTTGCCGATACAGCATCATTAACTGCAAAGAACTGAAAATGACTGATTCAGCACCACTGCAGTGAAAACTGAGATTTTCACCAAAAAAAGGGAGAAGAAAAACTCTAGCGATTAATTAACAAAAGCACGCAGCACCTACACAGATGAGGAGAAATGGTGTGCCTGCCTATACTGGCTTGTCATAATGAGAGGCAATGCTGAACTAAAGCAAATACTCACCAGCCCATTTAGGAGTTAATTACTTTCTGCATATGGACTGATGCCCAATGAGATTTTACATACCCTGACTTCTGCCACAGCTATTCTTTAATTAAAGAAAAATGTAGACTGAATGCCATTAAATTGTTATTGTAGGAGAAAAAAAAATTCTGTCTGCATGTGCAGATTTAGAATATTCTCCAACATTCTCGGATTTCGCAACAAACAAAAGCTAATACAAGAGATTTTGTCATATAGAACTGATCTTATCATGCACATTGTCAACTTACATTAAAGCAAAAAGAGAAAAGCTCTGGATGGAAGAGTGGGTGTGAAAATGAGACTATTGCACACATTTTGCAAAAATGAAGCAAACTGAAATTGAGCAACAACTGAGAAAGAAACATTTTGAATCAGCGATGAGCAGCACTCTGTTTTTATTAGCTGCTGGTTTATGGTGTTTCTCTTGCAGGACTTTTTGGTCAGCCTAGCTCAGAATTAGTGCCCCATCTAGAACTAGTTCCTGCATTTTCGCAGCCAAAGAACTGGCTCTTTCTCAGGAGAAATGGTTCCACAGTATTAGAGCAGCAAAGAATAATTGATTAATCACTTGAAAGAAAATTAATCAACAACTATTTTGCTAATCAAATAATCATTTCAGTCTTGTTCTGAGCAAAATTGTTAAATATTTGTTGGTTCTAGACCCTTTGTTGCCAGGATTTACTATTGTTTTTTGTAATTACTGGCAGTAAATTAAGAGTATTTAGGTATTCAGCTATTGGTGGAAGTAAAAGAGCAATTTGAAGACATCACTTTAGGCTCAGAAAAAATTTGATAAGCGTTCTTCACAATTTTTCACAATTTATACAGTAAATTTACAGTATATTTATAAAAATTAATGAAAATAATGGGCAGATTAATCAATGAGTAAAATAATCATTAGTTCCAGCTCTACACAGTAGCACTGACATTTTGCTGGTCTAGAACAAAGAAATGCTTACATCAGTGGTTGGGCCTGGGTTATCGTGAAAACAGACCAAGTAAAATCTTACAACCACCATTCTGAACAACAAGAGTTTGTGCAGTTTATCATCAGACTCACCCACATAAGATTTAAGAAGAGATTTTCACAATAGGCAAAAAAAGACACAGCAGCGGTCAAAAGAGTATGCCACTGTTGTTCAAGCGATGCTGGGATGGGCAATGTATGAACAATCATGAAGTAATGATGACTCTACAGTGGCACTCGTGCCTGTGTGGGAAAGTAAATTGCTCTAAGAGGTTTTGCATGTTGCACCAACTCCTTTGAGTTCTCATGAGGTACAAACCAATTGTATTTACCATGTTTAATTAAAACTGGCATTTATCTGAAAATCATGGCTGAATCAAAACTTATGCCATAATCAAAACAAATCTGATAAGATTGGTGCCAGTGAAAATGTGGTTCTACAGTGAAAAGTCAGCCTGAGGCCAACCAACCTGGTCTTCACATCTGATAATACAGCAACACAAACTGCGACACAGACTGAGAAACTGGCACCAAGAGCCTGGACTGGAGTGGCCAAAACACGAGGTGTGTGTTTGTATGTGTGTGTCTAGCTGACAGGTGAAACATGCCATTTGTAAGACTTGTTCAGTGTCCCAGAGCCAAGGCCAGCAATTTCAATTACGAACACAGACTTCATGCCAGACAGTCTGGAGCCTGCCAAGTCACACCCTTGGCTACAGACAGCAGCACAATGTGACAAACTGTGATGATCCATTTCTGACAACACATCATGACAAGAAGAGACTAACTCTTACATTGTACATGCTTATTCAATCTCAAACATAGAATGGCAAAAATAGCTACGCCATTTGTTCTTTAAGGATTTCCTCCTATGGTTAAGAGATATCATTTTTTCTCTCAGGTATCAGATGGTACTGCTCAATCCATTCCCTACTTTACTTTCTAAACCATCTCTAAATGTCCCCTTTTTTGTACGTGGGCACACTTGTAACCATTTAAGACAAATCTCTGTGATTACAACACACAAAGTAGTGCAGCATGGGGTGTTGAAGTTTCACTGGGTGCATTTGCGTATCACTTCCTGTTCCCAAACAAGCACAAGTTTAACCTATGCCAAAGCTCTGGGCCTGGACCCTGACCAGCTGTTGGTAATCAAATAACATCCATAAGGATTTAACGCTAAACAGATGAAACTGAAGGCCGGTTCCTTTGCATTATCACGGTCAGATGTCCTCCATCATTGCCCTCCTTCCAAACATTCATAGGGCTTAACACAAGTGGCACAGGAATTCGTGCGAGCATTATTGTTCTGTTGAGCACTTAAGAGTGCTTAAAGTGAGAAATGGTGGAAAAAAAATAAGACAGAATGAAAGGTTTGAGGGAGAGGGTGACTATAGGCTGCATGGAGAGACAGCTAGAGTGGGAGAAAAAGAGGGGGAGGGAAAGGCATTAACTTCCTGTGGAAACACCTACTTTTCCCATGAGCTCATACAAACCAGAAAGGTCATTTATTCAATACCTAAAACACACGGAGAGAAAAGGAGCTCACAATGTGTCCACCGCCTTAAAAGGGCCACCAGGGACAGTTCTCTTCAGCTGGGAAACCTTAAGACAATATGCACTGCTGCAGAGAATTACTTGAAACGGTTTGATTGACAGCAGTCATTTCTGAAGTCTTAAATAACCCGTGTAAAGACAAATCCAGTTTAACTCTGTTTGCAGTTAAGGGCAGGAGTGTAGGGGTCCTATCTAAGATATCTTCCATATAATAGTAAAGTGAATAACATTTAAGCTAAAATTGACAGTTTGCCAAAAAATCACCTTGGCAATTAAAGAATATTCAAATGCATTATAATTTAATTTTCTGGCACCAGGTTTAGATAGATTGAATTGTTCACCTCTGATAAATCTCACTATAAATTAAGATTTTGCATTGCTAATCCCTGGGTTGACCTGCTGCACTCAATTCTTTTGACTGCAATGAAGGTTGTCATAAACACCTTGCTGTGTTTGCCATTAATTTTAATTTACAAATATTTGAGCATCAAAATTTGAGTTAAACTGGTTGTTTATATCCTGTCTGTTTTTCTTGAATGTCAATTCCCTGCAGGACTAATTTGCTTAAAGAATGTTGCTATATTCCCTGATCCTGTAGTGTAGTTGATGAACAACATGTCAGTAGGCTACGTTGGACATGCTGGAGTCTCACAACAAGAAGTTACAAGCAGTGTGTACTAAATGGCCCCACCAGCACTCGAGGCTGCATCATTGGAGATAGCACTCATGCAGAGAATAAAGCGGAGAATAAATGCCCCACCAAGTAGGGCAACTCCTGGCCAGTCAACCCCCTGGTCTCCTTTAACCTCTCTGGCCTTAAGACTTCAATCACCCTGCTAAATATCAGTGTGCGCTGGACTCTGAACACTTTTGAACCTGCTCAAAGCCGCTGAATCAAAGTGGAGCCATTTAAAGGCCCTTTTCCACCAGATGACTGGGCTCAAAGCCGCCTGTTTGCTCTGTTGTCGTCACACTGAGCCCTTTCTTTATCTCTGTGCCATAAGCACATTTTGTTAATTTATAAGTGTTGACCTGTGTAAATACTTTAGAACAGAACAAAACAAAGAAGGAGAACTGTGAGAACAATCCTTATTGTTCAAGCTGATCATGTGACATCACTAATGTTCCCCCTCACCTGCATTAAGCCAACCCTAATTGCCAGACATTGATGGGTTATCAATGCAGTTTCCTCTACAGCCCTTCCTTGTTTTTCTGAGAAGAACAGGAAAAAAAAGAGTTATTTTGAAAAGAGTTATTCTCTAGAACAACATGGTGAGTGACAAAGTTTTGCTCTGGTGAATCTTCATCAATGCCTCCTTTTGTAGATGCGATGTGACCCCCGTATCCAAATAGATATAAATCTAATTGGAACAGATGTAAAGGATACATTAAACAAGGCACTGGCAAAAGGGTGACATTATCACTGTGACTCTCAAACATGGCTTTGGTAATGTGTCTGCATATGTTTTTGTTTCATCACAAGCTTTATTTCAGTCTTTTTCCTCTGCTTGACTCGGTGCAGAGCTAATACCGCACACACTGACGTCAACAAAAGATTACTGTGACAGCTCAGGGAGAGGACAGCAGCTACTGCAGTGGCTTTGTGGACAGGAAAACTACCGTGTGACTTTCAAAAGCCCAGAAGAGTGAAATGTGGCTCAGTCTGTAGTTTTTCGAGAAAACCATAGATAACTTGCATATAACATATATACTGAATAATAAGATACTGATAATCAAGCAGTCAGACGATCCAAAGGATTGGTTTAGTAATTAAGATGAAGGGGATTAATCATTTATAAATAATCAAAGAACAGTCATAATTCACATGTTCCAACTGTACTATTTAGTTTAAAATCACCAAAAGACCTGGTAAAGATTTAACTGTGTAGCACCTGCGGGGATGTATTCATCTTCTTCACCCTCTCCTGTAGTGCAAATGCTGCGTGCGTTTCTGCATCAGTGTGCTTGGCCGCTACAGACTATAATTCTTAGCATGGAGGGATATGTCAAAGGAAATGGGGCCATTCCACTGGCATCATGTCAGATGCACAGTATTGTAACTGTTCTGTGCTTTCAACAGCGAGCCAACAGCGCTTCAATACAGGCAGACAGAAATCTTATTACTTTAGCAGGCATCTACTTGTAATTAAGGATCTAATGGACGCGTGTTCTCTATCTGAGTGCCCCTCCTTTCCTGTCCTGTTGCCATTATTATAGTCCTTTAACTTGAGTGTGTCTATGTAAACCTGAATAAATGAGGAAAATGAGCAAATTACATATGTGGGGACTTAACCAGTTAGACCAGCAAATATATATATAATATTCTTTGCATTCAAAGTCACCAGGTCTCAAACCATCTATAGCAGTCTGACATGTTATGGTCCAATCAAACCGGCATTTAAACAGCCAAATCACTTTATTTCAAAGGACCCACAGAGTGGAAACTGTCCTGCACATCAGCGCTACTGCACAGTAGTGGTGGTAAGCTGGTAAGTGACAGTTTGCGAGCCCCCACATTCAGAAAGCTTTTTTCCCCTCGTATAAGTCTTGATTGAAATGATTTACAATCCTAAAATACCAGAGCAAATACATAGAAGATCAATATTAGCTTACCAGCAACAGAAGTATACCAAAGCCCTGCCAGTGGTCACGACAACCACGCTACTGGAACCAAATATTTCAAGAAAAACACATGGATGAATTTCATTTTACCAGTCTTTGGAGAAATGGTGTTAACTCATTCCGCAGGAACTTGTAAAACCTCCACCACTGTGCTATTTTGGAGGCTTACAGCAGGAGTGTACCTTTTTAAAAACAGCCTGTGCAACTTTTAGACCGAAGTATCTGGAGGCCTGGCAGTAAGACTACAGTGTTTTGGTTAGACAAACTTTTCAGGCATCTGTGGAGTCAACGTGCACGGGCGTGTGCCAATTTCATGTGTGTCAATAATTCAGCCAGACTCAAAAATCTGTAGATCTACATATCTGTGCCGGATTACTGAACAGCCCCCCGATTCTGATCTTGTATCCTCTCAGTAGGGAGACAGATTCAGAAGCTCATTTATTAGGGACACAAGTCATGCTCTGCCATTGTCATAGGGACATATGGACATTGAGTCATGCTGTGTCCTGTCACCTGTTGAGGGGTTGTCTGATTCCATGCCTCACCTCCCACTGACAGACAGCAGGTGCCCCACAGGCCTCTGGACAATGTGTGCGTAAGACGTGCCAAATGTCGACCAGCTGCCCGGCAGGCAGCTCAGTCCCATGCGTGAGCGACAAGCAAAGACGTACAAGCGGAACCATTCATAATGTTCTTTCAGTTAAATTAAAACTGTGGGCAGTGCTACTGGGGGCATAACAGTTACCGGTTCCACAATAAAATTAGTATTGCCGTATTATTGTTAGTATAACCGTTTCAGGACACCGATAACAACAGTCTCCCAAATGCCACGGATTTGTCTTTTTTTTTTTTTTTTTTTTAGTTTTTAAAATAAAAACTGGTGAAAAGACTTCTGATTGTATACTTTTAATACTGATCATTTTGGTAACAATAATTATCAAATTCTCAAACTGTCACGTCGACAGCAGCGGACACAGTCTTCAAAAACAGACACACACCACTCTGATTAAAAATAGGCTAAAAAAAATACACAAGTAGTAAACATTTGACAGTTTTGTGTATACCTTTCTAAAAACTTAAGCTACTCAATATATGAACTGCCATGAGACAAACTCTTTGGTTAATTTGCTTTAAATAAATACATATGAGTATCTATGAATGTATGTGTGTGCAATGCTAGATGTTAGAAGGTGGTTAGAATGTCAGTTTCCCATAGGCAGAGTTGTTGTTACATGACTTTGAGATGCGAGACCTGATACTGTGGCCAGTTATTCTGAAACAGACAGATCTGTGAAAACAGAACAATAGCCATAAAATAACAGAGAAGAACCCGCTGCCCTCTTTGTCTGTCTGACTATCTGAAGGGTAGTGACCGGAAAAATACGGGGGATACTGAGGCTGAATGTTGAATTGTTTATTTTCTAAACTATTAGACAGAAATGAAAGTTAAAACTTCACATAACTATTGTTGTGTTATCATTAAAATGCAGTTTTGAATGGCAAAATTACTTTAAATTGATCCTCAAGACACAACGTATTTGTTGCAAGTCATATTCCAATACGCTGTGAAAATTAATACTCTATATTTACCACAGTGCCTGCAACTTGGCATCTGAGCAGTTCAATGGAACAACATGGGAATTACATGCCTTGCTCATGGACACATCAGCCACTGTTACTGCACAGTGCTCCACCAGCTCGGAACAAGGAAAACAACAAAATCTGACACCGTAAATACACAGATGACACTCAGATCTCACCAAGAGGTTAAAATCCCAAGATATGAAGAGCACTGAACAATTGAATGGTTGGATGTGTCATTTTTCTTTGACTTAAACAAAAGCAAAAGCTGAGGTCACAGTTTCCAACTGAAGAGTCAGTGCTCAGCTTCGGTTGGTGAAGTTATTGACCACAAACCCAGCTTGGTGTAGTTTTTGTCTCGGACCTGAATGTGAACAGCCGCATTACAGCAATAACGATGACGCTGAAGATTAAATGATACATGTCTGAGCAGGATTTGGACAAACTTTTGGATGCATTTAGTTGACTTGACTATTGTCATGGCATGTTTACAATTTTCAGATCTTTACAATGGCTTTGAAACTGTCAAAAAACTGCTTTCATTCTGCTGCATATTCCATCTAAAACCATCCCGAGCTGCGGGTCAGGCCTTTGCTTTCTGTGCCTGCAGTCAGAACTAGGCGCAGAGAGGCAGCCTTCCGTTTTTATGCTCCACATATCTGGAACTAACTCCCAGAGAACTGCAGGTCTGCGTCAACCCGAAGCTCTTTTAATCCAGCCTGGAAACTTCTCTATGGGCCACAGACTTTTATTAAATCAGATATTCACCAATTCTTTACACTGCACTGTAAACCTTAGTCTTGTATTTTTTTATTCATTCTTATTCTTTTGATTTAAAAAAATGTTTTGATTTATATTTTGCCTGCCTGGTGTTCTGAATGCCTCCTATGTTCCATTTAAAGCACTATGAATTTCTTGTCGAAGTTGCCTTCTCTGCCTGTAAGATCGATTTAGACACATATCATGTGACCGCTGTAGGCGACTTGCTGGGCCGACACTGTGCATCATCAGGGCTACCTGCAGGAAGGCTGTACGTTCATCCCTCTGTGTTTTATGTAAGCAATACACATGTATTTAGAGGAAACGTAACTTTTTTGTGCAATCAAAGACAGACAAAGGAAGAAAAAACTGAACATTTCTGCGATCTAAAAATGGAGCAATAAACAAGTTTGTCTCTACTGAATCTTATTTATTAGTTTTTACTGGACAGCTTCAGCTGATTTAAAATCATGTTTAAAATTGACATTTTAAGTAAAAAGGTTAACTATCACATCATGAAACACAAGATTATGAGCAAACAATGTCAGCTTTCAGTGTTCTTGGCAATGCCAAGACAAATGAGCCATTCTTTGATACAGAAGAACCTTAATCAATCAACCCACAACAAATAGTCTAAGAAGAACCGTAAGTTCTGAATTACCATCCCTGTCCTCCATTGCATATGTTTAGGCAGAATGCAGTGTCAGTTACTTTAACAGGCTGGACATTTATGGTCATTATACAGGATTTACTGATTATTTTTCACCTTTGTCCTAAATGAAAGTCATCCAGAAAAACAAGTCACAAAGATCTCACCAATTTATTAGGCTGTGTAAGGGACTGTGGCACAAAAAATCATATCGAAAACATTAGTATAATGTAAGTGATTGAGTTATTACTCTCTTTTATTATTGTAGGAATATACAAACCTAAGAAAATATGATTTTATAAAACAGAAAAACAGCCGGCCGTGCCATCAGTACACACCAAAATAAATTCTTTCAGTCCGTGATTATAAAACACCGTCATTGCTATTATGTCTTACTTACTGACTTGTACACACACGCTATGTTATCCATTAGTATAAGTGTTCCCTGCGGCTGTTGGAGACAAAGACTCAGAAGGGAGAGGCACAATGATCATCTGATCTCAGATCTGTAAAATCTGGTGGAAAACACACTGGAACACAACCTCGCCTCCAGCAAATGACTACTGCTTTACATGGTCGAGGAGATGGTTGGGCCAAGATGAGGAAGGAACTGTCAGCATGCAGTTCGCAAAAATTTTCTGATCTCATCACCTTTTTCTTTTGATATGAGCAATAAAGATGATTATAGTCACTGAGCTCCTCTTACTGTTTAATTCAATGCACCAGGGTTGGAGATCGACTCAAATAATTAATAATTTGTGTATTTGGACACACGTGCGCTCGGTTTAAAGCCAACTTGTGTAAACAGGTGAAGCCTATTGAAAGCCACAGTGAAACAGTAAATAAAAAGATCTTCAAATTCATAACTGATCCTTTCTACTGTTAGACTGACTATAAATACCCTCACAAAATATATAATAAGAAATATACAATAACCCAAATCAGCCTTGGACTTTATTGCATGCTTAGCTGTCACTGATTAAAAGTGCTCCTCCTCCCTGAGTAGTCATTAGTTTCTCGTTAACTTGGAGTGAAAGGGATGACCAGCACGTCTCTTGAGCTTTCCCAGATGGGTGGGAGTGTCTTTACGGATCCCAAACTTAGAATGAACTCCCTTTAGAATGAGCATTCCTGTGCTGTGCTGTTTGGAATCTTGCCAGATTCCAGTGTATCACCTCATCAATGGGACCATATATTCATGTTCGTAAAACATGACTCAAAATGCAGAGCCCTCAATGCTGTAATTTCCATCACCGTTGAGATGTTTTGGCTTCACAAAATTGTACAAAAGCTCGAAACATTAACTCTGGATGAGTGTGCATTTTGAGACCATAAATACTCATGGAATATTTTATAGAAATGCCAGTTTCATCTCCAAATAACCATCATTGAATAAAAAAGACATTGCAGGTTCTCTTATCAACCAGCACGCCATTAAACCTATCTTATGACTTCTGGCAGCCTTTAAGTGTCAAACTGAATCAAAAAGAAAGAGAATCCAAACATCTACGCACTTCCCCTGTTGCACTTAGTACGCCATCCTCTACACATTTCAAAATCATGACCATAGAGATAGATAACAAAGGAAAAAATTACCTTGTGAAGATTTATGCTTACTTTCTACACTGTTGCCTCAGTGTTGCACAGACACCACCAACCAGGCCCACTGAATTCATGCCTACTTGATCAAACAAAGTGCTTTGGATAAGACTATACCTCGCTTGGCCTTGATGTATAATTAAGTATGCACACTTGCATGGTGACACCTGAAAAGGGGAAAACATGCACAAAGGAGAAGTAGAAGTCAAAAAAGTCAGTTATAGACGGCTTCTCTTTACATGTTCTCAGACGCAAGTAAACTTGCATTTAGTGTCAATTTCAACAGGGCAATGCATATTTTAATTTAAAGTTTTCATAAAGTAAGTTTAGTTTTGTGGCAGTTAGCTCAGTGCATGCAAGCAGATATTTTTGCAATTATGACAATGCCTCTTCTGCTACACAAATTCTAAAAAAGTACTTTGAATGAAAACTATGGTTAGTTGAGAAATGTTCATGTTAACTATCCCTATACACACACATGCAAACTGGTTTCTTTAATTTTTGTGCATGTTGCGTTTAACTGGATGGATGAGAGAACTATGTGAGCCAATTCTTAACAATAGTGAGTCTGCCGATTAACTTTTCTGTGACAGTAACTTACCACCTACTCTCGTCTTACTGACATAAAAGTTAAACCAATAATGGCCTATTAATGCTCCTAATGTGGTTCTGAGTGAGACACCAAATGGTGACCATACTACAGAGCTAAACAAACATAGTGGACTCATAGAGACTGCAAGCACACAAAAACCTGACAGTGCTGCAAACCCGAGTGGAGAAAGAAAGAGCTTACTGTCATATGGTTCTGTCATCAAATTCTGATGATATTTAAAAAAAAAAAAAAAGGAGGACATGAAAAATTACAATTTAAATCACTTAGCATGTGACTGAGCTATCACTGAGCCATACATAAAGCTAAAAAAACTTCCTGCATACAAGAAGTGGGCCGAGCATGAGTGTTACATTACAACCAAATAACACTGCAAACACAGCGTCTAACCACTTGTGGCTGTTCCCGAGAAATGCACATGAAATGGCGCCTGCTTCACTGAACTCTAACATTATTATCATTACATCACCTTGCCTCCACATGCCCAAGGAGGGCTGCCCTTGCAAACACTGTTTATTCTATTGAATTATTCCTCATGGCAACATTCTTCCTAAACGACCTCACATCCAAGTAATCAAAGCCATGCTATAAAAATATGTGAGAAATGTGCAGAGGGACTGGGAATTGAAGAGAGAGGTCACTGTACTATAGCTGGAAATCCAGCTGAGGTCTACAGAAATCTTAGCTAATCTGTCTGGACTTGATCTTTCAGGATGTTTTGCTCTCGTGAATGAATCTCCCCTCCGAAGGCCACCACTGCGCTAATATTAGCAAGCATGTGAGTGAGCAACATCATCCTTTTCAGTCAGCAGTCACTTCTGAAAACATCTCATCAGTCCAGTGGCTTCTTTCGTTTCTCTGTGTAAATCGAGCCTGTTTTTTTATAAATAAATACAGATACACACACGCACACACACACACCACCACAACCACCACCACCACCCCACATGCAGCCTTCACATGTTCAGTGTGAGTCATGTTTTCCCTTACTAGGGATGCTTCCTCCATCAGACACGTCACATTAAACAACACACAGTGTTCCACAACTTTTGTCAGATGACTCAATGCTCCGTCAGCCCCATGCTATTTTGGCTTGAGTCAACTGCTTGGCATTAAGGTGGCCGGCAGCAGCACCCCGGGAGCTGCCACTCTGTTACTGCTGGCGACATCACCCTTTACCCCTCCAGAAACCCTTGCTTCAGCGCAGCACTTCTTTGGTCTTGTGCACTCCTCAGCACCCTCGAGATGATTACATGTGCCCATCGAAACAAAAACACCTTTAACTGGCATTCTGTGATTCATACAGTACTCAAGTGCTTATATGGTCATTTAGGCCTATTTCTTGATTTAAATCATAACTTTTGACCGTGGCGTGTCAGTCGATTTTTGTCAAGTATAAGAATCATCATATTGGCTGCAGTATTGGCAATTTTCAAATAAGACGAAACCATGCTTCACTATGATCAAATACACACACGTTCCTGTCCACAAAACTGATCATCATGCATATTCCAACATTGGAAGCACCTCTGCTATATTAAATTGGATTTAAATTGCAAAACAGACTTCGCACAAGTACCTCGATAGCTTTTTTTTTACTGGCCAATTTGCAACTTACTGACTTGATGACAGGCTATCAAATAATGATGAATTGTCTCACCACTAGCCTTGACTTTAAATTGTTTTTCTAGTGTGAAATTGATGGAAACCATATCCCAGAGACATGGAAGTAAACGCTGTTTGTGTGGAAAGTGCTACCTGGGTGTTTGTCAGCTAATCAGCAAACCAATAAAGAGTTTTTAAAGGAAGGTTTCAAGGTTAAATGAGTGATTATAGCAGAAATGTGTTACATTTTTGAACATGTCCAATAAAAGCAATAATTCTTGATGAGACTTACGAATACAGGCACACAAACATACACACACACAGCCCCAGAGATTCAGGAAACAGGTCATGTTTTTCCATACAAAACTTAGAAGGCCCTGTGAGCAGCAGTAGAGGGACTTCCTCTGCTGAAGGGCAAAATTTCCACATGGTCCATGACCATTGACCCACCCAGGCTGACTCAGACCCCCCACCCAACCAACCCCCAACATAGTTCTGGGGAAAGCCTCGACTTCACCACCAGCTTTCAGGTCTTTTCCATTAGCAGTGATATCTAGAAACTTCTGAAGAAGATGCCGTGCTTTTCCCGCATTTAACATCTCAACCGCTCACTTTCTCGGCAACAGTTACGCTGGCCTTGAGCAAGAAAAGTATAAGTCACAGTAGATTTACATACACATGTTCAGGCAAAATCTAAGCTGATGATATCCACTGCTACTCTTTACTGTCCATGACCCAGATTTAGTTTAGGGCACTCAGAGAGTGCAGACATCACCTTGCAATAAACTTTAACATTTAGTGTTGACCTTATTGAGCAATGAGAAATGATATGCTTCAAGTAACTCAAAAGAGGTACTTGACGGCACGGCTGTCCATCATTGTGGCCCCTGCACCTTCACTGCCACTTCTCTGTTAGCATGCAAATGCGCCAGAATGATGAACGATAAAACAAGCCAATAAAAAGCTGCTTCAAGAGCAGATATCAAACATGATCACTTAGATCAGTCTTTTAGAGAGACTTTATAAACACATCTGCTTTAGTCTACAAAAACATGCAAATAATTTAAAAAAAAAAAACCCTATAACTACAATATGGTGTTGTTACCATGATATTCAGCTGTAAACGCTTCACTGCGTCGGGTCACTGAGGTCAGTAGGCCGTGGCAAGAAATCTGTGCCACAGCTATCTGAACTCTTTTTACTTGGTATGCAGTTAATGAGCTTTTTGAACCCTCATTAGACACAACCTTCCCCCCCAAAGACACACATACATACACACACACACACACAAGCATTTAACCCCCATTCTGAAACGTGTGCCGGCACACTATTGTCTGACAGCATGGAGACATGCAGCTGCCTGCAGTCTGGTCTGAAACACACAAGGCAAAGGGCAAAGTTTGTCATCTTTTTCATAGTGTGTGTGTGTGTGGTAAAAATGGGCCCACGCCTAACTGAGCACTATGAGAGCCTGGAAGGTCACAGCAGAGCAGGCTAATGTGTCTGCTGTGTGCTGGAATGCAGCCGGGGATGGATGGTAGGTAAACTGTTTACACGACTCTCTGGTGTGACACCAGGAGTTTTCACGGACGCTGCTGCTCTGAAAACGGCTGAGGAAGACACAACCTGCGGGGGGTGGGGGGAGTAAAATTTAAACTTGTGAGAATATCCGTATCACCGTTTGTTTTCCTGGAAGTTAACCAGCAGCTGAACACAAACGTTAACCACCTCTCAAAGGGCGTTCATGTGCTGTAAATTTCTGTTGACGTATTTCTAATGAGTTTCAGCGCAGTTTGGTTATTCGCAATAACTCATTTAAACGTGTTTGACGCCTTTCCTAAGTTACTCTCCGGTGCTATAACGTTTTGGGCTACTTCTATTGGCTAGCTTGGGAGACTTCGCTCGCTAATAGCGCAGGACACGGCAGGAACTCCGTGAACCGACTCTCCGTCCTCTGAAAGTGCAAACTGGAAGTAGATGTCTCGGCTATCGTCGTGTTAAAGCGACAGCACGTCCTCCGCTGTTTACTTCACACCAAAAAAAACTAGGCACAAACGCATCATCGTGACATCTCCTCCGCGAAGAGTTGTAGGCCTCGGCCAAAGTGGCGGAGAAGAAAGCAGTCCCCGGTAACCTCTTACGGGGGTTCCCGTGTCTGGCCTCCGCCTCCGCCTCCTCCTCCTCCTCCTCCGCTCTCTCTGCCTCTCTTTCGCTTTAGCACAGAATGCTAAAATCATTGCTAAAAATCATGCTAAAGGCACACTGACCTGGATAAACTGGATGGTCAGGGCTGACTTCCCGACGCCACCACCTCCGA
>KV751315.1:9047138-9063797 GCA_001698575.1 Mola mola
CCCCTACAGCCACATTCTTGTTCTCACACACAGCCTGAACACACACGCCAAAAGCAACGCCTGCTTACTGTCATACGACCAGTTATACAGTGATACTACATGTGTAGCCACAGTCATCATCTGCAGTAAACTGACTATATAAACTGTTTTTTTGTTTGTTTGGTTTTTTTTTTTGCTTAAGTAATATTAAAGGACCATTTTCTCACCGTACTGTGAGTCATAAATTCACAACATGAAGGCATGTTCATACCATCCCCTGCTCTTTGTCACGCAAACACTGAGCAAACTTCAACTGCCCAGCTAATCATGATTAAAAATGGGTGACACAGTCATATCAATATCAGCCGAGGTTGGACTTTTTTTTTTTTTTTTAAATATCAGTTCACACAGTGTGTGTAAGTTTGTCCTTAGGCCAAGAGAACTTTGTATGTTCAGATGTGACTTTTTTTTTTTAGAGAGATCATATCTACATTGGTTTGCTATTGGCTATAACAACAGCATATTTAATATTGGTATCAGCCAAAATGTTCATATTTTTGCATCCCTATAAGAAAAATAATCTCTCAAATACTTCATATGTCAAGTGCCCATAATTATTGTGCACCCGAAGCACAGTTTGAGGATCCAGAAAACTCACGGCTCTATCAGCTGCTCTATAAAACTATAAAATGTTATAGCCCATGTCCTGATTTATAACCAGTGTCCGCATCACTCAGTGGGAAAAGTACAAATTGAACCCACACGTTTTGGAAACATGTCATTTTCAAAAATATTTCCTCTGCATCAGGTGCTTCAATAATGCCAACTTATACACTTTGTTATTTTCTTCTAATTGAATTTACTTTTAATTCTCAGGTCCTCTGGGCAAAGGTAGTAGGCTTTAATATAATTATATATATATATATACATATATATATATATATATATATATATATATATATATATATATATATATATATATATATATATATATATATATATATATATATATATATATATATATATATATATATATATATATATATATATATATATATATATATATATATATATATATATATATATATATATATATATATATATATAATGGTTAATTCACATATAAACTAGAGACGTTGTTGAAGCTTTACTCTTACCTAAAGTACTGCTTATTAACAGCAATCTATGAAATCTGTAAGAAGTAAATCATTTTTAAATAAAACGTTTTTTTAAATATTGTGTCATAAAACATCTATGACCTTACAGTATTACAGAGATGCCTTAGAGGATGAAAAGTAGGTTTTGATGCAAAATATATTTGAATCAGACACACAATAAATAACTGTTTCAAATAATGTGAAGGCTATTTTCAGCATAAATACTTGTGCATCTCCATTTTCATAGAATGTGAAGTGTTTATTCTTTTTAATTTTGATGATTATAGTTTAGAAAATTACAGTGAAATCTTGTAATATTTTCAGTTTTGTTTTTTTTAACATTTGTTCATTATTGGGATTGATATAAAATGCTCAAGACATTTTGGTTTACACATAATGAGTCTAGAATATACAGTCACTATCTAAAATGACTGAGGAAAAATAACAATATTCTTATTTTAGGTTATGCTCTACTAGTGGCTTGTCAAAGGAAAGAATTATTACAAAAACACAGGGTGCCTTCTAGAGTTTAGCTGTGTATTGTAATAATAATAAGAAATGTTACTTACAATTCAAAGAGGCCATACATACTGCTGCACACAGTAGCTTGGCAGTGACAGTGCTGTCAGATAGCCAACTGTTTATCTTCACAGCTGAAGCTCTGACCTCAAAGCCACATTTTAGAGTTTATCCGACACCCTGGAGAGACAGATTTCACAGATATTTCAAATGCAAGGGCAGGGTCTGTGACCCTTTAGTCTGGCATATTCCCAGAAATCTCCCTTTCCTCATAAATTATCAAAAGGGAGGGCAAATAGAATATGTAGGTCTGTGCCAAGACAAATCCATCTCCATCTCATTATCAGTGACAGTGAAAACTTGCAGATGGCTGTGAGGGTACCTTAGAAATCACTGCAGTATATCAAGAGGTCACATCCTGACCTGGATTTGACTTTCAGAACCTTTGTTATGTCATTTACCATGTAACTCTGTAGGATATAAGAGGAATCTGGTCTTAAATGACAGCGGAACTATGAAGCGTCACACAGCAGGAGCTCCATGAGGGAAACTCTTCTCTTCTCAGTAACGGCATTTTTTAAAATCACTTAGTCGACACCTTTCACGCCACGAGTAGATGACATTTTTTGGTTTTTACTCCCTTATGTAGACAGTGGACAGAACTCCTGATTTACTTAATCACTTATTATTTCATAAACTTAATGATTTACTTATTCAAAGTATCTATTAACAGGATAGGTTTCCTGACAGGCTACCCCTGAATCAAAACACTCAAAGGGAGCCTAAAGTATTAATGTTAACTTACTTATTAAGTATGTTGTATGTAATTTTTCATTTCAACTATACAATGAGTGAAGGAAAAAAACCAAAGCTCCTTGTTTCAGATCAAGTAAAAGAAAAACAAAATGTATTTATGTGAACTGCAATATCTAAAAAAAAGAATTAAATTAAAAGTTAAAAGGATATGAAACTATGAACACAACACGGATCAAAGTTTTCTCACACTTTTAATACATGTTTATTGAAAATTATACAGGACAGGAAAAAAATGGGATTGAGATGTAGTTTTCAGACAGAGGTGATGTAAAAAAGAGCATACAGAGTTCTTAGTTCGCAGCAATGAAAACGCTGTGAAATGGACAATATGAGAGACTGGTGAAATAAATCTGAGGGATCAGATGTTTGTCTTCTTTTGAGAAAGGTTGATCTTGTCACCAAGGCTCAAGGCCATCCCCTGAAATGGAAGGGAGGATTTATTGTAAATAATGCTTTGTAACAACATACAATGGATGTCGCAAGTCAACACATTTTGTGATGTAAAAAACGAAGGTCAAGCTAAATCATGTCGCAAACTTCTACATTTATTGTAATGATAAAACAATAAGGGGAAAACTGGCTGCGTAAGTGTTCACATCCTTTTGTAAACGAGACTATTGCAGTGTTCAGAATCAGCCAATCACATTCAAACTACAATCACCGTACATCCTACACGTCTGACACCAATGAATGTGACAGTATAGCTGTTCTTTTAGTTTTACCTGACATCTTCTTGATAATATCCAACTAGAAAAGCCGTGGTCACAAAGAGCTTAATAATCATTATTATATTTAGGCTTAATGTCTAGGTTGCAAGTTCAGAATAAAAGCTAGAAAAGGATCTGACCAGATTTACCACGGTTTCATTTTGTACATCACAAAACCGGCAGTTTTAACAGGATTAGTGGACTTTTTATAGCCCTGGTTTACCCCACACACTGAAAGGAGCATTAAGATTTACTTCAACATCACATCATAATTTCAAAATAATAATAATAGCTTTATTTGTAGCAGCTTTCATGCAAAGATGCAGCTAAAAGTGCTTAAGAAAACTAGATGAGATGAAAAATAAGTTCAATAAGTAAATAAAAAATCAATAAGGGAAAAGAAAAAAAAAAATTCCAATTAAATCAAATTCTATTAATAAGTTATTAAATGTTCTCCTAAAAGATTAGGTCAGTGTGTTAGTGAAAGTAAATTCATGCAAGCCTTTACTTTCTTCAGGGCTCATGGTGCAGCAGCTGTGACCCACCTGACTTTTGGCTCGAATGCGAATGTGTCCGTTGACAGGTGCCTCAGGGCCCAGGTGGATGGGCTTCTCAATGCTGACATTAGCCAGGGCGTCTTCTCCAAAGATAGAACGAGCGTAAAGGTTGGCAGCCATGAAGCCGCAGAAGCCAGACAGAGCCTGGTTTGTAAAACAAAAACAAAGGAGTTGAGAATCCGGCTCGACAAAACAATATTGACCAACTTGATCTATAATGACTAATGCAAGTTTTACATACATACAAAGTCTATTTAATTTGACTTTACAAATCCTGTCAGCTTTGAAACTCCATTCAATGTCTTTGCTCCGTTTGTAACGTCTCATACTAACCTTCTCAGGAGTCAGACACTTCATATTGGTGGACTTGAGGATATGTTGGAGATAATCGTTCAGATCAGTGATGTTGGTGTTCACAGTCACCTACAACAAAGCAATGACCATCTTTAATATTAATATAAGAAAGTTGATAAAACTACCTACTGACTTATGGTGTCAAACAGAAGTATTTTTTTCTGTAGAAATGCAAAGGTCACCTTGTTTTCCCACTCAAATTCTGCCCACATCTGTCTGAATTCTGCGTCGGTGCAGGAAGCCGGTTGGATGTAGTCCATTATGTCTATGTGGATGTCACTGAGAACAACACAGTTTCTGTCGCTAGCCGCCCCCGACACATCGTAGACTGGGAAGAAATAATAAAGCATTGGTACAAATAGGAAAACATGTTCGGGTTACGGTGGGTAAAACAAAAAATTAATTGAAATATGATGATAAATGGAAGCAAAATTATTCTCTTACCTATGTTTCCAAATATGATGCCATTCTCAGTAGAAGCCACCTTAACATTGGCCTTGATGTTAGCAAAATCGTGAGGAGCCAGAGTTAGAGGCGAGGGCTTCTCAACCAACTTGAGATCACCTATAGGATGAATATATTATTACAATTCATACACCATGCACGTGAGCATGAATTGAAGACTCAAATATGATTCAATTAGCATTGCTAGAGGAGAACCTCTACGCATTTTGTTCAGTTAGGTAGAAAAGAATTTCACCTAAAGTGGCCAGCTCAAGGGTGCAGTTCTGGAGGGTATCACTGGTTTGGTTAACCACCAGCACGTCCAAAACAATGTCATACTGGTTCACATGAACGTAGGCTTCAGCATACACTGGGTCTGAAAAGCCAGTCAGCTGGGTCACCTAAATTGGACAAAAAATATATTAAATTAGTAATTCTTTGAGATTTAATTTGTAATGGCGTCCATACAACAGTAAAGCAGAATGCATAAGAAAAAAAATCATGGAAACACAAAACTAGTCAATTGAATATTAGATAATTGGCAAAATTCAAACACATACTAATAATAATTTCTCTACTGTGCAATCAAAAATATTATCATCCTCTGAGTCAAATAGCACATTTAGGTCCTAATATACTTAATGGAACTTGTCATCTACCTTGTTAAGTTTTGAAGCCAGGGGATCAGCAGCTTCCTTCCTCTGAGTGTTGCCCATAGCTGCCAGCAGACTGAGCTGGAACTGGTCCTCCTTAGAAGTCATTTCGTTTTTGGCTGTCAGCTGCATGAAGGAGATTGGGTCGTCTGCCTGCACCGTCACGTTACGTTTCTCAGACTCTTTCTGTGGTCAGAGGAAAAAATGTTGTTCTTTGGGAAGATAGTCAAGGTTACCCCACGATAATTAATGATTTAGTAACATGAAGAAATCAAATGGAATGAAGTAACATTCAAAGCCAAAAGTGGCTGTTGTGCATTCTTAAAAACAAAACTTATTCAGCTTTAGCCACGTTTCCACCAAGCAGTGTGGTTCAGTTAAGTTTTGTATGGTACATTTAAGAATGGTATGCTCGTTACAGATGTGTGTTTCCACTGGCGACTGTACCATTACCTGGTGGGCAGGATAACCAGAATTTGCTACGCGATACAGTGCATACCAATAAAGAAACCATAACACAAAGGACAAAAAACAACAAAGGAAACAATGGAAGACATCCAGCATTTTGTGTTGTTGGCTGATGTAAGGCTGTTTATCGCAAAGAAGACAGGCTCTGTTTGAGAAAAGGCTGCACACCGGCAGGAGAAAGAGAGCCTAACAGTCACAGAGAAGTGACGATTCTGTCAACTAGCAGACTGCGGTGCCTCCCCTTCTTTATGGTATGGTTTAGCTCTAGTTGGTAGCCTAAGCGAAGGCTGACAAAACTGGCTTGGTACGTTTCGCTTTTTACTGGTACCAGTCAGAGCTTTTGACAATGGTAATGGAAAAAATGTGTACTGTATCAAACCAAACTGAACTGTACTGCTTATTGGAAACAGGGCTTTAGAAACTTTTAGCTTATCTACTACAAGAATGAATTGGCAATATTGATAAATACACTAAACCGTACTTTCTCTACTTGGGCTGAAGCTTCAGCTGTTTTCAGTTCTCTTACCTTCTGTGACAGCTTCTCCTCCTCCAGTCTGACAGTCAACATGTGCGACAAGGATTTGCGGCACTCCTTATTGAAAATGTCATTCATAAGTGGCGAGCACTCTGACAGAACCTTGAGGCACAGCGAGATGCGGTCCACATCATCGTCTGTAATTGGCTTCTTAGGCAGAGATGACCTGCCCAGGTGCAGCACAGTGACCATGATCAGCATGGCCTCTGCAACAAAGGACTGAGGGAGATGGTATGGATTAGATGAACAGCCACTGGTTTGGTGATTTTTAAAAAGGTGTTGCAGTTACAGTGACGTAAAGGACAACTTACATTTTGTTTCTTCTTGTCTTGAACAATAGCAACATAGCGCAAGGCCACTTTAGTTAGTGTAGTGGCCAAGGAAGCTGCCACATAAAAGTCTCCATCCATGAGGAAACCTCTGAGTGGCGGTCTGGAGCAACAAAATCAGTGCTTACTGACTGAATCAACGGAAGAATTACAGGCAGACAATATCCATTACAATGTGAGAGTGTTTACCTATCCTCATCTTTCTTTGAAGGCCTGGAGGAGCTGAGGGCACTCTGTGTCACATATGTGCCCATTTCTGTCACCAGCTTCTGGGCTGGAGCAGCACTCACTTCGTCTTCTTGTTTCACTTCTCCAGTTTCTTTCTTTATTTCATTGTCTACAATCGGGATCTGTCCAAACAGGAGACAGATGTCAGATATTTATGGCAATATTAATTATGTGGGGACTATTAGGTAAGTCTGCTGCAAAAAGAACAAGCATACCTCTCCCAGGGACCTGCGTACTTCTGTCATCACGCTCTGGATGTCTTCCTTTGTGCTGCAATATTCTCCCAGAATCCACAAAGCTCCCCTGTAGATCCTGAAATTTGGCAAAGATCATGAATGTTGACGATGTTACATGTATCCTGTATTGATATTAGGATCAAGCACTAATGACACTATTGAAAGGCTACAGAGAGAAATTTATAGAGAACAGAGAAACTGGCCAAACTCCGACCATCACACTGTTTTATATCTTACTTTCTTGTTTCCATGTTTATCTGAATCAAATAAGAAAAGACCCAGACTTGACCTGTTTTTCTCACCATTAACGATGAGAGAAACAACAAGACACAGCATGATGTTTATTTCAATGTGCTTGGAAAGCCTTACTTGACAGTTTTGATAGCGTGAAACACTTCCAGCATCTTCTCAATGACGAGGGGTCTCAAGTTATCAAATCTCTGAATTGCCTCCCGTACAAATTCCAGCACGTCAGCAGCAGCTGCCTCATTAGTGTCACTTAGGAACTCCATCAGCTGTGAATTATTTCAACATAGATAATTCTTAATATATTTCTCTTAAAAACAGAAACCACCACAAGGGACTATGCAATAAAATAGCTGTCAAAAGTATCATCTTTTTCATGATTGTACACAATTCTAGTACACCTACCACAGGTATGACATTGGCGGCCATGTCAGGGAAACGCACACTGCAGGAGTGAAGAGTGCGCACCAACAGCTGCCTGTACTTATCAGTATCTTCATGCTCAGTTACATTGTTTGTCTTGATCACCTCCTTTTTCAAAACAATCACCAACTGAAAAACAAAAGCATGTCATTAGATTTGCAGCATCTTCTGTTTAATTCCCTTCTGTGGCCATGCATGAACAAGAACATATCAACAAAAACACGATGTACAGCACTCATTACCAACCTCTTCCACATTGCGGGATGAAACGAGGTCCAGTGCCAGCTGCAAGGTCTTCTTTCTGACTTCTAGGTCGGGTGTGGTGAGAACACGCAGGATGTCCATCACAAGGTCCTGGATGAAAAGCAACCAACTCACAGTAAATCTAAACAGAGTTGAAACAATGTAGGTGCAGAAAACAGGTCTTGTTTCATAATAAAACCATGTACAACATATGTTTATATGGATTTTGTTATGATATAATTAAGTAAGAATATTATATAAAAAGACATAAATGACTACAAAGAAGGTTAATGAAATTTTTTTTCTAAATATTCAAATGGGTTTAAATTTTAATCAATGTTCTTCTAGACAGCAACCCTTTTACGATAGAGGGATGCGATCAGATTGAGATTGTTGTGGTTAATGCAGTACTACATTATTTATTTTCATTTGTTAAAAGTTAGGTTCTAGTAGTATCATACAAATAAAGTGGTGTAACAAGATGACCTCATCATAAAGTAAATATTAGGGCTCATGGTAATGAAAAGAGAGGTTGTTATTTTTGAGGAAATAATAATCAAATGAAAACATAACATTGTTTCTCTACCACTAATTCCTACACACAGTACATTTATAATAAAGTACCTGAAGTACACGCTCGTGAGTAGGATGCTCCTTCAGTTCAACTAGACGATCGAGAACAATCAGCTTCACATTGTTGTCGCTCTCCTTGATAATCAAATCAATGTAGCATTGGGCAGCAGCCTGGCGTGCAACAAAGCAAACAACGCATTAGAGCAAATATATCACCATCATTGCGTCTAGTGTGCTACAATATCAATACCAGACAAACAGTATATGACATACAAGATGAAAAAACTTTGGTGATGTACCTTAATGGCTGTAGGAGCGCTGGAGAGGGTCACCAGAGTTCCAGCTGCCTCATATTTAACAGCTGGACTGGAAGACTGCAGCAGGTTGTAGATGCAGCGGATAAACCTGGCACGCTCGGAGGGGTTAGCATGGCAAACCTAAAAGTTGGAGGGAGGAGGGAAAAAAAAAAAAAAGCAAAAAAAAAAAAAAAAGGAAAAAAAGTGAGATGTTAGAGAGTGTGGGAGAGTGCGGTAGCGAGCAAAGAGATAGCTAGAAGAGATAGACAGCTGAAAAAGAGGGGGTTGATGGGCGCAAATGGAAAGTGATGGCGCGGCTGGAAACAGCCACTCACATGCTCACACACACACACACACACACACAGACACACATACACAGACTTACTCATGCTAGAGAAAAACAACAAGCGTGACATTCTGACAAAAAAAAAGCAAGAGCTCAGGTACTGAGGCAACTCCTCTTGCAGCAGGCTGAATACTGTGAAGTTTAAATCTGACAAATAAAAGCACTGACTTACTTTGTAAATCAACTCCACAATGACCAGCTGAAGAATGTCGCCAAATGTGTGAACTTGGTCAATGCATGTGCTGAGGTAATCCAGAGCTCGATCCTGTAGGACATTAATATGTGAATATGTTAGGTTTCTGAAATAAATACTATAGGTCTACTGGCTCCAAACACTTTAAACAGAATGTAAAAGACAATACACTACAGACCTGATCTGCATGAATCAGCATCATGAAAGCATTTCTTTTACAGCTGGCATCTTTCTCATTGACAAGAAAATCATGGATCAACTCTGGAGCATCCGGTATGAGATGTTCAAAGTTCCTGAAACAAATAAATACAATCAGTGTTTTGTTCGCAAATAAATGGAGCTCAAAAAAAGTATAATCACAAAGACAACTGAACAGTTTGTACCTATAGATGGTGTAAATCGCCAGGACAGCATTGCGACGTACGTAACTGTGACGGTGCTCCAAGCAGGCCCGGATTGCAGGCATGAGAGGCTCAAGCAACTCTGACTCCTTCAGCTTGCACAGGAAACGCAGAGTGGAGCCACGGATGAACTCATTCGGATGCTGCAGGTCCTGAAATATAAAGAAAGATTCCACATGAATGATTTATAACAATGATGAAATTGAAAGGAAACCCAACAAATCAGAGCCAAGCAACTCTTTCCATTGTTACAATGTTATTATACTATACATGAAATTATAACAACATTCAGTTCCTTGACCAGAAGGTAGTGAAAGCTTAGTGTAAATTATGTTAAGTCATATTACAACACTGACAAAATAATGTTAAGTCACACTTTCAGATGTGTGACAAATCCTATGTTTATTAAAAAATATGTCAATCTTCCTCATTTCCCTTTGCAAGAGTGTGTCAGTTCGCTAACCTTCCTGTAGGCATCACAGACCAGGATCATCTCCTGAAGCAGCTTGCCATCTGGGGTTGTTTTGGGAACAATCTCCCAGAAAACCAGCAGTAGTTTTTTGATGGTGTGGTCTTGAAGTGGCAGCACAAAGCGGATTATGGTCATCAACAGCCCTGGCAACTTCTCGCCATTTAGGATCATGATAATGACTTTTTTCAGGGCTTCAGTCTTCGCCTTGATTTCCCCCTTTTCTGTAGAAAATTGACTATGATTATTACTACAATAAATTTGATCAGCAAGACATCAACCATACTTGTGAATTGTACTGTGATTAGAAATGAATCATCTTACTCATTAGCTATAGTGAATAACCTCTTTATAAGCAGTTAACTCTCTAATAAGGAAATAATCCCTACCTAGGTCAGTTTTTAGGCTGACTTCAGAAGGCGGCTCTGAGTCAGATGTAACATTGATCAGAGTGTAACAAACGTTCTCTGCAGCGGTCATTTTGCTGCCTGGCTTGTATCCCTTTCAATGAATGTTGCTCACTGGACGATAACTGCAAGGAACAGACAAAAGGTAGATTCAGTGAATGTTGGATGAAACCCATGAACTTATAGGTGCAGCAAATGTGGAACAGAGTGAACAAAATCTGCAGTAACACATGCTGACATACAGAAACAAACAAAATTAAAGCACTGGAGGTTCACTTTCCCTTACCAAAAGGCTTAGCAAAATGGAAATGGACAACTTCTTTTTACAATGAATTGGGTATCAATCGCTGGGTTTATATTTAATGAAAAACTGTAGACAATAGAGATTAATGAGACCACAAAGAATAATTTAACAAAATACCACCTCTTCTTTACTAAAATTAGACTGTTTGCAGCACTTTGGCTCACTACTAAGCCCCATAACCACTCACAGCTCAAAGATCCCTCCAATTATGTAGAGACCCTAAAAAGAAATGCCTTACTGATAAAATAATAATAATTACTTGTGAATGTGTTCTGCCCTCACAAACTTGCAACCTCTCATGGTTGATTTTCTGTTTTGCATGCTGAGATATTCTTTAGCCCCCACCAAACTTGACCACAAAAGTATATCTATGAATTTGATGGAGGAGGATTACAACAGGTCATTACATACAGTAGAGGAGGTTTTTTTTTTATTCAAAGTGACCAACGTTAACACTTAAGAATGCATATTTATGACACCAAGCCAATTATCTGTCTCTGTTAAAATTATTTTTTGCATCACAGAGACACATCCAAATACAAACTTAAGTAATGTCAAAAAATGACTATAAAGATATCTTTAATTAAGAGCTTTAACTAATTGTATTCGTAAAGCCTGTGTCAAAACAATATACGGGATGCCATATGCACACTGGACTATGTTCTTTGATCACCTTTGCTGGTTATTTTCTGCTGCTGAATTATATTTAGACATTAATAAATATCAAGAGATGCTTTACTAACAGGAGCAGTTTATTTACAACCTTTAATGCAAGTAAAAGCAATATGATGCACAACACTGCAAACAGCGTTAACGGCGTTAGCCACGTTAGCACCAACAATTATGAGCCAAATCCTTGTTAAGACGCAAACACCCATTAGTTAGTCGATTATTCGGCTGGTTAATATTAGATCAAAATGACATACTTTATCAATGGCTAACTTGTGGATGTTAACTAACGCCAGCTTAGCTTCTGTCCAAGCTAGCAATAAAATGTCCTCCATTTCACTGCCAGCTTTGCCTGCCTCTACACTTACCCGGGTTCCGGAGACAAAACGGCCCGAATACTAAATGAAAGTCTCTATAACGTACCTAACAGCGGGGCTTTTACCCTCCTTAGTGGCTTTCGATAACCAATTATGGTTATTCACATCTGAGAAATTCTCAGAGGGTCCCTTCGGCGAGCTGCCTCTTCGGCACTTCCTCGTGACGTGGAAGATTACTTGGTGAGCCACGTCACTGCTACGGAGCGCCGGAAGGGTCAAACCGCCCACTGACGAGCAGGCACGACGCGCTGCAACGTCACCGACCTCCGCCTATTCCACCATGTGGCACTGCGATCATGACCCGGTCAAACAGCTGGAAAATATGACAGATTATGGCCATTTCTTCTGTACAATCACCGCACAAATGCAACAGTGCATTGAGTATTGAAGATCACTTCACTGCCGTTTCATATAGAATATAGAAACACTGAATATGATAAATAATGACTATTAGTAATTTGGCAGGAAAGTGGTACTTATATTAGATATTGAAAAAATTGTTTTTTTTTTACTGTGCACCTAGGCTTGAGGTTTTATAGAAATAACAATATTAGACAAAATCTTGAATTATCAAATAGGCCTACCTAATATTGGTATCGATACATACCTTATACCAAAAACTGAAGAAAAAATACTGCATTACCGATCAAACATTCCATTTGATTTTGTGTTTCAACAAATAAGTAAAGACTTTAAGGTAAGACAGCACCCTCCAGTGGAAGCTATCCTCAGTGTCTCAGAGTCCGGTCAGCTAATGAACGCTCTCTTTAATACTGGAGCAAATTGTTCTGGTTCTTTTAAAGGAGTCGTTTCTTCCATTTCTACCACTTATCCTATGCAGGGCAGAGATACTTAAAGAAAAGTTGTCATGGAGTGCAGAATACAAGCACTGACATTAGGTCAACCTGAGGCCTCCAAGGACATCAGTCTCAATTGTCAAAAATTCTATTTTCCCCAAAATGGTGATGCTTATTAGTGTGGATGCTGACATTGTTTTCCTGTTTTAATAACTTTTCCTAGGAGGTTTTGCTGGCATTTGTTAGTTTGACTGAGAACAGGATAACTGAAGACAGATTTTACTCAAATTTTCAGGAGGGGTGGGAAATGGCCTATGGAGCAGTCAGTTTGGTTTGGCGAATCAAAGACTCCATCCAGAATTTCTTTTTTAAAGGATATTATGAAGTAGGGGTTATTGTTTTTGATATTTTTACTTTTTATTCTTTCCCTTTATATTACGTAAAAGACATCTTATATGCTAAAATGTGGCTTCTAGGTTTTTCAACAACAGATTTCACCTTTCCGCATCTTAAATACATATATTGCAGTTCAGCTAACAAGGTGTTGCCACTGTTATTTGTCAACTTTCATTGTAGCACATGAATTTCCGGACTTTTCAGTTCACGAATCTGCAATTCTGAAAATGTTTTCAGCAGTTTTGTTTCAGCTGTCAGCATCCACATGCCAGGAAATGCAATTTTTCCATTTATAACTGTTATTAAACTAGAAGAAAGGTAAAAGGAGATACATGTGCAGTATGTTTTATTGTTAAATGTTATCATTGTTTACTAGATCGATGACAATTTAAAGGAAAACATCATATTTTATACACATTGTTAAACCGAATTTAAATACCAATGTCAAGATAGCAAGAAGTAAACAGTGAAGGTGATTTATAACACTTCAAATCATGATGTTATCAGGTGATTCCATTAAAGGGACAAGTCAGGAAATATCTCTTTATATACAATTTATGGGTGTCACAGGATTTAATTAGGAAATATTATATCCAAGCATGTCAACTTAATCAGTTATCAGGCCTTGGCTTGTCTGTGTCTGAACTCAGTATTGAAGTCAGTTTCTTGTGGAGGCCAAGTCTTGTTCTTCTTTCTCTGCTGTATCTGTTTATGTTTAAATGTGCATTATTTGTTGAATGCCTTTAATGTATACTATACCTGTGCTGAACTGTGTCGGAGTCTTTGTCTTTACCTCAAAGCAGGTGAGACAAATTTGAAACCTGGCCTGCAATATTTTAATTATTTTAGATCAAACCATTCAACACTGATGTGGAATTAGCAACAGAATGTAAATATATACCAGGTCTGACTTTATATCATTAATGTTATGCATTGTGTGGTGCAGCTAGCCTAGCCCAGGCTATTATATATAATATTCACCTATTTTCCTGAGTAAACCTTACTCTAAAATGGCTCATTTTGAATTTAAGTTGATAAAATTTATCAAACCAACACTAAATTCAATGCCTTGTTAATTCAGCTTAACAGACATTCATTCAAACTGAACAAAAAAAAAAAATCAAATTCACCAAAACCTTCTGGGCTAGTCTTTGCTCTGCTCCAATATTCACCAGCTTTGGATGAGATACACCCTTATTTGAATCAGATATAAATATTTTACAGCACATATTACAAGTTAATTTTCCATCTCTTATGTCCAACATCCCTCTCGCTAGTTCTCAGCCTCATGCAATTTGCATGTTCCAACCCAAGCCTGCGAACAGAAATGTCCAAAAAGTGGGCCTTCCCTAAATCTGAGATAGCTGAAACAGAGCTCTTTCTCTCTGACATAAAGACATGCAGAATATCTTTTTTTTTAATTGTAAAAAAAGGCTGCTTTTAAGCAACAATTGAGCCCCAGAAAGCTTTCTACTGGGCAGCCTAAGCCCAACATGTCACTGTCACCAAGATGTCAAAGGTGCCTCCTGATAAACTGGTGCAAAAACCAGCATCCCACTAGTCCAACTTGATTCAGCTAACTGAGCCAACCAGCATTTATGATGTTAATATGCTTACTCTTCCCCTCACAACATAAGTTGAACACAAATAAACCCTTTTGCTATAAATTGATCGTTTAAAGCACCATATATTTACATTTTTAAATTAAACAGTTGTATATTTGTCAACTATTGTATTTTTTAACTCATTTATAGTGTGTGTGGTTTTAAAATCCTCACTACAACTATTCCATAATTTAGATAAAGCAGCATGTGTAACGCAAGGGTTCTGGAAAAGGCCAAACCCAAAGTTCTGAGTCCGATGAAATCTGTGCTTCTCTTTGAACACAACATCAAAATGGGAGGTGATGTGAAGTACGGAGGATTGTTCTTCTTAGGTTAAGAACTTTTTTCCAGAAGCTGACAGTCCTCGTGGAGCACATAAATACTTATCTTCGATGAGTTTGAACCCTTTTTGTTGTGTCGTGTCTTAACGTTGATGGTGGGATGTCAACAAGCTCATGTTTGTGGACAGTCTCTATTCATTAAGCAAACTAGAGCAACCAGAGGGACTTTTATTTTGCGAGTCATGAACAATGGCTCACTCTTTATCTTGAAAAAGATGTTAAATGACGTATATAATTGGACATCGCACCTCAAGCGGTAGCTCAGACTTAAACTGATCCGTTGTATCGACAGTCGCTCATGGCAGGGGAACCAATCGATCCCAGAGCAACGCGATGGAGCGACACGCAGCAGCGACAACAAATAATTATTCATTTCATATATAAGCATGTAACCATTCAAATAAATGATTTAAGCGAGTAAATATAGAAGCTGGTTCAAAGCGTATGCTTAGGCGAGAATCTGGGTGACAATACGATAAGAGGATTGAATAATGGTTGATTAATTTCTGTTCACTAAAAATAAAAAAAAAAATCGCCATTCAATACGTGCGACTACAGATTAAAATAAGATAAAATCAAAAAGACTATACGCTTTAAATTGGGCTAATAACAACAAAGACGTTCACGGCAAGTAATGCAGCTGAAACGAGCGCGCTTGTTAAAGAAAAAAACCAACAACAAAAAAAAAAGTTTCAAACTGTGATGGAAATGGAAACGAGCACATCCTCCTCAGTAACTCCGGCGCGCACCGAGAGCCTCCTCGGATCACTCTCTGCGGGTCGCCGAGCGGGCCACATTTCACAGCCCCCCGTGCTGCCAGTTGTGGCCTGTAGGCGGCGACAGAGAGCCCGGTTTGTGTAAAAACAACATCTCAGCTCCTTTCTTTAGTCGGACCGCCGGAGCACGTTTGAGTGACCATGGAGTGCGTTTGCTGTCATGTAGTTCAGCGTTAACGCGGCGTGAATATTAGAAGAGGGGGCACTTTCTCGGGGGGAGGCGAGGAGCCACAGTCGAGCCATGGCTGCGCGGGAGGAAGGAGAGGTCCTGCACAGTAAAACAAGGCACCACGACGGCGCTGGAAGTGTAAACAGCTCGGAGGGCTTCAGGAACGGCTACGTGAAGAGCTGCGTCAGCCCTCTCAAACAGGACCGCCACGGGGGATTTTTGTTGAACGTGTGCAGGTTTTGCAACGAAGACATCCTCAGTTCGAAACTGCTGCGGGTCTCTGCCCTGTACGTCGGCGCGTTTGTCATCTTGGCGCTCTCGTTCCTCACCTCCAGGAGCTTGCAAAGTGACTCGCTCTGGGATTTGCGGACTTTTCTCTCGGGCTTCTCCCAGTCCATCAGCCCGTTGTTCAGCATCGGATGTGCTTTTTTCTTCCTGACCTTCTACCTGCGGAGGAAGAAGCGGGAGAGCAGCAGATGTTGGCTCGTGTCGCTGCCGGCGTCGTGCTACCTCGGGGATTTTCTGGTCGTGCGGCTCTTGCAGTGGGGAGAGGAGCAGCACCAGATGCAAATGGTGGGCAGGTTGCTCTTCGTGCTGGGATGCGTGGCTCTGCTCACGCTCATCCCCACTCTCAAGCTCAAGCACAG
>KV751315.1:9081562-9094958 GCA_001698575.1 Mola mola
AGTACAGTATAAGGTATAGTAATGTGACATATACATTACAACTATGCTGTTCACATATATTAAATTCTTTTTAAAAAAAGTTTTAACATTTTCACTGGAATATCTGTGACGTATGTGCCATTTGAGTGCATGCATATGAGTTTCCAATTTTCAGTCTAGCACTAAGTTATATTGCTGTAAATGTGGCGTGAGTGTTTCAAGAGCATGGGGAGTGAAAATATGTAATTTGCCTTGCAGTAATTATTAATTACCAGGTTAATTTCTCTTCCATCTTACATTTTTATTTCTTATGATTCATTTTTGTAGTAAAGATGAAAAATTGATTGATATTGCAAACTTTAAATAGCTTGATGGGAACGAGCCTTTGGGCCAACATACTGTAGGTAATGGGATGAGTTTGAGAGTTCAAAAATGATATACAGCGGCTTAACGGTTTTTGATGACATAGGAAGCCATTGTCAGACTGGAATTGTACACTCAGCACGTCACACACTCAGTTGTGGTTTGATTTTTTTTCTTACTTGTGTTAACGCTGGTTAAACCTGTGATATTTACATGAGTTTGCAGATGTCAAAAGAAGAAAAGTCTTTGAGATGTATTTACACGTGGGCCCTGCCACCATGCATGTAGTGATACATTGCTGCTTTCCAAGTCGGCAGAAAATTGAAACTGATAAAATATAACCTGCATGCATAGCCTGCGTTACTGCCTGCAACTGTTTATAGGGGTCCGACTTACTGAATGATTTCCAGTAACACTGTGGCCAAAGTCAAACATCGAATAAACCTCTTTGCATAGAATATGTTTTGTTTTAATGTGGAATTGTAACCCTTTGAGTTGTGAAACGGCACACAATCGAATTGATTTGAAGCTCATCTATGTGCTAACCTGTTTGCACTCACCAGCTTAAATGGAGTAATTGTAATTTATGGATTGAATCCTTTTTCACTGCGTTAATGAATGCTTTTTAAATATCTCTGTGTAGTGTGGACTGTATTTTGAGAAGTCTGACCATTTAAGAGTGAACCTCAAGAGCCAAGTTGTTAATGTAAGGGAATTTCAGACATGTCCAAACAAACCTGTAGTAACCGTGACTTACTTTCTGATGGTGTCTAATATTATAGGTTTCATATTTTCTGTAATTACTGATATACTTGCTAGCACACACTGGAAATAGATATACACGGAAACTAAAAGATGTCCATTGTCAGTCAGATTCACATACAATTTCATCTGCTTTTCAGTAGTCAGTACACTGAAAATGTTTCTGACCGTTTGAGCATGAAACTCACTGTTGTGTGAGAAAGTTTAAACACTGACGCACTAGAGTTGACACTAGCTTTGACTGACTTCATCTATGAGTCAACGCTGGCAGTTCAACTCAGAACATTTTGTCGCCTCTTAAAGCTACATCTTTCTAGTCAACACAAACACTTTGTGACTAATTTCTTTGTATTTACTTTGCCACACTTAATGTGTTTTTATACAATTACTACAGGAGGTCTGAGATAATGATCACTAATTAGTAACTATGAACCAGAAGGGGCAGCACCCTCCATAGTAGAAGAAGGTTGGCGGATAAGATCAAGGCAACACAGTGAGAAGTTAGCCAACTGTCAGAGCTGGGGAAGGGCAAGACCACAAAAGAATTACGTAGGAAGTACTTAACCTAGACTCACAGCCTTTGCTACCTGCCTGAATAGGTGCACTAGAGAAGTGGAGGCCCGGAAAATAAAGAGGATGTTCACCAATAAACCAACAAGTACTCTCAGTTGGAGAGTAAAATGATGCAAATGGACCCACCCAGGAGATTGATCAGTGCTGGAAGAGCATATGGAGGAAGGAAGCATCACATAACACCCATGCTCGGTGATTAACAGACTTGAAAGGCAACCACAGCCATCTCCCAGAGCAAGACCCAGTGAACATCACAATGGCAGACATCCAAGAAAGAGTCTCAAAGATGAAGAGCTGGACAGCACCAGGCCCTGACATGATCCACAGCTACTGGCTAAGAAAGCTAACTGCACTCCATGAACGCCTCAGATGAACCAGCTGCTAAAAGACAGGACCCTCCAGAGTGGTTGACCCAAGGTCGGACGGTCCTGATCATGAAGGACCCCCAGAAGGGAACAATTCCATCCAATTACCGGCCATCAACCTGCCTCTGCACGATGTGGAAGCACCTGTCAGGCATCATTGCGGCCAAGATGAGTAGGCATGTGGCTCAGGGCCCAGAAAGGGGTTGGTAGTGACACCAGCGGAGCCAAACACCAGCTACTGGTTGACAGGGCTATCGCTAGAGCCTGCAAGACCAGGAAGACCAACCTGTGCACTACTTGGATTGACTACAAGAAAGCCTACAACTCAATGCCACACACATGGATACTGGAGGGCTTGGAGCTGTATAAGATAACAGGACACTAAGAGCCTTCATCAATAACTCAATGGCGCTGTGGAAGCCTGCTCTGGAAGTCAATTCAAGGCCAATTGCCCAAGTTAGCATCAAGATGAAACAGCAAAAATCCCTGCAGGCCCTGAATGATGACCTGCTAAGTGAGTGCTTTGGGCAGCAGATACCCAGTGAGGAGGAGGAAGAGGAAGAGGGACCAGCCCCTGCATGGGATGTACAACCGACCGATAGAAGAAGTGATTGATATCGAGAAAACATACCAGTGGTTAGAGAAGGCCGGTCTGAAGGACAGCACAGAGGCAATGATAATGGGAGCACAAGATCAACAGAGGCTGAGGTCTACCACACCAGACAGGACCCAAGGTGCAGCATGTGCAAAGATGCCCCTGAGACAGTGCAGCATGTAAGAACAGGTTGCAAGATGCAGGTATGTAAGGCATACTTGGAGGGCCATAACAAAGTGGGTGGCATAGTATACAGGAACATCAGTGCTGAGTATGGACTGGATGTTCCAGGTTCAAAGTGGATAACATCTCCAAAGGTGATTGAGAACCACCAAGCAGAGTTCCTGTGGGACTTCCAGATTCATTACAATAAGATGGTGGTGGCTAATCAACCGGACATCGTAGGTGTCGACAAACGGGAGAAGATGGCAGTAGTTGTAGATATCACAATCCCAAGTTATAGCAACATCATGAAGAAGGAACACTAGAAGCTTGCCAATTTAGAGGTTATGGCTTCAACAAAAGGCTACTCTTGTTATTGATTAATCTGCAGATTAGAATAATGATTAATTGTTTAGTTATTAAATTAAATCAACAATTGTAAGAAACAACATTGTTTCTTTTTTTCAACACTCTGCAAGGCCCAGAGAAAAAGTAGCAAATTCTTATTTGAGAAGCTGTGAAAGTAATGTTTGACATTTTTGCTTGAAACTTTAAGGAAGTTAATAACAGTTTTAAAAACATAATTAACTCATTTATGCAGCTTTCTTAACGGGGCAGTGAGCACTGTAGTCACAAGTGGCATTTACAAAATCCTCCTATGCATCACAACACAGTCGCACAAGTAGAAGTTAAGCATATGCATTTTCACTAATTACAGTATACGAGTACTAGATTACTCACAAAATAAGGTAATGTTTTTTACTGTTAAAGGAAAAAGATGGAAGTGCAATGCTGAACCAATGTTGGTTCCACGTATCTTCCCAGATGGTCTGCCACATCCTCGCTATCTGTTTACTGTATAGCCTGCATGTATCTAAATAGCAGCTATATTGCTGTAAGAGAACATTACTATGTGATGTTTGGATATTTATGTTAATGAATAGTCGACAATGGAAACTAAGTGTTATTTTCAACATGGACATTACACACCTTTGCCAACACGCCCCATTCCTCAGCACCTGCTTTAATGTGAACTACTTTGTTATCTGCAGTGTGCTACCCATGAGTAATGCATGTCTGTAGAGCAGCAGTCTTCAAATCTCAGGTCTGAATGAAATGTGTTGGTAATATATGACCCTGTCCATGAGTCTGTAGCAACAGCCACCTCATGGACACGTTGCTAATCAGCCTTCATTTCTGGTCTGCTGTCCTCGTACATCTTCTCCACCCTTTTAACTGTTGTGCACAGTGATGGTAGCTTGTGCTCCGACTTGACAAATGCCTTCAGCTCGCAGAAGCCTTCTCCTTTCACTAAACTCAACGGGAGCATATCTCGGGTCACCATTTTGGTTATTAGCAGCTTGGGTATCATCACAGCAGTGTGTGCTAACAGGGCTAGCAAATGAACACCAACTGAGTTGAACTATTTTAGCCAAAAACAACATCTGTGCACTGCACTGGTACACAAGTATTTAAAAATTACTCTGTTAATGACATCAACAACAATTTCTCGAATGTTTATAGCCATCACTAGTGGAAGTAGCCATAACATTAATTAGGTAGCTCAGTGATAGACACTACAGTTAGTCTAAAGTTTGCTAAAATTAGCCACAATAAGCTGTTTCAGCAGCAATTGGGAAGGAATAATCTTAACAATTTATAAATGTTTATAAGGGACTATTTCTCCTCTTTAAAGTTACCTGATCGGGCTCTAACTCATCCACAACCAGCACAGCATCTGCAAACCCATCATGAGAATTCTTTTCCGACAGACACTCAGGTCAGTCTGGAATTGACTCAAGAATTCTAATAATCATCATGTGCATTGATAGCCATCTGTCACCTCATGACGTTCAAAACCTTGGTTGTGGCAGGTTGAGTTCCTTTTTTTTTTTTTTTTTTTTTTCCATTTATGAGTGCATTCTTTTAACAATGCTTTTCAAAAACAACAGAAGATGCCGACAGAGTTATTGCTTTATGCTATTGCTTGTTACGCATTTTGAAAGCATTTTTGTGCAACACAATGCACCCAAACAAAGGTAAAGCCACGTAATTGTTACGGTCTATTCACGCTTACAACTAAAAGTGACCACAAAGTAAAATGATTCAACTACTTTAAAAGGCTAATTTCTTGTGTGCTACACTGACTGTCAAGTATGTGCACAAAGTACAAAATATTCACTGTACTTGTAGTAAATATGAAAATCTAAAGTAAGGTGCATTGTATTATCTACTTTTCTATATGTGTTCTCGGCCTTTCTGCAGTTTTTGGAGATTACCAAAGCCTTAACGTCAACTGAGAGATACAGTAAATGTGACCATGCAGTTGCTCTGTGAGGGTCTGTGAGTATCATCCGATGCTTTGTCTTGAAACAGGAACACACATACAACCCTTAAAGCAGCCATAGGAAGGCCCGGTCCTTTTTTCCCTCCCTGAGCCTCCAACTGTTTCCCTGAAATTCAACCCACAGCCATGAATACGCTTCCAGGCTTCAATGCCTTTTTTATCCTTTTTTTCTTTGGATCCCCAGCCTCATTCACAGTTAGGGAAAATGTTAGGAACTGAAGTCAGGCCTTAAATTCTGCACACCCTAACCTCTCGGAGATCAGCTTATAAATTGAAGTCTTTCTTTACCCAGGTATCTGGCACTTTTTCCTGTCCTCTGTACAGGGATTTGGCCAAATGTAGAAAGTTGTATGTAATATGTCAAAAGTTCCCAGTTGTCCTTTGATGTATAAAAATTTCCCTAAAGCATAGGGCTAGGCAATATATAAAGTGTATGTCATTATCATGGTAATAAAGAGTATTTCTGAGTCTGAGGGAACTCGTGATACGGCATAAGTGTTGTCAAAATTAGGTAAAACTAGCTTTACCCACTTCAGTCATTACATTATAGATCAATTTTATTTGTCACCAAAGGGAAATGTGTTTTGCAGCACAGTGCATGACATAAACAGAAACAAACATAAAATAACATAAGCTCAGCAGCACTACACCAGTGAGTGACCACAATCATCAAAGCAACACTAATAACAATTCAGCAAGAATAAGGAACAATAAGGAATGTCCAGCAAAACTTATTTAAGATACGTCAATATATTCAGGAAAACCGCCCAGTGACATCAAAAATCTGCATATCAGTCACTGTAAACGCAACTGATGATTTTTGATCATAAATCTTGTTGTGTTAATATTTTTTCAAACTACCAAGTCATCTCTAATGTATTGTTGCAGTACCGATATCACGGTATACTGTGATTTGTAATTTTGTTACCGAGCACTAGCATTTATGAACAACTTTTGATGCGAAATATTACGGTGTCATGATATGGCCTAAAAAATCCATTATATTAATCTAATGCCATACTCAGTCTACTTTGGCCTACTCCACTACTATTAAACGCAGTAGTGATATCTGCAACTAATGCATATCCTGCTTGTACTGCATTCGGTAGTTGGTGGCTTCCTATGTCTAACAGAAGTTTTATGTCCACTGGACACTGGTAAGATGAAGGACCACCATCAAATTTGTTTGGCACAAAGAATTTTTTTGCTACTTCTCAAATGATTGGTGGTAAAAATAAACCCAACCTGTAATTCTTTCAGTTTTTTGTCCTCCAGGTTCTGACCAGTCTGCTTCCTTCTGGGGACACCACTGACTGACAGTCACAATAGCCAGGAAGCATTGAACAAATGCTATCGTCCCTGCTTTAAAGGAATCCGTGGATGTGTGTCTATAGGCTGTGCGCTGTATATCTCCTGAATCTTGTAAACAAAACTCCCAAAAAACACACGTTTTTCCTCTGAGATAGAGGACGAGATTCTGCCGCAGTAAACTGCAGCATTTGCTGACGTAAACCAGACAGGCCTGAATGTCGGGTTAGTGTTCTAGCTGACTGATTAATTGTTTGCTTGTTTTGCCTATGGCCTGTCCTAGTATTATTTTTGTATAGATTATTAGATTTAGTTTTAGATCAAATGTTTTTGCGATTTGTAGAAGTCAACTTACTTAACAGTAGCTTGCTTTCTTTGCATTTCTCCAGATCTCATTTATCTCATAAAGCTTCTTTACAGTACTTAATCTTGCTTGTGATTTCATAACATGCATGTGTTTTTTATAGTAATTCTTGATATAATATAAAAAGCAAAACTCAAGACTTGGTTATATGTAAATACTTAAATACCTTACATTAAGACTGAAAAACATAGATTTTTGGCTAAAACGTGTACATGAATAGGTCTGTGGCTCAAACCAGAAACTGGAGTTAATGTTTCATAATCGTTAGAGACCAACACCTATAGCTATCTGGAGGGAGACAAAGGCAACGGCAAGGATTAGGAAAGATGCTCCTCTTGCAGTTTGTGAAAAAGATCAGGCTTCTGACCTCGACCTGGGTGTGACTGCTTTGGCGATCAAGGTTTGTACACATAGTGCCAAGCTTTCAGAGAGAGAGTTTCTTTTTAGCTCTCAGGAAATATGACATGATGCAGGGATGCAATTGGAATTTTTCCATTTTCTAGAGAAAAATTTTACTTTGTACAGTTAGGTCCAGAAGTATTTGTACACTGATGCAGTTTTTTTTAATTTATCCTTTTGCCTCTATACACCACCACAATGGTTTTGAAATAAAGCAATAAAGATGTTATTGAAATGTAAACTTTCAGCTTTAATTTAAGAGGTTTTATACAAATATGTCATTCACTGTTTTGGAATGGCAGACATTTTATGCAGAGTACCTCCATTTTCAGGGGCTCAAATGTATTGGAACAGTTGATTGACCAGCAGGTACGTGGCCAGGTGTAGTCCGTTCCCTTGCTACTTCAAGACAGATGATGCAGATAAAAGTTCTGGAGTTGATTTCAGATGTTGACTTGGCAGCTGTACAATTGAAGCTATAAATATGAAGTCGACGGAGATATCAATGCAAGTGAAGGGGGCCGTCACTAGGCTGGAAAAAACCCCCAAAATAAATCTATCACAGAGATAGCAAAACCTTTAGGAGTGGCCAAATCAACAAATTCTAAAAAGACAGTATGCACTGGTAAGTTCAACAACATCAAAATGCCTGGAAGACCACAGAAGAAAACTAAAGTGGATTATTGCAGAATTCTTTCCTTGGTGAAGAAAAATCCCTTCATATGTCAAATAAAGTCAAAAAGAAGGCAGTGGTATCATCGTTAGTCTATGATCACGATGCGCCTTCATGAATATAAATACAACAAGGTCCGAACCGCCGGTGACATTCAAGAAACAGATTAAAATTGTCCAGAAAACAGCTAAAAAAGCCTCCCAAGTTTTGGAATCAGATTCTTCGGACGGAGGAAACTAAGATAGCTGTTTCTTTTTTCTTTTTTCTTTTTAGGTCTTAGGCCGCTAGTGTCTCACACAGTGCCGGAATTCCTTATTTGGCCAGTGTGCATGCACGTGCACAGTTTTATCTCCACCCATCACAGTCTGCTTCTGCTTAGGATATGTTTTCATGTTGTCAGTCGCTGCAATGTTTTACAGCTGTGAAGGAAAGCTAATTTTGTTCAGAACTAAATAGAAAATAAAAGTACCTCTGTGTACGTTTGTTGTAAACATAGTTGCCCACCCCTGGCACCTCCCATGCCAGGTTGGGGCGCTGCTCGGTAGCCTCTAGAAAGACTTCGGAAAGGTGACCAATCAGAGCAGAGTGGGTATGGCTGGAGGGGGAAAATGAAAGGCAGCATGTGGGCATCAGGTTGAAAAGAAGCAGTAAATGGAGGACTGGAGATGCCGTTTTCTGAGAATCTATAAAGGTTTCTGGAAGATGAATTTTTCAAAGCTGCTCTGCTGGTGTCCTAAATAAAAAAATAAAAACCTGAATTCCCTTTTAAATTAGTCAGGCTGCAGGTAAAATTTCTGATGGGAGACAAACATGAATTATTTTTCAACATAAACATAAGTTTTAACACTGCTGTATAGTGTTCTTTACTAAACTAGACCCTGACAGCTGCTTTCCTCAGGTAAAATAAATCTGGCATGTTAGATTTTACTCTGCTTAGGTAAACGTCCAACGCCCTATAAATCACTTCCTTTATTAAATGTTAGTTTATTCAGTTAAATTTGATGAAGCATCAGTTTTTCACCCATACCTGTTTATTCAACCCACCATGTATGTACATTTTTCGTAAGAATTTGTCTGTAGCTGCTGTTCTTTACGAAAACAAACAGGAGTTCTTGACATGATCAGTCCCCCAAAGGCAGTGTGAGTAGTACCAAAAGTTCATGGTGCAGCTTCTGAAGCTCCACCCACCCTCGGACTGAGATAAGAAACTAGAAATTTAGATGCCATTTTTCGCTTCTTTGTCACTGACCACAGCAGACACTCTGATATATGGTTGGGTATTGTTTCAATTCTAGCGATTACGATTCTGATTCTGCTTTTCAATTCCGGTTCTAACGATTCCCAAGTCCGATTCTTCGAGAATGTGGTCAAAATATGGCGCTTATTTCACAGAAAAAAAATTTAGAAACCTCTCCACAAGTTGACTCACATTTATTCAGATTCACATTCACAACCGTTTTAATACAGTTTAAGGAACCTTTAAAAGTTACAGACAAAGCTTGATTTGGAAACCTAACTTGTAGTTGGTGCACACACGCCATAGATTATTAGATATTATATTTAACCCGTCATTTGTGGTTGTTATTTTATTTCCCTGGTTTGGTCCCAAACCCTGTGAAGCATAAAAAGGAACTGGTTTAAGATCTTATTCATAGAAGCCCTATAAATAATGACACCACCAATAGATGTTAGCTCATGCAGGGCAGACGCTGAACAGCACCAGTCCAGTGAAGTGGTAGATGAGTGTGAAATTGAGGGATGACATTTTGCAGGAGCTCCTTTGCCTAGTCAAGAATTTTCCATGGTCCTGCCAGTTTGCCCCGACACCGCTGGTGACAGCCAACGTTCGACTAGTCATCTGGAGGGTTCTGCTGGGCTGCTGAGCCAAGCAACACAGATGCAACAGGATTTGTAGAGGTCTTTATTCCTGTAGATAGTGTGGGTGGTTACGCATAGAGGGAGTCATCCGCCTCTTCCCAACGGGACAGGCAGCTGCTTCGTCATCTCATACTTTGAAACGTTTGCCAACTTTGATTATCAGCACACGTGAGTTTACGTCATTAGAACATGACAGGCTGCACCGTGATTCACTTCTTTCCTCATAAAACAACTGATCCAATGTGATTCATTTAATTAGCATATTGTGGAAAAGTCATTTTTGGGAAATGGATTTTAAAAGTTCAACTTTCAGATATTTCATATTTATTACACATTAAGTGGAATATTTTGAGATGATTTTGGCTTGTACAGTTACAGTGAACTATTCCAGTATATTTAATTCTGTTTTTTTGATTTGTTTGATTTTTTTTTTTTTTTTTTTTTTTTTTTTTTGAGAAACAGCAACAAAAAAAAAAATTTTAAAAAAAAAAAATCTGAGATTGCAAACCAAGAAAAGGAAAAAAAAAAAAAAAAAAAAAAAAAAAAAAATCATCATATGAGTCACTTGTTCTGCATGGTAATCCTTTATTTTGTATAGATAAAAGCTGCAGTCGGTAAGTTTGAGAGGAGAGAGAACTCTCGCTGCTCACTCACAAAATATGATTGACTCTCGTCAGTCTCGTCAAAGACTGATTGGTTTTCCTGTGAGTAGCGAATCGCTTCTACAAGTGGCAATAGGAGCAGCAAAAAGTACCGGAGAAACCGGACTTTTATCCGTCTCATGTATTACTGTCTGGAAATAATAATCATTTTAGCAATTATGACAAAAGGTTGTTTTTTTTTCTATATGAAAGTTACCTACTGCAACTTTAATGGACGCAATCCCAGGATACACTGCTGTGTTGTAAATGTTGAGGTCCAGCTGCTTGCCGGCTTGCAAACAGATTCAGAATCTCAATCTCCATGTCCTTTGACTGATCTTTTAAATGTGCCCTCATCATAAGATATCTTAACCACTTCTATATAATTGACACAGGTTGACCTTTGTTTTCAGTAACTTTTCCATCTGGTATAAGGTTATTGAAAGTTCATCTTCGTTCCCCATAATCACTTTGTGTTTTTTTTGTGACAAACTGAGAAAAATGTTGCCAGATGCACGCTGAATCATTCTTACCAAACAAAATTGTGTAGAGAGAATTGGTTTTGTTATTTTAACTTTGAAATGGTCATCCCGGGAAGGAAGGGTTCATCGTGAACATTTAGATTCTTACGCTTTCTTGCATTTTGTTGATAAAATAAATCACTGCAACTTTAAGATAGTTTTTAGTTTTTATTATGCGTCCCTGTTTCCCTTTCGTGGGTGCTTGAGTGTGAGTGGTCTGTGTAGTGAGTCAATCAGGGTCAAAAGTTCAGAGACATTGTGTTTTAATCCCGGTCTGCCCCTTCCTTCAGTAGACTCAGTGCTCGGGTCCCATCAGCTTACACTGTCTGAGCCTTGGCACTTTGTACAGTTCCAGCTACATCCTGACTAATGGGGCAAACACACACACACACACACTATCATCTGGTTAGCGCGCTTTCCTGAACGAGCCAGCCTCTGCTTTCCTTTTCTCCCTCCATATCATCTTTTCTTTCCATGCGTGTCTTGACAACCAGAGCCCTGTCCTCATTATCAGCGTGTGCAGAGTGCTGCTGACGCTGTGTCGCTGCAGACTGACGTCAGCGGTGCCCTGCTCCTCTCCATACAAATGCCCTGCCTGCCTGCCTGCCTCCCATTGATACCTTTTCTCTGCCCCCCACACTCTTATTAGCATGTTTTTATCAGTTCTAGCACCTAAGAGCTGAGCTAATATGACACACGGGTGCCACAGAAGGGCCGTCTAAGAGCTCGCACAGGTTTATTGACTCCTGTAAGGACATATTTACAATGTTTCTCATGTTAAATAACTATATGTGAACTGTTGTTTTGCTGAGAGCTATTGTTTTCCTCAGTGTCTGAAATGCATGTTGAATTGTTTGTTCTGTAGGTCCTTTTCTGGTAGTGTTGTTTCTATCATGTAGGTGTGCATCAGCCTTTGGGAGAGACCTGCACCATAAGTAATGTGTTGAAACACACATTGTTTAAAGAATGGACAGACACGCTGGATATGGCAGGTTGTACAAGTCTAACAAGCTCGGTGCCTGTTGAGACGCCGTTCTAAACCAAAGAACAGAGAAATATTGTATACTAGGGCATTCCAAAAGCAGAGTATCGCAAAAATGTTTCTTTTTTTTCATAATTGAATTAAAAAAGTTTGACTTTCATGTATTTATGTACATTTTCATTACTACTACAGTGAAATATTAAGCTCTTTTTGGTCAAATTTTGATGATTACAGCTTATACAGTTACAGTAAAATATTTCAATATTTTGGATTTTTTTTTTTTTTTATTTATCAAAATTATATAGTAAAATGCTACATAAAATTTGGTTTAAGTGCAATGAGTCCAGAATATATCAAATGTTCACTTCTGAAATAACTAATCAAAATCACAATATTCAAATTTTTGGAGATGTATGTACTAGTATGAGTAGTAGAGAAAATATTCCAAGCTGAGTTAAAGTAGAAATAAAGATTTACTGCTAAAATGGTTAATAACATCTGTTAAAGTCCTGCTTCTCTGAGGTATTACATACATTACTATATTGAGATTTGTTATGTTATTTGACTCTCTCTCTGAACCCTTTTCAAACACGTATTACAAATGACAGTCATATCGTCTTCCTCAGACACTTCAAAAAACGTCCACACTGGTGACAACAAGTTTGACGGGCGCAGCAGTGTGACTCATTAGCTTTATTTTTTCTTTTTTTTTTAAATCAGCTCTAAAAATGCCAGCTACTATATAGGAGTGTGTAGATGCTGTGTTGGTAAAATAAATCTGGTCCAATGCGTATCATGCCTCCTTACGTGTTGCATTGGTTGTGATAACGTGTTTGACTCCCTTATCCACACTCTGTGGTTCCTCTCAGGTGCAACTGTGTAATGTCATGTGCACTGCCTAACTGCTCCTCTCTTTTTTTTGGTGGATTGCAAACCATCTTTAATAAGGAAACATTGACATATGACACATTGGGCCAATCCGGTAATTAAAATAACAGTTTGGCAGATAACCGATACGGTAGTTTTAAATGTTGTTTTTGTTGCTATTTACCCCTCTGTAGTATGAAGAAAATAATGAGATCCTCTGTATGAAAAATAGCTCAACTGCACGAAAGTAGAAATCCTCAGTGTGGTGGTGACTGCTTATTTCAGTCATGATGTGTATTATAGTACGTAAAAAAAGCCCCTCCAAGTCTAAGATATGACAGATTATCATCGGCAGCTGCTATCGGTGAATGCCACCTTATTTGTCAACACATCACAGTCAGCCACGTCCATATCCCCCGATAAATCGGTGCATCCCAATGATATATACTGCCAGCTGCTGTACCAGAGTGTGCTTGTAAAGCTTTTCAGTTTCATATTATGGGTTTCTATTTTCCAGCTCTAATTTTATTATCAGCAAAATACCCAAAATATCAAATTTCCAATTATTTGGTTGATATTTATTTTTATAGATATATGTTATATTTATTTTTATAAAT
>KV751315.1:9094980-9116769 GCA_001698575.1 Mola mola
TTTATATAATAGTTACATGATTCATAAGTAAAATCATGGTAACATAGCTATCATATGCATTTAGTGCAGTAAAAATTGCTACATTTCCCGTTTAAAAATTGAATAACAGAAGTATGAAGTAGCACAAAATGAGACTTCATAGAAAGTCTATTTTCACAATAGTCACAGTTTGGTGTGTGTGTGTCCGTGTGTGTGTGACTTTGTATATCTAAAGTACTGGCAGCTGACTTATGTCTGCCCTCATGTATAATATTTCCACAACATCACCAAAAAAAAACATCTTCTGTTTATTGAAAGGATTTAATCTGTTCACTTTCAGAAGGCCCAGACTGTAATTAAGCTGTTGCATGGCACATGCTTGTTGATGGTGGTGGCAGTGCCCACTTAGCCAAGTTCTCCTCTTTCTGTGACGTTTGAGAGTCTGAGCTGACATTGATATTAAAGAGCCAATAAGCCTAATCTAATGGTGTGTGCAGATTGTACACATGCTGCTCTACATTGAGCTTATCAATGGACGTATGCTCTGTGCCATCGAGAGGGTGAGTAGAAAATCAACAGAAACCACCTTTAAGTAGAGTTAAATGAAGGCCAGACATGCATTGTGTGATGTGTCTACATATATATCTTTTTTTTTTTTATCTCATCTGTAGATTTCTGTCCTTCGCTCTTCATCCCCGCCTTAATGGCATCCTCTCCTTCAGTCACCTAGCTCTCACCGTCCGCCCGTCCGCGTCCCTCCGTAAACAAGCAGAAGGCCAACAACTCTGTCCTCTGGCCATCTCCCGCCATCGCGTTGCCATGGTGTATTGTTTGCTGGCCTCTGTCAGGTTGCCATGGCAGGGCTTATTTGCCATATTAAATGTTTGGCAGCATTGTACAGCTGCTGATGACAAACATCCAACATCCCACTTTGATCAATGAAGGAGTTACTGATTAGAGAAGGAGGGAGGGAGCCACCGATCTAATTAACAACCTTTGCCATAGGGTTCATATACGAACTGTATGTTTCTAATGCTGTGAAAAAATATTACAAGAAGCCAGAGCGAAAAAAACAATGAACTCTTTTGTGGTTTAGTCCTGTTGCCCTTATATTTTTCTTCTTAAAGGAAATCTGACATTCTTGACAAGTGATGCATAATTGTATAGAAACAGGGCAGAAGTGCAACTATAAAATAGTGAATTTTATTTTGGAATTCTGAAAGTCGAATTCATTCCCTAAAATAAAATAAAGTGAATTGAGTTTATAAGTAAATAACACGTCTTACTGAAGTCCTCAACTTTACTTAATATAATCAGACAATTAACCCAGTGCACAAACATTTCACATTTTGCATGTGGCATGATGGGCAGCCTGTGTGTGTGTGTGTGTGTGTGTGTGTGTGTGTGTGTGTGTGCGCGCTAACATATGGTAGAGATGTCTCAAACGAGGCTTAGTCCACTGTGTCTCCCCCCCTTGTGGTGTGGGGTGAGACTGCATGGTGACTTTTCAGAGGAAATGTCATGATTTACGTTAAACTGCTTTATTTCTCCCTGTTAAAACCTAAAGATGGTCATACGGTCGATCAGTTTCCTTTGCCACTGCTGTCAGGCTGCAGATTTTGCACAAAAAATAGACTTTATGTGTTGTTTTCTTTTTTCTTTGTTTTTTTGCTGTCAGAAATTAAATCCAGTGCGTTCACGAAAATGTGCATGGCCAAAAAAATGAAATGCTCTTGAAGGAAATCACTGAATGTACAAAACTCTAGTTGTGTATCAAACATAGTTGATTGCTATCCTAACAAATTAATATGTGTGACACTTGAGGGTTAGGGGATTTCAGATCCAGCTGCATGGTGTTACACAACCTGCACTGGCTCTTGTGTATACACTGCTGTAACGTGTGAGAGCTCCTGTTTGGTTACCAACAGATAGTGTAGAAATGCTGCCGATTGACGTAGTTGTCGCCAGATAAGATCTCATAGCTCCATTGTAGACGCACCGTGGTGGTTTTAGTGGTTTGCTTTTCCTTCTTTTGCTCTCAGTGAAAGGCTTGAGTTTGCTGTTGCGAAGGCAGCATGCATACCTGTAGTAAGTGCATCATGCTTTGCAGGAAATCCTTAATGTAAACTGTTACTACACTGTGTGTTTAGATAACAGGCAGAATAGACTAGTATTTGGCAGCTAGTTTCTGACCTGACAGTGCCCTCACGGAGGAGTCACTAGCTGGTGCGCTGAAAGTGCAGCACAGGACAAAGGTTGCACTCTCTCCATGCATGCTACGTTTCACGTTCTCTGTTCCGCACCAACACGCTGTGACAACATTCGACTGACTTGATGCGTCTCTCCTGTGTTTTTCAGATGATCCTGTGGGACTGGGATCTGAAACACTGGTACAAACCACAGTATCAGGTCAGTACCGAGCTATAAGTTGAAAAGGTCCATGCTGCATTTAAGTAACCCAGATAGAGCCCCTTTCAGATAGAATGGTCTCTGTTGTATCCACCTCTCTTCCTGATATTTTTGGTTAAGCAAAATACACATTGTGTAAAACCTGGCATACAATGACCTTGGGATTGTTGTCATGACACATTTTTATCTTACTCAGACATTCTTTGTCTTGTTTGAACTATTTGTGTAATCTTTAAAAAGAATTCAGCTCCCACCAACCAAAAATCCGTATTTGTTCCTGTTGGAGAGGGCCAGGCCGGCCAGGACATCTCCCTACATGAAACCTGCTCCATAGAAAGATAATTTGGTTTGATTAAAAAAAAAAAGTACATCCACATATTTAGTCAACTTTAACAATTGATTCAAGTGTTATTGTGTTTAAAACTGGCTGGCAACCAAAAAATGTGTCCCGACGATGAGACAGTAAAATTTAAATAGGATGTGATGATTTGCAAGACATTGACACCTCCTGTTATTTTAAAATTAGCACAAAGACAACATATAAGATGTTGAAACTCAAAAATTCATTTTTTTTTTTTTTTTTTTTTCCCTATTTGGAATTTGATGCCAGCAACACATTTCAAAAGTGTTGGGACAGTGGCACTAATAGTCTGGAAAAGTTGTGTAATGCTACAACAGCCGGTGGATATCTCCTACTTAATTGGGTTGACCAGAAACACGTTAGTCATATTATTTGGTATGAAAAGAGAGAGGCTGAGTCTTTCTGAAGCTGGGGAGATCTTCACCACTGTGTGAAAGACTGCACTGGCAAATAGTGCAACAATTAAGGATAATAATACTAATATTGCTTATTGGAAAATCACAGAATTTCGGGATTTTTCCGTTTATAGTACATAATATCAAAAGATTCAAAGAATCTAAAAAAATCTCTGTAAGGGACCAGGCTGAAAACCATTATTGGATGGCTGTGATGTTTGGGACCTCAGATGGAAATGCATTGACAACAGACATGATTCTACCATGGAAAAAAGAGAATTATATATAAACCAGATCCAGAAACGCCACCACCCTGTCTGGTTCCAGCTCATTTAAGATAGACTGAAGTGAAGCGAAGTGGAAACTGTCCTGTGGTCAAAATTTGAAATTCCTTTACGGAATCGCAATGAATGACCATCTGGCTTGTTATCAACACACACACAGAGCCAGCATCCATCATGGTGTGGGGGCGCCTTAGTGCACATGGCATAGGTGACCTGCACGTGTGTGAAGGCACCATTAATGTTAAAAGATGTATACAGGGTTTGGAGTGACATATGCGGCCAAGTAGATAGCTTCTTTTTCAGGGAAGGCTTTGCTTATTCCAGCAAGATCATGCCACACCACATTCTGCACGTATTACGACCACATGGCTCTGTAGCTAAAGAGTCCAGGTGCTAAACTGGCCTGCCTGCAGTCCCTCATATGTAACTTGTATCTCACTGAAAGCTTTCAGTGCATTTTGAAACTTAAAATATGAGAAAGGTGACCCAGAACTGCTGAGCAGCTGAAATCCTACACAGAGTAGTAAACGGAAAACGTTCCACATTCCAATTACAGCAATTCTCAGTCTCTGTTCCTTTTAGACTGTCGTTTTCAATTGAATGTGTGGATTCAGTGTTTTGCAAGTCTTCATACTCGGGTTTCTATTTAGAATTTACACAATGTCCCAACTTTTTCTGGAAATGATGTTATCATAAACTGCTGAAATAGATCATTTAAAGTAATGAAAAATGATTGAAATGTAGCTTTGACATGTTACGAAATCAAAAAATGTAAAAAAAAAAAAAAAAGTTTTAAATATCCATTTATAAATGGATTGAGCTTAACATATGTGGTATGTAAGTGATGTTGATTGGAGGCTATTGAAGTTGAACAGACAAACAAAAGTTGGGAACAGCTGTACTAGACTACTTTTTTTATTGTATGGGATATCACCTTGGATATTAACAACACTACCCCTCTCATATAAGATGATATAGCTTATTTTCAAGTATAATGCAGTAGTTGTTAGTAGTGTTTCTGTTGTGTTAGAAGAGAGAAGGGATTTGCAGACTCGGAGAGCAAATCATAAATATCAAACAGTAAATTCAGCTTCATGGGAAAATGTGATTCCTAAAAGAAATAAAAGTGAGGAAATGCGAGCGTAGCAAGTGGTGCAGGAGTTTTTCTCAGAACTGTGTTCCTGCTGCTATAAACAATCCTTTGTCAGTGGCACAAATTCAGTATTTGTCAGCCTGTCTATGCTGCAGGAGTAGTGCTGAAGTTGCATTTTGATGGCGCCTGTGTGCATGCGGCAGGGTGCGGTAAGTGGCAACGGTGTGGACCTTTCAGTCATCAATGAGGCCAGGAACCTGATGTCAGACCTGCTGATGGACTCATCTCTGTCGCCACAAACCGTCTCAGCTCTGCGCAGCATCTCCAGCCTCATGGGGACGTTCTCGGGCTCATGCCGCCCCCGGGTCAACCCCTTCACCCCCTTCCCAGGTTTCTACCCCTGCAACGAGGTGGAGGACTCTGTGGAGAGGAGTGAGAGGAAAACCATGAAGGTGGGTACAAGCAGCCCCTGATCCTGTAACTTCTTAACAGCACGGGACTGATGATTGTCATCCTGCGTCATTAGTGAATCGCCAGGATCGACACAAGGAAAAGACAGCATGCAGCGCTTCAATTCTACTGATGTGTATATACAGTATTTATGTTCTTTGGTGTCATGAAGAAATCTCACAGTGAAATGGTCTATGAGAAACATTATGAGTATTATGAGATTGCAAGTCAAATACAGGTTACAAAAAATTGATAACGTAGGACTTTCTAATGGGTTATTTAATCTGCTATTGCTTTCACGCACTCATAAACTCTGCCCTGATCAGAATACAAGTATTTTGAAGTGTTTTCGTGATTAATAATAATCATAAACAAGGCTTGAACTGATTAATTGTAAGACCATCACAATCAACAGATATATTAGCAGCGTTTCTTTTGAAGATGTGCTAAAATCACCTATCGTCTATCATGAAATCCTGTGGTTGGTTAAGTTACATTGACACGCAAAACAAAACAAGCCACACCAGGAAGCTGAGACCACCCTTTCTTGGCAATCTCTGCTCACTTTTTTTGTCCTGGCTCTCATATACGCACCCAGAAGCCTGCCTTTACAGGTTAAAGCTCAGGGTTCTGAAACAAGTGCTCCAAATGTGGAACTCCTTGAGCACTCTCCTCTTGGTATTTTTATAGCACCAATGCTGCCCAAAGTGTCACACATTACACAATAATTCAGTAAATCAAAGTAAATCCTCTCTCTCTGTTCCTGTTTTTCAATTTTCTAACAATTTAGAAAATAGCCAGTGTGTTGCATTGCACTGTTTTAAAAGTTTAGCGAGGTGAATCTTGTTTGTGTGTGTCTCCGTAATAATGTCATATGATTCTGGTAGCTTTCTGGTGTGATAATGTTATTTAAAAGAACCTTTATTTAACCAAAATGCCATTGAGATTAAGACTCTCCTTTTCAGACTTGGCAAAGACACTCAACAGCAGCAGCAGCGATGTTTGTGTGACATGACCAGCATCTCCAGTTTGTGTATAAAACACATCTAGACTGGGCACTTCCTTTTCTCCATCAGGGTCTGAGCAGCAGAAACAGCCTCCCCACCCCTCAGCCCCGGCGGAGTTCCACCTCCTCGTCATGCTCCGCACTCCCTCCTCTTGACTCCGCCTCTTCGCGCTGGGAACGCAACAATGGAAAGAGACCCCACCCTGACCTCAGTTTGACCAGGTACCAGCATGACTGTACATTTCACAACAGTCCAGGAAAATGCATTAAAATCTCCCACACGTCACGTAGACTGTAGTTCTGCCAATCTCTGGATCAGGATTACTGGCTGTGTTTGCAACTTCAGAATAACATGACTCAAACTATGGTCTTTCAGAAACATCTGTGAGCATCCATGCACTTTTTCTTTTTCCCAGGTGCTTTATTGATTTCCAAAGCAAATAAGCACGAGCTCTTTTTTTTTTTTTTTAAAGTAATAAGAAACAGACATTAAGGGTAAATAGGTATTATAATCTGTAATTCTGTGTATATATGCAGTGTTTTCATGGTTTTGAAAGGAGAAGCCAGATTTAACAGCTTAAAAAAGTTTGCCTCTATCCTTTACATCACTCTGCGTCATGCTTAAAATCCATGCAGCTGCACAATTATATCACACAGTCTAGACAAAGAATTTGTATGCATCACATCACCTCATGTTCCCCATGATTAGGTTTTTCTGTTGTTGTTGTTGTTGTTGCCTGACCAGAACAGTACTTGTACAGCAAACGTGTAATCTGTATCTGTAGCTGATGAATATCAGAGTTATTCAACAGTCTTTTTTGTTTGCTTTAAACATGGCATTTTGTTATTGTTGTCATTCTCCCTTGAGTCTTTTAGGAGGTGGTTATTTTTATATTTTGAAAATCTTGAGTTCTTGACTTAACTGACCAGTATTGCACTAAATCGAAGAATTAGTTTGGCTGGATTATAATGACACCCATCGCTTACAAGCAGTAGTTTCATCATTTGAACATCCATTATTATGAACTGTGGTGTAGTATCTACTTGTCACCAGAGGATGACAGTAGAGGACTGATTTTGTTTAACATCATTATGTTCAAGTGTCAAATGACTGACTTGATAGATTATGGCCAAGCCAGCATGTCCATGTGGCCCCTGTTGTGGTTTAAAATGGGCTGCACATATGGGTCCCAAGTGGGTTCGTCCACGGCTTCCAACTGTGTTTGTCTGTATATGCCCTGAGTGGGTTCTACCTGCGGTTGAGGTGGGGCCCAGCTGGGTGACTTGTGAGACCCATGTAGGCTCCACCAGTGTGGCTTTAAGAACGATCTTACTGGACTGCGTATATGGGTTCCAGGTGGGAGTGTGGTCTTGTACTGTTGTGCTTTGAGCAACGAAAAGCAAAACAGCTTCTAAACAGCAATTGCCTACATCTGTGCAAAGAGTTTTCAAAGTGTTAGAAGTTAGCTTTTAGAGCTGTTATTTAATGTGTGTGTTTTGTTTTCCAGCCCAGGTCTGTCCAACGGGCCCAATGCAAACCTGCTTACCATTCCCAAGCAGAGGTCTTCCTCTGTCACCCTCACCTACCACGCAGGGCCCAGAAGAGCAGGTAAGACTTAGCATTGATATGTGCCACAGTTGCTACATTTTTCTATACGTATGTTGCACTTGTCTTTATGCTGTTCTGTCCCTGTGCGCCGGTCGTCCTCCTCAGGAACATCACCGAGCCTTAGCCCAGTCACCTCACCAGCCCACAGCCCCCTCCCTGTAGGCACAGGTTCCTCATCGTCCCTTGTCACTCGGCCGCCTGTAGAGTTCCCAGACACGGCTGACTTCCTGACCAAACCCAGCGTCAACCTGAATGTCCACAAGCCCCTGGCTTATGCGCTCAGCTCGTCTGATTTCCAGCAGGCTTTCCGTAGCTCCGCCTTCCCTGTGTGCACCAGGTGAGACCCGCAGTGCTGAGGTGGCACCATACTGCGTCTTTTGTTTTCGTCGTAACAAAAAGTTAGGGACTGACGGTTGCGTGGCTCATGTGTCTGACCGTTCTAGTTGCGGTCGTCAGATGCTAAAGGGAGGAGATGCAGGGGAGTCTCATCCACCGTTTTCCACTGAGACTCAACGCAGGCGCTCAGGTACGTTCAGTAGCATTTAATGCACAATCACTGCCAAGCAGTTTAGGGGGTTCTTGCTGCCCTCTGCTGGACTAATAAATTTGTAAATGCCTGTTTTGTTGAATCCAATTCAAATATTTTCAAGGTAAATCAGTTAATATAAATTCAAATAAACAATCCCCGTCTGTGAGTGAAATGTATTCATTTAAATTAAATTAAATTCTGACACACAAAAGTGAGGTGCTAATGCTCACTGCTCTCGGGATGAAACAGGAGAAGGGCTGGAGTTCCAGGGAGAGCCTCTGATCAGGGAGGAGAGCGTGGAGCTGGATGTGTCTGCGGACGGGAAACCAGATGTTTCAGGAAACCAGGGACAAGCAGAGGAGGAGACGGAGAGCAGCCCGAGCACAGAGCAGCAGACTCAGGAATCAGAGGTGGGCTTGATCTGACAGCTTCTGCCAACAACATGATTGTTTACTGTAACGCAACTGATGGAACCTTTACAACAATTGTTGTGTTATTTGTATTTTTCCTTTCTCTAATGCTTACCATATCACTTTTTTCTGAGTTTGCTTAGTTATTAAGCATATGGAGATTTTATTTAGCTGAACCTGTCTTAATTTCATTCACTCATTAAACATCATGTGATCCAAATGGGTGAGTGTTGGGGTTGTCAGTGTTCCCGTGATGCCTGTTTTCGCATGTTAAGAATGTGCTGTTTCTTAATGTGGTAATCTTGACAGCTCGTTCCTTTTCTGATCGTCTCCAGGGTGAGCAGGAGTTCAGGTTAGATCCTATGCTGGAGGACCACGAGGCTGTCATGGAGAAGATGAATACATGGAACTTCCAGATCTTTGACCTGGTGGACAAAACAGGAGGGAGGACCGGAAGGATACTCAGCTATGTCAGTACAACAACCACCAGGCCACTTTTATTATGGATACATCTCTTAAGAAAAGGAATTTAGTGATATGTAATCACCACTGCAGCCTGAGGGCTTTCTTTTAGTTCAAGTAAAATTTGCCAGTGTCTGTGTATCTAAGGCTTCAGGAAAAAGACTAATGGGAACAAATGGAGTTGGTGTGACCAATCTTCTCTTCAGCACTAGTACAGATAAACACCTAGAAAAGATTCCTTCTAAGCTATAGATGTACAGCATTGCAAAGAAATACACAACTCTTCAATTATAGTTCTGACAAATGTATGCAAATGCAAATGTTGACCTTTGGTTCATTTAAAATCACTGCAACAGGCACAATTTGTTGTTATTTTAATGTGTAGTGTATTTACATATATTTTAATGATCATGGTTCTGTTATATTCTGTATCTTCTGAGTGGTGCTTCAGTGAAGCTGACTTGTCTTTCCACAGGTGACATACACCCTTTTTCAGGACACGTGTCTGTTTGAAATCTTCAAGATCCCCGTGAGGGAGTTCATGACATACTTTTATGCTCTGGAAAATGGCTACAGGGACATTCCCTGTGAGTGTTCCAATCTTTAACATTTGTTTTTTGTTCTTTTTTATGTCTTATCCCAGAACTTAACTGGTTTTATTATTGGATTAATTATTAAGATGCAGTTTCAGTTTACTATAAATTACCTCACAATTGAGCTCCTTGCTGGTTTTCATGATAAAATAGACTAATATGAACTCTGTTACTGTTAAAAATCCATAGATCATAACCGGGTCCATGCTACTGATGTGCTCCATGCTGTCTGGTACCTGACCACTCGACCAATCCCTGGGTTCCAGCAGATTCACAGTGAGCATGTGACAGGAAGTGACACAGGTGGGCTCATAAAGTCGCTGGTCGTACATCACGAGGACAGTTTATGTCAATTTCGGCTAAATGCATGATGGGATCATTTAGTCTGTGATGTGTAGCACAGATTTGAGACGTCTGAGAAGTTCTTATCAATCAGTCTCTAAACCTCAACCTTCAAAATCTGGCTGGCTTAAAAAAAAACATTGACATGTTGGTTAGTTTACTATTATTATCACTAAACAATTATGAGTTGTTTATTGAAGCTTTTATATCCACCTGAACATGATTAGTTTATACTTGTGTGTATAGTTTTGGTGCTTATTTTATGTGTGACCATATTCAAAATGTAACCAACTTCAGGAAACTTCTTAAACTTAAACTTCTTTAAGTTAAAGCTTTCTTCCTGAGGAAAAAAAAAAAGGCCTGAATACTTTAAATCTATTTTAAAACACATGTTGCTGTGTGATTTTAACCTTAGCATTAAGTAAAGGGGCACAGAAAATATATATTTTTTTTTTATTTATGTATTTTAAACTGTGCAGACTCTGTTTGTGGCACCTGTTTGGAGATGCACACACTTGTACTGTTTTAAGTTAACATTATTTGGCCACGCCTTGGTGAAAGAAGTTCACTAATTCTGATTTAATTTGTGGCTTTTTTGAATTTTTTTTTCTTTTTTTTTTTTTTGATGTGGCCTCTTTCCAGAACACAGATGGTTTCAAATTCTGACTTTCCCTGCTTTTTCTCTGCTGCTGGAAATTACTCATACAGTGACGCTGCCAGAGAATCTGTCATTTAGACTGCAAATATCGTAATGTTGTGGAAAATGTACACAGCTTTCTTCTATTGATTTGCTGCTTAAATTGTTAAGAAAAGTCCGATTTGTGGAACGACGGCGCAGGTCGACAACTTAATTTTTCTCACTGTGGAGTTTGTTGACGTCCGTCTTGTTTGTCGTCACGCTCCAGATTCAGACAGTGGGATCTCTCCGGGCAGGATATCCTACGCCTCCTCCAAAAGCTCCTCGATTTCAGATGACAGCTACGGCTGCCTGGCCTGGAACATACCCGCCCTGGAGCTCATGGCCCTTTATGTAGCAGCTGCAATGCACGACTACGACCACCCTGGTCGCACAAATGCCTTTCTAGTAGCCACTAATGCACCTCAGGTAACCTGCAGTGTTTATTGGTATTTGAGGGTAGACTGAATCAACAAACTTCTTGATGCTCACCAGAACACATAAACACACTTGTGTTTACAGAAACAAAGGAGCAAAATATGGGTCTATGGAAAATGTCATTTCACTACAACTGTTGAAAAGTGTGTTGGAAGATGTGTAGTACGCGTGTAAGCAGTGACATTAACTTCCTCTCAGACAATCTTGCACTGCTTCAGCAGCTCCTGTCCATAATATATTACACTGATGACAAACATGGGTGTTGATTTTGCATTTCAAACTGCTCATGAGTTTGCACTCATTTTACATTTGTGTATCATCTCAAAATTGGTCTCGTTTTTCTCTTATTCCCTTGCATTACAAACACATATGCATGCTCTGTTCTTACAGTAAAATAATCAGTGTCCTGCATCCATAACAATGGAACCATCTAAAAATTGTGGGACGCGCATTTGCTGCACTATTAGCATTTAGCCCTTTGTCTGGATTTCCTATCCTTATCTGCCCCACAGCAAGGGTCAATTTTGCAACACGCCTCCTAAAAGGAATATTTGTTCTTTCAAGACCGACAGACCAAGTGCAAATGTCACCATTGACGTCTTGCCCTCGAGACGGGCCCTGTGTACAAACACCAAATCACATGGCAGAGTCTCTCTAGCAGCGGCAGGCGGTGTCTGAGTGGCATCTGGTGGCAGCTCGTGTCTCTGCTTCCCCCAAAGACAATCTGCTACTCAGCGCAAAGTACTCATCAGTGATCCGACCACATGTGCACTATATGGGCTCCACATACATTTGTACAGGGGGTGTTGGCATCCTACAGGGATCATATTTCACAGTTTGAAAGTTAATCTTCAACTGCAGAGTCAATATTTCCTTACTTGTTATGCCACAGAGCTTCTAAGCTGGACCATACATGTATGACATGTTTTATTCCTGGTTCCGTCCCTTTATCTCCCCATTCCCAATTCTCCCACCAAGGTTTGTTCGATGGAAAATTTATCCACAACTATTCTGATAATCAAATAATTATTTGCAAAATAATAAACATTTGTCTGTTCCAGCTTCTTAAATTTCAGGATTTGCTGCTTTTCTTTGTCATTTCTGACAGTAAACGAAGAGCCTTTGGGATTTTAACTATTGATTTGAGTAAAAATGCAAAGGGAAGAAGACGTGAAGAGCGGCCTTTTCATGATTTTTTTGACAACTTAGAGATGAAATGATTAATCAGTTAATCAGGAAAACATTAATAGATGATTAAATTAATCATTAGTTGCAGCTCTGTTGCTATCCATTCTGTGGTTTTTGCGTAATCCCTTCTAACTAAAAAACAGAAACAAAAGCAGCAGCGAAGCTTTTTATGTTTGTTTGATACAAAGAGTATAACCGCAAGGTTAAATGAGTTATGAAATATGACATTAACGCCACAAAACATGGTTAATATTGTGCTCTCTCATTGTGGTCAGAAAAGGTTAACTGCCTACCACAGTTTAGATATTGCATTTTTACAACACGTCCAGCGATAGTGCTCGCACTGTCTGGCTCTGTGTCCCAGTCCCAGGAAAGTGGGTTAAGAGAAAGGAAAGGGAACCCTGAACCTATTGATTGTTGACAATGTTGACAACCCCCACATCTGTGACAGCATCTTGTAAGCCTTTTATGGTGACTAATGTCCTCATAACTGCTTTTAAAATGCCTCTCCCTTCAGCCATGCTGGGGCTTGAGCCTGTTACATTTCGCGCATGTCCTTTTGTATCACACTTATTCAGCTCTTGCTATTTTTAAATCCATAACAAATTGTGTAACACACATGCAGACGTTTTATGTAAGAACATATATTACAGAGGAAATTGTGGGAATCTTCTTAGCATTCCATCTTTTCCCCTCTCTCCCGCGCGTGCTGTGCAGGCCGTGCTGTACAACGACAGGTCGGTGCTAGAGAGCCACCACGCTGCTGCCGCCTGGAGCCTCTACCTGTCCCGGCCAGAGTTCAACTTTCTGGTCAACCTGGATCATGTGGAGTTCAAGCGCTTTCGGTTCCTTGTCATTGAGGCGATTCTGGCCACAGACCTTAAGAAGCACTTTGACTTCCTGGCTGAGTTCAATGCGAAGGTCTGACAGAATCCATCATTATATGTTTTGATCAAAAATATTATGGGAAAATATTGATTTAAACATTAACAGGACAGTGTGTTAAAATGTAGTTGAGTAGAATACTTTTAACAAGATCCGTCCATCTTTGTTTCAGGTGAATGATGTCAACAGTCCAGGAATCGATTGGACCAATGAGAATGACAGACTTCTGGTGTGCCAAGTGTGTATCAAGCTAGCAGATATCAATGGACCAGCCAAAGTCCGTGACCTGCACCTCAAGTGGACCGAGGGCATCGTCAATGAGTTTTATGAGCAGGTACAGACACTTTATAACAAAATATTCAAAGAAAATTATGTAACGTAAATGACCATCAGAATAAATGTATTTCATCTGTTATTTTTCATATCCTAATATAATCTGATGATCAGCATGGAAAAATCTCTGAAAAACACAATAGAGTTTTAGTTAATGTCACCTTTTGAACAACGCACTTGAAAACAGAGGAAAAATTTGCATTTAATGTCTTTTGTTTTTATCAACTTTATCAATGTTTGTAGATAAATACTTCTGTATTGGTCTTAATTTCTTGACACACAGGTCTACTGATAATGGGTGATGAGTGTCGCAAACAGGGGCATTCTTGGAGTGTTGAGTCTTTCATAAGCAGGGCTTAAAAAGGGAGGCTCGGCATTTGGTGAAACATTTACGCATTGGCACAGGATCGCTTTGTAAAACTGTTGTTCGCAAATGATCGCCTTGTTTGTACATTTTTCAGAGTGTCCCAACTTTTTGGGGATACAAGTGGACCTTAAGGGATGAAATATACAAAAAAGTTTGGATGTCTTTTAAAATTCTAAATGGAAACAGAATGTGATTTGTGAAACATTAAAAACACTTATTTTAGTGCAAATGCTACAAAAACAGTATATCAAATGTGGAAACAGTGCAATTTCATTGACATTTCAAAAATAAGGTTGTATATAGCTTAGAATATGACACAGCCACTGATAAAGTGACAGTTCGCAAGGACAAAACAACTCCTTTTTTTGGTTCCAACTGAGGGCCAACTATTCAGTGTGAATTTGCCAGCCAACTCAAATTCATAAGAACTGTGAAGGGATGCAGGGATCTTTGAGATGCTCTTTTCATACCCAACCATGTTACTAACGTGTTGCCAGTTAACCTGATTAAATGTCTTAAATGTGTTTTCTTTTAGCATTTAACAACGTCTACAGTTTTCTGTTGCCACTGTCCCAACTCTTTAGAATCAGTTGTGTTTAAACTGCAGTAAATCTCACTGATGCACAGTTCAAAAGGCTCTGTGATTATGCTGTAATTTGATTCAACTATCAGTGCTCTTTAAGGTGCCTATGACCACAGTCCTTGTTTCGGATCGACAGGGAGATGAGGAGGCGAGGTTAGGATTACCCATCAGCCCCTTCATGGACCGCTCCTCCCCACAGCTGGCAAAGCTACAGGAGTCCTTCATCACTCACATTGTCGGGCCTCTTTGTAACTCCTATGACGCTGCTGGCCTACTTCCTGGCCACTGGGTCAACGAAGAGGGATCAGATGAAGACGATGAGGAAGGGCAGATGGACACGGACACAGATGAAGATGAGGATGAGGAGCTGGAGGACGAGCTGGCACCAAGTAAGACACGTTTTGCTTCGAATTGCAGGTCTCGGTCAGCCAACCTAGATGTTCTGAAACATCTTCGTCTTTTTTGTTTTCTTTGCGATAGAAAGGAGGAAGAGTCGCCGCAGGTTGTTCTGCAGCATCATGCAGCACCTGGCTGAGAACCACAAGTTGTGGAAGAAGACCATCGAGGAGGAGGAGAAGAGCAAAGAGCTCAGCAAGCAGCAGCAGCAGCCCGACAGCCTTCCGGCCAGCCTCCCCGCCTCCCCATCAGATGACATCCAGGTCATCCAGGAGGAGGAGGAGGGAGAGGAACGTCAGTAGCAGGAGGAAGAAGGAGAACACAGAGACATGTTTTAGAAAACGAGAGAGAGAAGAGGCAGTTTCCCTGAATCGCCTTTCAGTAACACAAACAGACAAATGCACATAAAACATACTTTACTCCCTGCGTCTCTCTCTCAAACACACACACACACACGCGCACACACACACACACACACACTGAAAGATTCACTGTGCAGACACTCGGACGCTTAAGCAGTCACATAGTTTTTGGAGAATCAAAAGGCCTTACTACTGTGAGCGGATCCTTGCTGCAACAGTGGGAGCCCAACTCGTATGCACTTTTTCACCCCACAGAGAGTCGAGTGCCCGGGAAAAGAAAGGAGAGAGAAGGAAGCACCAAAACTGCAGAGGGAAGGTGCAGAAGAAGAGTGAGGATTGGAGGGGAGGGGCAGCGTTATCACGCCCTCTGCGGTGACTTGGCTGTGATGCTGCCTTGAATGCAAAGCGCTTACACCTCTTTTAGGTACAAAAGATTTCTGTCTATTTAAAAAAGAAAAAAAAAGAAAGGTAGAGGAGAAATTAATGAAGCATCATGAAGTGATTGATACCCTTTACCAAAGTGAACATTTCAAACATGGAAAGACAAGAGACTGAAAAGTGCTTCAGCCTCAGTGTCAGGGATATTTTTGAATTATGTACATACATCTATATCTCAAACGTGCCTGTCTGAACCTTTACTGAGTCCATATTGGCCCCGAGACTACAGGCTTGTGTAGTTCTCTCTCTCCTTGCTGGCGACACGAAACACTGTATCAGACTCAGTCACAGAGACATTACTGAGATGTTGACTGATTAATAGCATTATATCTGCATCATTTTTGATGCTTTTACTCGTGTACCACCCATCCTTTATTTTTTTGGTTTTGATTTAACTTTAACTTGCTTGATTTTGTTTGAGTGTATGAATATATTTGGCAGGAATGTGAGAATGAGTAGGAAGAAAGAGAGCACATTTTTTTAATTATTTTAGTATGTAATTTGTCTGTATGTTCTCGTGTCTTTTCAGTAATGATTGATTTTCAATCAGATAAATGTCCTCTGGTGTTAAATATTCAGATCAGGAGTGCTGTTTCAATGAATGGATTCTTCATTTTCCTTTTTTTGGGATTCTAGCTATTTTTTTTGTTAAAGGTTACTCAGGATTCATGCAAAGTAATTATTTTGCAAGATCTTATATTACTAATATGAAATACACTTTAAAGACGAAGAAAATTAAAATCTGGGTGACTGAAGTAGTTTGTAATGTCTTAATGAACAACTTGACTACAAGCAAATTCAACCAATTTAAGATCCTCTGTGACAGAGGAGCGGATGTGCTGTCTCTTGGCCATTCATACACTGTTTGCATAACCTTTTTACAGCTGCGCAGGAGGAGCAGACGGCAAATGTCTTTTTTGCAGAAACATTCTAAAATTTCACAGTTCTTTGTGTAATTTCTTTTTTTTTTTTTAATTCAAGAACATCTGTGTGTCAGTCAGAAGGCAAACTGATGTTTAGACAAAGTGAAAGCTTATCAAACTTGTTACTTATCCTTTTGTTTTTACCAAACCCACAACTCGGCCAGTGCATGAAGAAGGGATCAGGGTTTCATTTCATTTTGCTTTTTTCATATATATACTATATGTTATGACATGCCACAAGGCAGGTTAAAAAAACTACTAGTTCTCTATTTTTGTGTCTAAGAGCTCTTGGCATTCCACTAGAATAAGACGTTTTGTGAGAGAGAAGAAAGAGTTGCCGCCTAGCTCCTTAATCACCTTATTAAATCAAATTCTCTGGAGAAAATGTTAAGTAAGCAGTGTAAATCGAGATAGTAATATTTAAAGACAAAAACGTAGACACAGTTGTGCACATTTTAATACCAAACAAGTGTTTAGCCGCTGTACAAAAGAGTATGTGCATATAAATATATTTTTTTTAAATAATCCGATGAATGCATCTGTTTTCTACACACAGCTGACATATTGTACATTGAGATCTTGTAATTACCATTGTGTTTCCAGAGTTTTTATCTACTTCTACTTACAGGAGTGGAACTGTGGGGTTTGGTGTTTTGATTCTGATTTTTCACTCAGTTTCAGCCTGTCCTGTATCAAAACCACTCTTGTACTCGCCATTGTCTCCTCCTAACGCTGTTGTCACAGTCAACCCAACTAGTGCCAAACTTTAACCTACATCGCAGTAGTTTGTGGGCCGTGTGGCGCTGAATGGCAAATGTTCTCTGGGCTCCAGTACTGTTTGTGCAAGAGAAGCACACCCTTGAGTCAAATTCTATTCCAGCAGGCTCAATGTGGCAGTGACTGTGGCAAGAGTTGGACTCAGGTCAGAGCCATACACATTCTGACAACTCTGTCGTAGGTTGTTTTTTTTTTTTATTTATTTATATGGATCCAATGCTGGATCGTAAAGCCTTGGTAGCTCCAGACCTGACATATTCCGCCTCATTAAGTTGTAAAAGTTTGTTGGTTTCTCACTGTGCAGTCTTTCAAACCAATGTGTCCTCTGATGATTGTGCCATAAATGCATCTATGAGTGGTTGTTACCTTTTATGTAGCATCGATATACGTACGTCTGTCTAATGTAACCATTCACCCATATCTACATTGTGGAGACATCTGATTTTTTTGTTATTTATAGCTGACATAAAACACCATCCCTGAAGTATCAGAGCTTCTTACTGATTTTTTTTTTTTTTTTTTCTACTGGCGTGTGCGTGTTTGTCCATTTCAACAGTAAATCAGCCATAGCACTTAAAAAAAACGCCCATGTGGGCTTGCAGTGTCTTAAAGGGTATATAATATGAAACATTTTTGATTGTTGAGTGTCATTCCCAGGTCATCAAATACCTACACAAAAGATTTCCTGTGGAGGTCAAAAGGTACACTTTGATGGGCTTGAGCTACCGACCCAAAATAAGACTCAGTATCAAGACTCAAAACCGTTACAGCTGTTTCATGCTACGCAGCTCAATGACCATGGTCCTCTCACGGTAGAACTTTCTGACAAATGTGCCAATTGTCATGATTGTTTGAATATTTTAAAACGCTCGAACGTGCCAAAATCCAACAGAATATAGATTTTAAAAACGCTCCCCCGATACAAACGCAATAATGCAGGATTAAGCATTGTTTTAAATTTTTTTTTTTTTTTTTTTAAATGCCACCATTTCATTAATTGTTATACACTTTGGTAGGTACACTTAGAATTGATACAGTAAACAAATACTCCTCCATAAAAAATTTACAGATTCTGATAAAGTAAAATTATATTTGGATCTCCTGTGTTTTAAGACACAGAATCAATAGGATAGGTGTTCTATTACAATTTTGAAATGAACACACAAACACGTAATATATACCTTTTTAGGAATATACTAGTAACTAAAAGAAGACGGTGAGTTTCCAACATCACCAGAAAGACTTTTATGAATACACAAAAAGTCTCATACAGTACCACACTCTGCAAATAAAGAAAATGACAAACAAACATTGACCTCAAACATGAATCTAGTACCTTTGCAGTACTGATAAGCACCATACAGCAAAAACCAGTGTTGCATAGTCAATTTCTAGAAATCCACCCAGGTTGCATTTGCTTTACAAGAGACAGATGTTTCGCAGAACTCCATCCCTGGCTGGGGACCGGTACGAGTCCGTCGGGTGGACGAGTCCTGGCCGGCATCCAGCTCCAACAAGTTCAGAACTTTCTTGGAAAGTACAATTTCTCTGTCCACATACCATTCGCATTTGTCTGACCTGAAACTGTCCCAAGAAGACAGGGCTATGAACCATTAGAGGTGTACTTACTATCAATCATTGACATGTTCTTAGCCTGTGGCTGCTGCACCAAGGTTCATAGACATTTTGTTGTCTGGGCTCAGATTCAGTCTGAGCTACAGAAGGGACTAAATCAGTAGCACACTCGTGTTCCCAGGATGTCCCCTGAGCAGTCTTTTACCTCTTCTGCTGCTTAAACAGATTGTGCAAACATGCCTATTGAAAGAATGTGATAGTAACCGAATAAACTGGAACATACGTATGTTCATGCGTAAAAATACCACTTTTGCCGCTGAAAGTCCTGTAATGCTCCGTAACTGGAAGACAACCCAGATCGTTTAATGCACCTGCATTGCTGGGTAAAACTCTGACTCGAGCTGCTGAAAGAGCAATACATGCTCACTTGTCTAGTTGTTTAAGGAGTGGCTACAGAACAGTGACTTTTCTGCTGCCTGCGGACTGCACAGATGGAGTAAGGTTTGGGCTGTAAGGTCATGCCTAGTTTGGGAGTGACAGTGGGAATGGTCTCCGCAGGGAACTGAAGGTGAAACCTCTGCAACAAAGTGGTGAAAAAGAGGAACATCTCCATCCTGGCCAGCTGTTCACCCAGGCAGTGACGTCGCCCTACAAAAATAAATAGTTTGATTTAGACTCTCTTACAACATCAGGCTAAATTATTCCTCATAAATATATGAGAGGTCAACAGGAAGTAACGTGGAATAAAGTGGAATAATTAATAATAAAAGGGTATGTTTTCAGGAGGTTTACACAAGAAGTACTGGATAGATTTCAACTAAACGTGGGAAGATGGGAAATTGGCCAAAGAAGACTCTATTCATTTTTGAGGATCTGGATAAAGGATTTTCAACTTAAGGGGGATATTGGGCTATGGAAAAGGGATGAGTAACACAATGATGGAATGTATGACTATGCTGTTCATCAGTCTAACAGAGCTTCTGCAATTCCACAGAATATCTTACCAGATGGAAGACTCTGGGATACAAATTTATCAAATTTGGGGTTGGATGGTCTGATTTATCTCAGTTTGGTGTTGATGTGAAAAGGGTTGAGAACCAGTTAGTGATTTATGAGAGCCTCGTGATAAAAATTACATGCAGGAATTCTGTACAAGAACAGACACTGCACAATATGGCCTTCAAACTGTGATAAAAAATTAACTACATGAATAAAAAAGTGAAAATTGAACATTTTTGTGATCTGTTTTCACCTAAGAGGCCTTTTATAACATTTATATTTCTCCTCACAAATCAAAGAAATGTTTTGAGTTTATGTAAGAGTCCACATGTCACCATGTGTGCAGTATGAGAGATAAACTAGTAGTTTCATTGCTCTGTGTGTTTTTGGGGGTAAAGGTGCTATCACTGGAACAGTAGTTAACTGTAACACAAAGAGACTAACCCAAGGAGAATGGCAGGAAGGCCTCACGCCTCACAAAGTTGCCATTGCTGTCTAGAAACCTCTGTGGTGAGAACACCCCTGGGTCATTCCAATACTTCTCATCAAAGTGCACCGAGTAGAGGTTTGTGATCACCATGGTGCCTTTGGGAATCTTATACCCATTCACGTTTGCATCTTGAGAGGTAGCGCGGAAAATTCCAAGCGGGACGATGTTGCAGAAGCGAAGAACTTCGTGAAGAACAGCCTCCACGTAGGGCATCTTCTGTTTGTCCTCCAAAGTTGGCATCCTCCCATTGGCCAGAATGCCGTCGATCTCTCTGTGCACCCTCTCTTTGCAGGGATAACAGATATTTGTCAGACATTTACTCATACATAACGTTACAAAACCATGAAATTCAGAGTTACAGGACTACATTTAGGTCTAAGTAAAACTGACCTTGTATGTTTGGGTAGAGGGCCATGTACAGCATGGCCCAGCGCAGGGTGTTAGTCGTCGTCTCTGTCCCGGCAATTATGAGCTCACCCACTGAATAGATGAGGTTCTCATAGGAAAAAGATGAGCTGGGGTCTCCTTTGTTCTGCTCTAACTCATCTAAATAGGCATCGACATAGTGGCGAGGTACATGTGGTACCCTGCCCAGTGAAAAACCCTTTATAACCTGCAGGAGGAAGTCATACACCTCAGCAGCGTTGCGAAACAACTTCTGGTGTTTTCCAAAAGGCACATACTCAATCCAAGGGAAGGCATTGTAGAGGAGGGCCCAGCCGCTCACTGCCAGCTCCACGTTCTCACTAAATATCTCAATCATGTGCTGGAAGTTGCAGTCATCGTACGTGAAACGCTGTCCAAAGATGATCAGGTTGGTGATGTTGGACACAGCATTGGTTACAAGGTGTTTGGGGTTAAAGGGCTTTCCCTTGTGCTCATCGATGGCGTCAACAAAAAACATGCACTCTTCCGAGATCTTCCTCTCAAAAAGCCTCTGGCCGCTGCCAAAGTATCGGAAAGAATTGCAGGCCAGTTTACGGTGTTCAATCCAGCCTTTGCCGTATTTACAATTGAGAAGCCCTTTGGATGTAAAACAAACCGGATAGTTCATTTTATTCAGATACTGATGCATTAGAAATTGCATGCACTGCAGTCTTATCACACCTTACCCCCCATTTTGGTCATTTTCTTGAATAAAGGCAGTGATGGGCGGTCAGCAAACACCTCACTCTGATGGTAAAGACATTCCCTGACACAGTCGTATCCATTTAATACCACAGTCAAGATGCCTCCAAGGTCAATGCTGAAAATCTGAAAGGTACACACTGCAACGTGAGAACTGCCCAGCAAACATGCATAAGTGTCCGTAAAATGTCTGTCGGTCCAGAACAACTTTTAAATGTATGGCGCACGTCCAAGACTTGTTCAATGTCTGGACATCTTCGTGGAACCTCTCATGTCTTATGGAAGACAATTGAAATAGCAGGATAACTG
>KV751315.1:9117062-9143355 GCA_001698575.1 Mola mola
AGACTTTCTTCGGAACAATCAGTGCAGTAACATGGTCACCAATTCCTTTGTTCCTGCTTTTGAAGCCCCTGACTTTCAGACAAATATGAGGGCGTCTCTTTTGTTCCTTTCATAACTGCCTCCTTGCGTGCACGAGTCCCGGCAGGCTGCAGGGTCATGTGCCGTGCAGGCTGCAAGGAGCTCCGTTTAGGAGCTTTAAGCTCGGGGGTGGGGGTGTGGGGGGGAGTGCCTTACCTGTCCGTGAACTTCACTCTGCCTCTTGAGGAAGACGTGCGGCTCGGTGGCCAGAGACATAATGTTCCCAATCACCGGGATGGGAGAGGGACCCGGCGGGAAGCCCGGGGGTCGTCTTTGCTTGACGAGCTGGCAGACCAGCAGGAAGACGAGGAAGGCGACGGCGAAGCAGCCCACACCGAGCAGAGTGTGTTCCCGGGACACGGGCGCCGGACACGGCGAGCCGACTGAAAGCATCCTCGCCGGAAAGCCTCCTCCCGCCGGTAGAAGAACTCTGCTGACTCCGGCTTCTTCTCCGTGCGACTGAGCCACGGAGGCTATCATCTTGCATATTCTCCATCCCCCCGCCTCTAAGGCGAAGATTGGCCAGAAAGTCAAGGTTAACTGTTGGTGAACTTCGTTCTGCCCCTGATCAATAATCCGGATCAGTTTGGTGGCTGTGAGGTGGTTTTTGGCTGCTCGCTCGCTCACTGCGATCATCAAGCCGCAACACTGCCGAGGCAGCAAAATGCTGCTTAAAGGAATAGATCTAAATAAACATAAATAGAAAAGAGCTGCAGACTGGGACTGACGTTGGAGTAGGACTGACAGTTGAAGGCATCTCATCGCGGGCGTTGTACCAGAAATGTACATTCCCCCCCCCCAAATATCTCATTTTTTTCTTTTGAGGGACTTGTTAAACTCTGAGAATTGCATTTTCCCCAACTCAGCATGTATTAATGCCTGAATTAAAATCTGTTTTACTAAAAAATTACAGCTCTCACAGACAATTTTTATTGGTTTGTATTAGTTAGAGTTGTAAAATGAAAATGAATTCAAATTAAATGACTTTGATGGTTTACACTAACAAATGATTTAGAGCAACAAGCTGAAAAAAGTGCAGTCATGATTTTAGATAAGCAGAGGGAGACAGTGAGTTTGGAAAAAGTACATCCATGATAAGAACAGGTGAGTAAAATAAGAGTAAAGAATAGATTTATAACAAAGTATGTTAAAAGTGCGTGCAGGAGGGTCTTCGTTTGTCAAAAGTCAAAGCAAAAATGGATCCTTCATCAAAATAACTATCATTCGTGAGATGTAGGCAATCAAGGTTTCTTGGTCTTGAAGTGAATTCGATTTAAAATATATCTGACTGATTAAATCTGCCGGTCGTTGGAAGTGTTGAAGATACTAAACTAAACATGGAACAAAACATTTCACAATCTTAAAAAGTGTGACATGTTGTTTAGGGAGACAGCTTTTCACATAAGATTCTCTTACTAATAATTCAGGGACCTCGGCACGCACAGGCGACTTTATCTGAATGTTCAGCATAAACCGAGTTGGAGTTTAGTGCTTCCTGGAAGCAGGGCTGTGCATTATGTCATTGGCTAAACTGAATAATTAAAGGGGGGTCGATCAATGGTAACAACTTCTCGGAGGGTCAGTGGAGTAGCTAATTAACTTTCTAATAACAGGGTATTATTACTATGTAACTAAGAGGCTCAGCGTGGTAGCTAACAGCATTAGGTACTACTTTAGGTAATACCTGTCCTCCATCAGATATACAGTCATTATGATAAGTATTCAGCTGTTTTAAATCTTGCTTTGGTTGTGGATTTCTTTACATAAGTTGCCACATCTTTAAAACTGGTGCATTTTTTCAAAATACACCGACATTTTGCACAGTACAGCAACCTTTCCCGGTGAATGACAAAGAGAACTGGCCACATGTCAGTGAAATCAGTTTTACTTTAACTGAAATATCAAGGGAACCTAAAGAAAAGCTAAAATAGGAAAACAAAGCAAATAAAAGAAAACGTGGCAGATCAGAAACAGTATCACTGCTCAGGCTTGTGATAGCTGAGCACACAAGAGTTTTAGATGTAAACTATATAAAATGCTTGAATACGGCTCGTCCAGGTTAGTCTGGATCCCCAAATTTAAAAAGACAACTCTTACAGTCCACAATTCCAGTACTAACGCTTTCTGTTTAGCAGCTAATAGGAAAATTTAATTTTATAGTATACATAACGTAATTTTAAACAAAGGTTTGTGCTTAGGGCTTGGGATTATATTGGACAAACTCTACGGAGGAAATATTTTCGTTTGTTTGCTTGTTGGTTAGTTCAGAGAATGACACGAATCTGTTTTGCTGTAAAGCTCCAGATGGATCGAAGAAGCTTCATCCAACGACGTGTAGCAGATTGTTTAAATTAATTTTCATGATGTACTATTCCTTTAGTGGGAAAACAGACCTTTTTCTTATCCTACCCAGTTTGGTTTATACAAACACACTGATTAATTTGTTTCAAAAAAAAAAAAAAGAAAGAATGCAAAGTATGTAAAAATGTAAAAAAAAATATCAAAGTTTCCTTTTTGGTGCACATTTTTTTTTGTGTGTTCCCCCTTTTTTTTTGAAGCAAATCAACTTTGCCCCAGTAAGCTGCTGCAGGTTTCTTCACCTCCACATGTTAGAGAAGATAAGGTCATGCTCCATATTTAGAAGTCAAAGGTTAAGGCAGGGACCACATTCCAAACCTGTAGTTGTGTCCTGTAGGCTAAAGCCTAAAACACATCCAGGCAGAGCGGAAGTATGTGTGGATGTTCTAAAAATGGCTGCTGGCATCAATTTTTAACATACACTTGACACTTTAATAGTGCTTTTTTTTTTAACCAAATAATCAGACTAATGAATCAGGAAGGCACTATGCAAGTTGTTAATTTTGTTGCAGCCCGCAGAGTTTTCCTGTGGTCTGGATGGAAGTGGATAATGGGCAGTTCTTGCATGGTAATCCAGGTAAATTATTATCACCTCATTATTGGGGGTTTAAGATCTAAACAATTGACACTTTTTTAAAACCATGCTCTGCACTTGGCTGTGTGATCAGTTCATCATGACTATTTCCTCATTAGATGTGAAGTTGTTTATCCAGTCGTGCCTTCCTGCCGAGACAGCTGGTAAGCTGTTCATGTTAGATGCCCCAAACGGCCTCTATACAGACCTCTCCCAGTCATTCAGATTTCTTAGGGCCAACTAATGAGAGGATTCTTGCAAATTACTTCTTTCCTTCCTGCCAGATCCCCAGTTCCCCCAACAACTACTCTGGTAGCGTAAAACACATCTGTCAAACTAAATCAAATGAAGGCGGTCTTGCTATTGCATTATCTTGTTAGTTGTTGGGTTAATCGCAAACCCAACAACAACGTGCAGAGGTACATTACGCATCTATCCATGACTATTAAGAGGCCAATTATGAGTTTAAGCATTTTATCTAGGAATCATGAGTTAATACTGTGAGAGGGCATCACTGATATATTAACATGAGAACTGAAAAGGCAGTAAACATTGGGAGGAAATACTGTAAATAACCACAGAAATGTTATTAAAGTTGTTGAAATATCCTTAGAACTACATTAGATTTCTCTGGAGGGCAAATATGATCAGTTAAGTATAATAGAAAAATATCACTGACTATTTAAGGTAAGGCAGGAAATTTTTCCTTTGAAACGACATGAATTGTATCCAATCTAGAAAGGAAAGAAAAGCCTTCATACATTACATCATTTTATTTTGGGTGTGTTCTTATGCCCCGGGACAAGACTTGAATATAAAGATGAAGATATTTATAGGATGTACAAATATACCTTTTTTAAAAAGTTGGGACAAAATGAAGAAAACCAAATACAATGATTTGCAAATCGTTTTCACTCTATGCTCAATTGAATACAGCACAAGGCTGAGATATTTAATGTTCAAGTCGATAAGCATTATCTATTTATTTCAGAAATATGCACACATTTTTGAATTCGTTGAACGTTCCAAAAAGGAAAGAGAGGGACAAGAAATGACTTTGGAAAATTGTGGAATGCCTAAAAAATACCTTTCTGTACATACAAAGTGTATTTTTAAAAGGAACATTCAAACAAATGATCATACACTAAACAATGTATTATTGAGCTCTATTCAGCTTACAGAAACACCTGTATAAAATCTTGTGTAGTTCTGTAGGGAGATTCAAAATACGTGAATACCAGTAACATTGTGCACTCATTGTATCCTGTATTAAGATTTTTGTACAAGATTTCCAGAGTTTGAAAGCCAACCACAATGGTTAGGCATGCACAATTTAAGTGTCTGCAATGTGCAAACAAGCAAATACAGGGGTGTCCATATTAGTTCTTCTCTCCTTCGTGGGCCATCAAACTAGCTAATCTGAGGGTATCTGACATCTAACTGGGGATTAATCTGATTGACAAAATTATGAAGGAATTTTTGATATATTTAGATCTCCATTTTCTCAGAGTTCCATCTGATATTGCAAATTATGTGATTTTTAGATATCAGTGATTACCCCACCCTTTGCACCTGGACTTTAAGTGACAGAAAAACGATGCAGTTATTTTATTGATATAAATGTATAATTTTGGCTTTTTGAAGCATGAAAACTGGAAATTTGTATAACTCTACGTGTCCTGCCTCAACTTTTATTGGTATTTATTGGTGAAAGCAGATCCACTTAGAATATATTGGAGTAATCATATAATTGAGTAGACAGATACCTAGAAACTTAAAGAAAGGAAGCAAGGCATTTTATCACATCCAAAATCCAATATTTTGTTGAAACATCACTATAAGGGTGTATAACTGTCAGTTTTTTAAAGGAATACCAGACAAATGGGATAGAAAATCTCACGATTCATTTGTATTTTATTCTCTTACTGTGTACAGTGTATTATCATGTTGCCCAACCCCATCCCTGGGTAATTTTTACTCTTGACTTGTATATGATTTGATGCAGTTAGTGTATGTTTGGAAGAACATCAGTCTTTAAATTATAAGTCAATTTAAGGAGCATTGTTCCTGTTTTTTGTTCCTTAACTTCTACAACTAATTATTTATTATTAATTACTTCAAGTGCATGGAAAAAAAAATCTAATTACCAGCTGTCCCTGGCATTACTAATGCTGTCCAGAACCTCCCTTTCCTAACAACATAATGGCAGTGGCAGGAAAGTTGAGAGGTTGTGTAAAATCCTTTGTAACTCCTGGCTAGGTGTTGAAACGTTATGTAAAGCTTGGTTAACAGGTGTAAGGCTCTTTGCTAATGGATGCTTGACTTTATATTTATAATTCCACAGACCTCACTGATCATTTCATGTTCTTTTTAAAGGCAGAAAGTGATCTGAAACTCTCAGTCTGATTGGGAGGTTTATACCACATTGCTTTCATCATTGCCATCTGTTTCCAATTGGCAAAGATAGTTTTCCACAAGTACAATGAATATATGTTCCTTATTTATTAACTAATCGGTCAATTATATGATTTCTTCATTATTTAAATGGTTCCAATAAGTTTATAGGTAGCCTATCCATCAGCGACAATTGCTTTAAAAGCTTTTAAAGCTAAAAAGCAGTCTCAACTGTGCCTCCTCTGCTTCTTACCTAATCATCTCCTCCTCTGTCGTTCTTGTATTCTGCCCTAGGACCAAACAAAGGACCAACAAAAACATCTCCTCGAGCAAAATCAGAAGAGTAGAACCAGAACTTCTTTTAAATATCGCCATTCATCCACTCACCTCATTTAAGAAAGGACTCCATGTCACGTTCCCCAACAGATAACGAACTGTTTGCATGGCATCAGGAGTACCGTCGCCGTCAGCCCATGCCAACAGGTCCAGCATGAAACGACTAAAAGTTCTCCACCACCTCTGTGCAATGCCATTCTTTGTGTAATCTGTAGCGTCCAAGAACAGAGCTCTACCATAGCCCTGTTTATCTCCCCTCAACATGAAAGACCGTTCTTCATCCCAAGAGCCCTACACATCTCCCAGCCCACCTCCCTCACCAAAAAAGAGAGGATGAGGCAATTCGAGATCAGTCCGTTGATCGTCCTTCTATTGCCAGAGGACAATCACAATGTGCCGTCATCGATCTGACTGCTCTGGTCTCAGTCCACGCAAAAATGTTCATAGACAGAGGAGTTCCAACTAACAAAGCATAAAAATGCAAAACCAAAGACCCCTCTTTGACTGGCTCTTGTCAGTTGTATTAAGGCATTCTAATGTGCAGCTGTAAACCATTGCTTCTGCTAGGTCAGGATTTGCATTTGATGTGAACAGCTGGCAGAATCACATTGGCATTGGTTTTCTGCAGTTGTGCTGAGGTGAGCTGGGTAACCACACCGAGGCATTCATATAGCACAATACTATTTTAGTCTCCAGTCATGTTTTTGCTTATTTAAACTCATTCTTTCTACTAACACGATTGAAAAAAACTATGCAAAAACTTGCAAACATTTCACAAAAAAAGTCCTTTATCCCGTAATACATTTCTGCTGTTAATGAGGCTCTGTATATGCTCTTGGACAAGTAATGCTTTTGTATCATATCAGTCATATCATTGCCTTAAATTTCCAGACATTTGACATGTCCTCCAAAAAATTCAGATCCCAATCCACTTGAACTTTCGTGGAATGTAACAAAACCCTAGACAGAACAGCGGCCCCGCCCACCACCCCACAGGAACCAAAGGATCCAAAGGATCCACAGCCAGGTACCACAGGACACCCTCTGGGGTCGTCTGTCCATGTCCTGACACTTAAAAGCAGTTTTGACGGCATGAGAAGGAGTCATACAGGCCTAATTTATGCAGGTGGTTAGAGAGTTGTGGCTGATCGGTGTTTATTAACTGTGGGTTCATTTCAGCTGATTATCTCCGGCTGCCTGTTCACATAATTTGAGGTGTTGATACATGACAGCTTTGAAGGAAATTCTCCTTGGGGGTTTTTAGTGGAGTGCCAGCCAAGGATCGACACATTCACAGTAACTCAGCTGAGACTGATGAGCACTGCAGTGCACAGAATGGTGCCCTCCATGTCATGAATGCTCTCCTGTGTTGTAATTAATTTTCCAGGCCAATTCATGCCTAATATTAGGGGATGCGAACAGTGTGAGTTAATTGCATTCCTGACAATAGACTTTTCCCCTTGGAATCTGCCTAAACTGATGTACCTGGTCGAAGCAGACTGCCTGGGAGCTGCTTGAGTCAAAAACAGTGTGGGGAGTTTCTGCTGGATCTTGACTTGTTAAATATGGCACTAGTTATGGAGGAACAGACGTCCTTTAATTTGTAGTCAAAGAGATGGTTGAGTGTTACGGTTGTTGACAGTGACCTACAAAGTGTCTGTAATAGACACACATTTCTAAGCAAGTCACTGAAATGAGATCAAGATAATTAACAGGAGTGATTCTGTGTGTATATTTGGAATTCCTTGCCCTCAAGTCCTCAGTCCTCCTTGAGCATTGTCTGACATGCAGAGCTTTTGTAGACAAGCTTTATCCTGAGGCTGCAGGTCGAGCTAATAGGCCCATATGCACTAATGAGTTTCTTTGTGACGCAAATTAAACAAATAAGTAACTTGGAGATAGCATGCGTTGTGATACATCATTCAATATTATTACATAAGGTGAACTGGAAGCTGGCCAGAGACCAACAGCCCAGTAACTAGCACAGAGAAACCAGATGAGTGAGTAGTAAAAAATGAGTAGTATCAAAGCTGTGTTCTCTGCATTAGGTCAGATGGACTGTAAAACTTGTTGCAGAGACTTAAGAAGTTGTGATTTATCTACTTTTTCAGTGATTTTTAAATGTAGTGACAATTTGGGGACCAACATTTGTAATCTGGCATTCGCCACCACACTTTGCAATTGTTCAGCAGTATCTAATGAGTCGATATTACATTATTTAAAAAAAAAATATTCTATTTTATTATATGGCTTTGAATGGCATATTGCTAAACATGTTTTTCTTACAGTGCTTAAAAAAGTTTGTTTATTTATTAAATATGACTCTCTCTTTCAATTTTATATAAAAGAAGTGCTATACAACTTTGGAAAACATAACTACAATTTGCCATAGCCCTGTCCATCTAACTGTTTATGGATTTAGTCACAAAAGCACTGATAAACAGCCTTTAAATTCTCTGACCATGACAATGGCACGCCCTGTAATTTACTGTAGCAGTATGATTACAGTAGGTGAGTCACTTACATGCCATGTTAGTTCTCAAGAATATGAGATGCTGACTTTCATTGAGACTCTTCTTTGTCATTGTTTTAAAGCACCACTTCCCCCACGTAAAGACACAAACACAAATGATGCTACCAAGTAATTCAAATGTCTTGTAGCTTTTAGTGAATTAAACACACTCGTCACCATTCATTGTTATAATTTGCGTATAAGCTCTTCCATTGGCCTGGCATAAGTGACTTGAGTTTTCTGATTGGCTAGCGGTTCGAGGTAAAACGTTTGACCGGCCAATAGAATATGATCATGTGAATAGTGAAGCCCCTGAGGTTTGTGTATAAAACCGTGCTCTGTAGGCAGTGTTCAGCAGATTCACAAGTGAGTCTATCATTTGATTCTTTAGCACCAGACGATCGATTATCTTGCGGTGAGTATAGATGAAAGACTCATTTTTAGTTGATTCTGCAAATTATGCTGTTAAATATCAGATCATGGAAGATGATGCAGGTTTTGCAGAAGGTAGATACAAGTTGCTTTAATTATCTATAATAGACTGAAGCTAATTTTGCTAATGGACACAGCTGCTGGGCAAATATATTACTATCATCTCTTGTCTCTGCCTTTAAAACTTCACCGCCCTAACAGGGCTGCCGACGCATTAGAAAGCAAATAATGAACATGTAACATGGCATAAAATGTTGCAGACACATTAAAAAGGAAATGAGGTCTTGCAACAGTTTGTATGACCTTGTTTGGTATTGTTTTCCACAGGGGATCATGATGATGCCAAAACTCTGGCCTCTCCTGCTCACCTATGCGCTGATATTCTGTCAGATGTACATCTCACAGGCAGTGCCATCTAGGTGAGAGCCGTTGCGTTATTGCGACATACAGTATTCTTTTTTTTCTTTCTAAAAAGACTGATTCTGAACACATTTCCTTGTTTTCTATAACTAATCGAATAGATTATACCAGGGACCTGATCATTAGTCTTAATACATCTATGATTTAATTTTTTTTTTTCTATTTTCATTAGAGCTTTGATAAAGAAGAGTTACATCTGACCTGAAAGAGCTTATTGATGGTGTACTTTCAGAACCAGTAAGGAGTCCACATCAGATGGTGTCGCATTGAATGATGATGTGGAAAGATTACTCAGAGCTATGAAGGAGCTCCTGCAGATAACCTCAGATGAGCAAGACCACCAAACAGCTGAAGGAGATAGGTATCCATCTATCCATCTATCTCATCTATCTATCTGATAAGATATAGATATAACACACTTTTCTTTATAGGCTCTACAGCTCCAACTTAGCTGTTTATTAATTATCAAGGTATATAGTGACATTAATATAAATCTCTTCTCTGTTATAGTCCTTGATTGCATGGAATTCATTTGTTTATTTATTCATCCATTCATCTGTTCAACCATTTGTTAAGCATTCAATGAATGTCCTTGGTCAGAAAGCTAAAGGCAGCATGATATGTAAGTGAGTTAAAGGACATGCATGACAGACACAGAACAATAGCATGCCTCCTCAACTACTATACTTTTGTTAACCAAATATCCTCATATGCCTGTCAGCATGCATCTGAAATGTTAATTTAACACAGTTTTATGTAAATGCGGACAAACATTCTGCATGTTGGCATTAAAAGTCAGCTGCATGCCATGGATACTGTAAGCCTGTTTCTGCATGTTTGTCTCTGTCTCTGACAGTTTGGATAGACCCGTGTCTAAGCGCTGCACCGGTTTAAGCACATGCGTGCTGGGCAAACTGTCCAAGGATATTCACAAACTGCAAACCTATCCCCGCACCGACGTGGGAGCCGGGACACCTGGCAAGAAGCAAAGTCTATTCGAGAAATACACAAATTACGGCAGCTCATACTATTGAAATCTCCATCTGTCTTATTCTGTCTGTCTGTCTGAGTTAACAGCTAACATCTATTAGTTCGTCCAGCTCTGTCCATTCGCCAGAGTGCTGATGTATGTGGCTCTTACTGTCTGCCTGACTTCAGAGAAACACCCTTTCATTTTCCAATGGTGGACATTTAATCTATGACAGAGATTTGAAACATTGAAAAAGCTACACAAATTACATTATGTACAATAAAATATATGAACAATTGAAAAATTTGTAATCTTTTCAATGATATTTTTTTTAAGGAAATTATGTTTCTGTTCTAATAAAGTTTTTATGATTCACTCAAGATTTAAAACACGTTACTTCATAAATTAAAAAAAACCAAAAGGAGTAGAGGGTAAGGATGACTGTCACATAATTATTTGAATATTTCTTTTGTGTTTAATTTGTTTTTGACAGTGCTAGTCAATATTTATCAAAGTCTGTCATGCAGATGTCTTGAGTGTCAAAATCAGCCATGTTCCCTGTTTATTTCTATTCTTTCAAGCAATACAACAGCACAGAAGCGGGCGTGCAACACTGCCACTTGTGTCACTCACCGTTTGGCTGATTTCCTGAGTCGATCTGGAGGACTTGGTCACAGCAACTTCGTTCCCACCAACGTGGGTGCCCAGGCGTTCGGCAGACGAAAGCGGCACAGCTCTGTGTAAGCATTAAAGGAGGTACAAGGCAAGTCAACACTGTACCTTCGCATCAGTATTATTGATAATTCACTGAAATGTGTGTTTTAGATAGAAGTAATCCAGATAGATAAGTATTACAATGTATGGTTAGGCCCAGAAGTATTTGGACGATGACACAGATTTTATCATTTGCTCCTATAAACCACCACAATGGATTTGTCATAAATAATCAAGATGTGATCTACTTTCTGCTTTAATTCAAGAAGTTTCACAGGAACATGGCATTTGCAGCCATTTTATCGTCAAAATCAAATCAAATCAAATTTTATTTGTATAGCCCAAAATCACAATTTATACATTATCTCACTGTGCTTTGACAAACTGTGCAAATGTGACGCCCTTTGCCCTTAGACCCTCGAACCGGGTGAGGAAAAACTTAAAAAAAACCTAAACAGGGAAAATAAGAAACCTCAGGAAGAACCAAAGAGGAGGGATCCTTTTCCTTTTCCTTTTCTTAGGACGGACAGACGTGCAATAGATCCATGAAACATCCATGAGTCCCAGAGTCTGTGGAATCTATAAATCCAAATCTATAAATTTATGCAGAGTACCTCCATTTTCTGAGGCTCAAAAGTATTTGGACAAACTAACAAGCATAAATCCAACCATTGTTTAATACTTGGATGAAAATCCTTTGCAGTCAATGATTGTCTGACATCTGGAGCCCATGGACATCAGCAAATTCCAAGTTTCCTCCCTGGAGATGCTTTACCAGATCTTTACTGCAGCCACCTTCAGTTGCTGCTTGTTTTTGGGTCTTTCTGCCTCCAGTAACTGAAAAGCTGCTCTGTTGTGTCTAGATCCGCTGACTGACGAATATTCCATTCTTTTTTTTTTGCATTCAAAAAGTCTTGATTTGCTTTCGCAGTATATTGAGGGTCATTATCTGTGAAGTGCCATTTTGTAGCATTTGGCTGAATGTGAGCAGAGAGTATAGCCCTATACACCTCAGAATCCATCCTAATACTTCAGTCGGATGTCGCATCATCAATAAACAGCAGTGAACCTGTTCCATTGGCAGCCATATATGCCCGCATCATAACACTGCCTCCGCCATGTTTGACACATGATGTGGTGCTTTTGATAATGAGTTCTTCCTTTTCTTCTCCATACTTTATGCTTCCCATCATTCTGTGGATACAAGTGTATCTTGGTTTGTTCTGTCCAAACAATCTGATTCCAGAATTTGGGAGGCTTTTATAGATGATTTCTGACAAAGTCTAATCTGGTCATCCTGCTCTTGAGTGTTACCAGTGTTTTGTACCTTGTTGTAAACCTCCAGTATTTACATTCATGAAAATATCTCATGATTGTAGACTTTGAAAGTGATACGCCTACCTTCTCCAGAGTATTCTAGCAACTTGTCTCCATGTTTGTGAATGTTTTTTCTTCACCAAGGAAAGGTTCTGCCAGCATAAACTTTACTTGCTTTCCGTGGTCTTCCAGGCCTTTTGATGTTGCTGAGCTCACCAGTGCATTCTTTCTTTTTAAGAATGTACCAAATTGTTGATTTGTCCACTCCTAATGTTTTTGATATTTCTCTGATAGATTAATTTTGTTTTGTCAGCCTAATGATGGCCTCCTTCACTGGCATTGATATCTCCTTGGACTTCATATGTATAACTCCAGTCAAACAGCTGCCAAATGCCAATTCAACACCTGAAATCAACTCCAGACTTTTTATCTTCTTCATTTGTCTGAAAGTAACGAGGCAACAGACAACACCTGACCACCTGCTTATCAGACAATTCTCTCTGTCAATTGTATTTTTGAGCCCCTAATAAAAGAGGTACTCTGCATTAAACACCTGCAATTCCTAAATGGTAAATGCCATATTTTGTGAAAACTCTTAAATTAAAATTGAAAGTCTTGCACTTGGATAACATCTTGATTGTTTTATTTCAGATGCATTGTTGTAGTGTAGAGAGGCAGACTGATATAAAACTGTACTTCTGGACCTCACTGTATCAGGGGAAATCATTGTCTAATGTGTGCACAGTAACATTGCGATACCGTATGTTGACTGATATGTTCTCAGTACAATGTGAACTGCATCATTTATTTTCCACTGCTCATTGCCTCTCAACATTTTCAGATTTGTGCAAAGAGATTCATTATGCCACCAGAACTTACTAACTAGCTCAGTAGGTCTACAAGAACGCATTTCTGAATTTTTGTTCTCTCGCCTCTCTTTGGCTTTCTAGGACCAAGTACCTCCTTTGAGTGACCAAATTACATCATGAAAAACACCTGGACAAAAGAATATCTTAACAAACAATGACTGATCTCTTACTTTCATTCCACCAGAGCTGTCATAATTTATTGTTATTCTGTGCTTAAAACTGAGATAAACAGCTTTTGCATCACTGTCATCGTGTAAAGTTTCTCTGAGAAGATTCTTCCTTTTGCTAAGAGGGATGAGAAAGAACATTTTTGTTTGTCTTGACCTGTGGTACAACTGACTGCATCTAAAGGATGATGTGTCAGAGTGGAAGCCTTAAACTGTACATCAGACTGTCAACAGAAATGTCAGCTACGATGGCTGTTTTATGCCTTGATGTGAAACACTTCGTTACATTTCAATCTAGTGCACAATGGCAGTGTGAAAAAAATATAGTTATGATTCTAAGTATTGTATTAATTGTGAACTGAAAGCAGAAATAAATGGTATTTTAGCTACAATAGGCTTCCATGTTTTGCTGTTTTCTGTGTTAGGTCATACAAGTTATAAACCATGCTGAGTTTTTCCTGCAGTCCTATCAAATTAATTCAGAAAAGTGCACACAATATGGTCTAAGAAAAGATGCAGTAGGCAAATCAAACCTTGTCATTTATGACATTTGTTTACACTGTATTACAATACAAAATCCTTACATAAACATAACCAGACCATTTACAAACCAGATTAAACAATATGTACGTGAAGAAACACGTCAATGCCTTGTGTTTTTGTACTATTTTACTATTTTATACTATATGTTATGTTACGCAAGCCATAACAGACACGTGAACACTTTTATGTTTTCTTTTTATACCAGTCAGCACGCACAGCGTGCCCTCTAGTGTTTAAAATGAATTACTGCAACCCCCTGAATATAACTGCTGGTGCATCTCAAAACATTTCAGTGTTATGTTCAGTGTTATTTAAAAAAGTGAGCATTTACTGTATTATTTTTGTTTGATTGATATTTAATCAGTCAGTCTTACTAGGACTGGGATCTCTTTTCATGAGAAACCTCTTTACAAGAGAAACAAAATTAAAGAAACGGCAGATAAAACAAAACAACCAAATGAATAAAAACAATTACATTATTATGGCCTCTGTGCAAAAATAATTATAAGAATAATAAGATATCTCACATTATTGGAACATTTTACTGTGAATGTATAAGCCATATCATCAAAATTAAAAAAAAATTGGTTTGAAATGTTTCACTTAAGTTGTAAGCAATTTGGAATATATGAAAGGTTAACTTTTTTGAATTAATAAAGAACTTTTGTAAAATATTCAAATATTCAGAGATGTACAAGTAGAGTCCCTCTCAAGGTGTCTCTCAAATGTAGGGTATATTTTGCTTCTCCTGCATCCTCACCTTGTTAGGTATATTACCATGTTTTACAAAATCTCAAACCAATGCGTGTGCATGTGCGTGCGTGTTATTAACAGCAGTCCTGGATACTTCTAAATTAGAGGGAACTAACACACAACCGGTTTCCAAGCTTTTGCCTTGTGTTTATATGCCTGCATGTTTGCAAACAGATTTTGTGATAATGATGCTTGCCCATGTAACCAGAACGTTGCCTGCAAATAAGGCCCATAACAAATATTGGTGTTGTCCAAACAAGAACTCTGGAAATAGAGTCCGTGGACAAACTTTTTTTAAGTCTTAAATTACTGTAGTAAGTGTCACTCATTTCCATTCACTCTAGCAGAGCTCGTATTGTTTTCACCTTGTGAGTTTTTCTGTACAAAGTAGTGGATCTATAACTCTCCAGTGGGCATATTTAGGGGTTAAAACCATTGTTTGGACAATCAACATGTCAACAGACATTAGCTGTTGTAATCCTAGTCCACTCATACCATATACCAACAACAAAAAAATCCACCTAAAACTGCCAAATAAAATTAACGACTGCATCTGGGCTTAACTTGAATGAGTAGGCAATGCACAGGACATTCTACTACAAGAACTTTTTTTGATATAAACGTTGGGATACTTTTTAAAAAATTGAAAATCTAAAAAGGCCTTACTGACATTCATAACATTGCCAACATCAGCCCAATGCCAAAAAAAAAACCAAGTGTCATAAAAACTGTGGGCCTATTGCTTGACCGTAATTAGGGTGTTAATGGGCATAATATTTGAACTGTGTGGCCCTCAAGGCCAACTGAGTGCTGCTTTAAGAACCATTATATTATATTTTACGTGCTTATGGAGTGACCAGAGGTTCTTTAATCCTATAGGCTAGCCAGCAGAGGGGGCGGGACTTCCGGTCCCTGTTACACCAGGTGTAAGCAGACTTCATGCCACAAAATACCAATTAAGTGTAATATGACAGCTGAAGGCTTTTAAACAGTGGAGGGCTATCAGAGAAATGACAGAAAAATAGGCTATATTGGTGAGAATTGATAATTACCTGTAAAGTAGAAACACTTCGACATCACTGACCTACACTTGAAGCTAAATGGGGTCGCTAGCGTGCCGCCATCTTCGAAAAGAAAAGCTAGCTAACGAGGCTATAGGCTAATTAAGTTCGGACCCGGGATATTCTTCACAACTGACTCGGAGAAATGTAACTTTCTTGCATAAGGAACAAAGAGGCTGGCCCTGGTTTCCAAAGGTGGCAATTTTAGTGGTTTCTGTGCACTGACAAGACGTTGGGGTCAACCAGAGTTCAAGAACCCAGCCACTTTCGTCTAACGGTAAGTAACGTTTTCTTGTTTTTTTTTTTGTTTGTTTGTTTTTTTAAAGCATTGCCGTGGTGGGACTACTTTCTCCGTCCCGCTCCTGTCCATTCCCGGCGGCTTTCTGACAATTAACAGCTGCCCCACAAGGTGTGTGTCACACTCCCGCACATCCCGCAACGTAAGCGTTTCCACTCCGCACACACCGCAAAGACGTTAACTGTCCTTGCGCGCGCAACATTGATTTTGTGTGGTCTCATGTCCTGCAAATGAAACACGGTGCTTTACTACAAAGTGTGAGTGACGTATCAATGTTAGAGTTTGTTTATACGTTCATACTGGTCCAATACTCGGAGACGTGTGTGATTGGTACGTTTTTTGTTTGGTTGCCTGGTCCCAGCCGCATTAGGACCGAGATATTTCGGTTGGGCTCCTCAATCCCAATGCAATCCTCTACTGTGGTGGGAAAAAATGAAACCAACAACACCAGAGAGATGTTCAGACCATGTCTGTAAAATGTAGGGAACTTCTTTTGGATGTTTGTAGACAAGGAAAACAAAACTACATGTACAAAACTACATATACATATTTTATGTATTTATTTGTGAACTGGCCAATCATATGATTGCAACCGAAGTTTTCAAACAGATGCAAGACAGCAGTGATTTTGTTTTCTTTTCCCATCGTTCTCACATTATACTCGGGTAGTTTGCGCATTGACTCTGATGATAGCCTGCTCTTAATTTTAGTTAATCGGTGACTAGTTAAATGTGGTTAAGATTATTTGTTGGTTTAAAACCCCCTCTAATCATAATGTCAGGTAATTAGCTGCCTGTTGTAATGTTAATGCTCACTTAGCTAACTAAAGTTTCCCGCTGCATGGTAGCAGCATGCTTCTCACTAGGATGGGTTTTCTCTCCCCCTCTCCCTGGGGCACGCAACACAACAGCACCTGGTTACAAATCAACATCCGTGATAAGCATTGGTAATTCAATGGGAAATTCATCGCCAGTAGGTCCACTGACATGTTGTTTTGGTTGGCAATAGATTAAAGCTGTACTCAAAGTATTTGAAATTTGCGTGCCAACCAGAATGCTGTTAGCCACCTGTCTTATTCTGTTTGTGTAATTGGTTAGTTTTAATTGATATGAATAAAATGCTCCTTTTTTTTCTTTGTTCCACTTTCACGCCCATTAAATTAAACCATTATGGCTATATTTGAATATTGAGCTATGTCGTTGAAATGAGTAATAATAATAATAGTAGTAGTAGTAATAGTAATAGGAATAATGATAAAGTCTAATGTGGTTGTTAAATACTGAGTGGTATAATGATTTTTATCAGATTTTCATATAACTGAGTCATCAATAACAAAGCTCAGAGTTTTGCTCTCTCATCCGGCCTTCATCTTTTGCAATTGTGTTGTCAAGGCAATAGATAATCTGACCACTTTTTTTTTTTTTTTTGCCCAACAAAGCGCATCCCCAGAACAAATTGTTATATGCTTAACAGCCCCCTTGAGTATTGTCACTGTTTCTCAAGAGTTCTTGTGTAACAGACCCTGAGCTTCATGGCTGCTTGTCTTCCCTAATTGACATGCTTGTATTAGATGCTTTTGAAAAACTTTGAAAACAAGCAACAAAAGTAGAGTTTTATGATTTATTGCACTGCATAAACATTTTTATGAGTCTTAATGAAAAATAATACAAACCAGATGGTTAAAAAACTAAAGAGAAATGATAAATGAGAAAAACTTTTTGAAGTAGGTGGGGTGTAACTCTCACTTGTTAGGAGGTTATATAACGCATGTAAATTCAGCTGTATCAATGCCGGTATAATAACTTAATCAAAAGTTTGACTAGCCGTACTTGTTGTACATCACATACTTGTTCATTCACCCTCCATTAATCACAGAATGATGCCGGGTTTTCATGCAGTACTACCTGAGGGATTGAAGGTCACAGGTGTTTGCATTTTTAGTTTTTTGACTTGCCCCTTTTTTGCAGAGATTTTCTCTGAATCTTTTGATGATATTATGGATTGTAGATGGTGAAATCTCAAAATTCCTTGCAATTTCACATTGAGAAAAGGTTGTTCATAAACTATTTGAGTATTTGGCCATGCAGTCTTTCAGAAAGTGGAAAACCTCAGGCCATTGTTGAATGCCTTTCAGGAACGGTCCTTTTATGCCCAAACATGATACTATTACTTGTTACCATTAAACCTGATTATTTATTTATTTATTTTTTAGTATTCAACAATTTTCCCAGATTTTTATTTTTTTTTTTTTGCCCATCCCAACTTCTTTGGAACAAGTTGGATCCAATTCAGAATGTGTGTTTATTTCTGTTGTGAAGTGAGGTGTCAAGGAACATGAGAATGATAAACATCATGCTGGCAGGGAGATGTATAAGAAGTAGAGAGAATTTTGTTGTCAGTCTTTGAAACAAAATAACCTCTACAGACAAGAAGGGGAAAGAAACGTCGACGCAATGCCAGAGCTACTCTTCGCGAGACGTAGCTGAAACTACCCAAAACCGAACCTCTCTCACTCACTTATATAGAATAAGGCCGTACCTAGTCAGTTTAAACTGGCCAATCAGGTCAGTTCTCCAGAATGAACATATGACAATATTTAACGTTTTATGCATTTTGATTTTTAACTTGCTACTGCCATAAGCTGAAATAAGTTCTACAATAAAGTAACAATTTTTTATACAAATTACCCATAATTGCCTTATAAGTAAATTCAAATTAACATAATCTTACATCCAACATTATCTTTCTTCATTGTTTGCCATTTTATCAGTTTTCTTAAGACGATAGAACTTTATTATCTGGTTTAGTATCCTGGTTATTATGTCTAATGTTTTCGGCTAAGAATGGTTCTTTTTGGAGCTATGTTGGTGCTGTAGAAAACAGCTGTTCAGATGGTGTTGAGGTGCCAGGGGTGCATAAGTAGGACTTAGCGGACTAACATTATGCTAGTTCGTGGGCTAGCGCGAATGGTTGCTAACGCTAGTGCTAAGGCTAATGTTAGCGCTGTCAGGGAATCGACACACTTCTCACGCTGTTCAGGATTTTCAAGGAAAACATGTTACAGCATGGTAATTTCAATACAAGACATGTGGATTTTGTGGGATTTAACCTGCTGTTGTTTTCCCTTCCTCCTCGTAAATGATACCAACAACATGTTTTCAGATGCTGCATTGTGACTGCAGTGCTCCCATACCAGGCCAAATCACACTTGCACAGTTTGCAGCAAACAGTTCCTCATTTTATTAAATATAAAATGCTCCCATATGTTTAATCTTTCTTTTCTAAGTGTTTTCTCATCCTGTGCCATTTTTTAAATATGTGTTTATCTTTTCAGCTCTCTGTCTCTGTTCTGCCACGTATTCTCAGCTCTGCTCTCTCTGCAGCTGTTTACTTCTCGTGTTGCCGTGCTCTGCAACAAAATGAGTGTCAAAATAATCATGCAACACAACAGATCGATAATGTAACTTGGTGGTAACTATTTTAATAATAAACTTTTATCAAATTGATCGATTCATTGTTGCAGCCTTACATTAGGCTGACGTTGCTTTAAATGGATGGCCATTCTTGATATACTGTAATGCAAAATGCTGTAATTTAGCTTGAACAGTTTCTGTCATGTTTCCAATTAAAAAAAAATCACTGTCAACACAAAGTGTGGAAGTTCTTAGCAGTGTGTGTTAGTGTGCATGTCTGCTCTAATACATTTCACTACATAATTGAACAAAAATTTTGATGCAGAGAATTTAAATTGAAAATAGGTCATGTCATCGAATTTCACTAATTTTACTTACTTTATTAAACAATGCATGTCAAAGCATCATCATTGATCCCTGATGGAAACAGAAAAGCAACAGATATGAAACTACCCTGATGCCTGAAAATTCCCAAACCGGAATGATCTTTTATTGAGCTATATATTATCTATTATTTTACCTGTGATTTAAACATTTAGTTGATTCTGGTTGCTCTAACACACATATTTGTTTGTATGTAATTGAAAAGAAGTTCTAGCTATTGAAAACAGTATTTGAGTGGTTAAAACATTTTCATAAGAAGTGTGTTACAGCAACCTCTCCCTTGAATGTTGACCGACAAGACATATCTCAGCTGATTAGACAAAGGAGAATGGCATTACTCTTGGATGTGAGCAGCCATGTGCACACTCCCAAACAGAGCTAATGAAGGAGTTGGGGGTTGGTGTGAGAGTTGGTTCAGAACCTTGAAGGAGCTGTTTGAAATTGGAGGTCTCTTGTGTATCTGGGGAAGAGCATCTGTCACTTTCGCCTCATCACCATCTGGATGACAAACTGAGAGTGGAATTATTCTACTTTAGATGTTAAACACTGGAACACCAACTTTTTGTGCACTTGGTTGTTTTGTACAAACCTTCTCTGTACCATTAGATAAGTTTTGCTTTCCAGAACATCTCATCAAAACTCATCTGTTCATTTTATGTTTTTAACAGATGCTGACAAATGCATTGTTGCCTTTTATTCATACAAACCCTTACACCACTTGTTCCAAATGAAAAACTTTAGAAGAAAACATATAGATGTTTCTTTTCAGCAACACTATTAAATGATGTATGAATTATTAAAATTCACATTCAAGATTTTGTAAGAATAAACAAAACTAAAATTGATGAATCATGACTGGAGTCTTTTGGAAAGGCCATTCTTTCCTGGCTTGGAAGTAGAGCAAAAAATCGTAGAATCTCAACCTTCAATTTCTAACCTACTCCTGGAGGTAAGATGTTAAAGTTTTGCATGGTTCTCAAAATAAAGGATACTTCATAGGTAGGACATCATTTTTCCTTGGAAGTCAGGTTTTATAGAGGAAGGGCAAGACTTCTTCCTAGAATTCTGAGTAACCGGAATGGAAAAAGCTAGTGCTGTGTGTCATTGTAAAAAATCCTGCCTAAATTTCAGCTCTCAAACCAAAATATACTACATTGGATGAAAGTGGCAATGGCGTCTTTGCTCTTTAACTGTTTTTGTTGAAACGGACGATGAAGATCAGCATAGATGAAGGGTTGGGTATGGCTTGAAATTTACTGATTCTGTGTCCTGGTACTTTAAGTGATATCCTAAAAAAATCCAGAAACAAATTGTGTCAGTGTTGGCGATTATCTAATTGATTAATCAATTAATGCACCAATTGTTTCAGCTCGACTAATATCAACACGTTAGATATTAAAGTAATTATCACCACACTGTTTCAAATGGTCAGGGCAATGTTTTGATGCCAAAACCAATATAGTGACACTAAATGACCTATTTCACTATAGATTATAACATGAAGTGTCTTCATGTTGTAATCTGCTTGCATATTTGTATTTTATGAAATGATGCAAGAATGATGCATGATGATGCAAGATGTAGGCAGGTACGGCATACTTGGTGGGCCGTAATCAAGTGGCTGCCATAGTATACAGGAACATCTGCGCTGAGTGTGGACTGGAGGTTCCAGGATCAGAGTGGACAGCACCTCCAAAGGTAAATGAGAATGACAGAGCTAAGATCCTTTGGGACTTCCAGATCCAGACCAATAAGATGGTGGTAGCTAATCAACTGGACATCATGCTGGTCGATAAACAGGAGAGGTCAGTAGTGGTAGGTGTCACAATGCAAGTAATAACACCATCAGGAAGGAAAAAAAGGAAAAGATATGGGGAGTAAAGGCATCAGTGGTGCCCGTGGTGATAGGAGCACTAGGGACTGTGACCCACAAACTGGTAGAGTGGCTCCAAATAATCAAACAAACATCTGAGAGCGTCAATCCAAGGAACAGCTAAGATACTGCGCAGGACCTTCAGGCTCCCAGGCCTCTGGTAGAGGACCCGAGCTTGAAGGAGAGACAAAACCGCCCACAGAGGGGAAAACTTTCTACAAGCTAACTTGTATTTAATCATATTCACATTCAAAACTGCTTTAATACAGTTTAAGGAACCCACAAAAGTTACAGATACAGCTTAATTTGGTTGCTGTTATTAAATTTTATGTTTCAATCATAATTACTCATTCTTTGTTCACTAATACAATTATAGAGTGTGGCCCCTTTAACAACAGGCTGATGGTACAACTGGTGTACTGAAACAAAGTGAGTGAGACAGAATGAAGAAGCAACAGCAGTGTTTTAAATGTTATTTTAGAAGCTAACTTGCCAATAAATGAAGCTCAGACATCTCCAGACCAAAGTGAAGTCAGCTGTTTCACTGCTGTTGCTGCTGAAAGTGAAGGAGTTATTCCTGAGGCGCACCTCCCGTTCCATACAGACACACAGCAGGAAAATGGAAACACTTGACATTCAGTCTGCATTCATCGCTCACATTCTGACTTACAGATGGCAAAATATCATCAGTCTGAATATCCGTTCATCCTCTGCTAACATTTTACTCTCGTCTCGTCAACGGAAGCGTAAATGCGATAAGGAAGTGCTGGCTGTTAGCTGACCCTACAGGATTACAGAGGAGAGCAGCTGGTGCAACACGCCAAACACGGTGCACTCTTTGATTGTTACACCGGACCCCTGGCAAAAGCATGTTGCCATGTTCGTAGTGCACCCTCCGTTGCACAAAATACATTTTTGACAGGTATTGCATTGTGACAAATGCGGCTCGACGTCTTCAATAAAATGAAGCCACACTTTTGAGCGTTACAGTCATGACAGTGTACAGCTCTAATCTTATCCAGACTCGTGTCATGTGCAGTCTTTAAAGGCTGCTCTTGTGAAGGTGTGTCTGAAGGTGAAAAAGTGTATGGGGTAATTGAGGATGTGACATAAGAGTTAGTGTTAAATTTTGGACAGGCATGTTTGCCCTATTGTTTTTGTTGTGAGATTTTTGTCCATCACACGGAAAGTTATTTAACTGATGGAGGAGAGCTAAAGAAATATAATAACAGCTTGTTGTCTGCAGCGCCTCACCTGACATCCCACTGTTCTGTTTAAACTCACACCTGCAGTAACAAACTTCCTCAAACACATAACTTACAATACATTCTTCAGCCCCCGTGCTATTTTGTTATTGGAGTTTATTTTAAAGCAGAAAAATCAGAGAACGTTGCGTTTTCACCACTAACCTAACACAATTCCTATTGCTGAACGCAAACAGAATGAGGAAAATAAAGCAGATGTCAACAAACATAGGAGGGAATCAAATCTTCAAACCTCAGAATTAGTTAAATCCCTAAAAGGTAATTAAGAGCGAAACCCTTTTCTTGTCAGTTTCCTGCACAAATCGTAAAAACACCTTTAGGTCGAGCTCATTTTGGTTGCAGTTGACAAAACTGATCAAACTGGCAATGAAAATACAACTGTACTGTGGTTTGACTAAGCGCCTCCAAAAGTGGCTGTGATGAAAGATAAAAGCTTCAGTGATCAAAATAGAGTGATAGTGATAGAGATCAAAAGTCAAGATAACTCAGTTTAAATTCAAATATTGGTGATCATGGCAAATAGCATTGGTAAGGGGAAAAAAAAAAAACTTTACATTTTTATTGCTTAAGTTTGCATACATATACTAATGAATTAATCATCATACTGTCAATAACCTTCCCCTGTTTAGTGTAGAAATATCCAATTCATTACTTTTGTTCTGTTGTGTTAATTAGTATAAGTTCTATTTTACTAAGAAATGTTGGAAATATTTTGATCATTAACATAGTTGTTTCACCTCAATGCCAACGCTGAGATATTGTACACATCTTAGAAGTAACCTACACAGTAATGATGGGTATAGATAACTTCAGTTTATTCAACTCATTGCCCATGATTTTCTCCAATACAAATCTGATTTTAACATCATTCTATAACTGTACAAGCTGCACACAGGCACGCATGCACACACGCGTATATCCAGTTTCAAAAACCTCTTCTGCCGTTTTGAAGAACCTTTTCAATAATACAAGGCTTTCATATTATATTCATAATGCACTATAGTGAACACTGCAACCAAGTCTATTGGGCTTAATTTAACTTAATTTGAGGTCCTAATTTGGCTTCCTACATGTCAGTGGTAATGCAACTTTTGTTTTTGATCTAGATACCTACCCTCAAGTTGGATTTTCAAGAACTTTAAACATTTCAAGATGGAATTTAAGCATGAAATTGAAAGAGAAAAAAAAAAACCCTGTTGGGGCTCTGGGCTCATATTTGTTTTCTGCCTTTGATGTTTTTATTTTGGTTTTTAGAAACAACATTGCATCTGTTTTTTTGAAACATTTAATATCCATTTAACCATACAATATATATTGATGGTAACTTGAGAATTCTGAAACAAATGATGAAAGGCACAGTTCTGAGTTGCAACCTAATGTTTGCAATTCTGAACCAACTCATTAAAATTGAATACAAATTGGCCTTCAGTAAAAAAAGAGAGAAAAACAAGAAAAAGTGTTTTTTTTTTAAATTTTTGATATTGAAGGATTGAATTTCAATAGGGAGGTTTTGAAACATTTTGGAATTTATTATGATAATCAGCTGATGAGAGGATTTTCTATTTCACTGGAAACACTGTGTATAGGGACAAGCACAGCAATAGAAATATTGCTTTTGGCACATTCATGCAAGTTAAACAACCGTTTTTGTTTTTTTTTTTTGATAAATTAGCTATCTTTCTTACATTTTTTCCAATATAAATGGTAGTCCAATAAGAAATGGTTGTTATAAATCCTTTTGCACTCTTGTTTTATTAAAATGTAAAGCTTCTGTCTAGAAAGTGTAATGTCTTTTCTGGTACTGAAGATGGCAGCAAAGAGCCATACGATATCAGTACTTCATTCATTAATTTTCTATTAATGAAATACTTTATATTTCAAAACTGTTTGCTGTTTTCTGTTCTTCTGTCCCAGATTTATAAAATACATAATTAATGCAGATGCCTATCCTTTCTGGCTGTAAAACCATCTAATCAAAAAAATTATTCCAGCAAGAAAAAAAATTCATGGGATGACTTTAAGTGTGGTGGTAATAATTGATGATATCTCAGGGTCCACGATGAACATACTGAACATGGCAGTGTGCTGTTTCAGCTAAAATTATTTATTATTTTTTGGTTTGTAAGTCTTGAGTTGGTCTATGTCTCTGAATGTAAAAACACCATATTGGCCACTCTACCTTTATTGCAGTAATAGATTTGAGGAATTATGGCATCTTAATAAGAATAATTACAAGTCGTTAATTCATTGTCCATTTAAGATTGAATTAACCAATTGTGACAGTACTCTCGGCTGCTAATAACAAGCCGATGGCCATAGAAAATCACAGCCCTTTTTGTCACTTCAAAACTTCAGTCATCACTGGGACTTTATTTATCATGGTGTGTTGATACCTGAACAGTTGAGTACATACAGTCAAGAAGATTCACCCAAATAAACACAAATGTCAGGTAAAACAAAATGATAAGTATAAAGGCTTTTGTTTCAAAGGGTTCTTCTTAGACTGCTAAACCCTAACATTGTTTTTAAAGCCTTCTCAAATTCTGTAAACAGGTCACTGCATTTAAGTTTATATTATATAGCCGTATGCTGTGACCTTCTTTCTATTACAACTGTTGTACAGTTGGACATCGGCACTCATTCCACCTTTGCCCTATATCACACAGCACACTCCACAGAAAGATGCTCACATGCTGTTCATATTGTCTCCCAGCCACACTTTTAACTTCAAAGACTGGCTCACCCTTGTGTCTCAAGAGGAATGGAGGCACCAAAGCAGTCAGCTCTCGCTGCTTTGCCATGGTTAACTATGTCTTCAGGCTGGAATACCTCCCCATGCCTCTTGATACCAGAGCAGTGGTGGTGGAGAGGGGAGTTAATGTCCCGTAGTTCCATAGCACACTGACCCGTGCCTTTCCACCACATTACCTGTCCTTACAAAACAGAGGTGCATTATGCAGCCTGATGGAACGCTACACTTGTTTAGTGCGTACCATGCATGACTAATGAAAGCTTTGGCAACCTGTGTTACCCAAGTGTGCTTGACCAGATTTACACAGTATTTCCTGGTGAATATCAGAGACAAATGAAGAGACAAAACAAAAAACAAAACATAACATTTTGTGACATTATTGATTTGGTTGATTGAATTGCATAATATTGGTAGAAAACATCTCATGCGTATTTAAAATCAATTAAGAAACTTATGTCTGTACATCTGATGAGTTTATAATCACATTCATGCCTTGCTCCAGGTCTGGATAGGCTAGGGTTCAGCTCAAAGGAACAATGTGGTAGATTTACTATATTATGAACAAAGCCTTTGTCTGAGCTGCTCACATACTGAACAGCGGCCCAGAGTCCAGTATGAGCAGCTTTGAACTATCAGGTCAAAGACATCACAGAACTGACGCACTGTTTCGCATCCATCTTATACCTCACACCAGAGGCTTGTCATATTTGTCCTTTTGATTGTCCTCCATTTCTTTAAAGGTCTGTTTGGAACCATAGGTCATCTAGAGGCTTTAATGTTGAGAAAAACAAATCTGTTCTTCATCTTTAT
>KV751315.1:9154328-9210939 GCA_001698575.1 Mola mola
GCCCTCTTCAGCGTCCGCATCCCGGCCGACGCTGCCCCAATCTGTCTGTCAATCTCCCGCTCCATTTTCCCCTCACTTGTGAACAAGACCCCGAGATTCTTGAACTCCTCCACTTGGGGAAGCGACTCTCCCCCGACCCAGAGTGGGCAATCCACCCTTTTCCGGCTGAGAACCATGGCCTCAGATTTAGAGGTGCTGATCTTCATGCCCGCTGCTTCACACTCTGCTGCAAACCGTCCCAGTGCGAGCTGGAAGTCACTGTTCGATGAAGCCAACAGGACCACTTCATCTACAAATAGCAGAGACGGAATCCGGAGGCCACCGAACTTGACTCCCTCCGCCGCTTGACTGCACCTAGAAATTCTATCCAAAAAAATTATGAACAGAACCGGTGACAAAGGGCAGCCTTGGCGGAGACCAACCCTGACTGGGAACGGGTCTAACTTGGCAATGGGAACCAAGCTCTGCCTCTGACAATACAGAGATCGAATGGCCTGTAACAAAAGGTCATCTACCCCATACTCCCGGAGCACCCCCCACAGGACACTTTGAGGGACACGGTCATAAGCCTTCTCCAGATCCACAAAACACATGTGGTTGGGCAAACTCCCATGCCCCCTCCAGTACCCTCACGAGGGTGTAGAGCTGGTCCAGTGTTCCACGGCCAGGGCGAAAACCACATTGCTCTTCTTGAATCCGAGGTTCAACTAGCAGCCGGACTCTCCTCTCCAGCACCCTGGAGTAGACCTTCCCAGGGAGGCTGAGGAGTGTGATCCCCCGGTAGTTGGAACACACCCTCTGGTCCCCCTTCTTGAAAAGGGGAACCACCACACCTGTCTGCCACTCCAAAGGCACAGTCCCCGATGTCCATGCAATGTTGCAGAGGCGTGTCAATCCAGAGCCTTGAAGAACTCGGGACGAATCTCATCCATTCCCGGGGCGCTGCCGCTGCAGAGTTGTTTGACAACCCCAGCGACCTCGACCCCAGTGATGGGAGAGCCCACCCCAAATTCCTCCGGCTCTGCCTCCTCCTTGGAATGTGTGTTGGTGGGATTGAGGAGATCATCGAAGTATTCCTTCCACCGCCAAACTATAGACTCAGTTGAGGTCAGCAACTCCCCTCCCACACTGAAGACTGTGTGGACGGGGTTCCGCTTTCCCCTCCTCAGCCGCCGAACAGTTTGTCAGAATTTCTTCGGCACTGACTGGAAGTCTTGTTCCATGGCCTCACCAAACTCCTCCCACACCCAGGTTTTTGCCTCAGTAGAACCGCCACCTTACCGTGTTGGAGGGGTTTGGGTGCCCTAATGATCCTAGGAGCCATGTTGTCGGGGGCTGTTTGTCCCTGGTAGGGTCACCCAAGGCAAATTGGTCCTAGGTGAGGGGCCAGACAAAGCGCGGTTCAAAAGACTTCTATGATGGTGACAAACAAGGACTTGCGTACCCTGCCCGGAGGGATACTGGGAACCCGTCCTGGAGCCAGGCCTGGGAAAGGGGACTGTAGGCGAGCTCATGGTGGCCAGGCCTTTGTCCATGGGGTCCGGTCGGGCTCAGCCCGAAAGGGAGACATGGGTCCATCCTCATGTGGGCCCATCACTCACAGGAGGAGCCATAGAGGTCCGGTGCTATGTAGATCGGGTGGCAGTCAAAGGCAGGGGCGTTGGCGGTCCGATACCCGGTTGCTGAAGCTGGCTATTGGAACATTTTTACAACGTATCTGTTACTAATATATTAATACTGGGCATTCTAATATACTGTATGTATACTGGGGTTTGACTGGTTTAAAAATGTTCAAACCAGTTTGATATTGAGCCATACACTGCAACCTACTGGTATATCAATTTTCATTACTTAGTGTCAATACTGACTCTGCCACCGTGTGAAACTATAATGCATTGTGTACTTTAAATATTTTCAATCTTTTCAGTATTTCAATTTATCAAATCCTATGGTTTACGATGTAATCTATTCTTCTAAAGTTTACATGAAAATACAGTAAATGAGCAAAATAAATAGGCATAATATGAAGGATTTTTTTCAATTGTCAACTGTTGTCAACTGATCATTCAAAGTTTCCTTAGAAAAACTTCTGAAAAATTACAGTTTCTGTAATTTCATGTGGAACCTTTACAGACAGTTACAGGCAAATGGAACAGATCAAAATAAAGCTTTGTATTCAAGTATGAGTATTTAACATAATGATAAACAGCATAACATTCGCTATCATGTTCTCTCTTGTAAATGTGGGTTGGAGTAATTAGTCAGTGCTTTGTGGAAAACTCTAAAACTCTCATCTCTCTCAACTCTAGTGAACACTGACTCCCAGGGCCACCTTAACCATTTGCATGTTGGTAGTTCTCTAAGCCTGCATTGAACAAATGCAGGTTTGTTTTGGTAGCATGAAGTTAAACTGGTTTAAGCTCAAGCACATGGATTTGTGTAACTGGAAATTTATCCAACCCAATTATGTACAACATAATGCTTTCTTTTAATGCTTATGACAGTAGGTCCAGCCTTTGCATACACAATTTTGGAGTAGTTTAAACTGGTGAATATGCAATTAATGCATATTAGCCTTGAGGTTGAAGCCACAGGCTTTTCCTATGCTCATTGCACAAATATGCTCCACAAATCTGTCATGAATGCAGACCGTTAAGAACACACAAGGCTATACATTCCAGTGAAGGCCACAATAAACGACAGCAAATTGAAAAACAAAAACAAGCAGTCTGTAAGTGGAGGCTACATATGTGGATTCCCTGGCCTAAACAATCAATTATCTGTATAAACTTGTAACATCTATCAACATTAGTCAGAGACCATACAGCAGCACAGGTGCTAAGTTAACACAGCATTCACCAGGGACTATGGAGAGCAGCCAGCAGGCTCCTAGTCAGTGTAGTGTTAAGTGATGTCTCCCACAGCAGGGCTGTGCTGGTCTGTCATACAACACTCAGACTCTCAAAATCATTTTAGAGCAGAACGACAACTGTCACAGAACCTGGCTATCTATTCCACACCAATTCAATACTGTAGGTGTTAAGAATGCACACTGTGATTCTCTCACCGAATCAAAGGTTTCTCTCTGCTGTTGCTCTCAACAACAACCTCCCTTAACTGTAGCCATCAGTGGAAATAAAGGAAGTTGTGGTGGCCAAAAGGCAAATAATTTTTATTTTTTTTACAAAGCAGACCTGAATGAACGCATGAGGTGGTGTTTCAGTCAATCATTCCATCAATGTCATCTCACTAATTCATTAAGGCTGGAGCAATTAATATTTTAATCAACTGAGTTCATAAACAACACACTCCCTAAAACACTCTTGCTTTGCCTTTCACTTATAAAAATTACAATCACTGAGACGCCACAAAATGTTGTGCAATATTTAAATGGCTTAGTAAGCTAATGGAAAATCAGCAAAAAAGTTGATTACAATACAGAGCAGAAGTCAAATTTTTTGAGCAATAATGTGCTTATCTAACTTAGGTGTAGTATGTACAGTTTAAGAATCTTTGTTATTTCCTTCTTGTTTTCTAACAGTGCGAGTGCGTAATTCAGTATAGCTCTTGAGACATGCAAAGTTATTTAGATGTGCACAATAAAAACAAATAAATTAAACAAGGCTGAAAATATGAAGTGAAACACTGCCAAGATAACAATCTGTTTCCAAGAAGTGTGTAATCAGGAGACCGACACGTTTCAACCGCAGTAGAATGGCACTTGTTTCTTTTAAGGAAGAAACTGGAAAGTATTAAACACTAAAAGCATGACCACAGCATCCCTCCTAAATGGGAAGAGTAAGTCAATCGAAATAATTATTTCAGTTCTTCAAAGATAGGTTAAGTACTAGGTTTACTGCTGGTAAATAATCAGTTATAATTTATACAGCTATAAAATTGTCAAGGGATTGCAGAGAAGACAAAAAATTTATCAAAAATATATTTCAAGAATAATTAAACTTTAATGGTTTGTGAAATGCTTTAAATATCCACACAATGTACACATTGTGAACAAACTTTAACTTTAAGCTCCTGTTGGCTAGCATTGCTTTCATCTGCCAAATTCCCTTTACACTGACAAGTATAAAAGCCAACTGAGCATAGACAAGTTGGAAAATGTCCGTATTCATATTCAATATTCCGAATCCTTTCTGTACGTCTCTGTTTATGCATGAGCGCTCGGTGATCGCAGTGTACCGATTGCTGCTTGAAGTACTGTGGATTACTGGCTTTGACATTTTCCCATTGTGCATGGTGCTGCAGCAGGCAATAATTGAATATCAGGTGCATAAGCTGCTCTTTAATTTGACATGTGTGCTTGAGGCAATAAACACATGTGGTGCAGTGGGGGCTGCATAATTGCAGAGGAATAAAATATCATATCAAGGGTGAGTGGATCATTGTATCAGCTACCCGATGACAGCTCGTTTGATCATTACGCCAAGGCTAAAGAGGTTGGCTAATTAGTTGTCATTAAAACTCACCCTCTAATCAGGGCTCGCTCTTGCATAAAAAATGTCCCCATCATATGATAAGTGAACAATGTCCTTAAAACTTTCAGGATGATATCAGAGATTACAGCTGTTGGCAGTGGTTATATTAAGATGGTGGTGGATCCTAAATGGGACTTTTTTCTTATGGTTCTTTTTTCTTTTTTCTGCAAAGTTAGAATAAGACATGCTTAAGCTGTTTTCCTACTTGATATTTCTTCTGTGGTAATTGAGCTGTGAGAGTGGTTGTACTCAGCATTTTGTAGGTCCTACATTTATCTGCTCAACGTACTGTATAGGCTAATGCACTAAGCAGAATAGAGGTAAAGACAGTGAAGACGTAAATCAGTGAACAGAGATAAAAGAGACTCCTCTCTCCTCACGACAGCATTGATGCATTATATCAGTATAAGTGGGAATGACTTCTTGAGACAACACCCTGGTGACAGGACCCCTGATGTCCCAGAAATCATGGGTGCCTCTTGTCATGACTTTCAAAGATGGCAGAAAGTGCTTCACTGAGAGACCCATGCATTATTAGCTGACAGTCCCATATAAATAATAAGGCACATAATGCCAAGTGTGAGTGCTTGTGTCTCCACAAGGACGCTCAACAGGTGCACCTCTCGTTGCTGTATTTCCATTTTGTTCAACAAAGAGTACCCCTGTGCAAATCGACTTCTGTCTGAAAGCTTTGGCTGATCATTCTTTTATGTGCCACTTTCCAGAATGCACAACATTCACAGGACCTCATGATAATAGGCTCGTCGGGACACAGAGAAAGGAGCTAGACGCTTGTCAGAGTGGATACATCTGTGCCTGACTCAAGGGAGATGGCTCAGTGCACGACACATCAGTTACAGGACACCGAGAGACCCTCTCCCCCTTCTCTCTTCCTGCAGGCTAATGGTTGTCAACTTAGAGAGGGCCTGTACTCTTGTCTGGGCCTGGCCTGTTGTCATGTGCAATCCATTAGAGGTCGCAAATACACAGAATGGGCGGTCGATTGATAAGGCAGGGGAGAAGTGAGGCAGAAGCAGTGGAAAAAAGCGTTGCATCTCCAGACTTTAGAGTACTGACCATAAAGACTTGCTGAACAAACTACAGTAGAGCGAAAATTGATGGAGATGTCTAACATTCCTATTGTACTTTAGAAGCATTTTCTTTATTTTACTCTATTTCCCTGTCATTCTTTAACTGTTTGTCTTGGGGTTTTTTTTTTTTTTTAACATCGCTACAAATGACTTAATTTTGACTTACTGAAAGTCGTACAGGGGAAGCAATAATTAGTTGAGGATCAGTTCACATGCTATTTGTTTTCTTTTCTGAGCACATTGAATAAGTTTTTTTTGTTTAAAGTATCAAAACACATAATTATAATCTTGCATTCAAAATTTTCTGGGCCATTTTTGAAAATTTGAATATCACATAAATGCTCAAGGCAATATTATGCTTCATATTTTTGAATTCATTATTTTTATTGAGCAGCAACTGTTAGACCCTCCATCATCACCAAAAATATCCTAAATGTTCATGTTTTTGTTTTTTCTTTTAGTCAACTCTTAAAAAAAATCTCATGTGGAAAATGTTTGCTTCTTCATTTTACATTATCATATAAAAATGAAAATGGAAAAAATCTGAGAAAATATGTTGATCTGTCACGATAATCTCTTATTTTAAAACATTTACAAAAACTACAATTGGGTGATGAAAAGTTACAGGCCATTATCAGAATAGCTGGTTAGTGGCTGATTTAATTGTTTAGGTGAAAGTTTGTGTTTCTGGGTTTGAGAAAAAATCCGTGAACAGTAAAGGTACATTTCTAGCTATTACTTGCTTTAATTTGAAATCGGGTTTGGCTGTGGCAGTGTTTGCTTATATATGTGAATAAAAGTAGTTGTCTCAGAGCATTGTCTGAAAATGGTGCTTGCCAAGGCTCTTTTGAAAGATGCTACTGAGCTGCCTATGGTAATTAGAGAGCTATGACCTTCTCATTAGAGCCATCATTATTTTCTCTAGCCCTCCTGTCTACTCTCATGCAGGCCTGCCAAAGGACAATCAGTATATCAAAGGAAAAATATTTATTAAAGCCAAAATTACAAAAACACACAGCACAACGTTTGAATCTTACACCATAATGTATGCAGAGTCAAATGAATAGTTGTGTTTAACCCCCCACAGACCTTTTCCATCCTGCTAGCTTGTAGCTTAAATTTTTCATTACAAATTTCCGGGGCTTCAAAGTAGCATATGAGATAATCCAATTCTTCCTCCTTGACAGAGACAAGGACCTTTTAAAAATAATCTTTTTGTTTTGGACCTACTTTCCTCCCTTGCTTTTATATCTAAATGTCAACAATTTTAGATTACATAAATGGCATTCATCTGGGGAGGATGGCAGGATAGAATATGAGAAGTTTTTAGGGGAGAGTATGGCAAAATGTGTTTAAAGCCCTTCAATTGTTCTTTAACATTGGTTTTGCTTTATGTCTGATGCACTGTATGAGTCATTAGGAGCTTATTGTACACCAAAAGAGAGAACAAACCATGTAAAACTTTAAACCCAGAATACATTGATAACGGTAACAATAGAATATGGACTATGGTATATGTGTGTGATAAAGAGAAAGTGGGTGAGAGAGATATAATAATAAAATACAAAGAGAAATACACATTTTAATACATAATATATAAATAAGTGTTATGTTTAATGTAATATTATCTGACATATAGTGCATACTGTGTCGCTGAAGTCGAGCTGCATGTGTGTTTAGTAAGTAAGATTTTAACAGCACTGATGACAATAAAACCCGACATACTGGATACTGTGCAAGTTGACTTTCGGCTTACCAATGTCATGTTACATAATGTAAGTTTCTTACAAAAGTATGGACACTACATTTGAGAAACTTTGTTTGCTCTGCCGAGAAGTCAAGCCTCATGCTTTTCAGTTCACTTGTATTCTTTTCAAATCATCTTGGCCCAATGATATACTTAACACTTAATACCTTCTGTACTCTAGCATAACAATCCTACAGTGCCCCACAATATTCTGAAGACACAATAAACAACTCTGAGATGGTTTTCACACCCAAAAGTCCAGAGGATTGGGATCGATTTGTGGGTGAAATTGCAGCATTGGCACGTGTGCAAAATGTGGCATTTGTGTTTGGTTTGGTTCACGTTCACTTTTCACTATGTCAAACCTTCTGAATAATGTCACATGGTTGACAAGACTGCCAATTTATTGGACAAAACGGGGAGGAAAGGAAATATGCTCCCACCAATGTATCCACCTGAGCAGACGCGTAAACAATGGAACAACACCACATATATGCAGTCTTGGGGCTTCTGTTTTTACTTTGGTGTTTATATAAAATAAATATTTTACAAGAAGGCTCCCAGTAAGAGGAGCAGGTGAGATAGCAAACATTATTTGTTTTATGTGATGTGAATGAGACAGTACTGGAGAACAAAGGGAGCCCTGATGAGAGTGAGACACTAAGACATGTTGTCCTGGATCTTTTTGCCTCCTTCTACCCATGATGCAATGTCTTTTGGTCCTATCTTTGTTCTACAACTTGGTTGCTTTGCTTTACACACACCAGAGTTCACTTGGAAGCAAACCAAGACCCTTGCTTTCAGCAGTCCAGAATTCCTAGATTTCGAATTAGCTTTCACACCTGCCCAAATAAACTGCACTATAGGATGAAAGGCACCAGGGTTTTTCCAAAGTGGACCAAACAGTTTTGATGTGAATGTGACCTAAGATTTCCTGTCATACACTAATGCCTTTGACGTACATAATATAATCACTATGCAAACTGCTCCATAAAACAGGATTTCAGTCAATAAAGACAAAGAAAAACCACAACTTTAAACATCATCAGTATCATGATCAAAAAACTCTGGTATTGCGAAACTAAAAAAAGTTTGGAATAGATTGTTGCTAATCATATCTTGAATTTTTTAAAAAGCATTGGATATTATGTACAGTAGCAAATCGTCAGGCGGAAAATTTAAAATATATAGAGATTGTAATTATTTTGGAAAGGACAGACTTAGCAAAAATATCTATAGTTAGACTGATACTGGATTTTTGTGGCAGATTTTGCCTTTGTTCCTATGTTTTCTTTCTTAAATCAACATCGTCTATTAAGTGAATAATTTGAGAACTTGTTGTTCTTTAAATCACCATTCTTGATAATGGGCCTGCATTTTGGTAATAAGAAGAAGAGGGCGGACATACATTTGTATGAACACATGGATGACACAATGCACAGTCCTGCTGGTGGGTTTCATGTTTCTCTACTGATCAATAGTGCTCGGCAGAAAAACAACAAAGCCCCGATAATGCAAGTTATAAAATAAGACTAGTAAACACGGCTTTGCATTGCAGGACTTAAAATAACAAAAAAAGCAATAGGGCCTCAATGACCTACACTTTCTTTAGATGAAAAGCCTCAAATGTACGGAAAAATATACAGTCACAAACCTCTATAATGAACTGTTAATCTGGTTTGTACCTTTCTAAAACTGCCATCACTTTTCCACTCTCTTCATTTGAAAAACTTAATATACACACATAACTTAATTTACAAGAATCCACATTTTATCTTTAAAAATTTAAAAAGTTGCCTTCTGCTTGAATTTAAATTTAAATGAATAACAAATCTATTCACGTTTAAAGTGTATATCATTATAAATCAATGAAAAAAAATATTGCCATTTCAGTTCCATAGTTGAAAAATTTAATGTCAAACAAGTCTGAAAGACTTGGTTTGATGGTGTGTTTGTGAAATCAGTGTCTTTTTTTGCAGCCCTAAAAAATTAAGCAATATATCTTGATTTCTTAATTTCTTGCCCTACCATTTAACTTTCACTCTCCGCTTTGTATGCCTCTTTCTTTAGACTGTACAAATGTAACCTTCCAGTGGCCCAGAGTAAATGTTATTTAGTGGATTGTTTTTTTGTTTTTTTTTTAACCTTGTTCAGAAGTCATTATTTAAATACTGATAATTGTGGTGTCCAAATAGTGTTAATAATTGGTAAGCTGTGCCAATATAAATTTGTACTTAATACATCATCCTTATTGTGGTTGCATATGGATTAGAAATGACATGAGGTTAAAATCACTTATTGAATCTAATTGGGGCGTAACTGATTGCCATTATGGATTGCCAGGAGATTTTGGAAGTTGCTTAGTTCACTGTGTCAGTTGATGGATATGAGCGTGTAATCTTCATCCTCAGGTCCTGTGATACAGTGGTAGTGTGACAAACACATGCCAGAGCTTATATGCAACATACTGTGTTTAGAGTTGGTACTCTGTGTAGCTGTGCCACCCAAACCAAGTCATTAGGCTCCTCAGCACCTGCACAGTTTCCCCCTCCGTAAAGAGCTGTATAAATTAATCACACACAGCCCTATGCACTTTGATGCAATTTATACAGCACATTAATGAGGGCTGACAGCTGTAACTAAAAGGCAGAATGATCACTTACAACTCCAAAAAAATATCACAGTGCAATAACCAAAGTCATTTGCATGACTTTTTTTTCCTTGTCATGCTCTATTTTCATCTTTGATTTCTAATGTTATATCAGAAGACTGAATGCATGTGAAAAGACTAAATGATCTGAAAATTGATGCAATGTTCAGGCAGTGTCTCACTCGCAAGTATGAGCTCTAATTGTACTTTGTGTATGGTATTTATTGGTTTTACTTGACACCTCATTTCAATTTCAATGTCTGATCAGTCACCTTTGTTAAATCACTGCTTTGTGATTGGCATTTGCAGGTTGTACAGACACTTGTTTACTAATTGCTGTCACTTTTCCATGTGTTTCCTCAAAAGACAAATTCCTTTTTTTTTTTTTTTTTTTTTTTTTTTAAATCCTAAAATTAGAAGTAGAAATACATTTGTAATGAAATATTGTGCTCACATAGAAACATCACAAGGAAAACATTTGAGCTGACCTTCAGAGGTGCTAATTAAATTTTGGACGTGTGATGATGGTGAAACTGATTTCATTCTTCATTATGGCCTGTAATGACATTTCTCAGCTGTCAGAAGCATTGCAGGGGGCTGGCTCGCCAGGTTTAGGATGAACTTACTATATCAGAAACTGCATAAAGGGGAGGTGGAGGATGAACATTTAAATCAGCAACACATTCTTCAAGCTCACAAAGATTTATACATATATTTTTTGCCATTCAACTGCTTATAAGAACAGGATATAGATTACCTTCTTGGCTGCAGAGCAAACACATATTTCTGTAACAATCATAAGGTTTCAGGAGTATCCCATTAAAACACTACAGTAATGAAATGGCACTAGAACACTTGATATGCTTAGTTTGCTTGATATGCTTAGTGAACAAAAGTAGGGATGGGTACGATTACTCCTGTAATTGTTGTTGACTTGTCGTTCTTTGCATAATGTTTCACAACTCTTGTACCTGCATGTAAGGCCAATTCAGTTGGCCTTACATGCATCATGACAGTCGAGTGCAGTGAAGGTAATGTCCAAATACTTTGACAAAAAAGACGAAGACCTGCAGTGAAGATGTGTGGCTTTAAACTTACATAGAAAAATACAAGCTCCATGTTTAACACATGCGTGTAAAACATAAATAGAAACAAGCACATACAGATGACAGGAAGTTTCATCACATAGATAGATAGATAGAGATGACTTTATTAATCCCCGTAGGGAAATTAATTCACATAATTTACATAATTTACTATCCCTGTAAGCACACGCTATTGTGATTATACCAGAGCGGCTATTTTGAAAATGGTGACTGTAGTGACTTTGTTTTTCGGAAGGAGAAGGCATTCCGCCAGATGATGGCTTTTGTCGAGCCAGAGTACAAGCCACCATCACGGCAAACAACACTTATGAGAGTGGAAAAGATGTACGAAAACTGCAAGGCAGAACTGAAGGCTGATTAGCAACATGTCAATGAGTTGACTGTTATGACAGACTCCTGGACATCTCTGAGCCTTATGTTTCTATCCCTTGTCACTTCATTCAGAATTGAGATTTGAAGACTGCTGTCCTAAAGACACACAAAACTTTTGAATAGCACAACTGACCACCTTACAGCAACTATAGAATCATGAGACATGTTGGCGGAAGTGTTTTTTTTAACATTGGTGCTGATTTAAGGTCCCATATTTTCTTTTTTAACACTTACAATATATGTATATTGTGAATAATTGAGTACCTAAGGCAGTGCAAGCACTTAGAATGTTCAATTATAGTACAATCAATTATTAAATTTATTTAGACAGCCCAAAGATTTGTTGCTTATGGTAGCTAATGTCTAAATGATGCAACTTACTGAATAATATTCTGTAAATAAAGATGCTTTCTTGCAAATTTAACTAAGGTCTGTTGTAGGTATTTATTTTCAGAAGTGAATAGATAGCCAATTAAATTGAAAGTTGAAAATGAGATCAATGACATCAATGTTATTCAAAAATTGTACTGAAATGAATGACAAAATAAACTTGAACCTCACTCAGTTTTTTTGTTTTCTGACGCTTATATGGGTCGGGGTCGTGGGGGCAACAGTCTGAGATGGGAAATCCAGACGTTCCTCTCCCCAGCCACTTCCACCAACTCCTCCGGGGAGACACCAAGATGTTCCCAAGCCAGCCGAGAGATATAATCTCTCCAATCTGTCCTGTCCTGCCCCGGGGTCTCCCCCCCGGATGGGCATGTCCGAAACACACCCCAGGGAGACATCCAAGAGACATCCTGATCAGATGCCGAACAACCTGACTCAGTGTCTACTTTAAATGTTAAGAAATAATAGTAATGGAGGACAAAATTAAACACTTTGAAACAAGAATAGAAATTCTGGCTTTTCTCGAGTCGTTTTCTAGTTATCAACAAAATTTTGTGCCGTTCACCATAGATAAGATCTAAGGGGCTTCCCCCCTGCAGAGAGAGTGGAGGATAAGTCCATGGGTGACTGACACAGTTAAGTGGTTCACTCACTGGAGGTCGGATGGAGATCTTGTTATATAGTCTCTACTGCTTTCTGTCTGTTGGATTGTCATGTTTCTTATTGTACCAAGGATACGATTCTACAGATCTCTGACAGCTTTCAGTCTAAAGACAGAGTTAACAAAAAGCATCCATCAGCCCTTTATAGTAGGCAAGTATTTAAGACTAGCTAACATCAAACTTCAAACCACACAGATTTTTGTTAAAGCCCATATTTTAATAATAATTACAGTATTAGTTCTCATATTTTATTTACAGTATCACAGAGGGATGGGGAGGAGTATTTGAATACTCAAGTATTTGTTCGGGATGTTATTATTCAATTAGCGTTTTCCTAGTCGCATACCTGTGCAGTGTTGTTTTTGGCTACAATGGTTGAACTTAATCAACATTACATGCACCATGGCAGACGTGAGCAGGAAAAGTGAGTCCTTAAACTTATAGAAATTCGAGTTCGATATTTAATCACACGCATTTAAGGCATGAGAAGTAACCAGCGGAGACCCACAACAGAGAGTCTCGCATCAGATCATATGCTAGCTGTGCTAGTACTTGAGTATTGAAATTACGGAAAATGCCCAACCCTAGTATTCCATTACAGTTAGAATGCTATTTGTACATTCATGCTGGTGACAACCAAGGTCAGAGGCATTATTTTTTTGGGTGTCTGTCTGGGCCATTTTTGTGAACTTGATATCTCAAGAATGCTTTGAGGGATTTTCTTTAAACTTACCACAAGTGGCAACTCAAGGATGAACTGAATTGATTGTGGAGGTCATAGGTGAACGGTCAAGGTCAGTCTTATGTGGACTAAAGTTGTAAATATGAAAGCAAACTCAGATCAAAGCCACTGACAATTGGCTTTGATCTATGACCTGCAGTTTTTTTAGCAAAATATCTGATGAATTCATTGAGGGACTTTATCAAATTTGGCACAATTCTACATTTTGACTCAAGGGCGATCTTGTTACATTTTGGAGATCAAAGGTCATGCGGCCTTATATATTGCGAGGTTGCACTCTGGTAGGATTTTTGGCCAGTGTGAATGAGATGTTAGAAACAACAACCTTTGTAACCATCACACTACCACAAAAACCACCCCAGCCCTTCTTCTTGCCCTACCACTTCAATTTCACTGTCCGCTTTGTATGCCTTCGCGCAACCATATAACCGCCAGGTGGTAATTTTTTTTAGTGATGGAGGGTACTGCAAACCAAGAGCATTCTTACTGCCACCCTGCTGCTAGGATGGACCTGCACTTGTACCCATGCAAGGGACTCTTAATAGCAATGATGAAAATTCATTGAGAATGGGGTGGGTGCGGGGGTTTCTGGGTCATGGGGACCTCATGTCCTCCTTAGTACTACTCCATCTGAGGCCAAACACATGAACCACCAATGTCTTTGTTAAATATTCAGCCCTGTCAATAATTAAATGCTCATTATTTGAACCTGAAGAGTGCTTTGATTCTAAATTTAATGTTCTTCTTATGCATGGGGCGATAAGGCATGCCTAATAGCTAGGCTGCATGATGAAAGCTAGGTAGGTGCAGTCATACCCATTCTTACTCAGTCGCACAGGTAAAAGAATCCATGTTTCAAATGAAAAATTTATAACCGTTGTCCAGACTTTTTTGAAGAACATCTGAGGTTTTGTATTCTGGGACTGTACACGATTTTGAACAACTGTCAGAGAAAAGAAGCTTGTTATCTCAGCCCTTTTAAATTGAAACCTATCTGAAAGAAAGAGTCTGTTAAGGATTTCTCTTACTAGAACTGCCACAGCACAATCAACCACCCACCCAGGAAATAATGATATGAGCCAATTTAGGTGATAAGATACAGGCAGGGCATGAATACACAAATATACAATAAATATGCAAACAACAAGATCTGATACCCAACGGGCTAGCAGCTCACATGATAATACAAGTATTGTCCTGCAGCTATGTAACACACTCAACCAGTAGTTTTATCAATTATTTTCAGGAAGAAGTCAGTGCATCAACAATGTTTTTCCTCTTTTTAAAAACTTTGAAGAATTTTTAAATTCATAATCATTTCTTCCTTTGATGCTGGCATTTTTCATTGGTGTTATTATGATCTACATTATGAACAACTGAGAATTGCCCCAGTTGTTTCTTTTTTCTTGAACAAATGTGTGAGAATGTGTGTTTATGTGCAAGCATGTCTGTTCTTGAATGGCCTTAAGGTCCTATCTGTGATGTAAACACAGGGAGGGTAAACATAGTCAGCTTGTCTCCATTGTTATTACCCTGTTTGTATAATTAGCCTTATAAATTGCTAACATCAAAGGCACTGTCCCTTGAAATACTTCCATGCCTCTGTTCAAGTAATGAATTCAGGAGGGGCACCTTCAGTCCTCCTCCCATTGAGATATGCTGTTTCTACCGGATATCTGAGGATGTTGGAAGAAAACTATCCGTTGGCAGTCCTGTGTTTTTCCCAGGACCTGTCTTTGTGACGCTATTATGTGTCTTTAAACTGCCAGAATATAGAGGTTGCAGTGTGCTGGAAATGATTTCGCTTAAAACAGCGACAAAACACATTTAAACAGACAATTATGCTGTTTGAAATCTGTGTGATTGTTGGATTGTCAGTTTTTGACGGCTATACACGTTGTCAAACTCAGGCTCCTCAATTCCAACATTTCAACGGTGTAAACAACAGTGATTTCAGACACTTTGAGGATATGGGCTGGAATATAACAGATTTAACCCAGAGATGGTAGTAACCATAGTGTGTTCAATTAAATTCTACGCTGATTATGCATTGAATGTTTTTTCTAAATTAGGCAATTCACCAGATCTCTACTGGAATCAACATTTTTCCTGTTGCCTCCTCTCTCTTTCGAAACCATGATGAATATTCCTCGGTAAGAAAATATTCACCGTACGTTTAATGACCTTTATGACCTGTAGTAAGTGTACAGATGGGAAAGTGCTGAAGGGTACAGTATGTGATGATTTTGCTGCACTCGGAGACGCTGGCGTGAACAATAATGGCTTGGCAGCTTGAAGTGATGAGAGACAGAAAGTGTCAGAGGAGGTTTGCACAAATTTGATTGACAGTACCAAGGCTGCCTCTGCCATCAATTTAATGGCAATTATTATTTAATGTGTATTACTTAAAAGCATATGCAAAATTAAGATTTTGTCACAAAAACACATTTTATATGGTATTTAAAGAATAATATGCATAATATATAGCTTGTTAATATTTATGGCAAAGAAGTTCAAGCATTTCTTGTCTTGAGCTATCTTCTGCTGAAAGCGTTGACTCTCATGATGTCAATTAATAACTAAGAAAGTAAGAAAAAGGAAAAAGCAGCACAAAACTGGAAGCTTTTTACACAGAGGAGGAAAGCCCTGCCAAAGGAAATTTATCTCATTTGCAGTTTAAGTTATGTGTATGAACAAGAGACTGGCCTCCTTCAGGGTGTAATTCAAGAAAGCAGACTTGAAAAAAATGTTTTTATGACACATTTCAAAAGAAATATTATTTGTTCATAAATGCTGAATGTAACCTATCAGAACCTTGTCCTTTGGATGGAAAATATACTTATGCATTTATGTTTGTGTGACTTTTTTTTTTCCTTTTCAAGCAAGCAGACAAAACCAGAAATAACCGAATTAAACATACAGTAAGGAGAGTTTCTGAGAAAGAATCTGCCTGCGAAGGATATAATATCTAATTCCACCTTTAAATATTAGGTGAAACCATATAGTTTCTGGCTGTGATTTTTACACCTCATGTAAAGTGAACTGAGCTTCAATAACAAGTGGATTTGGCCAACAAAATGGTGTCGCTGATAATACACTAACAGTCTAGTGTATCAGACAAATTAGACACAACCAGAACTAAATTAGAGTAATAATGAATAAATTGTGCCAAATTTTCAATTGTACTATTTTAGAGACTCCTAGTAGTGGGAAGCAAAAAGGCAGCATGGCAGACAGAATGAATTCTCTGAACCCCAAACGTATTTGTTTTATTTTTTTCCACAAATGGAAAGCATACAGTCACAAAAACAACATAAATATATTCAAAATTTAATATTTCTCTCCTAGTTCTGCGGACATTTCGCTTCAGAACTGCTCCAGGTCTATAAAGTTCATGACTGCAGGAGACGATAACATTCCAAGTGACTAGCTTATTAAGATTTTCTTGCTCTATGACTGACAACTATCATTTTGTTCAGTTAATGTCAAAAATAAGATTCTGCTGAATGTGATTGACAGTTAGATGAGGGTTTGACATTCTGTCATCACTTGCACTGAAACCCTGTGTTAATATAATCAAATTATAAATGAGTGCATGAATATTGAATCATTATGGGAGTGCTACCAGGGAATTCGGTGTTGCTTTCCAACATCAACAATTCTACCATTTTAATCACTCATGTTAATCGTAGTCTGTGGCTAAAACACAATGCGAGGGAATTCCAGCATGTTTGAGTTATTTGAATGTAACTTGACGACCTCAAAGAGCCCTTTCAGGATGGATATTGCTGTTAGGGTTACAAAGACCAAGAAAAAAGCCATTTTAGACTAGTACAAGGACTAAGGTTATGAGATGAAATAAATCTGCTTAGTTTATTTTCTGGAAACCCCCTGAGGGAAAAAGACCATGAATTGACAGGCCCTATGTAATTCTTGACAGAGGAAAACTTTGTATACAGACAGTCTTAGCAACATGTTATTAAAAAGATGAGCATGGCCGTGGAAAATAAATAAATAAAGAAAAAATACTGATTAAATTTTAAGCAGCTGGCGGGCCGATAGTTTGCCTGAGGCATATTTGTCAGTTTCAAAGGGTGTTTTTATTAATTTTGTATTTTGCATTTTGTTAGTGGAAAGAACTTACTCCACTGGGAGCGCCACAAGCTATAGCCAGCAGAGCCTATAGCAGGGAGAAAGGAGACGCTGAGCATGCCAAGCAGATCCTGCACAGTTAGAGAAAGAAATCAGCTTGAGATCACTATCATAACCCACAGACCACCCATCCTCTACCAAAAACACACAAAACACATACATGATCACATAGAAGCAATGTATACACAATTTTCATACATACAGATCTTCAAATGCACTGCATTTTTATTAAACATGATGAACTTCTTTTACCAGTTTTTTTCCAGCACTAGATAGAAGTTAGGTTTATGCCCTATTATATAGATTGGCCTTCTTTAAACCAAAAGCAAAGATTCCTCTTATCATTCCAAAGGTTATTTGTTTAGATCCAAAAAGAAGTATTTCAGCTTTTAAAAAGCAATAATGATTATCCAAAATTGAAAATAAGATAGGTCTCTTAAAATACATAATTGTTCACTAATTGCTGTCAGAATTATTGGTCGTACATTTATCAAATATACCTTAGCCTGTAATGTAAGTTCATAAGACTAGTTAGTTAATATACCTTTGTTTACTATATTAACTGATGGAGGCACATGGCTGCCTGCCTAGAGCCAGCGTCAGCTCCAAGGTTTCTGCCTTCTAAGGTTTTCTTCACCACTACTGCCAAGTACTGTACTTGCTCATTAGGGAATGTTGGGTCTTTGTAAATGAATTATTAAGTTAATGACAGAGTATGGGCAAGACATATTGTACTTTAATCTACACTGAGAGTGTCATGAGATTCTCTTTTTTGGAATGGGTGCTATATAAATAAAATTTGACTTGACATGTTGAACAATTTCCCCCTAACTATAGATCCTACTCGCTGCAATCAGTTAACTAAACTGAACATGCCTGCTGTATTTACCTCCATTTATAGAACAACAGATTGCAGAGCAACATACAGAACAACAAACCAGGAATCGTTTAAATGTAAGTAAAATTATTTTGTTTCTCAGAGTTCTCACTGACAGTAATAAGTAGAATGGCACACAGCAGAACACATCCCTCCGCCGTAGTCCAACTGCCACTTTAAATTAAAATTCATGAATCTATGCCTTTTTCAGGTTGTACACCAAAATTTAAGTTCTTCCTTAGCCCATTCCCCATCTTTCCACCAAGGTTTGTTGAAATCCATGGTCTAGTTTTTGCATAATCCTGCTAACTAACTAACAAACAAATAACCGAACACACATGACCCAAAACATAACCAGTAGAGGTAAAAATCTAAGTGTGTCAGTGGCAATAACTAGCAGTTATAGTAGGTGCGCTTTATTGGTGTGCAATTTAATATAGTGGCATGGATTAAAGATTAAATATGATGTAATTAAACTATGTTGATCAAAGATTAATTTTTCAGCCTTTCCAGTAGGTAGTTTTTCTCTGAGATCTTTAACTTATTCCTTTCTTGCATCTTTACAGTGCTGAGTTACATACTTGTATGTAGCTCAGCATCAACACTAGCCTTAGTGGGCTGCAGACAAAATCTAAATTTGAGCAATGATGTTAGTAACTCCTAAATCATAGGAAAGTCTGCCACTCTTTGTTTGGTTGGTTTCTCTCAATTAAATGCAGAACTTGGATAAACCAATGCAACGTTGCCTTATTTAATATACACAAATCACACTTACATTAAGATGCAACTTTACCTATAGAAATGAAATTGAAAATGAATGCATTGTATGTTTTGTATAAGCTTTAATCAAAGGTGCTGTCTAGACAGACTGACTTTCCTAACCCCTGTCAGTTTGATTTTAATGAAATGCTTTTTCTCTATTTATTTTCATTTTGTTTATTTTTTTTGGTGCAAACAAATCTGTATTGTATCCTTACATCTTTTTATCCGTCTGTTGATTTCACTTATTCGTCGTCTTGTTTGTGGTTTGGTGGCTCGGTGAAGGTACAATGTAGGTAGATGCCAAGTCCCATCTTCCAACTCTGTAAATGATTCTGGGCTATGTGGGATAAGTGTTTCCAATTTCGTGTTCTGCCTTTAATCTGAGGTCTTCTCCGATTTGGATACTGTATGTCTGCAAGACTTTCATGTGAAGGTCATGTAGTTTTTAGTCTTTCATGTTGATACTGTTGGAGATAATATTATATTGCATTGGTTCATACTTTTAAAATCTATAAATTTTATCAGTGTACCAAGATAAAGTTTTTCTTAACAAAATAAAAGACTTATCAATCGATTTTAATGCAAATTCTATCAAATGTAAATTGTTAGGAAGAATCATTGTTTGATGTAAATACTTGTGGAAGCAGGCGTTACAGGTGAAATAATGACAAAAGAGTGAGAGAAACTTGGAATTTTATAAACTCCAGGCTGATAGTATCAAACAACACTGAACACTGAGCAGCAAAGGCTGCCCTCAGGCTTTAATTTGCAGAAGTTTTACCTGCTGCTGGCTGAGACCAGTGTGAAAACAAAGCATAGCAATTGTGTGTGTGTTTGTGTGTGTGTGTGCATGTGTGCACAACTCACAACACTTGGCATTTTTATAGAAAACTGCGAGCTTTTGGATTAGGTAAGCCTCTCAAACCTACCAACAGCTTTAATCATCTCAGAAAAGAAATAGCCGTTGAGGTATTTGATGACTATTAGCTATGTGTGTTGCATTTTAGAAATCACCTTTCATTTCAAAACACTCATAAAGCATCTGTGTCAAATCAGTCAGAGCAGTTTGAAGCAGAAGCTACTTTGTTGTGTAAAGGTGAAGGAGTTAATTAGGTGATGGGACGGTGACTGATGCTATGTATATACAGTGCATACGACCGGGAAAGAAGCCAAGTAGGCTGCTAATCATGCCCTCCACCCCTTTACTCCTGCATTCATCTCCAAACATATGCTTTTGAAGTCAAGGCTGTCAAGAGCTCTATGACATGTGCTCAGACTTATTGGATTTGGTAGAGAAAGTGTGCTTTGTTTATAATGGGTGATTTTGAATAAATTTGAAATAAAAGACTAAATTACATTTAAGTGATCTGTTCAAACAAGCAAGATGGAGTTAGTGCTAGTATGTGTAAGTGTGCCTATACTGTGTGTTAAAACTTGAAATTTTTAATATGAAGACATTTTATAAGACATTTTTAAGCATTAGAATCATTCTGCAATATAATTCATTTTTATAGGCGCCATACTTTTTTTCTGTCAAATTAACCTGTGCACATTGTTTAATGTTAAAAAGTTTTGTTTTTTTTTTATCAAAAGAATATAGTTGATAAGAAGTCTATTAACTGACAGTTTTATGTTTTTATTGATTAATTATTAATTTGCCTTTATTTATTTGCTACTGCTGTATTATCTTTATCTACAGCGATACTTCACTGAGCTCTTCTATGGGCTGCTCTTAATGTTTAAGAAGGAGTATGTGTATGTTTGCATGCATGTGTTGGCAAGAGCTTTGTTGGTGTTGGTATCGGTTCAGGCTTGGACTGAAATTCCCAGACTCTGTCAGGCTAAAGCCAACAGATACCAACACAAAGGCCAGGACTACGCTTAGGCTGGAATTTGTGGCTCATGCAAGGCTGCAACCTTCGTCTGGACTGTTGCAAACAAGGTTATTGAAACATTTATTTCTGGCTTTGTGTTACTGATGTTTCTGCTGTGGAAATTTAGTGATATAGAAATGAGAAGGAACACTTTTGTCTTACTATTCTATTGTTTTTCAGGGAATTGTGGGATTTCAGCAATGTTTCTCCCCTATCATTGCAATTTTAACTGTATACATGACTCAACAGTGTACAAAATGGTTATTTTTTGTCCTAGCGCTCATTTTGCTAAAGGGAGGCGGTATAGTCTTGTAAACTCTGTCTATACTGAGATTTTTTTTTAACCTAAATAGAAAAAAAATAATAGCCACAATATACTTATTATTGCATTGTTTCAATTTTGCTTAATGCTTCTTGCCAAATAAACCTCTGTTCTTTCAGCTATGAGGGGATCAGTTCCTTTTTTATGTACTGTAAGACACGTTGTCTCAACTTTTATAAATGCAGTTTGCACTACTACATGATATAATAAATATTGGTCACTGGCAGATTTGACTTAATTGATTGCAGGCTGTGATCCAAATCAAAACCATAGCAAGCAATTAAGATCAACCCTCAAAACATATTATGAATTAATGAAGAAAGCTTTAATGAATTATTAATGACAGAAGAATTACAGGCCTGATATGTTGTGTGCTGCTGATGGATGGATGCTTAGCAAAATGAATTGAGTTCAAGATTAAATGATATTTTCCTTATAATCTTTCTAAAACCTGACTTCGGACCAGAATGAAAGTTACTAATTAGATAAAATAAACCCTTAAAATAAGACACATTTTTAAAACAATTTGCCCTAGTCTTAAATGCTTGCAAGTAACTCATAACATAAGTATAAAATCCACAAAAGCCTGTTTAAATGAGCAGTTACCCTCTTTAGTAGGTTTATCACTATTTTAATAGTGGATGTTAAGCATAACATCACACCATTTTTCAAAGTTTGTGTTACATGATAGTTTTTACTTAACTTTTTTCCTAATGAAATAGAATATTGCTAATAAAATATTCTCATTTAAATAACACCATTCCACAATTACGACTGTGGCCATACTGGAAATTAATATATAGATCTTGTATAGAGAAGAACTTTAAAATAGAATTTTGATGAGATGCAAAAGCATTTCAGCATGTAAAACTTGGTAGTTTTTATTGCTGCAGTATCTGTTTGAAACTCAAAACTCTCACAGCATGTCATATTTTTCTGTTCTTTGGGTGTTGACTCCAGAAGTAAAATGGTTTGAGAAAAAGACCACATTGACCTTCCATTTAGTGTTGCCTTGTGCTGGCTGGATCCCTGGTGAAAACAAGGCAGATTTTGACCATGTAACACAGAGCTAAGACTTGTTTGTCTCCCGTGTCTGTTAAACTCCCCTGCCACCTCCCATTCTACGGTTAAATAACCAACAGATAAAGTGCAGAGTTAATCACGAGTTGCCTGATGGCTGTCATTGGAGTACCAATTTTTTTTTTTTTTTTTTTTTTTTAAAGAAAACAGTCAACCGAATAATTTATTTGATATACAAGCTGCCCATTTTCTTATTTAGACTACAATGAGATATGAAGAGTAATTATCCAAAATGCTGATGCTGCAACACCGTTATAGTTATTTTGATATACTACCTTTTTTCACTTTCCCTTTAGACTCTGCTACACAATAAATTCACTAATGCCCTTCACTTATTTTTATTATCATTTATTTCCAAGCCAAGGCTTATTTAATGTTCTTTATTCCTGTCTCTGCTTTGGTGGATGAGGAAATTCTTAACTTAATTGCATTAACTTTGTATAGCTGCTCAATCTTTGGTGCCCTGAGCATCATTGCTGTAGCTTGACTGTCTTTTAGCAGCTCTGCTTCAGTGCTCTTGGATAGAACATGACAGTTACATTAATGTCTCCATGTAAATTGCTGTCTACATGTAGGACGCAAGCATGAAAAAAGAAAACACGGAACCTTCATTGCCACTTGACAGAAAGAATTACAACATTTATTGTATGGGGACCCGCATAGCCAATTACAGTGTACAGCAATTTCACTGAGACCCCAACCAGGAGGATGGACAGCAAGAACAAACAATAAGTGAAAATACTTTTGAGTGAGCACTCTGTCCTCACACTCACTCTATTTGCTTGTGTACATTTGACGGTTGTGTTTGTACACAAGCACACGCGCACACACACACGCACACACACAGGTGGCATGATGGCTACTTCAAACTCGAATACTGGGGAGCCTGAGGGTTGTGTTCAATATCTTAGCTGTTCCTAGGTTTGCGCTCTACTGGACAGAGATCTCAGATGTTGTTCCTGGATTCTACTGGAGCCACTCTACCAGTTAGAAATGTCACAGCCCCGAGTGCTCTGTTCACCACTGGCCCCACTGTTGCCTTCACTTTGCACATCTTTTCTAGTGCGTCTTTCAGCCATTTGTAGTTTTCAATCTCCCCATGTTCTGTCTTCTTGACGTTGCTATCATTTGGGATTGCTACATCTGTCAAAACCATAGACTTCTGTTGTGCTGTTAATTGACCACCATGATGCCTAGTTGATTAGCCACCACCAGTTTATCAGTCTGGATATAGAAGTCCCACAGGATCTTAGCTTGATCATCCTTAACCACCTTTGGAGTATTCTTCCATTTTTATCCTCGGACTTCTAGCCCATTATGGGAATAGATGTCCCTGTGAACTACGTCAGTCACTTGGTTATGGCGTTACCTGCCATACCTGCCTACATCTTACGCCCCGTTGTTATGTGCTTTGGAGCATTGAGCTTTGCACAGCCCAGCACATGTTCTGTGCTGTCCTTAAGACCAGCCTTTTCAAACCACTGTTATGCTTTCTCAATATCAGCAATTTTTTTCTGTTCTGTGGTGTACTTGGGCAAAATAACAAAGAGTGTGTCACTGTCAATAATATATATACATAATTAGATTTGAATGCAATGAGGTCCTGGGATCATTTACGTTAAGATGTGACAGCAGTACACGAATAAGTTCATTCTCATACTTGATGTGTCAGATATGTGTTTTATGCCTTTTATCCTATCTTAAGGTTTTGAAATGAAGAAAAAAAATGGATATATTTAAAGTTGTGATGGTTTAACTCCAAGGTCAGTAAAAAAATACCAATTGCAGTAGAAAAGAATGAAATATTTTCCATTGTTTAATGTGGAATTGTTTGACTAAGCTTACCTAACCTTATTCTGCCCTTGAGCAGCAGGGCACCAGACAGAGTGAAATAACACAATAGTGTCAGATGGAGCAGGAAAAAGCCAGGGCTTTGAAGGGTGAAATCAAAAAGACAGTGTGAAATGATGTACAGTAGATTAGGATGAAACATTTATTAGGTGGACAAAACTGAAGCCAAGAATTTTATAATAATGTAGAGTGACATTGTTGTATAATAACGTTTTAAGATGTTTTCACTTGGTTTTAAGAATAGATTGAACATCAGACCTGTAAAGTTGGTTCAATTGAAACGGTTTAGCTCAAGAAATCCCAAAGCCTAAATCTCTACGGAGAAATTGCATGGATGAAGCTTGGTGCCTTGCATTACCAGTATTTAGGCATTACTTGCAAGCATACATTACTTGCCCAGCCTTTCCACTGTCATGTCCTGAGTATAAGGGACAACATTTAAATTACAATGTGGCTAGAATAAGGAAAGTTAACCGACAAGGAAATTATAGCAAATTTGGTGTCAATGCTGAATGACAAACTGCTTCTATTATATTACAGATACCATATAATATTTTAATTTAAACGAAAAGCTTCTATGGAAGTAGATAATATTAATGACAGAAAATACGTTTGTTTACCATGCAGAAAAATTGGACGAGTGAAACGTGTCACATGCAGTTCTTCATCAAGAAGCTTACATGGGTGCTGCATTTGTCTTGAAGTAATGAGGAAACGGACCACACCCTGCAGTGAAGCTGCTTATAGGTCACTTGTCCAAATACTTTTGAGCGCCTGAAAATGGAGATAATCTTTATAAAATAGTTGTAATTCCTAAACAGTAAATGCCATATTTTTTTGAAACCTTTTAAATTAAAGTCGAAAATCTGCACTTTGGTCACATCTTAATTGTTTATTTTATTTTATTTTTATTTGTGGAGGTGTTTAGAGGCAATATGATAAAAACTATGTCATTGTCCAAATACTTCTGGACTTAATTGTATAATGACAAAATAATGACAAAATGACTGCAGCCTTTTAAACTGATCCAAAACAACAGGCTAATGTAATGCTGTTTGTTTTTTAGATACATGTATGATAAGCTATAGTGGGAAGTGTTTTATCACTAACAAACATGTTGAACTTTTTGACACTATTTTGATGTGATTCTCCAAGTGCATGATTTGATCGGACTTTCCATTTTTCAATTTTAAAGAAAAGATTTGATTTGAGGATTTTTTTTTTTTTTTTTTTTTTTTTTACAGACTTAGCCTCAAATTAGTCTTAGATAAAATGATGTGAAGTGAATTGTACTGACTTACATGTTGGGGATCAAAAATTAATTGATTACAAGAGGGGATTGACATCCCTCCATCTAAACAGAAATTTGAATTAATTCTTCAAAGACACAGGTTTATCTTCGTCTTAGTTCTATTTGTGAGGGACCATGAGCTACCAGAATTATTTCAATGACAACCACCATGGACTACAGAAGCCAATAAACTTCAACTTGCAACTTCACCTTACTTTGTACCACCTGTATTGCCTGATGATGAGAGAAAGTTGTGTGGAATTAATTTTTGGCCTTTTTTAAAAAACTATAATTTAATAATCATGAATAAGAAGGGTCTGCAGAATTAATAGGGGTCTACTCTGGTCTACAGTGCTTTGAGGGGGTCATCGTTAAATTTTGAGAATGATAAAGGCTGTGTCACAGCTTTGAGCACAACCATGTTATAGTATGATGGTATATGCATAATTCATACCATATGAAAAATTCCATTTAGTATACCAAATGAACCGATATACCAACCACCACTATTAAAATTCTTGAGGAAATTAATTACAATGTGAGTCCTCAAATTTGTAGTGTTTACTGAAATACTTTACATTCACTTTCACCAAAGATTTTCAAAATTTCTTTACTGCAGATGTTGCAGGCTGTTTCTCTTTCACTTTCAAGTACTCCAAATGCTTGCGGTCTCTCCATGGCACAGGTGTCACTTCCTCCTTGTTCATGCATAGAACCAGGGGCTTGGAAGAAACTGGAATGGTGAGGAATAAAGAACAATGGTGTTGTCACAAGTGAATCAAATATGAATCGATTTTAGTATTTTATGAATTGGTTTTGAATAGGCAGATATAGGTTAGAAATTGTCTGAATTTATTTTTGCACACCTCTAAATAAATATGTGTGGAAACACAGCCCAGTGTTGCAATTTACAAGATATAGACAAACAACATAGCGTATTTGATCTCAGGCTTTAGACACCGATGGAGAACATTTTTTTTTTGAAGTGAGGTGGGCATTCTGGACTTGAAACTACATCTAACACAAAAGTGCAGCTGAGATGTGGAGATGACAACACCATGTCCTGAAGACACATCTTTGCCCTGCCTCTGTTCCATACGCACATTTTCAGGCTTCTCAGACTTCACATAAGCCACATACCAGAAGGACCAGTATACCTAGGAGCCACTCTTATTCTTGGTCTCTTGTTCATTTTCTTATCTCTTAAGAAAAAAATTATGGAGATGATGAGTCTGTTATATCTGATATATTATTACAGTATAGGAGAAACTTTTTTTTTTAAATTTTAGGTTCTTTATGTTCTATAAAATAATTTTATCAGTACCACTCAGGAAAAAAAAGTAAGTAGTAAATAACTACATTAATTTAGGGATCCGTAAAAGAACACATTAGTACTACTTAGTACATTTATTTGGTTGATATATTAACTATATCCTGATTATTTAAAATTGTTTAGCGTTAAAGGCACTGATCTTATTTGTGAGAAAGTTTGCCATCCTACAGAAGGTTTGGAATTTAAATGTGTGTATGGTAAACAGACAATTATTATAGAATTGCTACAGCTTTCTTAAAGGGACCCTAACAATATTCCCTTTTATGCTGTGATATTCATCATGATAATGAATGGCAGTAATGTACACAGGGTCATAAATCTGGCAAGCACCAACAGCACTGTGACACAGCATTTAATTACAACGCATGTCTAATTGAAAACCCCCCAGAAAATAGTAGGATGTCTCTCTGGATGTAGTAGGGTTAAAAATTTTAATTAATTATGAGGCACCTCCCTCCTCCTTTATTCTGAGTCACTGGTGTCCCTGCCTCAGTGAGCTGATGACATTTTCCGCCTTCCTTTCATCTTTCAGAAAAATGAATGACGTGGCAAGAGCGTTATCAAATGAGCTGTAGAGCCAGCCAGTGAATATGTCATTGGGTGTGACTGCTCCCTGAGTGAATTGTGATTTATCTCGATGGCTCTCTCGTCATGTTAACAGACTTGCTCCCCGGCACCCCTCACCTCCACCCTGGGGTTGACAGGCTCAGTAGATCATTTGGGGGATGTGTAGGTGAGGCACTAGCTAATGTAATTTGGGAACCTCCTGAATAACAGTACCCCTGTGTTTGACCCCACATACCCCCCAGCATTTAGAACTGTTTCCACTCATTCCTTCACATTTTTAATCAATATCACATGGCACCCCTTTCTTGGATGCAGGACAAATATTCTCTTCAATATGCTGATCTATGTTTGTGTGAGTGTGTGTGGGGTTAGGGGGATGTGTCTGCATTGTAGTTTGTTATTAGATTGTATGTCTTGACTAGGGCTGTAATGATTCAACCAACTCACACTTTAAAATGATTCATGAATCTTTGCTTATGATTTACAATTTGAAAGAATATTTTTTTTTTTTTTCAAAATGAGTTTCAAGACAAATAATAAATGAAAAATTGTCCTGTAATTATTTCTCAGACAAGGATTTTTCTTTATCTTTTCTTTATAAAATAAGGGAATTCCCTTTCACTTATGAGGTAGGGATGTTAAACTTTACAAACTGTAAAACAGAGCACAACTCCTTTTCTTTGAAAATGAGAACATCTTTTGTCTTATAGCAGGGGTTTGTAACCTTTGAGAATCAAGCATGAATTAACTGAGGACTGAGAAAAATTAAAACCTAAATGAGAAAAGACTTTTTTCCAGTCTCCTCTCTGTTTTTGCTCTGTAGCTCACTGACATGTCCGTAACTGCATCCTGGATCTACTGCTGCTGTAGAAATCACTTTTCTTCTGCTGCGCTTCCCTTTATGACAATGACTGGAAGTGGCTATTTAATCCGCAGTGATGTAAAAAGACCTTAAAACAGTCACTGTACATAGCGCAAGTGTCATCTGCTATAAAGATTATTACGACTCATTTAACATATCGAATGGTGGAATCACATATTTAAATCGAATTTCATTGAACTTGCTGTGAATCATTGCATCCCTAGTCGCGACTAAGAAAAAACAATAAGGAATTGTTGAAAAATTGTTTATCCAGATTCCGATCATACTGACAATGTATTACACAATGACATAATGTCATTTAATTTGCACATACACACATTTATGTAACATGATAAATAGTTGTATTTCCCTTAGGGATGGGCAGTTCAAGCACAATTGCTATTTGATATTCACTGGGTATTTGTCGATGAATCTTTGACTATTCAGCCCCCTAAACCTCTTGCTTCACCCAAAATCAGTCAGTCGAATAATATATTACATCACGACAAAATGCGTGTTGTGCGCTGACATTGGCTAAGTTATAAGGATGCTTTTTTACCAAATTCACAACACAAATTTTAAGACTCAGTTGTAAGTGCTGTGCACGAATTTGTAGTCAGGGACAAACCTCGTCAAACAGCTATGGAGCTCGGCTGCATTATCATCATACAGTTTTTCCAGTTGTGCAGTAATTGTCTTTTTATACTCCACCTGGACAAGTGCCATCAAACTCTAATAGCCCTCATCCTCCACAAAAGCACTTCGATTGTCAAACTTACTTTTTCTGGTAGTTGTAGATGGTTGATTTGTTGGCGGTGGGCGACTTTCTGCTGGGGGATTTCTCTCTCACAGAATGTAGTTGTTATCCATTTGTGATATGCTAGCTTTTTCTATCAGAGTTTTACACTGCACCTCATTTTGATTTATTTTGTGGAATGAGTTATACATAGAACTTCATGCCGATTGTAGTTGTCTTGCAAGTTTCCACTGTTTTATAGCTACTCTAGGATGTAGTGGCACTCGAAGCTTTGAAAAATGCTATACTGACCTCCATGTGGAAAGACCATGCTGCACATTTTTTACTGCGACATCATCAGTAGTTATTTTACATATTTTGCACAGACGTATTTGCCATTAAGGTTAACAAAACAGACAGAGAGGAATGTGCTGAAGGCTAGCACATTAATTTATAATAGTTGTAAGTATTTGCTAAAAAACAAACTTAAAGGGAACTCAGATTTACCTGATTCTTCTAACTCACTGTTATATCTGTGTTGATGTTGTAATGCAATGCGCAATACAATGTGCATTACATTTTTGTACTATTTTTACTATAGTGTTTTTTGTGAGATTTCAGTTCAGCACTTCAGACTACTGTGATCCATGTCTGGTAGCAAAAGTCTGCATGCCTATTGCAAGAACAGGCAACTGACTGATTGGAATGAGCTGATAAGAGATGATTTTGAAGCAAATAGCAAGACATTTAATCCTGATATGAAAAGTTAAAACTGTTTCTGTGGATCAAATTTTGTATCCTCTTGCCCAAAAAAGGGGCTTTTTTGAAGTTGTTTATGTCTAAATTAAGTTCATGTGAATATATAATGTGTTTATCAGCCTGCCTTAATTCCTCAGTGTTTGGCAGATACAGCACTTATATGTTCCTAAAGAAAAGGGTTGTTGGGTAACAGGCACAAGCAAATGGACCATCAAAAAACTGTCTTACTTGATAAAGGTGATACTGCTTTCCAAATAATATTTTTACTGGCTCCAAACATTTGTCATTCACACTTATGCCCAAGTCCTTCCCCACCTGAGCTTGATTAGTGAATCCTGGTACCTGATGTTCAATGTTAAAAGGCTGCCTGGTGACATTCCAAATCAAAAGCTTTACTGTACAGTCAAAAGGGTTCAGTCTTTCTCTAGATAAACATAAGAGCAATGGAGATGATGAGCTGTGCTGTATGTGAAAGTTCTGACATCCCTCAGTGGTTCCTTCACACTGTGTTGTCGTATATCCTTCTTTATCCCTCACATCTTCATTTTTGCTCAAAACTTCAATTTCAAGTTATTTTTCAGTTCTTAACTAATTTCTTGTTTTTGAATACGTTTTCAGATTTTTAGAAATGTAGACTATTTGACAATATGACAGGATGCTAAGGAGAAGAGACTGTAAACATATAATACCAATTGAAGTATCAAAGTTGTAACTTATGATATTTGGACATTTCTGTAATTTAAAAAAAGATCCAAACATTGTTTTATAATAAGACAAAAAGCCTCTTTCTATATCCTGTACAGGGCAAAACACAATTTTCACTGCAATTTTCAGAATGGTCAGGTAAAAACTTGTGAATTTTAAAAAAATTGTATATTAATTATTGATAAAAATTTATTTCTACACACATAACATACACATTATGAATGTTAACAAACACATTGCAAATGAAAGACAACTGCTTGGTTTCATAGGGGAGTAAACATCATTCAATAGGGAGACAGTGTCTTCTTAATTGTATCGCTTTATTGTCTTGTCGTCCCCCTGTCTAAGGGTGAGCCTGAAAACCTTTTATCTTTCAGAAATGAGGGTTGAAAGAGAAGTCAAGAGCATACCGCATGGGACACTAACATCTTATTAGAATAATAGTCATCAAGAGAACGTAGTCCCCGTGTTTCCTTTCACAGTAGCATACAGCCTTTCATATTAGCTCCAGCTCTGTCACCGGTGTCATGCAAAGAGACAGGTCATTTACATTTTTGATAAAATGATCCTGCATTTTTTATTTGTCTTAGAAATTAAAGACTTCTTTAATCATTGTGGATGGAAGGGGACTTAGCTGACGTACTCATGTGTTTATGATTGCATTAGACTTGATGTGGCGTGGCATGATGGATATTTAATAGTTGTGCTGTCCCTCTGTATCATGTCAGGAGTCTTACACATGCATATGCTCTGGAGCTCTCCACCCCATACAGAATTACTTTAATTATTAGACCTATCATCTTGGCTTTGAGATGAGAGGAGGGGCAAGGAGAACTGAGGAGAGGAGAGACAGAGACAAGAAAGTAGATGTAGAAACAAATGAAAGAGAGCTATGTGAAAAAAGTCCAAAGGTTATTTTCAGTATAATAGACATGTGCTATATAACTGACATGCCATATCCTGTTTGTCTGCAGTACTTACTTCTCTGCAGGCCTTGTAGTGGGGCCTATTTTCTCTGTGTATCTACAGAGGCTGCAAAGAGCCCATGGCAGCCCTGTAGTGCCCCAGGCAGTGTGCTGATCAGACCTCTTCCTCTCTTGCTGTGCTAAACTGTCATCTTGTACAGCTATGCGTTTTTGTATGCAGTGACATAAAACTGATTTTGGTCAATTAAGAAAGATCAAATGCTAGCCATGCCAATATAACTCAAAAGAAACACAACAATTGCGTCACCAGTACCAAAAAAAAAAAAAAAAAAAGAATCATCAGTGAATGGGTACTGGCAAGCCTTTCCTGGATAATCCAAAGCTGTAATGAAGGAATATAAAACAGCCATACAATTTTTTGTATAATACTCCTTATGGAAATAAAAGAGGACCAACGTGAGCAGTGGCCAGAGAGTGATTATGTGACGGAGAACAGCCACTCTTATGCTGGCACCTTCAGTATGCGGACCATCTGCATAAAGAGGCCTGGAAATGAGGATAACAATGCTAATCACTGCCATGGAGGCCTAACTGGTGTGGATGAATGGCCATCCCAAGCTCTAAACAAAGTGAGTAGTGCTCATCATACAATGTTTTTGTCTGGGCATGCCAGGTCCCCAAGCCTCCACCAGCCCCGCCCTTTTCCTGTGCACACTCCATCACTCAGTGGTAACATGTGTATGCCTTCCTGTCAATTCAGGAAGTGTTGGTTCATGTCCCAGACATATTATTGGACTAGGCAGAGGATACTTAGTAATTTCCTATTTCCTTATTTAGGCAATTGTTGTTGGCCATTCAAATTCATCATCACACTCCCAAAAAGGGGATCATCATCTGTTTCTTGTTTTAGTATTGATTGTTTCTTTCTTTCTAATACACAGTTTTTCATTCTAGAAAACTAGCATTTGCATCTTTTGAAGGTGTTCTTTTTGTGTCAACAAGCTCAAGGTGTTTTTATGAATGTTTATTTCTTAATGGAGCCTTAAGATGTTTCACAAAAAGGGGCTGTGACGTTCTGTAGCCCCTGGTCAAATCAGATAATCAAAACTAGTGATATTGTCTTGAGGATAAGATCAATTTAGTGCCACGTGTTTTTACATGACCAATCAATCAAAAGGCTGAATCAAATAAACAAGGATTTCAATTAGACAAACATGTCTGGGTAATTCTTTTATCCTTATAGAATAGGAAGAATAGATCGAAAATGACACATTTATGTGAGCAAGTAAAAGATTGTGCCAAGACAGTTTTTGGACACAGAGATGATTTTACTGACAAGGGAAGGCCCTTTCTCAACTTTTGGTCCTGATAGCTTCCAGCTGTAATGTGGGCTTGCTTTTTGCGGGTGTCCCACATGAGAATATGAATGAGACCAGCTGCCTGGCAGCTGGTCTTTCTTTTCCCCTAACGTTGGGTAACCAGTAAACCTCTGTGTTCCTATTATACTGGAAGTGCCTTTTGAGGTAACCTCAAAACCTGCCTTTTGGCTCCATTATCTTGCATAAGACAATATACAGTGCTGACCAAAAATTACAGGGAATAGTTAAAAAAGTAAAAAATAAGAAGTTTGCTATTCAAATCTTTTAGAAGCTAAGAATTCAAATGACAATTTTAGATTTACAACAGCTGTAACAGGTAACACCAGTATACACTGATTGACCACAAACCCCTGGCCTGATATGGTACTGGTCCCTTTCATACCACCAAAACAGTTGTGGCTTGATTGGTCATGAAAAGTAGACCTCTAAAGTGTCCTGTGGCACATGGACGTTGTCAATTGATTGTTTTGGCCTTGTGCAGTCGGGGGGGGTCGGCCTCTTTTCCATCCATTATGTCACATCCCATGAAAGCTGGATTGGATTGGGATCTGTGAAGTTTCTTGAAGTCTGCAACTAACTTTACCACAAACCGTAAATACATTTGAACTTCTCATTAAAAGTAGCTGCATAGCTCTTAAGGCCTTAAAAATAACATTATCCCTGTGTTGATTGCTCTGTAATGTAAGACTTTTGCATTTTATGTAATTTTTTGCAAAGTTTATAACTAGTAGAAATTTTAAAATAAGTAAATAATTGTCGTAGAAGAAATTTCAAAAATGTTTAAAAGTATGTCTACATTTCTTTATAACCCAGAGAACTGAGAAGACAGGCTTTTACTTTGCTTTGTTGAAAATGGGTATGCACTGCTCCAGTTTAACTTTCATGTGGAGCATGTTGGAAAGCACTTCATTCTAATGTGCTGTGGTTTTCAAAATTCAATCCGAAGAAAGAAATAGAAAGCTTGGACAACTGCATTACCGTCCAGCCTGCCAGCCTTGTTGAATATATGCTCAATCCTGCCTGCCAGAGTCTTAAAAGCTGAGCTGGCAGAGTGCAGGACTTGAAGTGACAAAAGCCGATAGCTGCGATTGTGATTTTAGGAAAGGAGAATGGATGCTTAAATGTAATTTTATACATTTACAAGGAGTTCATACTTTTCTCTATGAATCAATAATAAGCAGCATGTAGGGGCATACAGGGGGAGAAGATACAATTATCCACTCTGAAGTACCTCCCCTGTCAGTACAATGCGAATTAAAATCAACATGCTGTCAGGTGCAATGGTATTCATGTTTTCCCTTTGCTCCAGAAAGCCTCTCTTGGGGCAGACCAAACCATAGTAGCCTGGAAACAACGTATTTCCTATTGCAAAATTATGAACTTCCTCCTGGAAAATGAAAAGGAAATGTGTCTATTAATTTCAAGAATGTGTTATAAATACATGTGTTATGAAATAATGCAAAGCACATGTCTATATAAAGTCAGCATATTAGCTGACAATATAATAGGTTGAACAAAGACCTGCATTTTACTGCTCATTAGCTTGCATTTGTAATTGCAGTGCTAAGATTTCAACATAATGTTGCCGTTTAATTCAATAATACATATCTTGGAACACCAAGTTGGTTGTGCAACAGTATTTCCCTCTATCACACTCATAATTCATTACATTTGCTTTATCATTCATAAAGGATGCAGTCACTCTTAAGTATATCTAACAAATGCAGCTGTTTCTCAGATTGGCTCTCAGCATATTGTGGTTCCATGCTTCAGTTGGAAGGCTCAAGTCCCTCAGCATTGCATTTGGATATTGAGATATTTCATGCAATTATGAAAACCTCATTGCTCACATAAAACATCCATAAATTCAATCGCAGTTTGTCTTTAGGTTGTGTTGCACCACATCAATACTCCAGACATTTTTTCTTATTCAATGAGTTGTTTGATCGAAAAAAGAATAGTCAAGAATAATATCTAAGCAGAGATATACACAGGGGATGAAGGAGACTTCGTATCTGAGACACACTAGAGTGTATAAATAAATTAGTAAATCGGCTCCAACTGTATAATTGGGATACAATGATATTCCCTTATCTAAGCAATTCCCTGTAGTATTCATGGGATCCATACTCATTGATATGGACTTGCTTTGAGCCACGGAATAAATATGCCAATTTAAACAAAAAAAAAGTGAGGATTGCAAAATACCAATATATGTAAGTCTTTATCTTAAAATCAAAGTTGGTTTTAAAATTCAAAACTTTAAAATGTTGAGATGGAATTACATTTGACATAGGCCAACAATGTCCCTCGGTAATTGTCTGAAACAGAAAACACAGATTTTACACCAAATTATTGATTGTGCATATTCAGTTTCTGCAAGGTGATTAAATGGTTGTGACTTCTAATAAAATTAAGTGGATTAAATTTTATTTTGAACATGTAAAAGAGGAAATAAAATAGTCATACAAAAAATTATATTACACAACATTGAAAGCATAGCTCAACACTTGTTTGTCAAACACTATATGAATTGTTTTACACATACAAAAAGAAGTGGGAATAATTGCATACATGCTTTAACACTCCCCTTTTCCATAAATGTTTGTAGTTATTCTGCTTCCTTATAGATATGGACCTCAACAATAATCTTTAATTAATTTTTTTATTCAAATATATTGTTTCAATTTGAAATTATCTATGTATTACATAATACATTTTTGTTTCTATTTTTTATTGACATCTTAACTGGAAAAGCAGTCTTTACATTACCGCATAATTTTTTCTTTTTGACATAACATTTCTTTTGACATGCTTTAAATGATAGTGAGTACTCTAATGGAGAAACTGACGACTTGTTCCTAATTTCACATTGCATGCTCACTGTTTTATTTAGTATGGTGTGCTTGGCGTTGGGAGGGAGATATTGCCATTGTGCAAATGGTGTTACTGAGTGTTTGTACTCATCATTAAAGAGCCTGAAGAGGGCTACTAGTAGAAGTGGCCAATGTAGCCTCAAAATTATGACAGTAAAAATGACACTTGGTAATTTATATTGATGCTAGTAAATATGGGATGTCCATGTAGAAGTAATTAAATAAAAGAAAAACAAAGATTTCTCACTGGTCTCTTGGCTGCAAAGACCATGTGCTTGGTAGCCTAGTTAACTGCTGCTGCAACCTGGATCATTGTGTTGGATTACAGTTTGCCCTTGAACCACTTAAAATCGTTATCAATACAACTCGCTACCTTGTAGTTAGTTAGTTAGTCAGTTAGTCATTATGTTAGCTGAGCTTTATTCAGGAAATAATACTTAGTTTAGAATTTCTGGGATTGACTTGTTTGCAGTTAGTCTTTTTAATGCTGTAAGGATCACAAGTTATTAATTTGTTAATGTTTAACATTTAAATATTAACATTTTTTGAATATGAATAGAGAAACCTTTGGGAGTGATGTCGCTATTTTTATATGCACTTTTGTTTTCCTTAGACAATTTTAAATGTGGAGAAATTAAACCTAAACTAACAAAACTAACTAAAAGTACCCCATTTATTGGTAAGCATATTATAACAGTAAAGGGACAACAATAAAAAAATGGGACCCTATAGAGGATTTTCACTGTGTGATTCTCTCAATTGTAACCCATTTTCACAAATAAATAGAAGCAAAAATAGTTGATGTAATGCTATAGGATTTAACTGGCTCGAAATAATTGTATATGTGAAGTGTCATATATTCAATTTAGCGAAACATAATTGTAATTCTATATGTAACTAATGCAAAAGAAAATTGTTGGTGTTACAAAACACTTCTTAGCTAATCATTAAATTAAAAAATACATGTGTTTAAAATTGAGTTTAATTGAAAATGAATGATTCTACAGCTAATATTTTTTTCTATCCTCTCTTTTATACATTTGATCATTCCGTTAAATTGCTTCCTGTGCATTGTTTCATGTGTCGGAACACACAAAATTTGCATAAAATGGTGTAGCTAACAGTATGTTTGGAAGATGAGGAACTCACCCTTTTACAGCCATTTACTGCAAACCTTTTTTCCAAAGTGCTTCAAACGGAGCCATTATACAACTGAGGTGAAAATATTTGCTTTTATCACTTGTCTGTTTGAACACTGGCCCTATCCCCAGCCAGCAAAATGCTGTGTGTAGCAATTACAGTCATGCTTTGTGTGTCATCATTTCCAAATAATTTACCAGCTGCAATTAGCTGACTCCAGTTGTCATCCCAGTGCTTTGTGAACACTTTAAGATAGTAGTTGATGTATTAAAGGGACTAAAATAAAAGTCTTCATTAAAAATATATATGTACATATAGTCTATATGCATCACTGATGGTTGCACAGACCAAATGAAAATAAAAATGAACCACTCCTGAAAAATTAGAAAGAACATGTTTGACAGGCACCGTTTGGTTAGAACAAATGCAAGACATGAAAAATTGTTTGACACACTTTAATAAAGGCAAGTGGCGGCACCCCATCCTTTAGCATGTGGTAATGGCCTCTCGTTGTTAGATTCAATGGAAAAGGCTATTCATACTGTTATGTGATTGAAAAGAAAATTGAATCCTTTTGATGTTATAAATGTGTCTATTACCGCATTTGCACACAAAATTTCTATGGAAATTATAGAGAAAGGAGTGATTCTCTGGAGGAAATGTTTAGGAATGACATATTGAATTCTATTCCTGCCTGAATATCAATATAGTGTATGGGTTCTAGAACAACTTCAAAACTATATGGTTTTTCACTGGGCTGAAAAGCCAACATTACTCTACTATATACATGAAAAAAGTTAATGGTTAGATATTTTTTATGTTCTAATGAACTGCCTCTTCAGTTTACTGTTGAAGTTATGAGAAACTTTCCACGTTTTTTACATTATTTTTTTTGCTGCTACTGTTGGAGTTCAGAAAAGGTTCATAGGTGGGATGGGTCAAGCTGGCATCTGACATATGAAAAATTATTTCAAGGAAAAATAGTACTTGAGGGGGAGAAGGTCTGTGAGGCAAACCTTGTTTTTCCTGAAATTCACAGCAAGAATGGTAGAGTTATTCAGAACATATCAGTCATATACAGCATTGGGTATTAAGATGTAAACAGGATTTGTTTTTTATTCGGATTAAAGGCCATCTTTAACCAAGTATAGGCTCACTCAGCTTGCCCATTTCCATAAACTTTATTGCAGAGAATAAAATCCAGACTTTTACTGCTGATACTGATTTACTGATGGTTGGTTTTTCCATAGTCATCTATAGTTTGATTAAAATAAATTCAGAAGTCACTAAATAAGATGTGGGAAAACGTTATCTCAATGCCTGTATTGCTGGCTGACTTCAAAGTGCTGTCCTGTAATGATGTTCAGCCATTTTCAACTGGTTTGAGCTGGGGACCTGATTAGGCTAACCTTGTGATAATGCCTCCGCTGTTCTAAGGTTGTGATATGAGTAAACATAAGTTAGTTACAAAGCTACTAGCTCCACTACAAAACTCCACTACTACTAGCTCCACTACTATCTGAGCTACTGGTCCAAAATATTGATAACTGACAGCAGACAGCAGGAGATACCATCAATTCCTGGCCATTGTTTATGAAATGACTCTTTAACACAACAGTCACCCTTGTCATGGTCCGGTAGTTTTATGTGTCTGTCGGTTAGTGTCATTCTGTGTTTCCTGTTTTATCTTGAAGTTTTGGTTGTGTCTTAATCCCTATGTGCTGTTAAGTTTTATTCCCTCATTGCTTGCTCCTCATTGCTTGCTTCTCCTCCCTAATGTGTTTCAGCTGTGTCCAATTGTTCCCCCCTCCTTGTGTATTTAAGCTGTGTGTTCCTGTCCTCCTGTGCCAGATCGTCTTGTCAGTTTCCCGTGAGAGTTCCAGCAATATATTCCTTGTGAATTTCCTAGTGCATGATCTTGTTTGTCATTTAGTTTCTGAATTTTGCCTTTTTGGATTCGTACCTTTGCTCGCTAGTCTGATCTCCCGGTGTCGACCCATTTTCTGATTAAGCGGCTTTGATTAAGAACTTCCCGTTGAGTCTCTGCATAGTGAATCCTCCAGAGTCTGTACCTGATACCCTTATTGCTCTCATCTCGACTAGTGTCAGCATGTATCAGATATACTTCACGAATGAAGCCCCTGCACTGTGTCTCATCTGTGAATGGTAGCAGGTAGCGTTATTTGAAAGTTAACAGAGCTTGCTATTACTATTGCATGCTTTTGGTTGATCTATACAATTTAGTGACAATCTGTAAAAGTGCGGTCTTGCTACGCTCTGCACTTTAATTGGGAGTTGTGAGTGTTGCGCTCAGTGTGTAGATAAGTGTTGGCAGCCCTGTATCAGCTTTAAAAATATCAATTATGAACTTGTTCGTTCTGAAGTGATATTTTAAAAATACTGGAATCGAAGTGACAAATACTTCTTAAGACTTGTACATTTGTACTGAAGCTTTGTCCTTTATTGTGAATTGTTTCCCTTTTTTTGCTCTGGATGTTGCTAAAATGCACTGTTACTGGTGAGAGAGTCACAACCACAAGTTTGCAAACTAATGTTAAGTAAAAATCTATCCTGTTATATTGGTCTATCTTGTAACTTCTTCTGGAAAGGGTTTGAAGGTTTATATGGAAATAACTCTGAACTCCAGTTGTAAGTTAAAAGATGGAGAATTTTGGCTTTAAACACTTTTTCCATGCCCATGATCCCCTCTCGTTGTAGCAGCGCTGTCTGCTTGGACATGTGTGAGCAGAAACAGTTGCAAAGGTGCAGCCACCACACATGGATCACAAGCTGTGTGTGATAGCTGTCTGTGGTGTATTTGGGAAAGGAAGGAAAAGACAAATATACTTATGAATAATTATTCCGTAGATCACTGTTATAGTCACATGTATCTTTGGTTGTCGGTCACCAAAGGTTTTTAATTCTACTGATAGCTTTAGAGGGAAATTTTGGATTCATATCTGAATGTTGACTTGATTTTAAATCAGTCAGACATGAATGCACCATTTCAGATCTTGCAAATTGATTAGGCCATTGAATTGATTAAAAGATCTGAGTCTTGTTATTAAGAACAAAATGCTTTAATTTTACCCCTCTCTGATTAATTTCCTGGAGAAACTATTTCCCAGTGTCTGTAGTAGTGTGTGTAGAAGTATTAAGTCTCAAAATACTTACAGGACATACAAGAAATCTGTATTCAAGGTAGTGCACCTTATAATTTAACCCATCGTTGAGCACAAGCTGCTTTCTGATCACTACACCACAACATTATTCAATTGCCTTAATGAGTGCATTTAAAGACTATTCAGCTATGCTTATATTTGATGTTTTCGGGCCTGTTGTAAAACATTTTGAAGTCTCTGCAAATGGTTGTAATAGCTTTCTTTCAACATGGTGATAATGATTATGGATGTATTCAAATTAAATTAAATCTCAAAGACTGTAAAGCAAGTCAGTGTGACTAACTCAAGCGCATCAATCATTTTCCTGAAACTTGCAAGAACACTGTCAGTTCACTCTGAGGTACTTTTGATGTCGGACACAACGGAATAATAATTCCTCTAATTCAAAGTTACACTTTATACTTACATTTCATAAAATTTCAGTCTAGGATCAAAAAGATATGCCTGCATTATGCTCTGGAGCAATTCAATCCTGGTGTTTGAGGACTGATTTTCCCAGACTGTTCAGTAAATTGACAAGCAGGTGGCAGTTTGTTGTTTCTGCATTCATTATATTAAAAATATGCAGAATTTCCACCCCACAGGACATAAAACCTAAAAATCATGATTGAAAATTTGTATGTTGTGTAATAGAGAGGGGATGTAGACTGATTAATAATTTCAAATTAGATTTATGCACTAATTTGAGTTATTTCCTCATCATATCATTTGACTACAAGTAGTGAGATGCAAAAAAAAACTTTTAAGGCTGGACTGCAGATGGCACTGGATTTCTGTTTTTTTTTTCCAGATTAACACAGGAACGTTAAGGATTCTAAGCAAAGGAAGACAAGCGAGTGGTGAAAGTGGTCGATTTTGTTTACTTGATGGATGTGACCAAAGACAACGGGATAGTAATTTGCATGTAATTAACAAGACTGTGATTGAGTGGATACAGGAGTGGCATGCTGTGGTGTGTTGTTGCTGTGTCATGAAGTTGTTATCCGGTATGTGTGTGTGCGTGTAAAGGAAAGAGAAAATGTCTACTACACTGTATGTGTGTCTGTAACAGAGTGTAAAACAACCTCACTGGCTGCAGGTGTGAAAGTAGCCCAGACTGTCAACTCCACACACTCCCTCATCCTCTCTCACTTCCTCTCCCACTCATTTATTTTTCTTTCCCTCTGATTTGGTTTTACACTGCTGCACCCTACTAATTTGCATCTGCTCCTGACACCGTTTACCAGTCACAAGCAGCCCCTCCAACACACATACTGTCTTTCTCTCACACACACACACACACACACATTAAAGCTATCATCATTCAAGACTTGTCCTGTCTTTAGAGTGTGAGGCAGAAAAGATTAATATAACAACCTGTGTAAACTGGTGCACTTTATTGTGGAAAGGATTCCGTCAGAAATTATGATCTATATAACCTACTGTGAATGTATATAACATAATTAATGGTTTCTGTTAACAATTTTTTAATACAACTGTTAATGGGTTCTACTCCATTAGTGTATATATAAGGGCTTGTGAGAATTCTTTGTCTTTAATTCAGCCTGACTTAGTCTGCTGTGTGATGCGTGCATATTTGTCAGGAGTAGAGTTTCGAAACATATGTTCGGATTCATACGAAATGAATTCAAGCGTGGATGCACAAAGGAACTGATAATCAAATCTTTAATCCAATGAATTTATCCAAGCAGCAGACTGTGTTGAATATGTCAGGCGGCTGTGGTCATGGAGATGTGCTGCTGAGAGCTCTGTGATGAAGTTCAATTGAGACACAATGTGATAATTATAAACTTACTTGACAAACAAGGCAGGGTTCATTTATCCCAAGTATCATTCTTTTGAGGAACAGCCTGTTCTGTTAAGCACAACTTACTGGAGATGTATTTGCCCACTGGGTTTTGTAAAATAAATGCAACGCAACAAAACACTCATTTCTGCAAAGTAACTTAAGGTAACACAGAAGCAGTTTCATGTGCGTCATGTGCTGCTGTAATTCTCATAAGCCTTGTAGACACACAAAATGCCATGTAAAGGTTTAAGTTGTTTCACCTATTTAGAAAGAGGGACGCTTATTAGGCTGATTTTTACATTTTATTGCATTACAAATAATATATGTAATATATGGAGGAACTATACTCAGTCCTTAAAGAATTTCTACTTTAAAAAACTAAATAACCTTAAAATAACAGTACAGAATAGTCATAAACAATTGCAAGTCACAGGTCAGGCAAATGATGTCTTCTCATGAAAAAAGCCTGACCCTGTACAGCTCATACAATCATGCATTGATTTTCTAAAGAGTTCGTGTTAAATAAATTTAGCTACAGTAGCAGTACCAGGTGGTCAATCATTGTCCCATTCTCAAAGCCCTTGAGCACTGAGAAAGATGGCAGAAATAGTACATCATTGTTCTGTCTAATTACAGCATGTCACAGACAAGAGCCTATTTGCATTTTAAACAAGCACTTGCTCTGATTGAGGAACAATTGTTATATATTTCATTAAATCTGAGCCATGCAGAGGGCAGAAAACTGCCTCCAAACATTACAGCTAGAGGTGATGCTACCCACTAAACATCCAGTTTTATTCTAACATGTTTAATCTGCAGCTCAAAATATTCTTTAATATATGTTTGTTTTCATTTCTCTTACACTTATGCATACTTTAGTGATATTTTGCTCCCACCAACGATTAATTTAATTTCGCAGCCTTCTTCAAGGTCTTTTTTTTCTATCCTCCACTCTCAGTTCAAGCAAAAAGGAGAGAGGGTCTGTGGAGAAAGGGAGAGGAAGAAGAACTAAAACAAGTGCTAGAATCAAATACACTAACAGTTTTTGACTGCTTTTGCAATATTTTCTTAGAGTGGATTTGAAGCAGGGCTGGGCTGCTTCCTGCATATCTTACAGCCTCCTCAGTGTCTTTATCTACAATTCCACTTATTTACAGATCAGTGGAGGAACATCTGCTCCAACACTTGCCCCAAATCTAAGAAGTGATGTTTTGCAATATACCATTTAATATTTAATGCCGGAATTCAGTTCTCCTTCAAAACAGAAGAACTTTCATAGATAAGCTCCTTTTGATGACAACTAAACAACATCCAGTTGCCTGGAAATATACTGGAATTCAAGGAATAAACAAAACTGTGGCAAACAAACAACTACTGTAATGGTAAACATTGCAAAAGTTGACAATATCACTGCAACATAAAAGTAGCTGCACTGTTTTTTCTTAGTTATAAACAAGTCTTGAGCGCAGCTAATCAAGTGAAATGAGTCATAGCATTAGAATACACACACACACACACACACACACACACACACACACACACACAAAAAAAACTAAGTGAAGAAAAATGTCTTTTTTTAGTTTTATAGAAATTACTAGCAAGAGAAAGGTCATAAGTGCTCCAGTATTATCAGAATTCAACAGAAAAAGAACAAACTCGAAACGCACATGAATTGCAACATGTATAAGTCAAACTCAAAGCACCTGCCACACAAAGAGGTTCAACACAAACCATCTTGAGTGATCATTGTGAAGTAGATGGCTGCCATTGTTAGTGATCCATTTTGGTATCCTGACAGGCATGGGGAAGTGGTGATGCACCTACATCTGCTTATCTGTACAGCACTACATGCTGGCCTCAAGCCAGCACCCCCCACTTCAGCTACCACCAAATGCTACACATATTTGATTTAGAATACAGCATAATTCACTATCAGCTTAATTTCACTTACCTTCATGACATCTAGGCAAAGATTCTGTAGAACCACAGGTGTTCTGCATCAGTGTTATAATCACAATTCACTGATTATTTTTTATACTTTTTAAATACTTAAATCTGTAATCTTGGAGTGTTTAGTAGGAAGCAACTGGACTTCTTGTTTGAAGACGTTTCACCTCTCACCCAAAAGGCTTCTTCAGTTCTGAACTGAAGAAGATGAGAGGCGAAACATCTTCAAACAAGATCAGAAGTCCATTTGCTTCCCTACTAAACACTCCAAGATTAAAGTGACCTGGATGGCTGAGAACCTTCACGGTCAAATCTGTAATAGTAATAACAGATATAGTAAAAATAACTCTTGCAGGAAAGTTTTTCACACATCTGAACATCTGACGTGCAAAATGTCCATGTGAATAATATGTTTGTCCATGTTACAGGCATGAAAAAACCACCTTGCTCATAGCCTCTAAAATGTCATATGTGTGGTAGATAGGACAGGAATAAAAAAATCAGATTATTCATCCAAATGCTCTTAAGTGGGGGGAAAAACACACACCACACCACACTTAACATGCTACTAAAAAATATTTCAGCATTGTTGTGAATAATCAGCTAAACATCTCATGTTCAGAACCTTCCTGTAGACATAAAACTGCTTAACTACTGTTGTACAAAATTCAAGTTCCAAATTCCTAATAAGAAAAACATAGTAAAAAAAATAAAAAAAAGAGAAAACAAAGGAGAATAAGTTATTGAAGTGTTTGGTTTTATGCACCAAATGGTTTATGTAAGGGAACATTATGTTGTAATTTCTATGCATTTTTTTTCTTTCATTTTCCATATCATGACATATGATAATTATGCACTTGTTGGAAAACAAAAGGAAACTTAATTTTGATTAAGATTAAATGCTCCTTAAATATTAGCTGTATTCAGTAAATTGTCTGTTAACTGCTATATCTCTGCTTTGCTTTTTTAGCACCCCATTCCAAGAAACTCAAAAACATGTATGGTATAGTAACCTACTTTTTACACAGTTAACCAGTCAGGTCTAATGTTATTGTATGGTGTGAGTCAGGAGTTACGCCCTGACCAAACTGAAACAGTGAATAACGTCCTTACACCAAAGTCTGGAAGCGTGTATGGGTCTGTTTTTGTTGGATGCAATTCATGGAACTTATTTCATAACAACACACAGCCTGTGCATTGCACAGTGCACTGTTTCTTCTGCTAAATGTGAACGTTTTATACAATATTAAAAAGGTTTATCTATTCTGCAGCATTTGTGTTTGACAGAATATTTAGACTGCAGTCGATCAGTGCCAAAAACAATTACGTGTGTTGTCAAAAGCTTGTTTTTTGTTGACATTCTATCATGAACCTTCCCCCGTGCTGTTAAAATGTAATTTTGTTTTTGTGAGCCATTTTTTTACATGATATGTAAGGACCACAAGAACTCAATGAGGTGGTCTTGTATGGTTTTTTTTCTTGCGTTCAAATTAATTTTGACTCCCATCTTTCCTCCTGTTTGCTATTTTTCTGTAGACACTGGTCACAAAATGGCACTTTTTTGACTTTTTTTTTAATCTCTCTATTAGTAAATTTCCAGCTTGAATGACTGTTTTGTTTATTAGTTTATTAATTGTCTTTTGTAAAAAATTGGTTTTGTATTCATGTATTTTCCTCTATGATTGGGGAAAAAGATTTTGGGCATCTTAAATAGATGCCCAAAATCTTTTTATCTGCATCTTCCTTGTGAGGGCTATGCACAGAGAACAAGTCAGCCCCTTCTCCCTATACCTGCCCCTGCTTGGCCTTTCGGCATGTTTTAGTTGGCACAGCTTGTGTAGGACATCCATCATAGTTATGCTGCTCTTTGACTCTAGTTATGTAGAGGGAAAATAAAGTTTTAAGCAAATAGGAAAATTTAAACTAATGGATGGGCAATTCAGCAGAATACAGTTAAATACACAGTTTATCAGTTGTAAACAGGAGAGGCTTTTATTTTGAACAGACAGTAAGTTATATCTAACCAATAACCAACTTTCATTTTTCATATGTGTATTGTAATCACAGGTGTGCTACTGAGAATCAGTTATTTCTGTACCATACCCCTGGAAAACAATGTTGTCAAATTTGATAAGGAAAATGTTCATAACATCCTTGAGTAGACTCACCGAGTAGTTCAAAGTTTTGTTATTTTGACCTAACATACATACATCAGATGTGCTGGTTTATGTCTCATATGCCACTGAGCTGATACAGGCATGGCTCATTGCTGCAACACAGTTGTATTATAATATTTTCAACACATAATTATGAAAGGTATTTAATGATGAATGGCTGTGTGACATGTTACTACAAATAACCTTTTGGTCGCGATTAAACACACATACTTTATTACACTGTTTACAAGCAGCAAAGCCACTGACATTATTATTCCACAGTCTGTTATCGGACATAACTTCTCTCAAATGTCTGACTTAACCACGGGTTACCAACCCTGTACAGAAGTCGATGCTGAACACTGAAAACTCACACGGGTTCTTCACTTCTTGCACTCTCTCAGGCTCTCATCCCTCCACTGCAGTTTATTTTTTTGGAAGCAGAATATGAGTACTTCATATTGAAAAACTGAAAAACACAACAAATTTCATAGAACCAGTTCTTCCTAATAGCTGCCTCTCTGTGGCTCCAGTTTCTCAGTGAATACACATCGTCTTGCCTGCTTTCTGATTTTGAGTGATGTCATTGTCAAGTACCTCATGTTGCATTGACCGCTCCTAATCACACCTTATGTGTTGTTGGGACTCGCCATTCGGCATTGAAACAACACTGCTTGTTCTATCTGTCAATCATTGTCAGTCGGTTATACTTTCCTTGGGGTGTGGTTGTCTGTCAGGATGGTGTTGGTCACCTTGTTCACATGTAGCCCATCAAACCTTTCAGATTGATACCATACAAACCTGAGTCAACCTTCAATCTCTTTTTCTCCTCCCTTCTTATTTTAGTTCAGACTTGTTAAACTAGCCACGGATTGGCTGCTGGCCTTATATTGGCAATGGAGCTCACGATTCGAACAAAAACCCCAAATTTTTCTAGTTTCTATTTTTCAGAAAGTGCGATCAATATATTTTGCAGAAAAAGCTTCTTCCACAAAGGCATGAATATGTAAACTTTTGTTTTACACTGTCTTTGGAAAAAAAAAAAAAAAAACTTCAAATAGAGGATACATCAAACAGAGAAACAGAACACTTTGATCTCACTTTGAATGCAATGAAGTTACATTGCATTAAAATTTAAGAACTGGACCTGAAAATAGAATACTGTAGAGAAACTTGTATGGTAAAACAAAAAAAAAAAATAATGAATTGAAACGAATATTTTACACTAGTTTTGGAAACTTGGAAATCCACGTTTCTCTGGTTGATAAACTAAAGACAGTCATGCCCCAAGGTCTTGAGATGTACATTATGGCAGTAGATACATTCATGGAATCATGTTTGAATTGGTACTGCTACTTAAACTCAATGGTACCCTTTTGGTACTTGACTTAAATAAAAAAATATTTGTTAAAATGATAGAAATAAGATGTAACTCTTGAAATGAAGAAGCTGAAGAAACTGATTTTTTTTTTAACTATACTTTTTAAAAAGTAGTTTTTAATCAGTCTGCATAACTGGACTAAAATAAAGAAGGTAATGGATCAGCACAGCCTTGGTTAATGTAAGAAAATAGAAATTTAAATTTAGGTGTCAAATGGAAAAATAATTTTGGTTGTCACTCCTGATTTGTATACATATACTATAATATTTCTTTTTTAATATAAGGTTGATTTCAAGCGAAGGTTAAAGATTATGTTGTGTTGTTTTCTAATTTTACTTATTAGCATGTTCAAAAACAATTTTATGTGTCATAAAATTGAGTTTTGGCTATGCTACTAAAAATGCAAACCTGGCATCAGTGACCAAGAAAGAAAATTGGTTATCACGGTTATCATGTGGATGCAAAAATCACACAAAAACCTTTAAAGCACTGTCTTTAACACCTTAAAATGCCTTTATTGTCAAGGCATGGTCACGTTACACCTTAACAAACAAAAGGCTTGGTGCAATTAGATCAAGTTTTAGGAACTAAATATATTGTCATTAAGAATGTGTTATGTGTTACTAGTCCTTATGTGTCATTAAGAATATTTAAGGACACATAAGAACTAGTTGTAATCAAAAGTAAGCTTTTTTCTGCCTGCACATTAGGTTGTGGCCTAGAGAGTGTACAATTAAACAGTTTAAAGTGTAATTTAGTTTGTATACACTCTGTATAGAACAGCAACAAAAAAAGGAAAAACAGCAGCGGGCTACAGAAGCTGCAATGTTTTTTCTTACCTCTGCTGTTTACAGCAGGCATCAATATGTGCTGACAAATGACCATGGCCGTCATGACAGAATAATTTACCACTGATTAAACAGCAGGGCTCTTAACAGAGAGCCAAGGTTCATACAGTTAACACAACTCATCTTAATGCAAGCATATTTTATTACTTTACACGGGTCGCATGCCTCAGCTGCAAATACAAGTAAATACAGCTCTTTGTTCTGTCACATTTACATAGCATATAATGCAATTATAGTAACAAAACCAGCAGGGTAGTGAATATACTATAGATTAGATAAGATTAGATAGTTGCCTCATTTATCCTCAAATGCACAACAGTCATTATACATCAAACAGCTGAAAAATGCTAACATTACAAATACCACAAACAAAGAAATATCTAATATTTTCTGAAAAAATTGGATTTAAGAATTGTAAACTTAATACACTACACAGCACTTTTTAATCAATATTTTACTGCATTTTGATAGTATCAGTTTACTGATTAAAAGCGGATTTTGCTCTGTATTCTTATGTAATTCCGCTTTGTATTTAAGTGGCTTTGGGATCATTTTATATATGTGTGATATGTAAATTGCTTGGTGTTGAACAGGTACAGTATGATGTCAATCAAAATCAATCTTTCACTGCCTTGCTTCTGAGGTGAAAGGCAGGACATGCAGCCTAGCAGTATGAAGTTACAGATACAGCTGTTAACATATTTGAAATTTATTAAGTTTGGAGGTGGGTCTATATTTGGGGTGGGGATCTTTTCCATTAGGGGATGATTAAATAATAATAAGCTTGTGAATATTTACTGTGATATTACATTGAATGTAGCGTGTGACCCACTTTAGACTTTCACATTTGAAAAGGATAAACCCTTTGATAATACTTTGATTGCAGACACTATTTGACAGTCAGTTTTGGGCAATAAAATATGCTTCTCCCCTGTTTTTCCTCCCTCCTATCTTAGGTTCTGTTGAAGATGTGCTTGTGTAATGCCACTAGATGTGAGTTCTGACGTAAATGTGACTGAGTGATGTGTCATATAATCTCTTGGACATATCTAGAGGACATTATTCCAGGAGAGGATATGGGGGCTGCCTTATGAAACATTTATCTAGGAAGAGTAGCACAGCGAAGGCAGAGAGAGATGGAATGACAGAATGGAATGAGGTAGAGAGGGGAAAATAACAAGGAAAGTGTTTTTGTGTGTCGGTCTATATGTCGGTTTGGCAGGTAAAGATAGTAATACTATAGAAAACATGCATATTTTTCCCTCCGCAAACCTAATTTGCATTAAAAAGGAACTCTCCTATACCAAGTGGAATATAACAACATGCACACATCATGCACAGAGTTTTAAACATGTTCTTAGAGCTTAAGCAGGCTTTGAGTCTGATAACTCCTAACAAAAACCCTGAGGTTGAGCTCTAATATAAATTTTATAATCTGGCATGTTCTTCCAGTCTTCCAGCTTTCTTAGCAACAAATGCAACCCTGGACGTATTTTGTTACAGAGGTCCTTGTATAATAGTCATTGAGAAGAGGTGTTTAAGTGTGTAATAATGTAGTAAAAAGCTGAGTTCTTCAAATACTGCCATTGATTGTAGGCCTTTTAATACATAATCCTGTTGGTTTACACTGATATAATAGACAATAGAGATATTCTGATACCATTTTTCCAATCCCGATACCAAATCCAATACCTGGGCTTTGGATATTGGCCGATACCAATTCCAGATCTGATACCAGTGGGTTTTTATATGTATCTTGTCCATGGATTTTTTCACATTGCCTGCAGTATTGCACAAAACAACGTCATCGTTGGACATGGAGATGGTCCTCTATATCAGCATCTCCTGAATTTTTTTGGGTATTGACTTGCCATTATGTGACCCATGAAACTCGTTTGCCTGCAGCCCTGCACTTTGGAGGATAAATGTTGATGGTGACAGTGTCCACCCAGTTTGTAGTTAAAACAGTTCAACATAGAGCAAGAGGTCCAAATGTGAGTAGTAAAGCTGATTGCCTGCACGTCTTTCAGACTATGTGAAACGAGTTCCCTTACTGTCTAATAAATGAGAGGGGCTTGATTAATAAATGTAAGACCAAAAAGTTGCTCCGTGTTCTACAGCATGAAGAAAACAGATCCAGTGTAATCGTCTTCTTTGCAGCAGGCAAGTCATCCTTCAACATATCATCCACCTGAGTCCTCCTTGTCCAAAAGTAACGAGGAAGGCAGAAACGCTATGACTGGGAAATCAGCAAGTAACTTTATAGCTGTCTTATTTTTTCTCTTTACATTAACCTCTTCCCCTGGTGACCCTGGTGTGAGGATATCAAGAGTAAATCTGTTCACACGGGCAGAAAAAGGAAAAATGTCAAGGGAAAAGCAAGAGGAATGCCAAAGGGCCATCACTTATTTTATTAAAGGTTTACTCCCTTTTTCTACAGTGAAGGTAAGTTGGATTAAGTGGAAACATCAAGGTGGTAAAACATAAAAGTAAAGAATTGAGAACAGACCAGATAAAACACAGTTTGTTAAATTGGTTTATATAGATTTTTTTGAGTAATCTGCTTTTAGTCTGTAAAATGTCATGAAGCACAAAATAAAACCCCTTTTAACTGTCATGTGTAATGTAATTTTGTTAAAAAGGATTTAATAAAATAAGTACTGAAAAAAAATATTTTCCAGGAACTGGTATCAAAGTTTAGGTATCAGTATCATTACCTATATCGAAATATTTTGAATGATACCCAACCTTGGCAAACCACTGTGTAGAAAATAATAAAGCTACCACTGAGTCATAAAATGCTGAACTGCACACAGCGAAGGACCTCAGTATCTTCAGCATCAGTGTTAGTGTTTGTATTGACCAGGACCGTGAAATAAACCAATCTGGGCAAAAGACCATGGGAAAGATCCGCTCCTCATACCCTACACTCCCAGCCCACTTGGTTGTGTTGGCTGGCCTGCTGTAGTGCTCTAGCACTGTATCTTCAGTTGCTGACAGTTATCAGAGCCGACTGGGAGCCTGGTGGAGTGGCCTCTCTCAGACGGAGAAAAGCTGCTCCCACCCAGACGAGGTCATGCTGGCCTCTTGTCATTATCCTCTTAGCAGACAGGGGGGAAAAGCAGTCCTATCCAGCAGCCATTAGTGCCAGGCTGGGACCAATTACCACCAGGCAAAGGGCAAACAGTAAGCAAATGTGAATGAAGCCAGAAGGGTCAGCGCGGTCATACATAGCAAAGGTCAGTGTTGTCATAATTTCAAACAAGTTAAAGTTGTAAATAGCTCCCAAGAAAAATACATGAACATGAAGGGTTAAATTAATTACACATTTCCTGAGTGCAATAATGCTGTCCATTAGGCATCACATTGGCTGCAGAAAAGCATTATTGCCATTATATGACATGTCTTTCTTTAATCTTTTTATCAAAGCAGTTTGATGATAAATTGATAATGCATTCACTAATACATTTTAGATCAATATGGATATTTATTATTTGGATAAGGTTGATATTGTCCTTGAATCCATGGCAGTGTCATTGTAAATATAAAGTAAACATCCTGAACTACTTAGAAATATCCTTTACCCAGCACAAGTGATACTGCTGGCTTCTAATACACATAACATATTTTTATCCAGCCTTCTTTGAGAGTTCTGCAGAGCCTTTGGTCTGTGTGCAGCATTCCAGCTCTCCAAAGGTTTTTCTATGTGATGTCCAAGTGCACTTGTTTTTTTTTTTTTTACATTAAAAACAAATGAAAATATGTTCCGTTTAACATGCAGTACTTAAGGTCACTGAGGAAGCAGATTTCGATCTTTTTTTATACACAAGGAACCTTGTCCCTTGTTCATACTACAACTATAATGAAGTGGGAAGAAAATCTTAAACCCATTCACATCTTATGGAAAGAATCTAGCTAACCCCTCTAAACCTGTCAACAGTGATGTGTTGTCACTTACAGGTTGTTTAGTTTGCATGTTTCCTAGGTTTTTGTCGTTCTGTCTTCCAAGTGCATGCTTGTATTTCTAAGATAAATAAAGACCAATGGCCAGCCACCTAAAATTTGCAGTTTTAAGACAGAGACCCTGTCCAAAATTGGTGGGATTACCCTGAGTCAATCAGACTTGTGTCTTAAAAAAACACTTGTGATCCAACTTTACTTTATCACTCCATATGCAAATTAACTTCATGAAAAAAGCATAAAAAAGAAATTTACAAAAAAGGTTGTTTCTCTTAATGCTACAATATTTGAGTTTGTCAATAAAATGTGTATAAATGTTTAGTTTAAATAGTAAAAACTGTTTAAAACAGTGTGTTCAACAGCTGCTCTGTGCTGAAAGGTTGAGCAGCAGACAGGCTTGTACAGTGATGCCCAGATAAACTGACACTTTACAAGGAAAGAAACAACTCAATATCTTGCATTTAAATGCAAATTCATAAGAAGTCACAGAACATTTAGGTTTCGTTGTAGACATTTTGAAAAGTCTCCCCTGGCTCTGAAACTCATGGTTTTTAAGGGAGTCTGGGGATTTTGTAGTCACGATTTCAGTTGAAACAAACTGTGTTTACAAACATCGACTGCTTACTTTTGCAGTTAAGAGTCCAAACACACCTGACTTACTCTCCTGCCAAATGTGTTTCGAGCGATTGGATCATAAAACGCGTCTTCAGTGCCTCACCTGTACATACAGCTGTGTCCGTTTGTGATTAGATCACAGTACGGATGTTAATATTAGGTCTGAAAAGGCTCTAAAATACTGTGTACACGTTGTTTTCCTCACAATAATCAAACAGAGGAAGGCTTTCTTAAATAGATCTTAGTCTTCCACACTTACACATTAATACCGGTAACTCTTCATACTATATAGTTATATACAGTATTTGTAGATTTGACTTGAAAATTCAAGTCTACTTTTTTAATTTAGAAAAATCCTAAAATTCAGGGACTGTCCTTGAACAAGACCAGTGGTTATTTTTACCCCTCATGATATCATTAAGTTGTTACAAAGGCGATTGTAAACTGTAGAACAGTGTAGAATTCATGTAACAGTTTGAATTACAAAACAGAAAAGGATAAGATAGAGAACAGAGGGATGACTAGTAAACCAATCATTCAATAAATATATCTGCACTTACGTAACAAAACACAGTGAGCATGCTTAAATATTGTTGCTTCTTTTTTTTTTTTATTTTATGAATACCAGTAGTTCAACTGGAATGTCAATTGGAATTGCTGTTAATTTAATTACATTAAAAATATAAAAAATGTGTGCTGACCCTATTAATTTGTAAAATAAAGGCAACACTGAAATAAACAAATTTTAAAGGCAAAACACACAAAATAAACATAGTATTGTAATCAAATTGTGCTTAAAATGATTTATTTGACTGATGAAATCAAAAAAGTTGGTAAAACTATTCTTAGTGATACAATCATTTGCCTGCACATTATTCTTTGATCATGCACTGAATTCATGTTCGTATAAAATGTGTATTTCAAAAGCAGTGTTTGCATAGTATAGCATAGTATTTGCATAAGCATCATTTATCCAGCAGAATTGGTTTGATGGGTTAAGGTAAGCAGGGTTAATCGTCTAAATATGACAGTCTGCCCCCGTCAGTTTGGATGAAGGAAAAAAAAGTGAAGAAAGTACTTAAAGATTAGATGGGTAACGAGAAATTTTCACACACACCCTCTACTCAGTATTTTCATGCCACACAGGGGTGATCAGCTGGAGGAAATCAAGCCCCTCTCTAAATTTCCTCTCAACTGATTAAGATAAACTGCTTTTCAGCCATGGTTACCCCCCCAACCAATCAATTAAAGTAATCAATTAAAGGCCTGCCGGCTGAGCCTTTGGTAATTGAGGGTTGAATAAACACAGGCTGCTGATACTGATGATAAAGTCGTAACAAAACCATGGGCATGAAAAAGGGCTTGAAAAATATCATGTCTGGGATTTTGGCTAGTCTCAAGTGTAAGATATCTAAGGAAATCTGTGTTATTTTTTTTTCTTTTCATACCCAGTGCAGTCCTGACTGTTTATCAGATTCTGCCCTAGGATGTTAAATATTGAATAAGATCATCAGCCAGGGCTTTCCAACTGGCTGTGGCTACTACTTGGAAAAAAAGTGGCAGTAGAATTTAAATATGGCACTGTGTTCCAGCATGTCCTCCAAAGAGGCTTGTTCACCCTCAGAGGAGGGTGAAAGAGACTCTTTGGACATACTTGGCCTCTCCCCTACTTCAGGTCCAAGAGGTGAGGAGGCTGCCTGTACTTCAGAGATCTTAAAATATAGCCACAAAGGACTCACTGACTGAGTCACATTCACTTGAATATGCATTTTCATCAGCCTTCTATTCAATTAAATTTTGATTTGGCGACACATCAAACTTGGCAAACCAAGATAAAAAAAATTGTTAGGTTATGGAACAGAAATGTCAACACAAAAATAGTGAGAGAATATTTGAAAGTCAGATAATTTTCCTTGATGCGATAATTCTTTCCTCTGCAGTTTTTAACCACTATCCTGCCCATTTGGTTTGAATGGGTGCATGAATTTTATTGAGATTTGGTGACTGTAAAAATAAAACTTCCTTCCCTCTCCTTTTGTTTTTTTTTGGATTGCTGACTTCCAGGTCTCTACATGAGACATTAGGTGATAGGTCATCAATCTGCTTATTTACAAGGTCAGTATTTTACGAGTGTGGAGATTCACAACATCAGTCTCAATGTTAGGATGACTCACAGCCTGGCCTGACCAAAGTGCACATCTTTCAAATTTTTAACATTATTTGTTTAACTGCAATATAGAAATAAGTTCACACACACACAAAAAAAATAAATATTGAACTCGACTGACTCTAAAAGTCAGAGGAAAAAGTCTTTCCAATCTTTTTCCAAGGTGTTAATCACACTAATACTCTTATGTTAGTGCATGGAGAAAAAAATGCTATGCCTGCTTCAGCTCATTATTTAACAGCCACATAACATAATTTAACATTTCTTTTGTGTTCAGGGACACCATGGCAATTAGTTAACAAGTGGGTCATCCATTAACCAGGCCCATGGCCCTGGGAGAGATATAGTATAAGCCTCCAGGGCAACACTCAACAATTCTCTGTAATAGAATGGTTAAGAGAGAGTCCATTAGTAAACATTTAGGAAATCAGTGGGATGGCAGGTCTCCATGGGTAATTATATTACTGGTTATTTACAACAAACACACTCTGTGCATGCTATTGCATATAATTCCTTTGTCTTTTTTTATTATGTTTTACATAACACATTAATGATCCAGGAGGTCATAAATAGAAGTTAGTTGCCTCTTAGATTGAGGCTGATGGTGAATAAACCCCCAAGCCCACGAACAGCTGAAACATTCTCACCTCCACATTTTTGAATGACATGAATAATAAAAGCCTGTTGATTTTCCATAGTAATTATATGAGTGTGCAGTTAGGAGGATTTTGATTTGTCCATAGAGGAGCCCTCCTCCAAGCCTAAAAGACTGGCGTGTGCTTCCTTCTATTGACGTACTCCTTAACTGTGATTCCACTCTCTCAGTCCCAAATGGTACAAATAGATATAGACAAAGACTGGGCTGTGCTGGTGGACCTTGATCTCAACAGGGATTTTATAGACAGCCCTTTGAAATAGTTTACTTTAGAATAAATACTTTATGCAGCGTTGTTTTTCTGATGAAATAATTAATTGAACACACTAACATTTGTAATAGCTAACCAGCCCCTCACAACGGTGTTAGAGTAAGACTCAAGGTTGATCAATAGAAGCCTTAGGGGTTTTATTTTCTGTTCCTTGATCAAGGCTGTCAGATTAGTATAGGTACAGTGTAAATAAGACTACTCCTCAAGTATAGGCGGCGTCTCCGCAGCACAGGTTGAAGCATTGCTCCCTCATTAATATGATTAGGAAAACAGCCTTCGGGCAGTGAGGATGCAGAGCAGCCCACACAGACGCTCAGTGGATACCGACAAGGGTGCAGCAGCACAATGGCAACGTCAGTTTGTTTTTCATGGGGGTTATTTTACAAATGAAGTAATCTGAGCAGAATTCATAAACAATTCCGCAAAAAAGATCAACATGTCTGTGACTGTGGGCCCCATGAGAATTTATTCCTTTACAGGCAGAATTGGTGGATATTTTTTGATCTGTAATGGAATTAAATTAGAACAGGGTAAAGCATTTAAAACTCTTAAATCTTTAAAATTAAGTAAAATTAGTTTAGAGAAGCTATTGGTTTTGTGCTTTATTTTGTTTTCAAAAACGTTTTATTTAATTTGTTCCGACCTTTGTCACTGCAAATCTCTGTCTCTGTTTCCCTCTGTTCAAGTCAATCAAGTGAATCTGTTTCACGGCATTCGCTGAAATTTGACATGTTGTGAGGTCTATGTCTTATCAGTTTCAGGGTGTGAAATGTGGATATTAGGCACATTTCTTCCATGCTCTGAATGTTGATTTATTTTGGTTTCATTTGCTTTATTAATTCATAAATAAAAATCAATTTGTATAGTGTGTGTGTGTGTGTGTGTGTGTGTGTGT
>KV751315.1:9211070-9260584 GCA_001698575.1 Mola mola
ATTTCTTATCAGATTTGAAATGCATTTAAATTTTGGGAATCATCGGGCAGGGTTTTTGCATTTCTTTTTTTTTCCCACAGTGGCTGTCACCATGTGAGTAATTATCAATGGTCTGTGTCATAAGCCAGGAAATATAGTGACACTTCTACTGATCTGTTCATCTTTAGGTGCCAATGACATCTCCCTCACGGCTTCAGAAACCAGTTGTCACCACTTCAAACCAACAGTGTTCCATATTCAGCAAAATAGGTGAGAATGAAAATTGGCTTTACTGCTTTACATGGCATATTCACCTCCTTGTTAATGATAAGCATAATTTTTGGTATTTCAAGGATAATATTTAAATTACTATTAATTTCCATAATTCGTGTGTAAATATAATAACAATACAATAGTAATTTGGATTGTATTTTTAGTCTTATACTGAAGTATCTGTTTTAATGGTACTTTCTTAAGTATAAAACTGTAAAGGGAAAAAAAAATACATTTCATCATATTGGTGAACTTGTATCCTCTTGTATTAGAAAAGTATTATTTTGAGCTATCTTGTTTTATCTTACAATAGCTCGGTTTTAAATAACTCACCTAACTCAATACACCAGTTTTCATGTCTCACATAAGAGCTTACAGTTTATGCTTTGAATTCTGAATTGACTGAAGGACAAGTGTATGAATTTAAATAATAATGTTAAATAATGTTTTAAGTTTAATATCCTTTTTCTTTATGAAGATACATATATTGTTTTTGCTGTTTTTAAAAAGCATTCCTATAGAACATGTTTAACATGTTGTGGTTGTGGTTTCCTCTGTTTTTCTGCCTTTATAAGCTACCTAAAAGCTTAACCATGCAGATGAAATCTGTTTGCATGCAACTGGCTAAGATGGGGCTGTTGGTTATATATCTAGTACCATAGACAGCCAGTAGATGGTACTCTACTGTGGGGTTAAGCTGGAAAATGGTAGTGTATGCTGTTAGTGTAGCAAAAAGAGAAGTTTACTCTGAATCATATTGGCTATTACAAGGACATTAAATAAAGCATATTTAAAGGGACTCTTAGAGAACTGCTGCAATTCTCTACAGTGCATATTTGCAGTTGTATATTGGAAAACTTAAAAAAAGTGACACCATAAATTGAAGTTGAGAGCGAGTTATGTAAAAGTAATTGTGGGTTTAATTACTCATGCTCGTCCAGTGTAGTGTGTAACAGGATGTGACAGGTGGCACATGGCTGGCACCCTTCATGGCCCTGTCAGCAAGAATGTTTGGTGAGTGATGGAAAAACCAGATTATTCCTGTCAAAAAGCCAGCAACAATGCAGCTTGATGCTTTGTTTCCCCGTTTCAAAGGCATTTGTTCTTTGATAAGGTACCGGAAACAGTTAGCGACATGCTGGTGGGAACCTGTGGAAAAGAATACACTTTCTATCAATTGTGTTTTCCTTATCCCCTGGTCGCATTTGCAGGGTGTGGGAATAGGCAGTATTCTGGGCACTGCTGCTCTGAGATAGCATTCACAGACCAGAGCACAAGAACAGGCTGAGGCATTCAGCCTGGGGAACCAGGGGCCCTACGCTTCAGAATTGTACACAGGGATGGACAATGTACCCTATCTTTGGTCTGGACACAAAGAACCAAGGAAAAATTTTATTGTAAGGTTTGGCAAGTCTGCTTTGCAGACTGTCTATCTTTCTAGCTTGCTCTATCTCTCTGTTTACTTGCTGCTGTCCTGTTGCAGCAGTTTCTTTAATTGTGTATTATTTTACAGTTTATTATGTTCAATAATGACAGATATGTACCTACTGCTCTTTCTCACTCTTTGTCTCTCTTCCACTCAGTCCCATCTCAATATACACACTTTTTTCTTGATATTCTCTTTTTTTAATTGAAACCCTATCCAGTTTCTGTCTGCGTACACATACTCTACTAAAATAGTGAAAGTCTGGCAAAAAGACATCTTAACTGTGAAATTCTTGGCTTTTTTCAAACTCTATCAAATAGTCCAAACAAATGCTTATAAAGCATGTCTGCTATGGAAGGAGAAGTAAAAAATTGTTGTCAGTATTAATATAATTGTTTATGTCAAATACTTGGAATTTCCACGTGCTTAAAGTCTTCACTCATTTGTGATTCATTCAATGCTGGAGCTCATCAGACGATGTGAAGGCTAAGCGTTTTTAATAGTAGCTGGACCCACTGCTGCCTCCCACAGAGCCACCACATTGCATTGGGTAAATTAGTATTATGATTTTAAGGGATAAATACCCGTTCCACCTAATTAATACACCACATCACAGGGGGATATGACACCATGAGCCCAATAGATCAAGGGCCACAGATCAAAGGCACCACCACTGTTAGAATCCTACACAGGCAAGAAGAAGGTTTCTTGTTTATTTTTATCTACAGATGGCCTGTGAACTAATGACTAAAGAATACAGCAATATACGCAAATTTCTTTTTATTATTTATTGGCTGAATGATGTTACATTGCTGGTACACGAATAAGCATGTATAATTGGCATTGGTTTAAAAAGTCGAGACTGCAATTTTACGGCTTGTTGAAATTCCTTTCTAAGAACAACATTTTGTCATTACCATAATGTAGGATTTATAGTGTATGCTTTGATTTAAACTGAGATTTGTAGTTCAGCTGCTTATGATCAATATAAAAACTGAGGTCTGATCAATATGTTAACAAGAAAGCCCTGCATTTAAAAATGTTTTGTGGCTTGCACTCTGAGCTGATAATAAATTGATTGTTTTATCCCGCCTACAGAAGTTAGCCAAAAGAATAGTAAAGAGAACAATTGACAGTTGTCTGCCCTGTGATTCAATTAAAAAAAACGACAACAAACAAAAAGACTTTTCTCTATAAAATGAATAATTTTTTGAGGAAATTTGTGTTTTCTTAAAATATCCAGGACCTTTGTAAAATTATTTTGTTTGTCTCATCCTGGACTGATGATGATGAGCTTTATTTCTAGCTTGCTTTTTATGATAGCTTTTTTAGTCTTTATCTCTTAGTGTATGGATTTTGGAGAATGTTGGAGTAGAACTTAATGTATCATTTTGTAATATTATCAAAATGATATTTTCATTTGTGAATAATTACCTGAAACTTAGAATGAACTTTCATCTACAAAAGGAGCAACTCTTCTTCCACAGCATCTGCCATGTTGTACTGCCATATTTCTACAATAGACCATGACAGACAAATTAAACTCCGGCTCGTGAAAGGGGCCTTTCACTTTTTGTCAACGGTCTGGGAGAGAGAGAGGAGTTAATTTGGTTTCAATCTAAATTCAAACAGGATCTTCAATACACTAAAATGTAAATAGAATAATTCAAATTTGACCTGTAAATGATCCAAATTAACATTGTGAAATTGCTGTGACATCTTGTTATGGTTCATAATATTGAGAATACTGCAGACACAGACCATCCCCAACTTGACATAAGAAAAAAGCTCGCTGGGGCCCTTTTTTAACACACTGGCTGCGCTGTAAAAAAATGTCCATGTTCTACCAAATTTACCACATATTCACTGTTTACTGATGGCTGTTACACATGTGGTTTTTGCTTATGCTCCCCTCATCCACTTAAATCATTTGTGGTCCCCAGGCTTTCTTTTGACATGAATGGCGTTGGTGCTGCTGTTGCCAAATACATTTTTCCAGCACAGGCATTTGTATGAAATAATAATGACCATTTCAGACATTTATATTTCCTGCTTTTGACTGTCATCTCTCCTTTTCTTTCTCTCAACCACAATATCCTAAACCTCTTATGCGTCTCCATCATGAATTCATTTGTAGTTTGTTGCCATAGTTTTCCTTGTTTTAAGGTTATTATTTATGTTCTGTTTTTTTTGGTACATATGTTGGATTGCAGCGGTGGGAGAATGACTAATAAACTTTCAAGAACTAAATTTTAAACATTGTTCTAATTCATAATGATATGCTAACCAAGATCCAACGACACTGCCTCTTACAAACCTGGGCTATGTACCTCTTGTCTAGGGATATGCTCCCCAATGTCAGGGATCCTGGGCTGACTGGACTGACGGGCTTGGGACCGCAGTCTTGTCCTTGATAATTCATATAACAGTCTCAAGAACTTTATTAATATACTATTACATTACAATTCCCTTTATCATATAAATGCAGTGTTTACATTCATTTTTTTGTATCTATGAAACCATTCTGCGGAATTCTCTTCAGGAAGCAGATTTCATCGATCTTCATAGCCCAGTGCTTTTGCAAGTTTAAATCTCAAAATGCCGCTTGATACATTCTCTATAATTTATTAAAGGTAGCATTGTGAACATTCCCTCTTCTGTCAGACTACATCAGTGTAAATGATGTACACGTGTCTTGTGGCATGGAATCCTTTTTAGAGAGGTGCTATTTGTTTTGTCGCTTTTCCTTTGTGTCGGGAAGCCTACAGTCTCAGCAGAGTGTGGATGTCACAAAGTATTAGAAAGTATGAGATTCAGGATGTTTCATTTAATCTCCTTGACTTCCCCATTTACCAGAGGAGCCAAGCAGCAGCTGAGGGAGCCCCAGCATCCTGTAGAACAAAGCTGACTGACATGATGTTTGCCTGAGGGGTCTGCACTCAGTCTCTCACAGGCATAGTCTGCGAGCATGTAAAACAATGAAAAAGCTGACAGATACACTAAGCTGCAGTCTCTTTGAATGACAACAGTGTATTAGAGGAGCAGTGGTGGCCCTGGTCTGGGACTTAGTACAAACAGCTTTGCGGGTAGACAGAAGGCTCTATCAGAGCAATTGGTTAGAGCCTCTGAGGTGACTCTGTTGTTGTTTATTGTCGTGCTGGACTAGTGCAAAATGATTACATTGTATAGCGACAGTGTTATGTCATAAAAGTACCACAGAACTGTGGAGAGAATAGCTGCCTGCCTACATAAAGGTGGTGTATCTTCCATTTCTGAAAAGGTAGCGGGTAAAGCACAGTGGTCACTGTGATTACTTCAAGTGCCTCTGTGGCCTGGGGTTAAATAGGAACAGATGTCTTCTCAAACAGAGGAGTTACTGACTACCCTCAGCGCTATACCTCTCTTAAGCACCCCATGTTTTCTCCTGTCATATAATAGTGATCTATAGCAAGAAGACACGTTTGACCCAAACGGGACCTGTGACCCAAAAGGCTATAGAAATTATAATCAAGGGAGTTCTTTAGATTGACCTGATTTGATGCTCAACTGATGGAAAGACTCCACAGCTCTGTGTCAGTTCCGAGATGACCTTTTCCTGTTTACTTCCAGCTTTGGAATCCGGTTACGACTACTAAGAAGTTGTGTGATTGAGATTCCGATGACCACTTTTAGAGGAACAACAAAAAAAAAAACATGTTCAAGGATGGAAGATTACATCATTAGTTTCCAAAAAGGTACATGAAAAAGTAAACTTTACACAGTTCAAAGAAGCCGAGTATATTCTCAAAGTGCCTTGCCCAAGTGTCACACAAACACATGCAGAAACACACTGTCCCATGGGTGTGCAGGTAAAGAGGCCCACTTGATAGGGTCATATAACTCAGCCTTTGGCTTTTCTGCCCATCCTCCTGTGCATCTCTTGGGTACACAAGACACTTCGGCATCGACCACTTCTCTCATTAGCACGTGCCAGGCTGCTAGTTGTTGTGGCTGAATCCAGGGCATGTCAGGAGCCATGTCTAGGAGCCACTTGAAATGACAAGATGAGAATGAAGGCCAGGGGTTGGCATATGTTGCTGATTAGCAGTCAAGTTTATAGGGGTCCTCTAACCACAGAACATAATCAGACCTACTCTACGCATCCTGCCCACTGAGCATCATCTCACCCATGCTGATTGTCCCAAATCCCATAAATCCTTCTGATAAAGAAATTGTAAGCCGTTATTTTAAACTTTTGCTGCAAGAGGAAACTCTAAAGTTGTGTGTCTTTTAAACTAAGTCTTACTAGGCTGATACAAGCATGCGTTTGATGATTTTCTCGTAAACAGGTCTTTTGGAATTAATGAAAATGAAAATCATGTTCTCAGGCTTACCCTGAGGACCTTGTCAAATGTTGATGGATTTCTGTGTGTACTGACAAGTAAAAACTAATATCTCAAAAAGAAGGAATCTCACACACACACACAAAACAACTATTCTACATATTAATGAGTGGTTTCAAACAGTCTAATGCTGCACTGGATGCACCTCCCTGCCCACCAGGCACAGAGCACAACTCCCCTCAAACAAAACTTTCAGTGCCACAGTCGAAACAGCAACATCTGGCTCCTCGTGTAGGCGCTTATTAGGATCAAATTAAGTAGAAATGAATGGGATGATACATGACAGGGTGCAGATGTTCAAAGCCGTGGTGTGAAAATCCGAGGGCAGAAAACAACTTAATGAATTCTGCTTCTTACAGCAGGGGTGAGGCTTTGGGTTCACAGGTTAAAAAAAGGGCTAATTAAATTTTGAAGCAGACATACAAGGAAATAAATGTTTTTTGCTTGTCGCTCTGCATATTTCCCCATGGCACGTTTAGGGACAGTGCTATGATTTGCTGTTTATTGAGCAACATAGTGAAGTGTAAGTGAGTGGTTTGCTCTTTTCTGATTTATGAACAGACATCTCTGGTGAAGTGCCTTACATATCAGATGAACTGGCAAACCAGATTATTATCAGAAAATACTGACATCAATGCTGTTGTTAGTTTTCTTTACAATGGGTTGGAAATGTTTGAATTTATTGCATTTGTTTGATAATAAATTTAATGACATACACATATTAATAAATTGATAATTATTAGTTATTAGTTTTATATATGTGACCATTTATGTCACTTTTAAGTACTGTTGCAGCTTTTCCCTCTGTCCACATACACATGAACTTTATCATAACTATGAACCAACTCTGCCAGGTAGATATGCCGGGGCTCGCAATGGGCTGCCTCAGCCAATAGCCGGTTTCTTTAGATCATTAAAAGTGAACCAAAGAGGGAAAACTCAGTTAAATATAAATTATGTCATCGCACATTTAAATTTGACTTTTAGCAGGCTAGTAGTTACCTCGATAGTTACCTCATTGTTAAATCAGAGTTCTCTTAATTACATCCTTGAGAACTATTATTTTAGTTTATTTTCCTTTTTTGGCATGGGGCTGCTTCTCTTCTAAATCACAGAATTTCCCCTTCCTCATTAATGCCTCCTCAGCCTGGAAACTGAGCTCTAAAACTGCACAGGGCCAAATCTAATTTACACATTTTCACCAGTATAATATTTAAGGATGTTTTTGCACCACTCCATTTAAAAATTTTCTGTCTGTGTGTTAAGGTAGGGTTTTCTTATCTGAGCTTATCTCATCAGAATTTTTCTTTGAAAACTGTGAATGGAAAATTAACAGCGTGACTAACAACCTATGTAAACTTTGTTTCTCATATTCAGTAGTTTTTTGTGGGGTCACAAAATGTCAGGTCAAATTTGAATGATATTGAAGGAAATCCCAATATGAAAAACTTTCCATGTATGTATGATTCTGTAAAAAAAAATGTGTCTTTTATATGGACACCTCTCTTGATTCAGAACACAGTTACACTGTCTTGACCTGAGCATAATGCAAAGCAAAAACCAGGCTGTGTCCATTGCCTTTCTATTGCTGACATCTAGAGGGAGCGATTCTTTATACAATTTTAAATAGAGGGTAGGTGAGTTATTTCTTTGGCTGTGTTTAACACGATTGTGTTTAATATCGAGCACCCTTTAAAAACACTTCTCCCTTCCCTCCACTGGAGATGTACCATACTTTGTTCCAACAACTAAACTCACAGTTTTGGTCATTCACAGCTTAGAAAAATACTCCTTTTTCTAATTGTCTAATTTTTGTATTATTATATATATATATAGCAGGAAATTCAGAGATCTAGAGGAAATTCAGAACTTTAAAATTGGCCTTATTGTTTTAGTTTATACAGAGATGTCATGTGCAAATGTAAATATTAATGATGTACAGACTTGCACACTCAATCTTTCTTGGTTGGTACTTTCAACAGGAAACTGACAGTATTATGTGACACCATGGAATGTTCTGGAGAGCTGCAGACTAAAAGCATTGAGCTACACCCAACAACAATACCTCCTTTTGTCCAGCCTTTCCCTCAGAATCTCAGCTCCCTGCTCAAACACAGGTATGGTGTTCTGCAAGGTACATGCTATTTTTTTTCAACATACATAATTAAAACGAATGAAGTCAGTGTTTCTTAGCACAAACCTTAGTATTCCAGGGAATTACACAGTTCTCTTTATACAGGGATTTACTAGAACAGAATGACACTGTACTGTACTCCTAAGTATCGTAAACTGGAAAATGGTAAATGAGAGGGTATATATATTTAAGTGTAAGAAAGTATGGAAAAATGGTAATTCCAGTAAGATGCTTTGTTGTGTCCTCCATAATGTCACTATTAATTGGAAAAATCAGCCACTTTGTTGTTCAGAGTGGCTGCTTTTTCACAGCAACCACTTAAAATGGGAACATAAGACAACATAGACACAAAATCACTTATTTATGTCTGTGATTTTAAAGTCAGCACTAACATTAGGTAAAACATATTTTGAGACACATTGATAGCAAGTCTAATTATATTTAAAAGTGGTCACTGTGAACAACTAATTTCCTGCAATTAAGCATTAGTTTGTAGTAGATTCTAATTTTAACACAGGCCACATTTAGATGACAGTGGGCCCCACCAAAAGTGGGGAAAGTTTTTTTTTTGTTTTTTTTTTTTGCATTTAAGAAAAAAAAGGATCTCCACTCACACTGCAGTGTTGTGATAATAAGCTAAAAAAACAACAAAAAGTGTGGTTACTGCTTGATATTGTGAGCCTTACATAACTTAGTGACACTACTTCGGTTTGTAGTGTCATTTTGAAATAAATTCTCAATCTGCTATCATTTGTGGTGTTTGATGCATCCTACTGGGGTTATTATGCTGTAACTACACACCCCAGACACCCAGTGTTGTCATAAACAGCTACCTGGCAGCCTGCTGCCTTTTCCGAGCTAAATCTTTGACAGTTGCTGCTTTTTCCATGTTTATGGAGTTAGATCAGTCTCACAATTCACAAATGTGCACAGAAATATTTCTCATTCTATATAAATGCAAAAGAACTCACAAATGTATTTCTGATATACATACAAATACTTCTTGTTTTAAATATATATAATGGAAATCCACAAATATACGTATGTAAAATCATTAGCAATTGTCATCATGTATGTATGTTGTGACATTTATACACAAACTGTTGAATCTGGATTTACAAACTGCTTGTGATTCTTCAGTGCAATTGGGTTTTGGTTTCATCTTCTCACAGATCCAAAAATATTTTTTTTTAACAGGCAATAAAATTAAAAATAAAGCCTTATCTCTCATTTCACTCGAAATCGCACAACACAATTACATATTACATCATGGCAAAAAGTACGCTGGCATCAACTAAACGATAAAGATTCTGCTAACAATTTTTACCAAATTCACAGCACAAATTTTACAACTCAGTTGTAAGTAAGTTTTTCAACACTCGTCAAACAGATGCACAGCTCAGCTGCATTGTCATCATGCACATTCTCCAGTCGTGCAGTAATTGTTTTTCTTGATTAGGGTTGGGTATTGAAACCCAGTTCCAAATTATTCTCGGTTCCAAAGTTTCGATTCCATCTGAATCATTAAGAAATTTAAATTTTGGCTCCGCCTATCGATTCTTACAGAAATGTTACATTCGACACAAGCTTGAGTACGGTTAGATCAGTGTGCTGTGATGACTGAAAGTGTGGCTTCATTTTGTTAAAGAATTCCCTGGTTGGACTTATCCCAGTGCAACATATAATTGATTTCTTGCAGGGGAGGGTGCACTACAAACATGGTAAAACACCTTCGCCAGGTGCATATTCTAACAATTTTTGTTGTGTTTAACTTGTGCAGGCTTCTCTCTTCCTCATCGTCCCCCGGCCTCAGCTGACAGTTAGTACCTTATTGTCACATTTAGTTTGCATTAACGAGACAAGATTAAAATGTTAACGGTGGACATTCTCCCATCTAGTCTGTCCGTCAAAATGTGACGATGTGATAAGACTGAGTATACTTGTCATTCATGTCCTGTTCTGTGTCTGTATGGGAACAGGAGAGATGTGCTTCAGGAATAAACCCTTCATTTTCAGCAGCAGCAGTAGTAAAACAGCAGACTCCACCTTGGTCTGGAGAAGCTGGAGCTTCAGTTATTAACATCTTAGCTTCTTAAATAAACATTTACAACACTGCTGGACTGCTAACTAGCCACTGGCTGCTACTGCATCTTCATTCTGTCTCACTGACTTTTTTTCAACACTCGTCGCACTTTCAGCCTGTCGTGAAAGGAGCCACACTGTATTATTGTATTAGTGAACAAAGAGAGATTCCTTAAACTGTATTAAAAATGTTGTTAATGTGAATGTTTAAATATGAGTAAACTTATGGAAAGGTTTCTGAAATTTATTATTTTTTTTATTTTTTTCTAGTACATGACATTTTTTTACCCTGACCCTCAACGAATCGGAATTGAAAACCTCTTAGAACTAGAGTCAAGAAGCAGAATTGGAATCAGAATCAGAAGCAGAATTGCTAAAATTCAAATGATCCCCAACCCTATTCTTAATAGACTGTATACTCTGTCTGGACAAATACCATTAAACTCTGAAAACCCTCACCCTCGACCAACCTTCATCAAACTTACTCTTTCTGGTGACACAAGCAGTCCTGGATAGTTGATTTGTAGGCGGTGACCCACTTTCTGCCAGGGGCTTCGCCCTCAAATGATAGAGCATGGTTTTTGTCGATGTGTGATATGCTTGGCCTAACCGAATTTGCACTGCATCTCATTTTCATTATTTTGTTGAATGAGTTCCACATGGAACTTTTTGATGGGTGTAGTAGTCTTTGCATGTTTCTGCTGCTTGTAGGATTTAGCGGCACTCGGAGCTTTGACAAATGCTATAATGACCTTTATTGGGAAAGACCATGTTATGCACGTTTTACAAGAAGTAACGCAACATTACCAGTTATCGTATTGTGTTCAACAGTGAAGCACTGTCATTAGATCATAAGTGGATTAGGGACATTTTTTTTTTTTTTTAAATGATCCAGCACTGTAAAGGCAACGCTAAGAAGTTTTGGGGCTCAGAAAAAGTATCTTTCAGCTTTTCTGTTGAAACTTTCAACAATAATTGTGTGAATATCTGCACGTCATTTGGAAAAAATACATTTTTTTTCAAAACACATATATTTGTTCTTACATGGTTGAATATAGAGCTTGCTTACACTTACTTGTAAAGCAGTAAAAGTGAATTCAGGAAATCTGAAGTGAAGTGTTACACAAACTTTTCAATACTTGGAACACTACATGCAAACAATAGTTTACTTAATCAATTCAGTAGAATGTTTTCAGGATTTGATTGAGCTGTACTTTCCACTAGTCTGGATGTGGGGGATTTGAAGCTTGCCATGGCTTCGCTGGGGTTTCAGCCACCCAGCGGGAAGAAGATAAAAAAGGAGCTTTGGAGGAAGAAAAAATTCACAGCGCATTAAAAACAAATCTACTGGGGGATCCACCAGCAGCTTAAGTGAGCCAAGACGATTAAAGGGTCAGTGGTCAAAGACTGCAGGTTGAACATACCTGATGCCTCTAACCTTGGCTCACTCGAGGGGTTGCCAAAACCAGTATCTCAAAATCAAAAACATACACAGGATAGGCATGGAAAGTCAATTCAAAGTTACAGTAAATAATGTCAACTAGCTCAGCAGATCTCTTGGCCTGTCCACTTATTCTTATTGTCCAGTAGTATGTAGTTTCAATGTCTGAATTGTTTTTCCTAACTTCTTGTAAGCAATTAGTTCATTTTATTTTGTCAGTATGAACATGGACATACAGAGATATTTTTGTAATCCACTTAGGGCAATAAGATTGACATGAATTCAGGCTAATGCTGGCCATTTAGGTCTCAAAAGAGTAATTGATTTTTTAAGGATTGCAGCATTGCTTCAGCAGATAATAAGAGAATATAAAAGTCAGCTGTGACTTGGCTGCCTGATAGTATAGCTGTAGAGAGGCTAAGCTAGTTTACAATTTAAAGATAAACAAGTTTAATATAAAAGTTCCTGTGAAAAGCCTGGAACAATACAGTAGAATTAGTTTTCCAGAGATAATCCTGTTGTACAGTGTTGGGTAACATTTTAAAAAGTAACTTGTTACATTGCAACATTCCCTACTGAGAAAAGTGACTCATAAGATTAGTTCTTCTGTATTCCCAAAAAATAACAACCTCTTAGTGTGTAGTGAGCGATTTCAGTGGAGCAGAATTAAATCTGACTAGTGTGGAGTAGAGATGAGTGGAGTGGCCTGCAGTGGCTCTGCAGACAGAGCAGGCAGAACGAAGAACAAACGAATCTCCATGAGTGAGGAGTTAGCGGTCTCACCACACCACTCTGCTCACATGCTTCGGTCCCAACTGTCGATTGAATTAATTTCTGTGTACTAAATTTATATCTTTACTTTTTATTTTCATGAAATATATCCTTTTGTGTCTGTAAATGGGTTCGATGGAATGTTACACCTTTCATCTAGGCAGTTGAGGTCTCTGTCTGTGCTAATTGAGTACCGCCCCATCTGCTGACTGCCAGGCCCCTCCCCTGCAGCGAGCCAGAGCTTACCTGTACTATTATGGTCCAACTTTTGAAGTAGTCTACTAGACGCCTAACAGTTCGTATAACTAACATTCAGTAATTCAGCCATAAATGGTTGGAGCAGACACAAATTTCCAGGAAGAGGGTGCAGAGCTAATTGTACAATGTTGCTTAGAAGTTGATGCATCAGAATGGTTTCATTCTTATATTAAGTTTTTCCCGCTAGTTATCAGGATTCTTTCCTCAGGTTTTCTACGTACAAAGTCCAGGCTGTTTTTGGGAGAGTCATTGGTGTCGTTGGTGGATTGCAGAATGAAGGCAGAAATTCCCAGCCATGACATTAACAGCTTTTTTCAGTCATTATGTGTATCGTGTCACATAATTGATGGATGTTAAAAAGTTCAAATGTGTAATTTCCATTGGATGGGGTTTTTAAAATAACAGATTGCTTATTTGAAAGCTTAATTAAATGAGTGATTACTTAAGTTGCATGCTATTCTTATCTATTCTGATTACTGAGTAGAAATGCAGGTATTTCATGCTTGATTCCATGGCTCTTCTGCCTTTTTACCAGGATACATTTTAGGTGAGCTGATGGTTTAAAAGCAGTGCAAATGTGAAATTTTCTGTTTTGGTTAACCAGGTGTTTTTGTGAACAGTTGCACCTGGTAACTCATCAAACAAAGAGGAAACATGAGAACATCGATATGCCATGATTTTGAACTTCTGGAAACCTTTTTTTGGGGGGGGTTCCTGTAAAATGCTATTATGTAACTATAATCATGTTTAGTTGTAAAATTGATAATTGCTAAGGAGCTCTTGTTCTTTTAATGAAGCTGAGAGGGTTGACCTTAGTGACTCAACATTTTGCTATATGAAAGAGGGCCTTCTTTCTTATCTGTCTGGTGTCCCTATTGGTGAATCTGAGTGGCTCCTCAGCCAACGACCTGCTTCATCAAGCAGCCAATTTAACAACAGCCTTTTTATGCTGTGCATTGATGGGTTCTCCAGTAGTAATGAATTTTTTCAATGAGTGGGTCAGATATTTTGCCATGGACTTTGTGGTCTTGGGGTAAGTGATCCATCTCCCCAGGTCTGACCAACATTGCCTGAAATCTGGCCTCACTTCAGCTTTCATGGCTGATATTGTACACACTAATGCAAATTGAAATAGCACGTCCAAATAGCCTGTCACCCTACCCCATTCACCACAAACCCACCCAACCAACCCATTTCCAACAGTCTCTCTTCACCTCCTTTGGTGTCACAGCTACCCAGCTGGGACTCATTTCAGTTTGTGTGGAGGGAGGCGGATTAGAACCTATACAGTGATATTAAGAGGAATTAAATCACTTGATGACATGTTAGCCACATTTGTGAACAGTGGTGCTTATGACAGGGAGATGGAAGAATGAAGGACTGAACAGGCATTTACTGTATATGATGTCATAGTTTGTAGCTTTTTGATGAAATATGATGAATTCCATGTGCACTTTATTTCCTGCTCCAGCTTAATATTGTGCAGCCTTGGTCTCTTTTTGTCAGTACACTCTTTAATCTTTCTACAACTGTAGCTGATTTCTGTCATCATAGTTGTTAATTGTAAGTGAAAGTTTATGTGGTTTCCTACCCAAATTTGGGTTGTAGAGCCTAATGTTAGGAAATGCATTCTCAAATGTGTGAAAATGGTGTGTTCACTGGCGATGATCATAGAAAAACAAATGATCTAATTGTTTATGTCTTACTGGCCTACTATAGAATCTCATAAAACAAATCCCTGTTGACTTTTTTGCAGGTCAGCAGTTGCCTTAATCGACCTTAAAATTCCTAAATCTTAAAAAGCAATGTCAGTGTTTCAAGCAATTTTGTTCTTGTGCAAAGAACCCCCAAATGCATTCAAATAACTTCTTTCTTGAGCTAAACACATACCAAAATGGAAAGATCAGGAGAGTTAAGGAGGGAAAAGATTGTGAAGAGAACCTATTGAACAGAAACCGTTGGAGATTGGCACATAAATATTTTCCTCTGCATTCTGATGATTGGCTTTCACAAAACACAGCACCCCCATTGTTGAGGTTGAGCGACTTAGAAATAAAGCAAAATGACCCTTGACTTTTACTAATGAATTAAACGTCAAGGTGGACAAGGAGACTTTTTCCTGACACTAAGTATGAAGCATTTCAAAGGTATCCCACCCATGCATATCAAAACGTTATTCATTGTTTACAGTCACCAGAAACAGAAAGAAATTGATTTTAACTTGTAAGATTGCCTTGACCCAGGGGGAGGTCTTAACATGTTTATGTATCCCATGTTTTAAAAACTGTAGTGGGCAACACCTCAAACAACTACTCTCCTACTTAGACTAAACATACCTCAACCCAAAGATGTACTTACTGATTGAAATGTGTTGGAATATTTTTTACTTTTTGCTATCAGTTATCTTTTATCGTAGCTTATCCTTAAATTAAGTATAGAAAAGGGCTCTAAGCTACTGTTTAAATAAATGGATAAATTGTTAGTGAAACATGCAAGGTTGCATGTCTTGCAACACTGTTAATTAATATAACCATCAGTTTGACAGAGCAAGATGCATAGCAGCAAATTTGAGGTTCCTGGGCTGTGTGGTATTCTTGAACAAGGGGTGGCCTTGAAATTGAGGCGTACAGTAAACACACACACACACACACACACACAAAGACCAGTAGGTCTACTTCCTCTTTGATTATCACCATCCACTTGCCCATAAATTGGTGTAGTTCGAACTGAGCACCACAGAGAAGAGACAATATCAAACACTGAAGCTAAAGTCAGGGAAGAGAATCATAGGCATCAGTCTTTGAAAAACTTGTGGTTACCCTGACTGGACATTTGTTTAAACCCAAATTGGGTTAGCAGAACATAAAAGACAAAAACAGAATGCTAAACGCAACACAAAATGAAAACCACAATGTCCTTCCATTTATGGCTTTTTCTTTGGAAGTTCTTGGATGTGTGGTTATTTTTTTCTTTTTTCAAATCTGGAAATACACTTTGCCAACTCTTACACTACGTTTACACACAAAGCGTTGCACGAACAGAAAGGTAACAGCAAATTTAATCCTCTTTCTGTGTATACACAACTTCAACAATAGTGACGGTATGTCCATTATGAGGCCTATGTTGACAACTGGATTGTTTAAAATAATGACATAACTTTTAAGATGCACATGAGATTAATTACCCTGTTCATTTGCTTACAATCTAAACTGATCCAACTTATTGTTTAGACTTTATGATTTAAATAATAGGAAAAAATGCACATGCATGAATACTGTATGTTGTCATTTTATAACTATTCAAAAATGTATATTTTATTAGTATTTACAGCATATAAAATTGCACCCCCTGAATCACTCCAATATCATTCTTTATTTTTTGTAATGCGGGAAATAATGTGAACCGTATAAAGCTGTTGACAACCCAATCTTAATAGCTAGTGTTGTCTAGTAAATTGGATTTTGACCTTCAGTTATTTCAAGAGACAGTCATCTTCATAATTTCATACCACCCACCACCTTCCCAACAGTAACGTCACTTTGTGTCTGTCCTTGAAGAACTCAGTTAGAGTAAATTCTGTGGTTGAGTGGAACACAAGCTTATGGTTATGCCTCTTCTTTTCTAACTACAGGGTTCATGCATTGCTAACCCTCCACCCTGATACCCGCTAAATCAGGGATGCAACATATGCTTCTGTGTGGTTCTGAGACATGCATTACAGCATACAGTTTCCATTGCAGCAAGAATTAAATTAGATCTTTCTTTAATCAAAGTCTCGCTGGTTATGGGAATGGTCTCACTATGGAAGTAAGTACAAGTAAGAGACCTGTCCTATCAGCATTTGTCCTCTCTGTAAAGTTCTTAAGAAAAATTCTTATGATTTTTGTACACTGTGCAAGAGTTAAATAAAAGCTTTTTAAAATAAAGTTTGTAAATATACAAAAACTACCAAAGACACGTGTCTTCTGCTAAAGTATATATTTTTTGTAGAGGTGTAATCTGGAGCTAACGACTTCCATTTCCCTTCCATATCTCATGTTCTGAGAGCTCACTCATAATCATACCTCATACAGTACAGTGTACTGTTTGTGAGGCCTTGGAGGGGAGAGTGAGTAGCACAAAACCAAATGACAACTGTTGCTGAGAGTTTCATACAAACTACACCATTAAATCCTTGAGTGTAGGCGTCACTTTAAGAATAAGGCTATAAGAAAAACTGTATTACATTTGAGTGGACTTAGATGAAAGCTTTTAAACCTAGAGTCTTAATGTGACACAGACAGCAGACTTTTCTGCAGTGATTCCAAATGTGTCTCAACAAGGAGCCAAATTTCTGACAACTTAGATATTCAGGGCTTCATTATCATTTAAAATACCAGCATAAATGCCTGAAGCAATTCTTTTCAAGTCTTTTTTTTTTCCAGAACAGTATTATATTTGTAAAGGTGAGTCAGTCTAGGGCTTTTACATCTTTCAAGCACAAATCCACAGTGGAGATAACTCCCAAATCCTCAAATAAAAATCTGTACTTAATTACAAAACCAATAGCAGCCTGAATAAATGTGAAACTACGCTGATATCCAGCACAGTGGTGCAGTGGTTAGCGCTGCCACCTCACAGCAAATGTCCTGGGTTCGATTCCAGGTCGGGGCGTTTCTGTGCGGAGTTTGCATGTTCTCCCTGTGTCTGCGTGGGTTCTCTCCGGGTACTCTGGCTTCCTCCTACAGTCCAAAAACATGCAAACTGGGAGTTAGGTTAAGTTGTCACTCTAAATTGCCCGTAGGTGTGAATGTGAGTGTGGATGGTTGTTTGTCTCTATATGTCAGCCCTGCGATGAACTAGCGACTTGTCCAGGGTATCCCCCGCCTTCGCCCAAAGATGCTGAGATAGGCTCCAGCCCCCTCACACCCCCAAAAGGATAAGCAGTAGAAAATGGATGGATGGATGGATGTCCAGGGCACATTTTCTCAGGACTGCATATGTGCCTCCTTTTTTCCTTCTCTTTTTTTCCCTTTTTCTATCTTCTTATTTTGTATCACAAAACAGTTTTCGTCACTATAAACCAATTTGTCAGGTAACCGAGCCCTTTTTTTCTTTGATATTTACCTGTTTTCCTGTGCAAACAGTCAGGTGTGGGCATTTACAGTAGCTCACAGAACTGAATGTATACAGTCAGATGTCCAATTGGAATGCCTTTTAGGGAGCTAGTAATAAACATTGGAGCTCTCTTCTGTTAACTTGCTGCATGACAGGATCTTTTCATACTGCCATATGGTGACTCACCCCCTTCAGTCATTTCAACAAGTGAAAGGCGTCAGAAACAATGCGGTTTTGACTGCTGCAGGAGGACCAAAAAGCAGCTGTAGCCCACGGGAATGTGCACAGATTTTTGCTTTACTGTTCCAAATTTGCTGTGTTGAACTTTCAGTGGCAGTCTCCTGGCATTATTTTCCTCTGTGGGTAGCACTAACGCTATGACGTTGACCAAAGCAGAGCTGCACAAAATTCTTTGCCTTCAGCAGAATCCTCCGGTATTTAGTTGGTTTTCAGGGTAGTTATATCATTAAACCACATTCAGCCGTGGAAAGACTCCCTTAAATGATGTCAGCTCTTTACTTTCATGAGAATCAGTTTTTGACTACCCTCTCTCTGCTTGTCCTGTCGACACTATGTTGGGTTACCATAGTAACAGTGACTGACAGCAGAGCGTTGTGAATTAGGATTTGAAAGGCGAATGATGATCGAGTTATATTCATGAATGATTGATAGGTTGATAGGTTGTTTTACTTTACATTGTGTGATTAATAGTATCTTTGATTATTGTGACGTGAATAAGTCAACATATGAATTGAACACATGAATGAAAACAGCCTAATTTAAAAATGAAATCACATGACTGTGTGAATCCAGATCATGTTTTTGTTTTTTCTCTCTCGGATTAATTGTGCAGCCCGAGACTCTGAAGTGGCTTTCTTGTAAGGATAGAGTTGTGGGATTTCTAACATTCATTGCTTGGGCCACTTAATTAACATCAATAGCAATTACAAGAAGACATATTATCTGCCCATCAAAGAAACTTTATAAAACCCACAGGACTACACTGGCCTAAGTTTGTCTCAGAGGCTCAAGAAACCTAAAAAATATAGAAAGACTCCTCTTTGAATAATTGTTTTTTTTTTTTTAATTCCATAATTATATATTTAGTCTAAAACAAATCTAAACTAAATCAGGTCTGTATCACTTGGTGGTCTTAATTCTAAGATTAAAATAAGATATGATAATGCCTTTATTGTTCCACAATGGGAACATTTGCAGATAAAATCACATGATGAATGATAGAATGTTGTGTTTCAAGGCAGGATCATCTGAATACATTGTATTTGCACATAAGGCATTAAGGCGAAGGATTCTGGACATGCCTGTGATCTTTTTCAGTGCGTAAAATTTGCCGGGCAGTACTGAGGCAGTGGCACATAATGAGACATATTAAAATTAAAGTAGATATTTAAAAGGCAGGCTAAATCAAAAAGTTTTATCACCCCCGGGTGGAGGCTAATTGAGATTGCTTGCTGTATTCTGTAGCTCTGTGGGACTGGGAGACAAAGCCAAGCACCTTACAGCACTGTCAAAGCACTATAGTTGATAACAAGACTTCTTTCTTTTCCATCGGTCATGTTACAGGCATTGCTGAAATACTAACAATAGAATTATTCACAACTCCGCCTGCGTCTTACAATTAAACTGCATCAGTGCATATGGTATGGCATATATGAATATGGCATCTAATTAGGTGACAATATTAAGGATCATAGATTCAGTTCTGAGACTTTACCTCTAGTCAGCTGTTTAGGGAGCCAGTGGGGATCCTTGTTGGGTGTTGGTGTGCCATAATTAAGTTCCTTTTTGTCCTTGCTGGCTCAAATTAATGAATCTTTTAGTTTTCACATGCTGTCATATCTTCAACGTTCTTTTGTGTAATATATGCTCTAATGGCACACCAAAGTGGGTTCAGTAGAGCACTAAATAATATAAAACATATTTTTTTCATATTTTGAAGAGAACAGTAATGTCAAAGATTACATCTTCTTGGAGACTAAGCGGGCCCAGTGGAAATTTGGTATACTTTATTTTGGTATAAACAGGACCAAGAAAAAATATTTCTAAAATGTTATTAAATGTGATTTTTATAAATTATGTTTATTTACACTATTAAAGTCTCACTGTAGCCAGTGCTGATGTAAATAAAACAGATACATTGCATTTTTGCTGCCAGTTTTTAGATTAATCTTTCTTTGTCCTTATTTTAAAGATAGATCATATTATAGCACAGACTGACTATCACATGAAATATTGGACAGCTTTCCAAATCAGATGGAAACTATAGGGGGACAGCTAGCCCCTTTAGTTATACTAATTTATACTTTTATTGCTTATAGATAACAACATAGTTATTTTTTTTCATAGATTGGATCTCAATTAAACTTCACAACAAGACAATGAAATGGCAAATAAGCAGCAAACTAGACACATGCTCAGAAAGCAAAGAGAATGGGCCAGTCTTCTACTTATGCACATATTCACATTCATATCTGCAAAATTCAAAGAACTGCAATCTCTATTTATGTCAGGTTATATTTCCAAAACTAATTATGTTGATTTGGACATAAACAAAAGAATAATTTGAATCCATGATGTTTGCGAGGGATACTGTTTTTTTTGTCATTCCACACAATTTACCTAATTACAACAGATTTGCAGATGTGTTTCAAACTTAAGTCAGTTTGCCTGTGACACAGGTGTTGCGTTTCAGTCAGTCTGCACTGGATAGGCTAAAATGCTGTCACGTTTTGCTTGTTGGTTCAAATAGACCCTGCTGCATCCAGCTAATACAGCTTGATTGTCCGCTCCAAAATTTAATGTGTCTATCCTTCACCTCCCATGCTACACCATTCTACCAAAATCTAGGACTTTTTCTATAATTTAAACTAATCAGCAAACTAATCATAATCTCATTTACAGAAACAATATCAGTGTTATAACTGATGTTGCCTCAAGCTGTACCGTATCAGAACAAATATGTTCTCCCTAACTAATATCAGCACATTTGAAGGCTGCATGTAAAGTTGCTTGTAATAACTAAAATTGTATGGCAATGTTATTGACAGTAGCTTTCTTCCAGACTTCATTCACACCAGTTTCAGAGACTTGTGGGACATTACTGCCCCTTGCAGTAGAGTCTTTCAGTTTCCTTTATTTTCCAACAACTGCTTCTTGAAGGGACCCCTCATTGTGGTTTTTGAAGCAGTCTTGGGCCCCGCACATAATGGATTCCTAGTGCTGCACAGTATCAAGGAAACATGCATTATGTGATATCGTTGGTGAATATGGCAATACCAATATGACTCGAACAAAATAAACAAATATTGAACTGACAACATTTGCTGACACAATGAACACATTTACAATCATGTCAAAGAATATTTTGGCATTTTCAAGTTAGAAAACATTAAGACCTTAATAAAGGCTAACATCATGACAGTGAAAAGCAGATACATTTTTACTCTCCAGTCATTTTAACACTTACTGACAGCAATATGCAGCCTGTGGCTGAAACAAATCCAATCTTACTCAGTGGTTGAATCACAACATTTGCTCCGTAACCTGTGGTGATACATGATTCTGGGATTTTGCTTTCAGGTTGACATGCACTATGAGGCTCAAGTATGGCTCTGTTGTTAAACTAGACATAAGATCTTTAGTATTTGCATAGTTCTCGACTTAACTCAGTTTTGCTTTCACCATTTTCTGCATTTGTTATGCATTTTTGGAGTGCTAAGTAGAGAAAAATAATTCCGCGATGGAATGTGGCATCTTTGGTCCAACTTGTTTATCAGACTCACAAAGTTGTACTTGCTCACTGTCTTCATTGGCATCATGTCCTTTGTCAAAAAATGTCCAATTTTTGTAAGGAATAACACTAGCAAAGATCTGATGGATGGGCATCTTTTGGTCTGATTTGCTGCTAATGTTTCTTGACTTGATGCATTTAGCATTTTTGCAATGGCTAACACTAGCTTGTTTGAACTGTATCGTTCTTTGTGGTTCTGTTTTTGGTTGCTATGAAGAGTAGTTGTGTTCCCTCTAGTAGTTGCCACAAGAGGCTTTTCCTCATCGCTTAACTCTCGAACAACAAGGGCAGTAAGGCTCCATCTAATTGGCCCAAGATATTCACATCCTGCGTCTAAATGAATGACACAGGTACCATTAAATTTACAGTTTATCTCAGTCCAATCAGTCTTTTGCAATACACCAATCATGCATTTTAATATCGTAGAAAAAATTTTTCTAAAGTTTTTATACTGTGTAGCCCTAGCTCCATTGTTGCAACCTTCAGCATCTTAATTGAGATGATAAGCTCAACTTTTGTAAGATAACGTACTGATACTGTCATACAGTTGGTGGTTTTGGACTGGACAAGGAACAACTTACATCTGTAGAAATAATTCAGACTTTCCCATTGTCCGTTACAAAAGTTTACAAAGCTGGCTGTCAAAAATACTGTGAACAGAACATGATCATGCCAACTTCAGCATGCTAATGAATAGATATGTGCAAGTGTAACAGTCATCAGTGCGAACATCTCCTTTGATGTCTCATCAAGTAGAAATTTCTGAAACAAAATGTTTGAAGTGTCTGCCTGTGTAATAATGATTTATAATTCTCTTGAACTAATGCAAAATTTACTGGTAAATTTTTTTTGAAATAAAAATAAATTGTGCCCGGAGGGTCAGGCCAAGATTCAAAAGCAGATCACCCAAGAGCAGCAAATGATTTAATAAGCCACCAGCTCCACTAGGCTCCACTAGGGTACGGAGACGAGCAGAATAGAGAATTTCAAAGTGTGTCTAATTAACATCAGTTTATTACTATGTCAATCTGTTCGGCTAGAGTGTGAATGAGGGTTAGGGTTTAGAAATATAGGGCTTCTTTGCTTAAATATATGGAATTACTCTTAACTCTTTATGTTCATATGAAAGTCTTAACACAACCTCCACACAGCAATATAAATAAATAAACCTTTTGCATGTTTCTCTCTCGTCAAAGCCAGACCAAAGAAGAATCTCATCTCAGCTAAGCCTCATAGCTTTGTTAGAAAATCATTAAAAATAGAAAACAACTTCCAATATATTTCCATCCCTATTATTCCTGAAGGAATGAGTAAATTAATATTTAATATGACTTGCATCCATATGATTCCTTAGTAATTATCAGAACCCAAACGCTTGAAATGCTTGGTGTAATATGTAATATGTTAAATTTGCAGGAGAGACAATGATGAATTCCTCAGACACAGTGTTTCAATCTTATGTTGGTTTTTCATCACCAACTCCTTGTCTGTAGAGACCAGAAATGTTCCTAATAGAGAAGAGTGAATCGTAAAGAATTCTTTACTTCACAACTGAAGCATTTAAGCAAAGAAGAAGGTGTCTTTTTTACTGCGTTATTCCTCTCCCTCCTTCTTCTTTAAGATTCAAAACTCCAAACTTCTCTGAAACTGTTGCAACATGTAAGTGGATTTTTCATGGTCAAATGTAACTGTAGTTTTCATAAAAGCTTTAATTGCTCTGCAGTGAACGTTTTTTCTGTAGTGGCAGTGCAGGCATAGTTTGGACATGTAAGTTACGTAAAAAATCAGCCATATGTTTCATAACATGCTTCCGTACTCTAGGTGATTCATCCATGAAATCATAATTGAAATCACAGAGAGATGCAAGAAGCTGCATTTAGAGCTTGACTGACAATCAACAACAGCCATAGGGTGGAAACGCCAGTGGGCGGGTTCAGAGACTGGTCCCAGTGTTAGACTCATTACTTTGTCATGCATATTAATCTTTATTAATTGCTCATTTTAAAAGTAATTACTTTATTTATGAGAGCAAACCTTTTGTTACATGATCTTTTTTAAACAAACATAATTGGATTCAAGTGGATCAACAAATATGATTATACAATGTTTACGTGGGTTTTTGTGTGAATTATAAGGATAACAGTGTGTTATTGATATACAGTTATTTGATGAAACCATGGCCCTGATTTCTCATTGGGAGTGGCATACTTGGATAAAGAAAGAAAAGGTTTATGACCATTTTTTTTTTTTACAATTTGTCAACCATGATAAAGCTATAAATACCATGGCAAGGTGGTAGTGCTTGCAGGATGGTGGATTATTAAGAGGTCCGTAAAATAGCATAAAATGTATTGGAATTTGTTTTAAAAGATCTTACTTGACCATAACATGACAATACAGGCTTTTTCAAGGTTTCAAAGAGATGGCCTTAGTTTTTTCATGCTAAGGATAAAGCAGTGTTCAGCTAGGTAATTGAAACAGTCAAACAGAAATTGTTTGACTGGAAAACATACTGTTTTTGAATTGTTTTGAACTTCATGATAGCTATATTCCCACCAGTATCACCACGACCATGGTGACCAACGACCAACCCGTTATTTGAAATTTATATAGTTATGTCTTTTTTTTTTTTAATAATCTATATGAATGTATTTTTTAATTGAAAAGTGGTATACATGATTATGATGACACATGTGTTTGTTTGAGGTTGAACTAGCAACCCTGGCACATTCCTCAGAGTACACTCATGTTTACAATGAAGCCCCCTTCATCCATTTACATAAATATATCCCAGCACCAATAGGGATACAGGAACAAAGTGGCTGCATCCATAAGGTAGCAGACTTTAATCCCCAACAGAAAAAGCAACATCCCAAAGTCCTTCTGCCTCTATGCCTTCATGTTAAATTCATGGTTGAGCAATGTGCACTGGCAAGTACACACCAATACTATGTATATGTGTATGCTCTTGTGCACCTCTCGGTGGATGTGCAGCTCTGCTGAATGTGGTAGTGATTTAACAGGACATCTCATTTAAAAGCCACGCATCCAGGAAACCCCAAGACAGTACTGCTGTACACAGGTAGTGCATTTAATTCAAGTGAATATCAAAATTACACAGCATGTACATGCTTTTGCAGACAGAAACAATAACTGAGCTCAAATAGAAACTCTGGATGTCGTGTTGTTGGCTGGCAAGGGGTTAGTCATGGATAATTTTCAACCTGAAAAAAAAAAAATTGCCCCTAGGGAAGATCCAATTTTGTAATGAGTAAGCATTAAACATTGGATAATCTTAACATATCTGAGGAAGTTTTATCTTATTTAAGATAATAATGAAGTGTTCAATTCATATTTGTGGAATTATGTTTAAATTGTTACCGTAAGATTTAATCTGACTTCAGTTTAACCTGAAGAATTCACAATTTTTTTACTTGACAAAGAAAACACACACTAACACGCACACAGACAGAAGATACTGGATGATATGTATGAAGTTTAACATCCTAAAAAATGCTTGCAAATTTGCCCAACTTAGTTTGATATGTTGGAAAAGTTCTTCTGTAAGGCTTGATTTTGTTGCTCTTGTAGTGCTTGACTTAACTATGAAATGATATGTGCCTTGAGATGTTCGACTTCTTCATTAATCATGTCCGTCTTGAATTACCAAAACTTCTTAGTTATTATATCAAATAGAGCAAACTGAAAAAATAAATTGATATACTTGCATTTTAATACTTCAACTAGAACATGGAACATGATGTAGTAAACATGCATATGGAGGAATATGCCTGTTAACATTATAAGTGCACTTGCAGAGTCTAAATAGTGTACCATAGATCATTTTTGAGGCAGCTGCATTTCACAAATCATATGCATTGAATTACAGAAATTACAGATGTAGCTAAAAACCTCTGACAAACGTGATGATGAATCCCTTTTTTAACTTCTGGCTTATAATTCTTCAGACCACACTGGCAAACTATTGAGCTTGTGAAAAATGCATGAATTACTAATTAATGAGGCATTCTCGCAGCATTTACATATTCATAAAGGTGTGTAATTCACATATGCATGAGGGAGCTGAGTGATAGCATTGAGAGACTAACATATTCCAAGAAAGAAACCTTTTATGTGTTGAATTCTTCTACATCAAGAAAAGCTGAGGGAACAGAGATGCTTTTAAAAAAAAAAAATTACACATTTATTCTCCCCCACAAAAATGCATTCAAATGCTTTGGGAAACAAATGCACTGAGGAGATGCAATGATGTGAAACTGTATGCAATATTACATTTTCTGAAATATTGTCCCATGTGGATTTTCAAAAGTTCATTTGGCAGCCCAGTGTTTGTAACAAATGCCCAGAAAATCCAAATGATTTATATGGACAGAAATATTTTTTTGTTATCTTTGTTATTTTAGTTAAGCAAGGAGATATTATCCTTTTTATTATTATTTTTCCATCACAAGAACAGCAAAGTAGTAGTAACCATAAAAAGACTGTACTAACCAAATTTATAGTTGAAATTATTCATGCAGATGATAAAGCACATTGAGCTTTAAAAATAAACTTAGGATCACTTTGTTTCAGAAAGCATCTAAAATAGAAATAGGTAGACAAGATTAAGACTATAAAAAAGAGACATAGTTTAATTACGGGTTGTTATTTACTCTATTCAGGATAGTTAAGATCAACCAATAGTTGTTTTATTGTGTCAGCTTTTTGGAGACAAACCTTTTTAGTGAAGTAGGTCCAAGATGTTTTGGCTGGAGTTAAGGCCTGTCCCTCTTATAACGCGTCTCTCCATTGTTTCAGCCTTCCCACAACGGCTCTGTGTAAGCTGTCCCAAATATGGGTCAAAAAGCACAAATAACATTCAGATGGTTCCTAGGCTTTCCTCAGAGCTATGCTCCAAAAAATGACAAGTCCAACAAAACCATGTTGAGTTTTTCACCCTGTGCTATTGTCTTTCCACATTGAATCCAAGCTGGGCCTTTGCAGCCAAGCCAGATTTTTGTCAGGCCTCAGATACAACCCAGCTCCAGCAGCAGGCTTGGCCTCTTCAACAAACCATGCAGAGCCTGATTCAGCCCTTTATTCTATTAAAAACAATGGGTCTCGGATGCATTGTAGGAAATGTCTGACGAAAAATATCACAAAGTAACAAGTAAGATTAGTCTGTTTGGCTAAGTTTACGCATCAGTTTCAAAGTTCAAGCCAAAAACAGAAGTAAGAAACTTGTATTTCCCAAGGTCACAAATTTCAGGTTAAAGGACAAAGAATTATCAAGGAATTCTGATTCTGAAAAACAAAATATGTTTTTGTGGTCACCATAAAACCAAATTAAAAGTAACCTTAAATTTCTCAAAAAAGTGAGGGATCCAAATGTCCGATTAGAATAACCTTAAACTACCTATTCAGGACAATGAACAAAATGAGGTGAAGTTCATTGAAGATGCAGTAAAGAAATAAAACAAGGATGGCATTTCAGGATGCTTAAGTTTGAGTTTAACCTTGCAGGAGTTTTGGAAGGCACATCTGAGCATCAGGCACAGGATTTTGGCAGCTGCACAGGGAGCCTGGTGGGTCAGCCCTTCTCCGGGAGCTTCTACTCCACACTAATCTGTTTTAAACCATCTGTGAAATTAGCAAGATTTCCTAAGTCCTTCACCTCTAAGGATTAAATCATTGCTAAGGGTCTAGGCTGTTCTTGATATGTTTCATTACCTGTGAAATCAATCCAAATTCTTTTCTTTCCCCTGTACAAGAAAAATATATATACAGTATATACAAGCTTAAAGTTTTGTACATGCAAAGAATATTAAACATCTGGTTGAGAGATGTTTCTCTAAACATCAAAACATGAATTTTTAATTGAATGCTATTACTTAAAATAAAAAAAGAACATTAATAAGTGTTTTATGTTTCTACTTACAAAATGACCAATGCACTCAAACCCAGGTGCTGTGGTACTAATGCCAAAGCCAGCACAATGAAGGCATGAGTCAACTCTAATGAAAAAATCAGATAAATAACAGCTGTTCTTGGGGAAACGGTGCTATCCGACAGATTCACTGGGTGCAACGGCTGTAGCATGGCACAGATATATCCAGGTATCTCTCACTACTCCCCCTTCCCACCGGTGTTTAGTCATCAGAGTTGTGAAATAGCAGCCCTGCCGCTACGACAGCATTGCTGTATTAATTATTATCCGCTGTTCAAACATACAGATCTGTACAAATACACATTGTAAACCAGTGACAGTTTATTCAGACAGGCCACTTAAAAACAGGAGTGTTACTCCCCATAGCCCACCAAAGCCCCATTTATTCATCACGACTTATTATTGAGTTCACACAGAAATCTGTGAGTAAAGTGCAGAGAAAAAAACAATGAAAATATGTGAAAAAAAACCAAGGTACTCATTTTTTAATTGAATCTTTTTCTTTACCTGAGTAGAGCTAACAGAGCCAGAAAGATTGTAAAGCAGTAAAGTGTGTACAAACTTTAAATAATACTGACATAAATTTTATTTTAAATGTTTTTTTCTTTCACCAGAAAATACATTATTTGAGAAGGAAGCAGGATGTAGAACTCATTATAGTTATGATGATAATGAGCAATAGATGGCAGAGATCCAGAGAAGAATGATGGTTCTAGTCTGGGCTTACAACACTCAAGATGATCTCTGGCTCTGGGTAGTTAACACACACCTGCCTCAAAAACACATACACTCTTAGCTTTGACCTCTGAATGTCTCTTTGCAGGAGGTCAAGGATCCTTAGGTTATGTGTGCGTGCAGATGTTTCCTAAACCCAACCACAGTGACTGAACTGTAACTATAACTATGTGCCTATATTGGATTAAATCTGACAGACTTTTATAATGCATGTCACCTAAAGGTAATGTTAAGGTGCTTACTAGTTACGATGGGCATAGAGTTGGACATCATCTACCTTTAAACTTACTTCGTCAATTGACAAGGCTAACCAATGATTCTCAATCAATTGGCTGGACACCTTCTTCTGCTGGGCGAAGAAACCCTGATGGTATTTGTCCAGACGGAGTATACGGTCTCAAATAATTATTGCACAACAGGAGAAACTGTATGATGATAATGCTGCTGAGCTGCACACCCCTTTGATGAATGTTAAAAAACTGTCTGTGACCACTGATGTAGTCAGTGGACAGCTCTTACAACTGAGTTGTAAAATACAGTATGTGTTGTGAATTTAGTGAAAATCATTACCAGGATCTTTATGGCTGAGTTGATGCCAGCACACAGCACACATTTTTCCTGTGATATAACATGAGATTTCAACATTATATGATTTCGAGTGACACAAGAGATAAGGCTTTAATTTTCGCCAGATATTGTGTCTGCACATGTTTTGTTTTTTTGGGTTTTTTTTTGCTGTTGTTACGCCTCAAGAGTCCATTTTTATGATAACCTGATTCCTGTTTTGGAAAGGAACTGATCAATTTATGTCCATGTTTGTTCCCTTAGACCACACCACACCATTCCATGTTTCTCATGGAAAGTTTTTACTCAGTCTGCACACATCATCACATTCTGACCAGACTACACAGGGGAATATCATCGTTCTGATTGTCCGTTTGTCAACTTGACACATTTAAGCCTCGTCTCATTAACAAAAGCTTTGAAAATGCGATGCCGGCTGTACCAGGAAAACAATGAAGGGGAAAAGCAACCTTCGCAACATGTCAAACAGGGTGCACTCATTGATTGTCATACCAGGCACTTGGCAAAGGTGTTTGGCCACGTTTGTAGTGCATCCTCTCTTGCATTCACGTACATTTGTGACAGGTGTTGCACTGTGACGAGTCCAACTCAACATCTTTTTAATAAAATGAAATCACACTTTGAGAATCTGCGGCGATAGCTCACATTATAGTGTGCAACTTTAACCTTACCCAAGCTTGTATTGTGTGCAACGTAAATTTAGGAAGCGATTGACAGAATCAAAATATAATTTCTTAATGATTCTGATAGAATTGAAAGTTTGGAATTGTGAATAATCAGTTAAAAAAAAAAAAATTAAAATGGAAAAAAAAAAATAATTTGGAGAAAAAAACCAAACTGATTTCATAGGTCCCTATATTTGTTGTATACTGTTCTTAGGATTAGCCATCATGGAGCAGTTTAAATAATGTATGCTTAAAATGGTTGGTGATCACTGGCATTTAGAAATGATTTATAATCAACACTTTAAAGAGTTTCAAAGTGGAATGTGACAAGCCAGAATGTTACACTGTAATAATTTGGAGAAAAAAACCAAACTGATTTCATAGGTCCCTATATTTGTTGTATACTGTTCTTAGGATTAGCCATCATGGAGCAGTTTAAATAATGTATGCTTAAAATGGTTGGTGATCACTGGCATTTAGAAATGATTTATAATCAACACTTTAAAGAGTTTCAAAGTGGAATGTGACAAGCCAGAATGTTACACTGTAAATAATACTGATTTATAGCAATAGCAAATTGCTATGATGAATCATGTGCAACTTTTGCAATCTCACATGGTTCATTTTGGAGGCTTGTCATTAATTGCTGCAAATTGTAAAATATCAAGATTTATAAGATTTTTTTAATGTTGAAATGTAAAATGTTTTACATTTTGTAAACTTAGTAAACCAAAGTAATTGCAGACTAAATACACAGACATGCAAATACGCATACATATGCCTAATGTAACTCAAGGGTTCTTTCAATAAATTTGAATTACCTCTCTTTATTTTGTGATTTTCTTTGTATATCTTTGTATTTAGCCGCCCACTGTAACCAGATGTTATAGTGGAAACACTGGTTTTTCACTACTTCTCAATATTTATTATTGGATTTTGTTTGCTGTTAAATGCAATTGTTGGTAGATATTTCAATGTGATAGCTGTACTTGTCTAACTAACAAGTTTTTCTGTTGTAGCCACAAAGTTCAAAATTAACAATTCAAACATGCAGTAAACATTATGAAATTGATAGATATATGAGGAATAATTTAGTTTGTTAATTTTTCCCAATGACAAACACAGTATATAGACTTTAGCTTTTTTGAAAAGAAAAGTTTAAAAAAAATGTAGCCAATAAAACTGAATTTTTTTTCTTTTAAATATAGTAAAAATCATAAGGTTCTACAAAATAATACTCAAGTAATATACAGATACTTGTTAAATAGTGTACTCGAGTACATTTACTTCCACTCTTTTACTTTACTGTCTACCAGCATCAACAATATAGGATGGAAATAAAGTTGAAAACATATCTGTCAAACAACCAGAAATTGCCAGTCTACATTTTCACCACAAACTGGTTGAACAGTTTACATTCATTCTACAAGATTTTAGGCATTGAAAATTGTAAGGATATTATCAAAATGACAATGATCACAAGTCACTCTCTCACTAACTCACTCACTTACTATTAATCATCAGATACTGGTCAGGTGTGGAAACACACGCTCACATACACACAAACATGTTTGTTCACATTACATCATAGTAAAATACTAATCATGCATATTTATTTTGTGTAAAGTGCATTTATTTAGTAGGTATGGGTCATGATTTTTGGATGGTTGAAATACTTTAAAAATTACAAAAATTTGAAAAGTTCACTCTATTATTGTTTTGTCTGTAAATAGCATGATAACTGGTGATGCCATATTTTCTTCCAGTAAAACATGCGTAGCATGGTCTTTCCTACTATAGGAATATCCTACAATAGCTATACAAAAAGCAGAAACATACAAAACTACTAAAGACGTCAAAAAGTTCCATCCATCCATTTTCTACCGTGTATCCTGTTATGGGTTGTGAGGAGGAGGGGTTGGAGCCTATCTCAGCATCATCGGGCGAAGGCGGGGGAAACCCTGGACAATTCGTTAGTTTATCGCAGGGCTGACATATAGAGACAAACAACCATCCACACTCACACCTACGGACAATTTAGAGTGACCAATTAACTTAACCCTCAGTTTGCATGTTTTTGGCCTGTGGGAGGAAGCCGGAGTACCTGGAGAGAACCCACACAGGTACAGGGAGAACATGCAAACTCTGCACAGAAATGCCCTGACCCAGGAATCGAACCCAGGACTTTCTTGCTTTGCCGCCCTGTGTATAACTCGTTCAGCAAAATAGATAGAAATGAGGTGCAGTGCACACTCTCCTAGCCAAGGCTAGTATATCATAAATCAACAAAAAGTATGCTCTGTTATTTGATTTGTGGACAGTCCTCACAAGCGAGTTGTAAAATTTGTGTTGTGAATTTGGTAAAAATTGCTAACAGCATCTTTATGACTTAGTATATGCCAGGGCGCAGCGCACATTTTCCTGTGATGTAATACGTGATTATTTCATGTGATTTCAGGTGAAACTAGTGATTAGGTTTTAATTTCCTTTAATTTTCCTCAGTCATTTGTGACTGCATATGGATTTTTAATTTTTTTTGCTGTTAAACCTCAAGAGTCTAAAATTATATGAAAGCCTGATTCCCAATTTGGAAGGGAATGAATCCATTTCTGTCCATGTCCATTCATTAATACTCTTTGTGACATGGTTTGGGGGTGCGTGGGGTTTGAGTGGGTAGGGGTGACGATATTCAAATTTATCAAGGAATTCCCAGTGAAGATCAAATGGCATTTGTGCTTAGATTGTCCATTCCTATTATTCAATCTAAGGGAATTACCGACAGAACCAAACAGTTTCACCTTTGAATATTTTTTAATTTTTAAATCAAAGTTTAAGTGATGATATTGGGATATTATGGTACAATATAGAAAATGCTATAGTGGATTTCAAAATCTACCAGCCTCTCAATTCAGTCTGCTTTTGGGTCTGTCACAATTTATTTACCTGCTGAATTATAGGTTGAGCAAATCACCAAGTTCCGATTATCATCAGCTCTTCTTGGACTTAACCCTGCAGTAAATTATTGAATGTTTTGTTTATGACGCTACACAGTTACTGACAGTTTAAAAACACAAGCATTATTCACACCAGGGGTCGGCAACCCTAGGCACTCGTGGCACATGGTGGCTTAACCAATGGCACGCGGGGTATTAATCTGCAAAAGATTTTGGTAATAATAAATAAACAGCCACCAGTTCGCGCACTGATATAGCTGATACACAGATACTGCCAGTTGTGCGACTTCTAATTCATGGCATTTTGGCTCCCGCCCCACCTGCCGTTCTCGGTTTGTGTTTGGCTAGATATTGCTGGCCACTTAGCATTGCTATGCTTGCAGGAGGGAAAGACATTGCCGGCTGCACGGCCCGTAAATTATTGCATCCCTGTGAGCTAAAAAAAAGATAAAGCCTTGCGTTTATGACCATGTGGACAGAAGAGTGGTGTTTTGTCCTGCAGAAAGACCATGCTGTATGTACCCTGTGTCTTGAAAGTGTTGCTTCAAGTGTAAAAGACCAAACATGAAAAACTTTTCAAGGATGAGGTAGTGACTGCTGAATCGATTAAACGTGCCGTGTCAGGATATTGAAAGTAAGCAGGTACTCTCAGTTTTTCCTGCTGCTAAACATCATGGAACTAAAGCAAGCTATTGCATTCTGCAATGCATTGATATCTTCGTTGGGCTGTTACTGCAGCACAAAATGAATAACAAATAATTAAGATGATTATAGAAAGCAGTATGTATATTTTAATCGAAACAATGTGCATAATTTGTTACCAGAGGCAATTAAAAGTAGTTGATTTGCTAAGTTAATCCCAATTTAATCATTCAAAGTGAGTTTCTTTATTTTCACAGGAGGGGCTGCATTCACATACATTGCATGTTTGTGTTCATTGGTCCAAATCTCACATATTTTCCATCGCTGTTTAAGTGAGTAAAAGTCCATAGAACGAATGTGTTGAAATTAAAATTTTGAAATGGATTTGAAACTGCAGAGTTAAAATTAAAACAATATTCTAAGTTTACTGCTGATGAACCAGTTTAGTGGAGGCTGTTGGTGTTATTTTCATTCCAAGTTTAAGTAAATATTTTTTAAGGATGGCAGCATTTTGTGTGTAGTTTTAATAATAATGTTATTTTTGAGAAAAAGTGACTTCTGGAACTGTTGCTCTGCACTTTGCCAACATCTGTAAATAAATATAGTTCCATAAAGATTCAAATGTTGAGATTGTGTCATTATTAAACTTAATGTTACCACAAAAGTTGATATGGCACACTGACTGTCAAGGAAATTTCAAAATGCCACTCCATTTCAAAAAGGTTGCCGACCCCTGATCTACACAATCTAAGTTGTGCATTAAATAGCAATAGTCTCTTAGCATTTATTTATATGTGTGTCTTCTTGTATTAGCATAAAACGTGCAGCGGTTTTTAGATTATATTTATAATGATTCTTTAGCTCTACAGTCCTTGCGTGGTGTGTGTGGTATTTTGCAACAGTGACCATTAAAATGAGGAAATCAGCTTTTAAGTCAGTTGTTTTAAAATTAAAGTTAATTGTGGCTAAAAGAAACTAAAAGGAAAAAAAATGTTTTCAACATTTCAAAATGGACTAAAGACTATTTTATTGTGGAAAAACAGCTCAACAAGAGGAAATAGTTTAATGAAAGCCTTCACAATAAAAGTGATTACTCCAATCTTAAAACAAAATGTCTCTTTAATTTGTGTCAACAGCAGTACAAAAGATGGAGTGATGGGAGAAGTTTTCTGTAACACAATTGTCTTTTACAGAAAAGGAGGAAATTCTTGAGGTAAATGAGCTTAAACAGGCAATCATTCATTCCACTGTTGCATTGTTACAATGGACTGAGACATACAGAAAATGGTGTTACACACTTTGCCTGAATTGATCCTGTGGGAATAATTTAATCATATACAGTTTACACATTTATCAAGCACCCAGGTGCACCCAAATGTGTAACTCATTGGTTTGTTTTTATTTGATATAGTGTAATAAAACTACCAAAGCCGAGGAGAATGTCTCCACACACACACCACTGTAAAATTATTCACCTTAAGTTTACCTCACGTCAATACTGCACATGAAAACCAAATATTTGCTTGTGTACACTTTGAAGCCAAGCAAAACCAAACAAACAAAAAAAGTAACATTTTCAATGTTTTTTCTTTATAGCAATAAAAGCCCTAACGAATAATTGATCTTTTGTACTGTATAAAGAAGAATGTGAACACAAATGTGATGGCAACATTTTTTAAGTTGAATTAAAAACTTTACATTGGACTGTACAAGTTATGATAAACTATTTACATATTCAGACATAAACTTTTTTTTAAAGCAGCAACTGACACTATGTATTTCATTTTCTCTAATTACACCCAAACAATACTTGCCATAGGCCTAGGTACCTGCCAGGGGAAACAAAAAAGATTTCTTTGCAGAAAATTGTATCAGGCTGCCAGCAATGTCAAAACAACGGCTCCAGTGATAGAAGAGCCCCACACAGTGTTGCTTGAGAGACAACTCTAATAAGCAAAGTACCAAAGACAACTATAAATGTTGCCTTAAACAACAAATTTTACACTTCTGAACAGCAGCTAGCATCTCAGTCCAGCATGTCAGTGAATTGTGCTGATTAAATTAACACAAATAACATTCCCACCATATACATCACAAAGTTCAGACAGAAAAAAAAAATAAATTACAGTAAGCAATGTTGAAACAGCATAGAAGCCTTATGTCTTCAGTTATTTGTTGAAACCATCAGCGTGTCTAGTAAGTTGAATTAAGAGGAAACAGTTATGAAGGCTACATATGACGATGGCTGGATAGTCATTAACATGTTCTTTAAAATTCGGTAACATAAAAAAGATGACAAGGAGAAAATTAATTATGAATAACGCACAATGTCTATGCATTTTGCAACCTTTAAACAAATAAATATTTGCACACTCCCATGTTTAAAAAAAAAAAAAATCTAAAAACATCACTTGTTTGAAACAAATTCCTAAAAATATGATTATGTAAATACAAGCCAAAGGCATGCAGGCTTTTAGGATCTTGTCAGCTCTTCATAAGAATTTGCCACATAGTATTAGTGCTGTAATAAACACAAGAGAGGATATACAGCATACCACTTAGATTGTATCATGATTGGTAGCAAATAAGTGCTTATTCAGCAAACTGAATAAGTGCTCGTTGTTAAAATGAGTACCTTACTTGTAATGGCTCCTCTATGTTATCAGTGTAGTTTTTATTTGATTGGGTCTTTGAATAGTCCAGAGAAGATTATCAAAAAACATTAGCAAGTGAGCATGTTGCTCTGTCGCAGGTCCAATACTGCTCTCCTCCAATAAGCAGAAAAAAACACTCAGCATCTACATGAGGTACAGTGACTTGTCAGTTTTAAAAACATGATTCCACATACAAAAATAAAACATAAGGAAGAAAATAAATTGGAACAGCCAAATACATAACTTATACTTCACTAATGAGCAAAAAATATATTTCCTGTTATTTACAATAAAACCTAAATGAAATGGTGAATTCACTGAAAACATTTTAGCTCCAATCAAACAACTGTTTTTTTGTTCTCCTCTGATTGTCCATTTGTTGTTTTGCTGACAAATTTAGAGCCATTAATGGCTAATAATAAATACAATATGTTGATACGCTACAGTTTCAAATACAATACATAATGTAGTAAAGTCTGAAGTCTGTTTTTGATGGTTAACTGCTAACCTGCTGTTGAATTTTCTGCTCACTTTTTTGTGCCGAGTCTCTCCCCTAGGCAACCCTGAAGCTTAAACAAAGTGTTCATTCATCACGTGTCCTTGCATAAATAAACACAATAAAGACAAAAAGAGACTCAAATCTGGCAACTGTGTCGGCAAATCCACTTGAGTCCAACTGGGAAATTTTGTTCATTCAGGGTGTTTTTCCTCAAAGAGCTTCACATTAATCAGAATTAATTAAAATACAATTTATATCCAGTGCTTGTAACACTTATGAAATATTGTCTCCTCATGAGTTCTTGTAATTTTTTTTCCTCCTTTCCTTTTTTTTTTGTCTTTGTCTTTTTTTTTTTTTTTTTTTTTTTTTTTATTTTTTTTTCCTCCTTTCCTTTTTTTTTTGTTTTTTTTTTTTTTTTTTTTTCTTTTTTTTTTTTTTTTCTTTTGCTATTTTAGCACAGTCAAGTTTCAGTTCTGTGATGATCATTTTTAACTACCAGCCAACAAATGCAGTGTGGCATCGTCATGAAAATATTTACAATCACATACAAATCAATCTAACCACCAGCAAGCAGGAGCAAACGTCTTGAAATTACCAAACAGTTTGTTTTGTCCACTTGGGCTTGTTGGAGAGCATTCTTGAAATGTCTTGTACCTCTGAATGAGAACAATGTAGAAAAGATGTGATGGTAGAAATAGGAATTATTAGTGGGGTGGTTAAAAAAAAAAACAAAAAACACCTATAAGACTTAGGTAGATATAAATGCTTCCAAAACATTGAAACAATAAAAGCCAACGCTGACAGTAAGACAGTAATAGTACAGAACATATGAGAGCTTAAGATATATAAGGAGCCATCTGTACCAATTAGAGCTGGGAGAAAAATGCAGTGACCAGCAGTGGGTGGACCTTGACCAGTTAAATCCAGTAACCAGCCATTCACAACCTTAAAAAAACTCTGTGCTCTTTCTGAAATGGACAGGTTCAAGGGCAAGGGAGGGGAATAGCTGGACTCATGCATTAATAATGGTGTGTTTCAGATGATACCCAGTCGTCAGTCATTTTAATAATCCCCCACAGCTTGATGTACTTGTTCCATCTGCTCACCAGTGCCTGGTGATTGGGCCTGGGTGAAAGTCCTATTGAGACCTTACTACCAGTACTTTGATGGAGAGCACAATGAGGGACACACGCCACATTTTTATTGTTTCCTATCCCTCCCCAGTGTTTTCTCCTTCTCTGAGCCAGATGGCGCCTCCTGGGTGCTAAGGTCGCCATGGCCAGGGGTCAGAGCAGGGCATGGCAGGGAGGGAAGCTACTTACACCTTCTGCCCTAAAAAGAGGATCTGAGTCTCAACATCAAGGCCCTACTTTATCTTACTGCGGTCTCCAGAAGGTCACCACTTGTCAGTTTTTTCGTTGAAATTAGGATTAAGGCTTTGTGCCTTGTCTCTGTGTTTTCCTATTTTAAATGCAAGAGTTAAATGCATTCCAAAGTCTCAAGAGTGACAATTGTACATGTGCATTAATGCAAAATCTGTTTTAAGATACCCCTTCTCATGTGTATATGATGAGGTAATTTAAGAAACAAGCATGATTTTATCCTTTCTCTCAGTTTCTAAACACCCACATAAACACTTAAGACTACAGCAGTAAGCAACTCATTGCATCAGCCCGATGTCCGTGCTCTGCTTTAAGACTTCTTAGTGTCAATTTAAGATTTACAATGTCGACCTAAGACTTTAAACTTGCTGTCCAAATGGGGCTAAAGCTTTTACCAGAATGTACTGTAGCTACACATTGTACAACATCAATTTGAGATTATAATGCCCCCAAAGCTGCCTTTTGCTTCTGTTCCAATCTTACAGATTGGAGGCCTTTGGCCCTTCAGCATTCTAGCCTGATTACAATCACTGATTAAGGACTTGGTGAGTCACACTGGGTTGCAGAGCTGGTGGAGAGTTGAGGATGCCACACGGTGCTCTGTGTGGTCTGGGATAAGGAAATGAAAGGTTGGCTGGTTTCACTGATGATCACTGCACTGGGCCCCCTGAAGAGCAGCTAGCATCGCATGCTACCACCTAAAGATGGTACATAATGTAACTTCTTGCAGAGCCTGCTGCCTCCAAGTTCCTGAGTTCATTTGTTTATTCTGTTAGGGTAAATTAAAGAAAGACTGGATAATGAAGCTGCATTAAGAGATCAAGAGATTGTCCGAGACTCACAAGGCCTCTCTCAAAAGATTTGCAGGTTTTTTTAGAAACAACTTGAAATGTTTGGCACTTCTGCACTAAATTATGAATTCTGTATAATAAAAAGAGCAAAACAACTAAAAGTAATTATAATAATAATGATAATGTTAATAATAACAATAATTATAAAGTTTAATTTCTGATTAAAAACATTCAAAAGCTCTGTTAGCTGGCAGACTATACCTGAGTGAGAATAATATTCCCATCTTGAATTGTTTTGCAATATATCAAAATCACCTAATTGAAGAGAAAAACAAGTCCAATGACCATACGAATCATAGGTTCATATCAAATACTCCATTTCAAGTTATGTTGTCAGCTTTAGGCATCGACCTAATTGTTTAAATGTCCATGACCACAATGAAAAAAATGAACAATGAGATTAAAAAAAAGAAATAATAATAATAATAATCATCATCATCTAAATGATCACAACCAAACTGTATCACACACTTGAATAAACACTTAAGACCAAATAGCTTTTGATTCAGATGAAGCCAAAGCTGCATGCTGGCTCCTAAACAATACATTGCTTTCTTTTTTTCTTTTTGTTTTTTTTTTTTTTAATTTTTAAACCTTTGTGGTGTAGTTCTCTTTTGCTCGTTTGCTGCCTCAGTTCAGACCAAACCAGCCCTTTGGCTGTCCTCCTGTATCAGTGTCTTGTCTGCATTGGCCTTCTGGATCAAAGAGGTCTCAGTTGGCGCTGACTGGCTCTTGTGTGTCATTTTCACTACTATAGTCTGATTTGGGTTCGTCCTCAAAGTCCTCATACATGTCCATCTCATCCTCACCATTGAGTGGCTCGCTGTTGTTTGCCATGGTGCTGGGCTCTAGCTTCATGTTGTAGGTGCTCTGAATGACAGGAATGGATGGCTCTGGACTTGCTGAGGCACTCGAGCACTCTGATGTCATCTGAGGTGATGGTGTGGTAGTTGTCATGGTGATGGCCCCTGGGTAGACCATACTGGCGCTGGTGGTTATGGGAATCTGTGGTGGTTGTCTGGATGTAGAAGAAAGAGATAAAGTTAAAATTAATCACACTTGTCTCTTGTGACTTGATACAAACTGATCTTCAAAAAATAATAAAAGAACAGATGGAAAGAAACATTCAAATGTTGCCAAGATAGTGAGTGCTTTTAAAACATAGTTTTTTGCAGCACTCAAATTGAGATGGTTGGATCAGGGTTTCTTGCAGCAGTTTGCTTTAAGCCAGTAGCTCTGTGAAAATTATTTGGGAAAAGGGAGGTCCTCCTGACAGTTCCCATCTTGAGCTGTTCAGAAATGCTACCCAGCTTATTGGGGACATAAAACCAATACTTGGTTAGTACTGCTCAACTCTGCTGTTGAGCTAGATAATTGATATTGCAGCCATTACTGACATTTGTAACTGACATGGGAACACAGGGAGAGGGAGTCTCCTGCTAACCACACACAGTAAATTAAACTTGAGACATTTGCCCTGAAGGCTTCTGTGAGTCAATGGTATGCTTTTACTTTATACCTTGTAAAAATGTCTGCAGTTCAGCCTTCATTTGAAAACTACTGTTCTCTGAAATAATTATATCAACACTATTGAAAAGTACTTAATTTTAATGTGCATATCAGACAGTGGAGAGGATTAACTCACTGCTTGCTTTGGGAAATGGTGCTTAGTTTTCACTAAGAACATGTTCTAAGGAGGTAAAAAGCTGTAGTACGGTTTATCTGATTGTCTTTATGTTAGTGTTGTTGGTTTGTGGGATTTGTAACTGGGCACCTACCCCACAGTAAAGAACTGCCTCATCTCCTGTCGCCGAGAGCGCATCATCTGCTTGTATTCTCCAATGCGGAGTTTTTTGCCGTCGATAATGCAGGTCCTTTTAGGCCGTGGTTTGTACTTATAGTTTGGGTACTTCTCTAGGTGGAGCTTACTCAGACGGGCCTGCTCTTCATAGTATGGTTGCTTGTCCTGGTTAGACATGGCCTTCCACCGAGAACCTGCACAACACAGTAGATTCAGTTTTGAGCATTTGAACACAAGCGTGAGATATGCAGTTTTTTTCTGATAGTGCAAGGTAATTCAATTGCTCAGAGATCTGCCACTTCACTTTCTGTTACATGAACCAATGATTCCTGTGAAATTCACTGTCACTTTACAGTTGAATTGAAGTTAGTAGAGTGAGGGTTGATGTTTTTGTAGCAAAATCAAGTTTTGTCTGTTCTACATCAACCTTTTCATAGCCCTGCATAGACACATCTGAAACATCACATCTGAATGAAGCATGCTTCAAATAGAGATAATCAACCAGCTTTATAAAAGGTAAGATAATACAGTTTAAAGACTAAGAATGTCTCTGTTTGGAGTCAGTTGTGGCAGGCTGTGTCATTTTGCTGCCTAAGTCTAACCAAGTAGTTTTAATACCTAAATCTAACAATGTTATTTTAATGCAAAAAAATAACGCAACTACAATAATGCAACTACAACTACAATAATGCAACTACTATGAAATTTTGGAGGCCATTAAAAAAGCATTATACACTTAAAATGGCAAATGGTGGTTTGTTATTTCTACACCACCACATGAGTTCACAGTGATTTAACAAGTCGTTCAAGTGGTAAGCTTCTTTTTTGTGTTGCTAGTTTAGAAAAACATAGCATTTGTTGAAAATATTCCTCAGTTTCTTATTGAATGACAGTAACAAGGAACTACCAACTTTTAAAAATAAATGGCTCAAAACAGGAGAGCCGAACTTCTCATTTACATCTCAAATATTAGTGAAAACGATTCAATGAGATTGGAATAGATGTTGAATGTCCATAGTTGTTGAATAATTCCTTTTATGATGACTATAACCTACATGATTATAAATCTTTTAATATCTATTAATATCTATAAGTCAATGTAATTTGTTTAAAGGCAAATGAAACTCTGTTGAAGGCTTTACTAAAGCAGCTGCGTTGTCTGATTTCAAAGGTCTTACCCAAAATCTTGCTTATGTTGGAATTGTGCATGTCAGGAAAGGCCTGGAGGATCTTGCGCCGCTCATCCTTGGCCCACACCATGAATGCATTCATCGGCCTTTTAATGTGGGGCTCGTTGTTGTTCCTTCCTCTGGCTTCCCTGAATACTCGTGCCTCTGTAGATCCAGTGCCTCCTGTTGGCCAACAATAATAGGGTTGGGTTTTATCTGCTGAGCCATTTATCTCTTTGGACCCTGCAATAGTTAGAGAAGGAACCAGAAGAGAGAACGAGGCAAGACACTAGTTAAATGGCGAGCCACGTTCAAACTCTCCATTGACTGTTCTCATTGCTAACATTGTTTTAGATAAGTACAGGGCTACGTACCATCTTAAGGTGGTAAAATTTAGTATATTGAAAGGAAAGTATAACTTGATGCTCTTATATTACATGTACTATAAATACTAATACATACTCAATTTAAGGTAGACATAATCAATGAACTTATAATTTTTAAAATGTTTTACTTAATAGAACTCATACTCTGATCTATCCGAAACCCACCAACGAAGAAGACATTGGACTTGAATGGCAGTTAAATATTTTTTTCTGTCAGGGTTCACATGTCTCTACTCCGCCACATACATTTCAATTTGACATTTATAGTATCCATAAAAACTGCAAGAATGCCAACATAAATAGTAAATATGTGACTCGCGGCAGTCTCTAAAATTCATTCCTTTACTTTACTCTTTCTCTCTTTTTTGCAGCCTTCTTACTCACTTTTTCCTTCCCTCCTTCAAGCACACATATACGAACAAACAAACCAGGCACACATTTGCGAAGAGAGACTTTGCCGATTTAGCAAAGTGCTGTTTCTCAATCAGGGCATTCACAATCAGCATAAGAGAGTTTCTCTCAGTATTAAACTGTACATCAGACTAATAATGATTTCTGTTTGCATGCGCATTTGCTTCCTTTTATATGTAAGATGTGAAAGAATTAAATAAAAGCAGTATGAATATTTAAACAAACAAAAACATGTTGATAAACAAGGCTTGAAAAATAAGACAAAAAAAGCCTTCCATATGCTACGATACATCTTTAATGATCTCAAATCTGGAAAAGAAAGCTCGGGATGATTCATACATATTTCATCATCCACATGTGAAGCCTTCTCATTAGACCATTCCACTAGCAGGCTTGGCAAATGTTACCTGGGGTTTGATTTCTATTATTATTTTAGTGTATAAACAAAATCAAACTCTTAATGAGTAATAGACGGCTGTGCAGAGATATTAATTCTAAATCCACAGAAACCTTGCTCTACTTTAATCACTGGAGATGCAGCTGCAGCATTTTCAGCCTGAAGAGTTCAAGTGTCTTTGCTTTGGAAAAATGCATCTTCTTTCAAAAAGTATTATAGGAGACAAGTTAAAAAAAAATGCAGTGTATGTAGCTGCACATACACAAATGCTGTACTGAAGGAGCATGCAACCACAAATAGAGATGGAGGTGTGGTGAAAGTTATGCTAAGGCAACTCAGCCTGACAAACTGATTTTCAGCCCACGTTTTACGGTTAAACAGGCATTTTTTATGATCTACAGAGTCTTGCCTTCATCTCGGAGGCTAGTGATAGGTGTGTGTGTGTGCATATAAAAGTCATTCATTCATTCATTTTCTACCGCTTATCCCGTTAGGAGTCGCGGGGGGGGGGGGGCTGGAGCCTATCTCAGCATCTTGGGGCGAAGGCGGGGTACACGGGTATATGAAAGTCACAATCATTTAATTAATTAGGGTGCATTTGCTCATCTCATCTAAAAAATCTAGGAATATACTTAAATTATGGAGGCAAAAAACCCTTATTTATAACTATCCATAAGAATTCATTAATAATTCATTCATTTTCAAATGCTATATATATTTTCAACCAAAAGTGAATTATATATTTTTGACTTGAGACTTCTGAGATTTTTCACGATTGTCACATAAAATACTGAATCATAACATTGAAGAGTTGATTTGTGTCTTTTAGTTCAAACTGTGCAATTACAATCTCTTTCTTGCTGTATTTGCCTCTGCCCTCTAGAATGCTCTTGGCCCTGAAGCTATCATGAATTCCAAAATAATACACTACCTTTTCTACTACTGCTTCCTGCAGTACATTCATTTCATTTAGCTTGCACTCACTGTACAGGATGAATTGATTTCACTTTGTTTGGTTTTGACAACCATGTTTATTGTGCAATGAAATGTGGTGTGGCAGAGGGCTGACAGTATCCATCAACACGGGGCAATCTGCTGACTGCCAGGGCCAGATGAAGGTATTCATTAGCTTAGGAGCGTAGTGCTCACTCAGACACGACAGCCAGTGTCTGCGCCCTGGGATGGCTTGCTGAAATTGACGATGCTTCCCATGCCATTACTCTATCACTGACACTGATTCAGCAATTTATATACTGGTGTGCATATATATGGGCAGAGGCGAGCTTCTTACGGCGAGTGGGACAAAACAACTGCCTGCCATCAGCTAGCGCTACATTCATAGTTAGCCAGGAAACTAGCCACGAGATCGCTCCATTGGAGGGGAGCCAGATGAGACATGTTTTTTTGCTCCTGTGATAGTATAAAGAAAGTTCCCCTATGCTCTGTCTGATGTTACAGAAAGTGACTGAAAAGAACAAGTGTTACATCATCTTCACATGTTTGGAAGCAGGTGGTGCCGTCATGATGAAGTGATGAAGATATGAAACTGACTCAAAACTAAAGTTGCCTCCCTGAGAAACCAACAGCCTAACACAGTTTGACATGTGACCTGAAACTATTCACTACTGTATTACCTTTAAAACCATTATTTGCAGGAGGAGAGTGACTTTTTTTTTAACACCATACAATGCATTTTTGGTACATAAATTTTGGCCCTATATTTAGCACCTAAAAAATAAATGACTTAATGAAAGGCATCCTGATGTTAATGTGCATGGTCTCAAGAGTAACAGCAACATTCAATTTTCTGCAACATTTCAATGAAAATCACAGCACTGCTCTGACATTTTGCAAATGAGCATTAACCATTTTATTTTCCCAGGAAGTGCAGGACATTTAGGAATCAGTTAGTTAGATGTTTGATTGTGTAAATAAACAGAGATGTTTAGCAGTGACAGGGGCAGGCCTCCTGGGTGTCAACTGGGGAGGGAGCAAAACAGAGAGAGTGCCGCTTAATAGAATTTATTGTGATTCATGAGGCCCACAGCTCAAGTGTGACAGAGCGATATGAGAATCCTCTTTTAATTTGTCTCTCCTGGAAACACTGCAGATGAGCTGCATGAATTACAGTGAGAAAGAATGATTGTGTGTATATAGGGGAGGGGGGAAAGTGGAGTATAAAAGAAGAGAGCAAGAGCAAAGAAGAGAAAAGGGAGAGAAATAGAGACGGTATGTAGTGAGTCTCGTGGCTCACTACATATGCTCTCTATTTCACCTGTGAGCTGCAGGCTCAGACTCGACCATGTACCAAGCCAGAGGGTAGCAGTGCCCCGGCCACCCCCTCTTCTCCCCCTTTCTCTCCTCCTTACTCATCTTTGTTCTGCAGGCAGACAAATAATGTCACCCAGGAATCCGCTCAAGAGCATGAGCCTCAGTTAGCAGGCAACAATCACACAAAGTTTTCCCTGTTGAGATCAGATTTAGCACCTCTGACTAAAGGCATTTACCACTGACAATGGAGCCTCTCCCTCAGAGAAGGATAAGGCTAGATTAATGCGTATGGACAGATAGGGTGCAGTGTTAAATGCTCCTGTTCTAACCTGACCTAACAGCATGCTATTTAAACCATTACAAAGTACAAGTGATATAAGCCTTCTTATAGCATGTCAAAAATAATTTTCTTTTTCAGTCAGGATGATTTGAGTTTTCCTGGCCCTTTGTGTGTGTGCTTGTGTGTGTGTGTGTGTGTGTACGCATGCCTCTTCACACACAAATGTATTCACACGGCAACAAACAGCCAACCTGTTTGAACATGCATGCTATGCCTTTTCCTTGTGTCTTCTCTATCCCCTTTCATATTCACTTAGCCTGAAAGTGGAGTCTAATCTTTCACAACATGCCCACTTTGAAGAAAGAGAAATTTGTCCCACTGGGGGATACATTTGAATTTGCCGTCTTCAAAACAGAACTTTCTTATCGATTGTGTTGACCTATTTGGCTATTGTTTTTGTGACTTGATAAATTATGTCTGAGCCTCTGAAGCTGTCTTCTAAGAAAATCCTCACCAATATAGTCGGAGCTTGATTCCCACGGCCTCGCCGTGGAAAGAAAAAACAACAACCAAAACCTTTACAAACAGTCATTCGTATAAAACTAACAGCTCGGAGCTAGCAATGTAAAGAAATCCATCACCATTGATGTTCAACAACAATGCAACAACACAGCATTCTTCTCATCCTATTTCATGAAGACTTTGTTAGAGACGCAGTGCTTGGCTAAAGCCAGGTCTTTTCTCACCCTGTGGTTGATATTATCACACTGGGCGTTTTAGATTAATTCTATTTCCTGCCTCCACACATCTCTCAACACCCCTTTTGTTCTCTGCAGACCTTCAGTGATGGGGGGTGGTTTAGACAAACACACGACTTCAGCTACTGAGCAAGTCTTCACTGCCATTTGTGAATGAACAAAAGGCCTGCTTTGGTTGATTGCTGCGTAAGTATTTGGTAAAGTTTTCATCAGAGCTTAAAAAGACCTAATAAATTTGCAGTGGGATTCGTGTGTGTGGCTCGTGGCTTTGTAGAACGAAGTAAATCCTATCTATTTCCATTCCGTTTTTCCCTCCAGGTCGTTAGGATTTTGGTTGCTGCATGCTTTGCAAATATTAGCTCAAGCAACCTAAAGCTTTCTGTGAACTGTGGTGATGACAGAAGTCTGCTGTACACTGAGTCTGCTCAGATTGAGCTGCTCTGTTCTGGAGTGAAAGCTGCTCCACACCAAGGGGCTTTCACAAACTATGAAAGGGTAGGGAGGTACACTCAGTAATTTTCCTTTTCAGGAAACAACCAGAGCATACACAGCATGTAAAGTTTAGACTTATGTTAGGAATTTCTGTTTCCTGTTTTTTTTTAATCAGATCAGCAGGTTAAAACTGAGCTGACAACTGAGCTTGGCAAGGATTTTTTAAATATATTTTTCTGACATGTGCCTGTTATTTCATAAGAGTTAAAATGACTATATTTTGATGGAAAGCAAGCCTTTTGGATTCTGTTTAAAAAACTATAATAAACCTCTAATAAAAAGAAACTTGAAGACTGGTTTTAACAAAACTTTTGACATGCAAATCAGCAAATATTGAAGAAGGTATTAAATAGAGCAAAAATATGCTGCACTTAAATACTAAAATACATTTTATATATTAAGGTATGCAAGCCGAGCTTCAATTGGTCATGGGAGTAGACAATCCTCATTACAAGCATTTTGAAAGTAAACATGTCCTCAGAAGAGTAAACACTTGGCGGTTCACATCATAAAACTGCCCACATCATTCAACTGCTTGTGTTTTCCTGCTGGTGAAGCCAAAAGAGAAAGAGAGATATATTTGTGGTTAAAGAGAAGAAATGCTAACTTCTGTTTTGAGTTCTGCGTACTACCCGGGCTCCCAGCATTTCCCCCAGGGAAAAGGACCTCTCCTGTCCTCTAACCCCTGCCTGCTCCTAATCCATAGCCCACTGGGAATACTGATGTGAGGCGTCTGGCGCAAGCCTTCCCCTTGGCCTCGTGCAGGACTTAAAAGGACACAACTGCCCTGGTGTGTGCTCCGTTTCAGTCCTGACTCCACAGTAGCCACAGAGTGAGGGTTCCCACTGGGAGAAAGAGAAATGGAAGCACATCTGTCTGTGGAGTCAGACGGATGGGGATGGGATTTGTTGCTGTGGCTCACATGAGAAACATATCAATGAATCCACTAAATGTACCCTTGATTGAAATCCTCAGGATTGGTTGTGATGTGAAAGTAGACATGATGAAAATACACTTTATTTGGAGTTAACAAATAAATATTTTTATAAGAAGTGCAACTATCTTAAAGGTCTGTCTGAATATGTATGCAGAGGGATTTGTTTCTAAAGTTGATGGGGAATGTGTGTAGGCTGCTATTTAAAGATTTTGATGGGTTACATTGTCCTGAGAAATATCTATCCTTCTGCCTTGAAACTTTCTGAGGCATCAAGGTTTAGTCAGAACAATTTTCCTCTTTGCTCTGGATCTGAACTGCCATGGAAACTGCCACAAATATTTATACCGGACAAACATTAACACACTGAGGTGCTTCTTGATCCCGTATAGGAGCATGCTCCACAAAGGGAGATGACGCTTTGTCACAATGGTGCAACCCGAATTTATACCCGTGCCCAGGACCTCAAACAAGCACAACAGCAACAGGAGCTGAGCTTGGAAACAAACCAGCTTTGTCCTGAGACACCCTTGTGCTCCACTCACCTACCTGTGAAAACCTCTGTGCCATGGGTCATTTCAAACGGCTTCCACCCCATCCCCCCTGTCTCCTTTACACACTGTGTTTCTGCACAATTAGAAACCACTCTATGATCTACACTGGAGACACAAGTAGTTGTGGGCATAACTATAAAAAAAGTCTATAACTTGTTGAGAATCTTGGTGAAAACTTGTAGTGTGTACTCTGCATTTTGGGGAAACTTAAAACATATTTTTTTTGCAAACTGTGTGTTTAACTGAAACCCAAATATTACCTTACCATCTAAATCCTCGGGCCTGGTGAGGTCAATAACTCTGTGGCCGATCTTTCCTTCTTCACCCAGCTTGCCGAGGTGGTGCCCAATGCTCTCAAAATGTGCCCTCTCCTGCAAAGAAATACAAAGAAGCACATTTTTATGGTGATAGAATTGTAAAATAAATAAATAAATAAAATAACCCCATTTGGAATCTGAAATTTCAAAAAGAAAAAAGTGTTTTTGATAATTGGCGGTTCTTTTGAAGAGCTGCTCTTTTGACATGGCCTAGATGTAGCTTTTTCCTCTCCTTCTTTTTCCTGTCGCGCTTCTGAGCTGCTGCTATAATGGATGGCAGGAGGCAGATAGACAGTGACGGCCAGGGGTGCTGTAAATAGATTTGCAGAAAGATACAAGCACAATGGGGCTGTGGTCCTCTTTGCAGTGCTCAGATTTTCCTCTGTAATCTTCTCCTTACATCCCCCCTTCCAGTCTACAGCGCTCATAGCTCAGTGCCCATCATTTATTCAGAGTTCATGCTTTGGAGAACACACCGTGTTTTCCCGTTTGTCATGTCGCTTTGTGCTCAGATTAAACTTGGCATCATGTTGTACTTGACGCACAATAAAACCCTGTCATTCAGCACTCTGTGACAATATTAAATGTCATGTCCATGTGCATTTGCAGAATAAAATAACAGCTTTCGGGGGGCCTCTGAATAGTTGCTGCACATTACACTTAATGTATTATGCAAGGGGAGAGTGCCGACTGCTGCTGGCTCCATTGTTGAATGACCTACTTCCTCTGTGAATACACAGGGCATTAGCAAAAGGCTGTCTTCCTTTCTAAAGACTCAACTAGGAGATGGACACTTTGACTCTGCATGATACAAATAATCTCCCCCCCCTAGGTTTCGCCTGGATGACACTAAAAGCAGGCATGTTGCCACCATTCAGGAAAAAAAGCATTTGTTTTACTCCCAGGGTGAACATTCAATCTCTGCCAAAGCTGTACTGTCTGCACTGACCTCTGTCTCTTCCTTTTCTAAACACGTCTATCACATGCAGTCTGAGCGCACACTCAGGTAGAGTCCCAGCACAATGCTAAATAGCTCCCTTGCCACACACGCCGACACCAACACACACATTAATCTTTTAGCATTCCCTTGTCATGCATTGTGTCATATTGTTGGTTTGTTGCTTTTCCCCCACAGGGAAGTTTTGTTTACAAGCGGAAGATGCTGAAATATTAAAG
>KV751315.1:9288875-9327007 GCA_001698575.1 Mola mola
AATCTATCAACAACCTGTACAATTAAGAGTACACTTTTTTTTTTTCCGACAAGGCCTTCATTATACCCATTTACTTATGACATTTTTGTGGCATTAAAAAAAAAAGATCTTGGCTGTTATGTTTTTGTAAGCATGTAAGCATCCACATACAACACTCAAGCAAGCAGCTCTAAAATGCTGAGTGCAAATGGAGATGTACAGCACATTACAGCACTCACTTGGGCCCATGTCAACACCCATGTTCCTCACTGTCTGTTACAGCCCCTACAAAGCACCCAGGAGGTCTGGAAACTGCTGCTGGCTTTCCCTCAGAACCCCCTTACACTTATATGCACTGATCCACACGCACAATTTTTGCTACCCACCATGGGTTACGATGCACAATGTGGAAGAAAAGTGGTTTTGTCTGTACTGCCAGATTCAGTTAGTAGTAACACAATTTAAAGACACACATGTACCTCATTCTTGCCATTTTTCATGATTGTTAGCTTGAAAGGACCTGTTGGATCCTGTGTCTAATGTCCTGATTAATGTGCCACTTCACACCTTTTAACACACCTCTCTCATACACTATTCCTGTACATAATGTGTATTAATTTGTTTTGTAAAAAGTAAAACTTTGTCAACAATTTCATAAAATGACAACAGTACAGCTAAATGGGGCCAAAGATTTGTGAGGGGCTCAGTAATCATGTTTTTAACGCTATACAATTATTTAGGTAATGAAAGCTGCATTTCCCAGTAGGGGGAATATCACAATCACCACTAATCCTTATGAGGCGGACTCGCGTCATGACATCTTATTTAAATAAAATTACTTGCACGCTTAAGTAGCAGTCAGACCCACAGCTCTCACTAACATTTTTATGCATTTTCTATATGAGGAGTTGTGTAATTTCACTCAGGGTGGGTAGACTCCAGGCGTTGCTGTAAGACCTGATAGTTCTCAATTTTCTCTCCCTCCGTGCTCGCCATTGAGCTGCACTCTGTATGGTTGTGAGTAGAAATCACCTTTTGTGAAAGAAATCTTGAGGAAGCTGGCAAGTCTGGCTGCATCCCAACAACAGCACACACACAGTAAAACTACGACGACACAGCAAGATATGTTTTAACAACCAGCCCGCTGGGGGTGTACTGTTCAGTTGTATAACCAGAAGAAAATTCCTCAGTGGAAGCATGTCTGCTGCCCCATGAAATTAGAAAAAAACATTTGAAAACATACAGGGTAGTAACTTACATCCTTCACAGGTCACTTATCAGATGGTTTATACCTCCACTGGATGCTGAGCACCACCCGGTAGACACACACATTGATCGAACCAAGAAGCAATGGTGTTTGGATTTGTCTGTAGCTAATGGTAATCAGACAAATAAATCAATAGATGTAAGCCAGACTTTGATGGTGTAGACCTCTGCCTTTGAATGAAGGGACTGAAGCACATTATTCCTTGCTTGTCTGCACTGCATGAAAATAGACGCACTGGAATGGGGAGGGCAAATAAACTGGAGGGGTTCAGGTCCCCAACAAAGGGACCTTGTCCCGGTGAAGTCTATGACCATTCTCCTCACTTCCTTCCTCCTCCTGAAGTGTATGTGAATCTTTTCCTACGCAAGTCAAATACAGACCCCTTGAGCCAAAGATCAACACTGTACAAGAACCCGGCTGAAAAAAAGACATACAATATTTTCCCTGAATTGTGGGGATTCAGCTCGAACTATGACAGCAGGCCCTATATGCTCAGGTCTGAGACTAACGCTACATCAGTCATGCTTGTGTGTGCTACACTGAGTGTTGTTCAGGATGAAGTGTGGCAAATCCAGACACTGAGTGAGGTCAGGCTATCCAGAGGGAATAACCAATAGATGACTTCTTGTTCCACTAATTCCTTACACAGTAAAACAAGCCTTCTTGGAAAACAGCCATTCCAATATGTCTATATTAAGTCGATGAGAGCTTGAAAGCAGGGTAGTCCAACCCCTCTGACCTGCCTAATACACCCCATCCCAAATCCCTCCATTCCGGCCCTCCTCCATCTCATCAGTCCTTTTGACTTCCTTGGAAGTCTGGATAAAACTGCAAGCTACAATTTGCTTTAATACACTGCCTGGCATTTACAGGATTTCTGCACTCTGCTCTAACTTAATGGAGTTTCAGTGTGGCATGAAATGGTCATACAAAAATAAATAAAGAGGCATATATGAAAAGCACTTCAGTGGAAGATTTAAATAATACACTGATACATAAAGCAATCTGCAATAATGTATTTCTATACACACATTGTTATCAGTGTAGGTTGGATTAATGAAGAAATTAAAAGATTGTGTTTGTGCTTGATTCTGAACTCAACAATACATTTAAACATCAGATCCAATAAATGGACGCTCCTGCCTGCTTACACAACTTGTGCTGTGAATTTTATCCACACAGGAACACAATCCTGCATTTTACCCTTGAAATAAAGATTATTTTTACAGCAAATTCAGTGTTGTATTGCCAAAGATTATTAGGGGTTGGAGACACGCAGAGAAGTTAGAATACATATTTTTTCAAGGTCTGGCCATAAAATTAAGGTTTGTAGTAAACTGGTCAAATCCATGGGGTAATCTCTCAAACAGCATATGTAATGACGGGAAAGAAGAGAACAGGCACAAACAAACCCACAAGTGGGTTTGGGGCCAACATCATTATCCTGCGTATACATCCCTGCTGTATGGAAATTGGAAGAAAGTGACCCTCATAGCAGGAGGGCGAGTGAGACTCTAAAGAACATTGGACACGGGCTTGTCGGATAAGGAGCCACATCCATGTGAGGTGAACACGGTGAAGGGAGTGGGACATAGAGGGATTTAAATAGGGGAGGCTTTTGAAATACTGTGGCTGCAAAGGTTTTAAATGTCACATCTTCAACACTTTGAAGTGAGCAAAGAGACTTATCTGTCCACTGTTTAGAGCTTTGTGTTTAATAAAAATACTTAAAGAAAATAACATTTATTAATCTGAAGAAGAAATATTGTTTATAAAGTAATAATGTAATCTGACAGTGAAAAAGAAGACCACTCCAAATAATACAGCTGGGTTTCCTTATCTATCCACTGCTCCAGTAACAGACTGATGCTTTGTATTGAGAACCACAGCAGAGAGCAGCCCTGTAACAGGGTGTTGAGACTTTTAAACGTGCTCAATTATCACCAGCTAATGATAGGCAAGAAAAAAACATTGCATTTCACAAAAGATCCAAGAGGATGTTTGAATTATTTTTAAGAATTAAAGATTTAAAAAGGGGAATGTTTAAAAGGAATTTCAAAAGATTGCTTATGAAAAATAAAACAAACCGAAAATTCGGTCTCTCTGAAAAGTCTCTATGAAAACCTGTGGAGGACAAAATGTCATCTACGTTGTGCTCTGTTGCGGAAGGCAGAGACTCCCCTCCGCCCCAAAAACAAAAACCTCTTTTTTTTTTTTTTTTTTTTTTTTTTTTTTTTTTTTTTCCATGTGCATTGCCCTGAATGCTTAGCTTTTCCACACTGACCCTGTGAAAAATGGCACCCTTTTTTTCCTCATCGGCTGCCCGCGCACAGTGGAGCCCATTAATACAGCTCCTTCTCCCTGTGAGTATGCCCACTGCTGAGGACGATGGTCCCGCCGGCCAAACGCAAAGACAAAACAGATTGCTTAACATAGGCAGAGAAAACACAGGCAATGCAGAGAGGCAGAGGAAACTAAATCAAAATCACAGTTGAGGATGTATTCTTCCCTCATGATATTTTCCTTACAAGGGTTAGGGGGACAATGGATCTTAAGTGTAAGCACTCTTCTTTCAACCAGGGAGGGTTTGTTGAGTTTTGAACAGGTGTATGTAAAGAATACATGCTCACTTGTCCAGATTATTTAGCACTGTTATTAATTTAAAAGGCAAATTTGTATTCCCACATGCCAGATAACCTTCTGTGTCCTGTCTTTTACCATGCAGGCACAGACAGAAACCTGGAAGTTTATTCAAATTAACCGGCCCTGTGGCTGCTTTAGAAACCCCTCAGGTGACTAATTTTAAGTAGACCCTCAGGTGTGATTTCACACATTACAGCCATTCACATAGCAACTCTCAGATGGAGCCTCTTAATTATCGCTGCTTAAACTGCAGTGGCGTCTGAATACAAAAACCAGTTACACAAAAGCTTGGCTTTATTGTGTAATTTATATCAATAATGGATCTATGCTTGTCTACAGACCTACTTTGCTGGTAAATATACAGTACAAACAACCTTATGTTTCCTTAAAATGCTTCTAATGAGAGTCAGTTAAGTCAGTCTTCAATTGTTATTCTTTGGTTTGATTAGATTTTTTTTGGCCAGTTTTTCCACAATATACGCATCTTTTTTAGTTTAATAGAATATAGCAGCCCAGCCTTTTACTCAGCTAAGTAAAAGAACTTGGACTATTCAAACAGAACTAACTGTTTATTTTCCTACATGAAGAGTGTGTTTTAACACACAAATGGCAATACCAATACATACATACCAGTGTTCATCCACTTCATCATCATCATTTGCAACCCACCACTGCCATTGCTGAGCTTCTTCCACCTTTCTGTGCATCATTAAGTTTTAACGGTTTTAACGGTTGCCGTGGCTATATTGTTTTAAATTTCACATGACTTTGTTTAACGTCAGCATTTCTTCTGCGTCCTGACAAGAAATCACATTTCATAACTAATTAAATTGATCCCCCACGCCCCACCCCTTCCCACCAATACAGTCTACTAAATGGACTGAATGAAATTATTTGTGTCCGAGTGTCAATATATTAAATCATGTGGGCTAATGAGTCAGGTCACCGCTTTCTTTTATCTTCAGTCTTGCATGTGCACATCTTCATCAGCTAACAGTCTCCTTAAATGGAGGATGAACATGCTGGACTGAGCCTCCCTGGGTGAAAGCCAAGCCTGTCTGACTAGGCTGTTAATGCCCCCACATAATCCTACAAGCCCGCTAACACAGAGCTCTTCAACACAAAGGAACGCACTGGCGGGACGGCATCCACACAGACATGCTTATGCGCACAGCACCACACACATAAACGAGCACAGGCAGACACATGGTAATTTCCCTGCTCTATTATCGCTGTATAATCATGCTACCAGTTCCAATCTAGCTGTGCTAATTGGGGGACTTACACATTCTCTTTAACAATGTCTATTTTTGTTCTTTTTTTATTGCCAGTGCATTAATAGCAGTCTCACACTGAGAAAATCATTTGTGCTGGGGAGACAACAAAAGCATCTGAGAATACTTAAATAGCGCCTTTATCTTTGTGCAATTAACATACAGCCCTGCGTTTATTTAATCTCATCTGATTGATTTAAAATATTTACCATAATGTTGTAGTTTTGGATCTTTGTTTCTCTAAATTGGTAACCAATCAGAATCAGTGGATTAAATTACTGCTCTGGAATTGATAACATATATTACTTTTTAAAACAATAAGGAAGAGATCTGCTATTAAAAGCCCATTTATCATATATTCCCAGTGGAAATTTGGCAGAATTTGATGTGCATTCTGCAAGACTTGGTAGATAACTATTTCTGCAGACAAAAGGTTAATTCTTTATAAGTTCTGAAACCCTCTTTAACACAGTTCCTGCTGTAAAGCATATAAGCATTAGGGTTTCCACACACAGCATGCTGGGGCTTGTAAAGATGGAGTAAACACATCTGATAAAGGCCAATTATTGAGCAAGAACATCTCAGTTATAGACATTGCATTCGCATGATGTTGCAACAGGACCATGACCTCAAGCATCCTAAAATGTGAAATTCCTTGAGTGAAACAGCTGAAGCACAATGGATTTTATTGGGAAAAAAAATGTTGACTGTCTTGATACTGTATCTGCTGTACAAATTAAACCTCTACCAAAATGTAAAAATAATTGCTAAATAGATATTGTTTTTGCTGCAATCATTTAAAAAAGTGTGTCTAACACAAAGAGGGTCTGGGCAGTCTGCACAGACAGATTATTTATAAGTGCTTCAGAAATTAAACAGCAGCATGTTAGGTAATTTTATATGCAAAAAAAGCAAAATTAATATTTAAAGAAGGAACTTAAAAATAACTTAAACAGCACTGTATTACAGAAAGTACTACATTATCTGAGACACCCTGATGAAAAGGAGTTAGTTGAACTGAAGTTGAAAGAGAGAGATTGTTCAGTGATGACTCTTTCATTTATGTTGAGGCTTCAGGATAGAAAGAACTACCGTTTATTGCGTGCCTTTTGTGTCTTTCGTCCTCTGTGTCATGTCAAAGTTTTTACCTTAAAATGTACCTCTAGATTGTCCCCTTATGAATTGTGGTCAGCTAATTGCTGGTCTTGATTGAATGTCATCTTTAATCTTGAGACCTTTAGCATCTAGTGTCTGCGTGTTCCCTACTGTTAATTTACACCAAGAAAGGCACATGTGGGAAAGACTCCAAGACTTTGAAGTGGACAAGATATCCTGGCCTTTTTTCTTTTCATGTCTGTTTTTCTTTTTTTCCTCCTTTTTCCTTTTAAAATGAAAGAGTATGGGGAGAAGACAACAGGCAAAAGCGAAATAAACAGAACCAGACTTGCTTGATGAACATATGTGTAAAAATACACAATGGCCTCCATAGAAATGTACTGTCTCTCACATCTTGAAACTCACGCTGTAAGCAAGGTTGGCACATCAATGCCAAAGCCAATGACAAATGACAGTGCGGCGATATTATGATATTTGTAATGGATATAAAATTTAAATGAAGTGGATTAACACTGTCCCTCTGTTTCATCTGGGGAGCTCTGCTTTCTCCTGCCTGGGAAGATAAAGTTCACACTGACCTTTCCGACAATATTATTCTCTTGATGTGTGTATTAATGCATGTGTGTGCACTGTACATGATAGCCTCTGTGCATGCGTGTCAGCGTATGCAGGTCTGTGTGTGAGAGTCAAATCCCGGCTTGTATCTTAGTAGACACATCCTGGAATGCATATATGAAAGGAAATAACATGTGTGTGGACTATAGTGAAATTTGAGTTTCACAGAGCTCCATATCTAATGCATGCATTTAATTTTATTTTGTATCCAGACAGACTTTGATGGACTTTTTCTGCTGTCAATACTTGTTGTTGCTCAATCCTCAGTAACACGTGTCTGTCCTTGAACTCTTTAGAAAATGCTTATGAGAGAATGTGCCAGCAAAGTGATGATGATGATCAGCTGAAACAAATAAGAAAATCAGAGAAGTGTGATAATGTTTTCTTTTAAATCTCTCACTGCCCCCACATCGACTCGGAGAGATAAGCAACTAAAATAAATGTTTAATGTATTTGTTGAATTGTCAGATGTGCCTTAGTGATGTGAAGTTAACTCAGGAATTAATCGCATCTGGGCACTGAATTAATTCCAAGATGATTTCAATGACACGGATGGAAAAAAACAACAGAAAAATCAAACAGAGCCGAGCTTTAACATTTGATAAGCCCCTAACACTACAATCAAAACATCTGCTATCTTAAAACAAGTGACATTGTAATCCCGAAGGACAAAGACTAAATCTCTCTCCCTCTCTTGTAGAATTGATGAGAAAAGGATAAAAAAAAAAAGGATGGCTATTCAAAAGGGAAACTTAATTAAACTGCATGCTGCCTTGCTTCAAACTGCACTAAACCTCTATAACCAAACACTTCTGTCACATTCCCTTCAATCTACTTGCAAAAAGCACACACATAGCGTGCCAACAGCAGTCTCTAGTTGCAGTCCCTGTGGTTTTATTGTTTAAAGTGTCCACTGATGTGATCAGGTACTTCATCAATACAAGACCTCAGCAAAAGGCTTTCTCTTGGTTTTCTCCCTGAAGCCAAATCAGAAGGACTTTGATGGCCGATAGGGTCTCTAGTAAAGTTTAGGGCTCTCTATGCTAACAGCAGAGTAACTTAATCCTTCAAACACTCCTCACCACTTTGCTTAAAGTCAGTGACATCCAGGCTGGAAACTTGTTTACATAACTAATTAAGTCAAAGCTGTTATGTATTAAAATGGCCAGGGCATTTTAAGAGGCAGCAATAATGAAAATAAAGAGGTATAAAAAATAACACCCACGCGTGCCCATGATTCTCTGTTATCTGCTGTCCAGCTCAAGAGGACAAACACCTTTTCCTTTGAAAGACTTACTTCTGGATAAACAATGTTGCACGTGATTAAACTTATCCGAAGTATTGAGAGCGGGCTCTGTTGGTGTTTTTCGGCAGCCAGCAGAGGCAGATGAGAAGTGGAACAGATGGTGAACTGAACATGGGACTGTTTTGTTTAATTGTGGATGTGTGGGGTTTTTTTTTAAATTTTGTTTTATAAGGAATGATCTGTGGTGCATTTGGTCAAGGGAGAGGCTGGCTATCTGGGCTCTGCAAGAAGGGATTTTACTTGTATCTCTGTTCAAGTGTTTGAAATTGTTATTTCCAAGTATGTTGCCATAGTCACTCAACCCCCCCATCCCCAGCATCACTCAATACTATGCATCAAGGGGAATTTTAGGTTGTCGTTCGCCTTTAACTTTGTAATGAAAGCGAGGGCCTCTAAATGTGAGATGCATTACGGCCATACCCTTATGCTCAATGAGCATAAGTAAAGGGCCCTCTATGAAACGAACATCACTATCCTCTCGACAGTGTATAAGGTACTTAATTTTAGAGTGTTTTCAAGACAGTGTCGTGCTCAGTGCTTCTCTTAAGTGGAGTGGATTTTTTTTTTTTTTTTCCAAGACTGTCACTGTTGAAGTGAAAGGTCCAGGCTAGTGGCTCCACAAGAACTTGTTGACAGTACGTCCTTTCTCTTGCGAAGAGAGCTCTTGACACAGTAGTAAATCTGGCTGTTGTGATAACTGCTGGAAACCAGAAGTTTGTGTAAGAACACACCGTGTTCTTTAGTGGTATGATCCCGCATGTAATGGTCATAGGGAGAAACACAAAACAGTATTCTGTGATTAAAGGTGTTTATGGAGCAATTTTTTTGCAAGTAGAAAATAAAGGGAAAATGAAAAGGAGAGGATAGGGTGTTGTCAGTTTGAAGACCAAGCAGAGGAGGAGGAGGTGAATGGTGAAGGATGTGCCTGACACCGAGCTCACACAGCAGGATAATGTTAGCCTTGACCACGGCCAGTGACCAACGCTGGATCACCCCGTACTGTCTGACCATGTCCAACTTCGTGCTGCCTGGGTGGTCTTTCACCACTCTGTACCCACTCAGTACTGTATCACATAAGCCAAACAAACACACTTAATGGGAATGTTAATGCTGGGTGAAATTTTAAAAACAGAACAAAGCAAATGTGAAGGAAAAAAATATCCTTAGCACAATGAGAATGTAAGTTACAGTTTTTGTGCTGTGTTAAAGCATGCCACGTTGCCCGTCAGGGAGAGACTTGTTTCAGAGGCATTTACCAGCCTCTTTCATGTCCCCCACCTCCAGGCTCTTCTCCATCAACAGGACTCATTAGCTGTTGTTATACCCCCACCCTCCTTATTATTATTTTTTTTTTGGTTCATTAAGATGCACTAATTATTCTCCTCCATATTTTAAAGCCCTCCCGATTACCAACAGGCAATTAACATTTGATGAGAGTGATGAATGCTAGTGTGACACAAAAAATTAAAGATGAAAAAAGAGATATGTAAAAAAAAAAAGGAAAAAAAAAAAAAAGATATATAAGAAAGATGAGAAGAACAGGATAACAGGATTTAGCAATACTTTAAAGCTTAATTTTTTGTGCAAGCTGCTGCGCGTCTGATGGCCACCAGAAACACATTTACTGACCTGGATCTGCTGCTGGAGGAGGTTGATTTTGTGCTGCTGCTGCAGAAGCTGCTGCTGTTGTCTGGCAATCTGTTTGAAAAAAGAAGAGTAGAAAGTTGGGCTAGGCAATAAATATATGTGACATATATTGTTATCGTGATGTGAGTATATGTATTGTCTGAGATTATTGGTTATATCATTTTACGATAGTATTGTTTTTTCCCCATTTTTAAAAGCTTCATTACATTAAAATTTTCTGAACTAATTAGTGTCCCTTTTCTAATATTCGCTACCTCAGTAATTAAATCCAAATTACTCATGATTATTTATCCATAATCTCATTGGGTCAATATTTTGTCAAAGTACCAATAATCATCCCTACAGTATTGCTATAGTATCGATAACAACGTGTATGTCAAAAATATAATGATATTTGATTTTGTTGCCCAGTCTTAATTTGAAGAGCTTTAGATATTGTCAACCCCCCCCATGATATTACTTTAAGGTCATAACACCCAACCCTAGTATGACCTTAAATCACCTCCTTGAAACTGTGCTGCAACAGCAGGAAGACACCCAGAGATACTACTCCCAATACTGCTGCTGTCCAAGCCAGTAAATTACAATTTTAAAAAGTAAAAAAAAAGAAGTAGTTAATTATTAGATTTTAAAAACTTGTATTTCCTTTCACCAAAAACCTTACAGCAAAATCGGACTAAAGTGTTTTCATGTCCATTTTCTAAATGAAGATGAAAATAAATTTTGCTGTAGTGCATTGCCAAATTTAGTGACGAAAGATAATAAATGATTTACAGGACAGCCAGAACCACAGGACGTGGTTATGATGGAGATAACCCTAAAAGTCTTTGGGTGACAGAGGTCCCTGCCGCCGCGGAGTGTCGAGCAGCCGCGCCACAATCCTCCTCATTCCCAGAGTCTCCCTTTTCTACATGCCCACTTCATTGAGCATGACAACCTAGTTTTAAGTGTCATTTAATTTTCATTTTTAAAATATAATTACAAGTGTTCACTGTAAGATATTGGCCGTTTGCAAATGTGTCAAGATGAATTTGTGCTGGTTTTCTCACGAGTGTCAACAGTTAATTTCTGTGTTGTATCTTGATGGCTTGAATGACACTCTAGCTCTCAGCGGGCTCCCTTGCTCTCCCCCTTCTGTCCTTCCTTTTTTATTAATACCTTCACATTTTAAAAATGAGATCAAATAATAAAATACCCTCTAGCTGTTCACTTGAGCCGCAGTGTCTACAAAGCCTTACAGAGTTGAGAGTAGTTTGCAAAAGAACATCTTTGATTGAAAAAGAGATCAATACGTTTAATGTATTATTAGTGTACTATGACCAAATGCATCACTCCAAGGTATATGGGCTATCTCTTCATTTACCACATGAAGGTCTGAGAGTGTGCTGAGAAAACTCTGAGTGAACTCCTTGCTGATAATTGACTCATAGCCATTAGGATGGCTGCTGATAATAAAAGTGTCGCCTGTGTGGATAGTTTGTGTCCTTATTTCTTCCCAGACATTAACACACTTCATGGCCTCTGCTAATTTGCTGATTTGTACAATATGGCTCATTGGCCTGATTCGCACTGCAAATCTAATGCCAGGCTTGTTCTAATAGGAGTCATTTTATAAGATATAGAGGATTTCCATGTTTAATACAACGTTTAATTCACACATTCCATTGCATTTGTTAGTACAAGTCATAATAACGTTTTTCGTCCCACACAGCATAAATGTGGGCGAGGGAGCATGACAGAAATATTGAGGTGATATAGAATATATCATCTTTTGAATTTAATATAATTACAAGTTCCTGCAAAGGACCAAGATTTTATTGACATATTTTAGGCATGACATTTAATGTGACATAGAATCAGATGACAATTTGTTAGAAATGTATTTAATGGGGTCTATTAAAGGAAATAGAGTAAACACGGTTTAAGGAGGAAGAATGAATCTTTGCAGTATTGAGACAGAATTGAAGATTTGTATGAAAAATGAAATGGAATATGGTGAGGCACAAAAAGGCTATTATCCAGGATTTAAGCAGAGAGTGATACTGTGAAAACTGTGGAAGGAAAACTGTGAGCAGTTACTTGCTCCTGCTGCTGACGAGCTAACTCCATTTGTTGTCTCTGTTTCTCCATCTGAGAGGCGGCGAGCTTCTTCTGTTCATCATGGGCAGCCAGAAGCTGCTCACGCAGACTGATCAGCTGGGTGATCATTGTGGAGAGCTGGTGTTCCTTTTCTGCCAAGCTCTCTGGAGTACCTGGTGAGGAAAGAGAGAGACAGAGAAAACTGAGTCAAGAGTGGAAAGGATAACTGCAAGTTAAAGAGTCAGAGCCTTATCATAGAAAGCTTTGTGTAATGCATACCTGAAAGAACAAAGTAAAGTCCATTTAATAGTGACCATGACTAGAGAGGATTTAGGCTTTTGTAAGAAACCCTGCTGAAAGCCTTGGCCATTATGCACTACTAACAATAGAAAAGTGACCATACCACTGCACACAATGATCATCACATTGTGCTAAAGTACTGTACACAATATATTACACAATGAAAACCACACAGGCAGCAAACCAACCACAGCACATTCAGAAAGTGTCAAGGTCAGGCACAGCCTGCAGTTGTCTATGTTACTCAAGCTGGTGTTCACAGCTTTTACAGAGAAAAAGGAAAGAAATTGTTCCCAGCACCCAAACAAACAGTTGTAGGGAGCTGTCAAGCTGAGGTGGCAGACTACTTGGGGTCAACATAAAGAAAGTGTTGAGACTCTGCACTGGCATCAAAACTACACAAGTATTTCATTATATGGCAGCACACTGGAGGACGACCTCAGTAGGAACTGTTCAAACTTGTCAAAAAACTCCACAGAAAACAGTGTTTACATGACCGATATGCTCTGAATGCACTGGGACAATGCTCATTAAAGGGAGATTTGTATCATGATGATCATCACTGAACAACACACTGTTTATTTTATTAACTGTGTAGTTACGAAACGACAAATAGGCTTACTTCTCTGTACGGTCACATGTCTGCACTGTGGGTGATAGAGGGAGCAGCAGCTGTGCTGCACAACTCTCTCCCTCCCTCCTAATCAATGCTAAGTGATCCTACCATTGACTTACACCGCCAACATAATTGCCAGTGAGAGGCTAGACTGTAATTCACTCTCCTCCCACTGCACTTCAGTGTGACAAGCTGAACTGGGAAAACGGTACAAAGAACTGACAGGCGAGAGAGAGGGATGGATAAAAGCATAGATATTCAGATAACAGTACAGTGATGTCTGGCCTGGAGCCAGTAGGAGCTGAATTCTTTCCGGGGTGTCTTCCTCTTGTCTCTGGCCACATCTGTCTTGAGTTTCTCCGAGAGCTCCCAGGGGCCCTCTCCACTCAAACTATTTTAATTTGACTAAACACCTGATTTATTTTATCTCTCCGATGAGGAAAGTCATTTGTCTTAATAGGACTTGTCAACCTCCAGAACCCATTCAGGGCAATTTGCTGGCAGGCTTGTCTGAACCTCGGTTCGCCTCGCTTTGCCTCCACTGCCTGCTGCAATGGAAGAGAGCTGCAATTCTCCATTTATCCTCCTGACGAAAAAAAGCACCTAAAAGCAGCTATTCATTGGGTGTGTGTGCAGTTTCCAAAGCTTGAATTGACTTCTTATTCACCCATCTACAGTTGTTGTGAAAGGCTTATCTGTAAAATTGATACAATCAGCACCAATTTTATTAACCTTTGGCAGTGTCCATGAAGGAGCTGCCTTTTACAGGTCACCAGCAAGATACATCAGTTGTTGTCACAATGAATCACAGCTGTTAATACTGTAGTGGCAAGGAGGAAGGAACTGAAAAAAGTAATAAAGGACAACAGAAAAAGAAAGAAAATCATCCAGACGAAGAAGAGGGCCATCAGGCCCCAGCATAGATGACCTTGAGTATGAAACTACACATCTGAACTCAATGACACCCTCACAGCCTGCCTAATTACACATTTTTGATGGTTACTCACAAGTTTAGGAGTGTAAAGAAAACAAAACACACACACAAAGAAAAGAAAACAAGAAGTTAAAAGATTTTCTGGATTGTACAGGTAAAGTGCGTATAATTTGGGTTTGCATGAATATAATATATATACATGAGGTCTTGGCACTAATGTTTCACCGATGGGCCAGTCGGACTGTGGAGGGTCCTACTCAGACACTAAGAGAATACTAACAGAGGGCTCTTTGTTTTGATGTTGAACTGAACTGTAGGAAGCCTTAACTGCCCTGTTGGCATCAACATTTTGGAAGATTTCACTTAAGAGACTGTCCACAGCTCAGTGAAAAATCAGGCGCGTGTGTTTTTTGTTGAGTGTCGAGTGTTAAAATTTCTTTCTTCCTGCTTTAAATTATGGATCAGCTTTAAAATGCAGATAAAAGTTTTATTGGGTGGTTCAGAAGAGGAGAGTCGTGGTCTGTGTCTGACCAGCCTGCTGACAAAAGAGGCCGTTTCCTGCATATTGCATGGCTTTTAACTGTGGTGGGGCTGGGGTCTGCCCGTTAACATGTCTGCTCACATTGCGCTTCCGATGGCAGACAGACAGCGCAGAGATGCCTTGGCGCTACATAAACCCCAGCAGTCAGGCCAGACCTAACATGTTGTGACATCCTCCTGTTAGATGACTGAAGCCCACTAGGATAATATAGTAGGACAGGATCCCAGGAGTCAGTGGTCAAACTGTGCTGGCAGTTTTTCTTTTTGTTTGTTTGTTTGTTTTGGTTTTTTTTTCTTCTTTTCAGACCACCGTGTTGAGTTCAGATGCTGGATTGACAGTTTGGAAGAAGACATGGATAGGCTTGGTTGTTGTGTCTCATCCCATTCAGCATTCACCTTTTTGACATTCCTATGTCTGTTAAACGTCACAAAGTAGGGCAGAAAACATCAACGACTGACTAAATAAATGATAAGAGGAAAACAAGCGGAACCATGGTTGCTTGGGGAGGGAAGGGGGGTATTTGAGCCTTGGGGTCTTTGGATAAAAGGCACTTTGTAGGGGTGCGATTTGTCCTGTCCAATACCCACGTCTTCCTCTCTCTTGGCTCGCTCCTCTCTGCTCTAATCAAGCAGTCTCTAATTTGGGTTCCAAGTCCAGTACCGGGGAAAAAGAAGGAGGCTTGTTACTTTGAAGAGTCCCAAGTGAATAACACAGATAAAAGATTCAGGCACAAAAAAGAGGGGGAAAAAAAGCAAGGAAGGGTGCGGGTGAAAAATCACAAGGAACCCTATTCTCTTCCCGTCTTTTGGTTACAACAGCTGAGCCATTATGGCCGGATCTGAATTGAGTTTTTTAGCACCAGAAGACTGGAATGTCTTTGTCTCTCTATCAGTCAGCTATTGTGGATTCTTCCATATGCTGCGAGCCCATCCTAAATAAATTAAGAACTGTCTAAATGCTATGATTGTACCAAGTTGTATCCACGCATAGCTTGAATACCTCATGTGCTGTGGCTCTCTATCTTTCTGCTCTCTCTACAGGCATGTGTGAATGTAGACATGAATGTGTACAGATGTGTGCTGTGTGCTACTCCAATCGATAAAAGGTACATGCCTCTGCATGCACCCTGTGGTCATCTGACCCTTTGTCCAATCTTTCTCTGGAAAACACAAAGAGCCAATTGAACAGCAGCTAATGGCATCTATTGCTACCGTCTTTAGTGCTCAAAATAGGATTTTTTTTTTTTTCTTCTCACAGACCTTTTTTTCAAAACCCAAAGACTGCTTCAACAAAAGAAAGGAATGCAAGTCAATCTTTTCAGCAAATTAAGTTTTGTGAAGTTGAATATGACCAAAACACTTTCGGCAGCTAAATATGTAGTATTCAATTTATAGACTGGCAGAAAACCTAGCTGTAACAAGAGGTTTACGTGTAGTGTAATTGTATCATTTTCCCTTTAACTACTAGCATATATACACAGCAACGCTACAAGACCATATGTGCTCCCAGTAATGTGGTGTTAACACGTGTCTGTACCTTACAAAAAAGACAATATGAACAACAGCTGTTTTACCTGGCTTGCTGCCCCTGCCATGATATTAAAGCTGTTAATCTTTCCAATAAAACCCCATTAAAGAACACAAGTAATGACTCACATGCACATGTCAACCCCCTAGCAACAATGACACTCAGTCCCCAAGCTATACTATATCTTACAGATGTATGGGGCAAATGCCAAAAAAGTTTAAAAAGCTCCAAATCTATCAGATATTATATTTAATGCACATGAGACTATTAACAACTTTACTTTAAATGTTAATCACAACTCTGGTATTACAAGCATCTTGTAGTGTATCTCATATCTGAGCATGCCTATACTGTATGTGTATATTTGAAATTGATGGAATTTTTCTAAATGGCTCAGCAGTTTATTTAATAAATATTGAGATTGGCATATGGAGATGCCATTTGTGAAAGCACACTTCATCCACGCTAGTTTTGCCGCACATGCTCACCGCTGATGGAGGCTAATATTTTGATGATAGAGGAAACTTCACTCTTCAGTATAATTACGCTAATGTAAAAGCTCCAGCACTTCACTGTCTACCCATGACACTGGATAAGGTACTTAATCAAGGCCAAGATAGAGGCTCGACCTGCACAGATTACTCTGCAGGGAATGCCAGTGACACTGAAATTCACACTGAAGACAAAAAAAAAAAAAAAAAGTCTACAACAACAAAGAACAGAAACTTCATTTCTGTTCTTTCACAACATGAATATATCCTGTTTTGACTTCATAAAACAGAGCGACAAACAGAGATCCCTGCACTGTGGTGGAGGTTGTATGTATGCAAGGCCGCATATGGCAAAGAAAAGGAAAACAATCTTCAATCATTCTATTCATCTCGTCGGGCCCTTAAGCCGATGAGTCTGACCCCTATGCCCACACATTAAAACAAGCATACACAGTTTTCAAGGCCCCTTTTTATACAAAACTCTTAAAGCCTGCAAGACGCTGGTGACAGCAACAGCTTTCTGTTTTCCAAACCTTGTAAGTGAATTAGGAGAGAAGAATGACCATATTTCTAATTCTTTTAACTGAACATTTATTCATTGGTCTTACCTGTAATATAAGGAAAGATTAATGTAGTTGATTCCTTTGTCTTTGCAAATGAGATTTTTTCAAAACATTTTCATACTACTGTCTTTTAGGCATAAGTGTATCAACAATGTGTTGTCTGTGATTAATCTAGATGACAAGTGATAGAATGAATTTGCTCGACAAAGGCAAAGACAGCTGAGACCAGGGCAAGAGTATAACACCTAAGTTCACTTAAATGAGATGTTTGGGGTCATTAGATCGAACGATACATCATAAATGTTTGTTTTAGACTTTATTATTATAACATTAGATTGGCTTTAAGTGGGGAAGTGAGTCATGGACCTATTAAAGGAAAGTCTGGAGCCATTCCTATGAAAGCTACTTGGGTCTAAAACTACCCGGATCCCTCACATTGTCAGACTTCTACTGGCCAAGCAGCTAACTTCCGGTCACGTGATGGTGTAATTATATGGTATGGACACCGTGTCAAATTGTCTGTGAAATGGGCTGGCACAATAACAGAAGTAGTCAGAATTTTCTTGGGCTGTAATGCCTGATTTTTATTTTAATGTGAGGAAGCAACCATGAATGTAAACTTCTCTCTGTATTTTGAAAATGAGAACACTAAAGGCCATTTTAGATGCACCTTTGTAATGGTTGCTAAAATCTAAATGATATTCATATTTGTGCCATTTTCTGATTATCTCTCAAGGTTTTCGTATTTGTTTATATTCTAAGTATTATATTCTCAGGTTAGCTTTTTTTGCAGCTATGAAGGTGTTTTCTGTGTGTTTTTATCTAGCTCGTAACAATTTCATGTTCCCTTCGACTGAACACGGTGCCTGTTTGCATGGAATGCATTATACAACTTTGTTAGTGAAACGATTCATGACAAACCACTGGAATATAATTCAGAACACAAACAGAAAGCTCTCTCCATACACACCCACACACACCGAACCAGATACACAAACACACGAGGACAGCACTTCCTTTTTTACCTCCATTGCCACAAGCTAAATTCCTCAATTCATTAGAGGAGAAAAACACACAGTCCAACACATTCATACATTCATCTGGCAAATGTGGCCTGAGGAATAATGATTTACTGTGGCTCATATTTCACCTGAGTGCACGGGGCAAACAGTTGACTGAAGTGTTATGGAGAAAATGCTAACTGAGGCATTTTTTCATCAGAGCAACAGAACAGATGCCGTTTTGTGCTGTGTGTGAATTTCTTTGTTTGGGTAAATATGATATGCATATATTTATGGTCAGCGTGTCATAACGATACACAAGCTGATTGATGTCTCTTTTTTTAATATTGTTTGGAAATGTCATCTCAGACATTGTCCTGTGTGGCCAGCATCTCAGGTCACATCAGAACCTAAATTTATGGAAGCTGTTAACCATACAGGTAATTTTCTATCAAGTGGATAATCATTTTTTGAGGCTGACCCACACCACTAAACAATATGGGCTCGTTGTAGGAGTAGAGCCAGCACAGGTAGGGCCAGCATCAAATCCATCTAAACCTCTGGCGTGCCCTGTGTTCTCCCCGTAAAGAGCTTCCACTTATCTGCCTGCCACAGGGCTGACTGTGAGCACCCGACCACTGTCATGTACACACCATTCTTAAATTGATTGTGACCGTGCAAGGGCTGCTGACTTTTCCACTTCAGAATTCATGCTTCAATGCCAGTGTACAATACTAAGCTTTTATTCATATATGTATCTATATATACCCTTATATCAGCAAATTCCAAGAAAATGAATCAGGCTTGTGTTCCAGTTTAGTAACTACATATTTTCCTTCAGTTTGAGTAAATGTTTGAGCATTTTGTTTATTTCTTTTTTTTTTTTCCCCCCCAACGGGAGGCCTGGAAACTGGCACTTAGTGGGAGAACTTAAACTGCACTGTTGAGTATTTGACTCTGCACAGAGCAAGCATGCAACAGAGAGCATACCTATCTACCATAGGACATTGTGTGCAATATTTGTATACATTTGACACATTATATACATATACACATCGCCTTAAAGTATGGGATTATAAGTGTCTAAATCCTGACATGAATGGGAGCTTTGCGTGGTTTTGTAAGACACAAAACTCTTTAAGGTATATAATGAGAAATGTCAAGTCCAAGTATACACATCAGATTTTTTTTTCTCTAGCTTTTTTCTCTTGCACTCCTCCTTCCACCTTGCCTCCTATTATCTGCTACTTTTTGTGGTTTGGCACCCATCCAGATGGCTTGCCTTTCTTGCTCTGTGGTTTTGTTCAGGAGATTTCATCTCCCTCCTCATCGTTCCTACAGATTGACAGCTAAAGCTCAGGTATGAAAACAAACAGTTAGCTCTAGAATTGACTGCTGAAAAGAAATCCACCCTAATGCTCCCTCACAAGTCCTCCTTTTTCGCCTGCCCCTGCCGTTGCTAAGCTCAACGGCATACAAGAAAAGGCAGATGGAGATTTGAAATCATTAACCCCTTTCTAACACCATTCTACGTGTCTGGATTAAGCACGCCACCTCTGCTGGATTATTGTGCTTGTTTGTTCTTACCCTTAAAACCTTAAAAAAGATGTCTTTTCTTGGGAAACGGTACGTTATGTAGCTTACCATCCCTGTATCAATAAGCTGTAATTACAGATGAGTCATGTGTAAGGGCTAAATGTTAGGTTAGGTAAGTAGACTTTGAAAAGAAAATATCTGATGTTGTTGATATAATTGTCTTGCTTTGTTTGTTTGCTGTATGTGCGTGTGCACCTCAACAGGACAAAGTATTCAGGACATGTTTGAACACAGCTGCAGGAAAAGAATGTATTTTGTTTCCCAGGTGGAAGCCTTGCGTCAAATCCTACCACACCTTTTGTTTTTAGTGTTCCTGAGGTAAAATTATTACCATATCAGTCAGATTCAGTCACTTGCCCCTGCAATTCCACAATTACCTGTCTTTCAAGGTTTTGGAAACATTGTCAAAAGGTGGCCTACTGGGTGAGCTATAATTGGAATTGACGACCGACCAGCATAGAATGGACAAGGCCACTCTTCTGGTAGGCTATGTAGTCTTTCCTACCAATTCCTACTTACTTCCTTTTGTACAGATTTGAACCTAACAATTAATGGAGCCTCTGATTCATCATAACACTCTAGATCTTAATCATGAGGTGTTTTCCGCTTGCTACCTTTGTTTGTGTTTTAATTAGACGGACCTTGTGTGTCTCCAACCCTGGGCTTCTTTTTAATTGCTTGTATTTACATCAGGCAGACATCAAACACACACACACACAGACATTTGTAAGGGGTAGCACAAAGCAGCCCTTTGAAATGTCTACAGTCATATGAAATGGCATGCTAATTAAAAATCTAAGGCTGCCACTGGGATAGGAAAAGCATTTATATTGGGAACTGTGGTGCATAGACTGTCTCATAACTCATCAACAGACAGAGGCCATAGTGTTTATTATCATACTCCCTACCTGTTTACAGACCACCAAGTAACCTTCTAGTTCCCATTCATCAAACAGAGGAAATGCACTGTCTGTAATTTAACAGACCAGCTTTCAAAAGGCTAAATCATATTAAATATTTTGCCCGGTACACTTTGATCTATAGTGGCACACAGTATAATAGGGCAGGTATAATGAATCTAGTTCCCAAGCAATGATTTATCCTTCAGTTCATTAAGGCTTTTGCTGATGAATATAATTATTAGAACATTCAACAGCTTTCCTCTGCAAGTGGGCATAAATTAATAAAAATGACTTTATTCATTGACTTTTACACTTCAGTGTTTTATGTAAAAAAAAAAAAAAAAAAAAAAAAAAGAAAGAAACTCATGAAAATAAGCAAAATCACCTGCATGGAATCAAAATGTATTCCTTGTGTAAGTCCACATTAAATGTTAAAACCATTTAAGTGTTGTGTTGAGAGGGCACTCAGCTCATGCTGTGTTGATATTTTTCAAGAAACAAAAAGAAAACTCAAGAATTCGTCTAATGATCAGTGAGGGAGAGTGCCGAAGCAGTTGACAGGCTGCTGTTATTAGCCAGCTGGTATTGTGCTTCCCTGCGCTCTGTAAACACACCAGCTCTCAGTAACAGTCAGTACTAAGGACTGAGCAGCAGCCCTGCCCATCCCCGGCCCACCTTCACCCTGTCATAAACACAGACTTTGGGGGAGTGCTGAGTTATGCTTTGCTGTGCTGCATTTGATACACCGCGCAGAGGCATTCACTGTCAGACTCAAGAAATTCTACTGAGGAGTTGACTGTTTGTCTCCGCACTATTTTCTCCTCTCTCTTAACGGCTTCTCTCCTCTTAGCTTGGCTGGGCCCTGTTTACGTCACACTCTTTGGGTTTAACAATTACCATAGCGGCATAGGTGTACTGCATTCATCAATCCTATGTAGTACGGCTGAGGGCCATCTGAAGGGATAACGACAATAAAGTGCTGACAAGTAATGGAGAGTCTCAGAATGGGTCTAAAAATTGCTGGAATTTTGAAGACAGCACTCTGTGCAGAGTCTGGCATTCCAACCAAAGATAAGAGACTAGAGAAATGAATGAGGAGGGCAGCCAAAGGCCTTTGTTTTATTTCAGAGTACGAGGCTTTTTCTGAGATTATACACCACATGGATAATGTATGTCTGATAGGAATGAGGGACTTGTTAACACGGCTTTAAGGGCTGTTTGTGTGATAAATTTGCTCTTTTTGAAGGGGTCCTACCTTTAACTTCGGCCAAGAGTTCACTGGTGTTGAGCCTCTCCATCTTCTCTTTCCAGTCTTTAGAAAGAAGTTTCTCCATACAAGAGGATTCTGTGAAAAAAAAAAAAACAGGAAAGAAAGAAGCCATTTAAATGTTTGAGTGTCACAGTTTTTGTTATTACTGTACATAAATTATTTTGTATAGACTTGTGGATTTTATAAATTAATTTACTTTAATGAAAATGAATGTATCATGATAAAAGAGTGGTATTTTTTATTTGATGGTCCGGTGAGGAAAATATAAAAGAGACTCGGTCTAAAAGTAAAGAGGTGAGCTGAGGGTTGAATGAGGAGGGAAGCAGGCATTGTGGGGGATAGCATAAGGACAGAGACGCACATTAAGTGGGAGGCAAGGAGTGAAACTGGGTACGTCCAAGCGTTCACATAGCTGCCAATGATGAAAACAATTAACATTTGTCCAGCAGACAATGAATCAGAGGAGGAATGGCTGCAATCTGCCACGCTGTCGCTGGGGTAGCTGATAAAGAACACACTGGGCCTGCTGACCCAGGCTTCCACCATCCCTGCGCTGCTTAGGGGTCAGCCTGTTCCCATCAAACACCAGAAGCACAAGAAAGCCTCCACCTCGAGCCACCGTTTCCACCAGCTGCCGCCGTCTGAACCCAAGTCAAGCACTCTTGCAATCTTTTAAAATTCTTAGACAACAAATCATATACTGCTTTAAGTCCATTTAACAAAAATAAAACATCCATGTGAATCTCTCCTAAATTGTCCTGAGGCTTCATATAGTGCCTTAGAATGATATGATTTGTAAAACACAAAACCTAAACAGACATGCCCACAAAGCCCAAGGGCAACATAATAAACAGCCCGAAAACATAATCGTTTCTGATCATTAGAAACGAGGCGCAGAGGAGGCTTTCCTCAGTTTCATGTAGCTGTCAGAGGTTTGTGATGGAGGAAGGTCGTTTGTAAAGTGGAGAATGTGTACAATTGTTGTTGTTCTTTTATTAATCTGTAACAACTTTTTGCCATACTCTTCTAAAAACCAAATGCTGTGTCTCCTTGCATCAAATAAGCTGACTTCAGAGGAACTGGGAGTAATGGGGAGTCGGTAGTTCTCGTGGCCTTGTTTAAGGATGGCTTTCAGCAAGATCAAGCAGAGTGACCATTTTTGTTTGATTGTCCACTTCCTCCGGTGTGATAGGGGTCGACAGGACGTCTTCAGTCCAGGGTCATTATAACATTACTTCTGCTTTATTGACTTTCCAATTCCCAACTCACAGTTTGTCCCCTTGACCCTAAGAGAGGGAGAGAGAAAAGGCTGCTTGTGTTTGTGTGCGTTTAACTCCCTCCATCGTACAAAGATCACAGATCTTAAAACAGGGGTGAAGGGCGGGGGGCAGCAGAGCTCAGCTCTGCTCTTCTTCCCTTCTCCCCGCTGCTCCTCACCCCTGAGTGAGATGACTTCCTATCCCGGAACAACAAACTCCCCTCCAATCATAACCCTCTGACAAACAGAACAACATTGGTGCATGACATTTTCTCCCCTGAAGCACAGACAAGCCTTGTTTATAAAGTGGTGTAAGGGGGAATTAAACAAACACAGTGAACATATGTTAATATGCACACATATGCTCCTTCTCTCTCTCACTCACACACACACACACACACACACACTTTTATCACAGATGCTGCTCCAGCACTTGATCATTAAGGAATGCACCAACTGTTGGAGATAATGTGGTGCCAGCTTCCATTCTACTCCAGTCCTCCCCCTCCTTTCCTCCTCCCTCCCAGGAGAGCTGCCGCTCCCTCACTTCTCCATCCCCTCTGCTGGGCCAGACACGACCTGCCAAGTCTTCCAACAGGAGAGACTACAGCTGGAATGCACCGCTGTCCTCCCTGCCTTCCACCTGGGAGAGGTGAATAATGACCTGGATTAGTCTATAAAATAACTCTCCAGCATCTTTTTGTGTTTGAATAGCATGGACAAAACAGGCAACCAAAAATGGCTTCGGTAAAAGCAGATCATGTTTTTCACAGGCGTGCTCGAAGCACACAGCAAATAAGTTGCATGTCTGGATTTTTTTTCGAAGCGCCCTTTCATGGCCTATTTTTCTGAAGTATTTAGATTAATAGGAGGAATGCTATTTCAATTTCTAAAGTGTCAGTCTGTTTTTTCTGGAGAAAATATATATGCCAGTGTAAACACTCGTTAGTATCAACATAATAATTACTGTCAGGTAATAACGCAGAGAATGTCAAAAATTGATACACACTGTATTCATCATAAAATAACAAATTGTCCCTGATAACAGAGTCCCACTTAACAGATTTTTCAAGGGGAAGGCATATGCAATTTTTCAAGACATTTGGTACAGAACTTTGAAAGTTTTGTGCTCTTGTCCTTACAAAGTAGGACATCACATACTGGGGATTTAGCTAAAACAAGAGAAGAGTCCAGTGAGTTTATTTTTATTTTCCTATGGGGGATTTAAAACTCCTTGCGCCCCCACCCCTTCCATTTCTTTCCCTGTCCCTCTCGAGATGAAATGCTCTGTGGCTGGGGAGTAGGCCATTCAGCTGGGATGAGAATGGAATGAAAACAATAGCCCTTATCAGGCTCTTATTTACATGTTCCCAGCGTCTCTGCAGTAGACAGCTTGGCTTGTCACCAAGCCCAGATCGCCTCACTGGACGCAGACCAACTTCCTCCAGCCCCAACGATTCCAGTGGTCCCTATGGACACTTGCCTGGCACGGAACACTCTGCAGCTAGTACAGATAGCAACATACAAGACAAAACTACTGGAGTGTGTGTCCAAGATGCGTTCCCATTGAGAGAGAAATGGTTTCTGGACTTTTAAGCCTGTCTGGGTCTCATTGTCTCTTCTTTGGGGCTGATGCTGTATGGCTGGAAAACTGCCCGGAATGCTGTTCCCAGATATATTTGAGCGTATAGAAGTGGCACTCAGAAGAAAGTGAAAAGTCATTTCTGATTTAATTCAGCCAAATTCAATGTGTTTATCTCCTATCAGCACTGTCATCTCTGGGATGCAGCTTTTCTCTGCAGGTATCCTGTGTTTTATTGAAGTGGGAGAGCAGGCGGACAGATTAAGACACCTTAAGCCAAGATGAGTTGGGTAGATTAGTCTTTTCTTTAACTGTATGGAAAACAAAGCTAATGATCCTCACAAATCAAAACAAAGGAATGTTTCTAAGTTGATACATGACAAAAAAAAGTTTTCAAAACCACAGGCTGCCAGAACATCATGTTCAGAATAAACCACAGAAGTGAAACAGAGGCTGATTAACACGAACTACAGGACAACTAATACCAAATGACTCCTTGACAGTGTAAGGGGAAACATTTCTTTGCCTCTAATATTTCATACTCTCTTTCCTTTTAACACAACAACTAATAATCTGAATTGGTTGTTTACTGTTTACACTTACTAAGAGAAACAGCTTTATTAAAGTGAGCGCTGGTTAGTCATAAATGCTTGCAGTCGAGGATGGAAGGAAGGAGAAAGTTGTTGCTAATTTATGTTTTTATAGCCACTCTAAAGAGATTAGCTCATTCAAAAAAATCACTGCAAACTGTAAATACACTCAAATCACTGAGTGGAACCACAAATAATGACAGCGCCGAACAAATCAAATCTTGTTTCTGTGGAAATGAATTGGGCAGGAATAACAGATGTTAAAAATTAATGGCATACTTATCTTTAAACTGCTCTCCATAGTGCAATGGAGATATGAAGTCCAGTGTGCATATTAAAGTTAGCACTGTATTGACCAAAGAAAGTACATCTCCTTTGTTTTTCAGTCTCTAAATCTGCTGAATTTGTTGATGCAACAAAACACACTATGATTGAAAAGACAGTGCTGTGTTACAACTTGCAGCAGTTGGTGTTTTATTACTCTGCGTTGTCAGTAATAAAATCGTTTTTACTGTCTGCTGCCACATTCTAAAAGTCTCTGTACACTTTACTCTCCTGGGAGAAAGAAGATATTTTTGTTTGAGGGTTTGTTGTGTCGAAAAGCAGTTTGGAGAGAAAAGAGGGCTATCTACAGTCAAATTAGCCATAAGTCATGGATAACAGACCAAGAGGCCTCCCCGTTAGTATTGGCCATGTATATCAGTTGTATTAGCCTCAAGGGGAGACATGTAATTGACAAATCAATGATCAACTGACGCTAACCATATAAATAATTTCCTCCCACAACGCAAAGCCTCACGATGTGAGGTGAACAGGAAAACAATGCAGAGAGAAGAAGCCGCAGAAATGCAGTAAACTAGGTTAAAACCTCTAAATGTTCATTTCAATTTTAGGAATTTTTTTTTTCTTTTTTAAATAACCTTTACAGAACAATTAACATTGTGATAAGATTAATGAATTCAGTTAGCAGCACTAAAGAGTGTACAAAAAAATATTATGACTTAAATTAGAATTTAATAATTTAATAATTAATACTGATACTCCGTATGAGTCTATGAAACCTGACCTACTAGTAATAACCATTACAACAGACTGACTACAACAGACTGATAGTCAGAAAGCTTGTGAAAATGGTTATGGGTACAGGGGTATAAAATGTATAAGCATTACAGTTTTTGAAAATATTTTAGGTCAGAGTTTGAAGGCGGGTTTCAATCTTGCACAGACATCTTTAGAAAAAATATTGTTGATAAAATTATGTGAAAAGTTACGGCTTCGAGATAGTGTCATGAAATTTAGTTGTTATATATTGTGTTAAACACGAGAGCCTGGTAATGCCTAAGATCTAATGAATTATAGGTAATATCCACCAGTGCTAAATGATACACATTGCTTGTAATTTGTAATAATTTCAACTGTGCATCTCCAATATATGATATGTATGATTTTGATTTACTTGCTTGTAATAACCACATTATGTGGTTACACATGTTGAAAAAAGAATCCTAAAAGAGATAAACTAAAATTTCTTGATTAGCTTAAGAAAAAGAAAATCTCTATCCTATCTTTGGAGCCAGTACAAGTCTTTAATTGAAACATAAATTTCTATCTCAGACATAAATGTCATAATCTCAGTCAGACAATGATAGGTTGGCGTCTAATTTCCCATCCACTCTGCACTACACGGGAAACAAATCAAAAGTTGAGATTGATAAAAGAAAGAAAATGACTGTGGCACACTCCAAGGAGTCCTTTGAATATCTTAATCACAGACACACTAAAAACAAGACCCCATCATCACACCAAATAAAACATAATAATTACAAGAGGCAGGGAGGGAAGCGAAATGCAGAGAGAAAACATGTTTTTGTCATTCAGCCGGTAGTGCCTGAGACAACAGCTGTTGGATGCTGCAAATACTCCTGAAGTCTCCATAATCATGGCGTTATTGAAGTGAGGACAAAAAGGGCACTAATTGCAAGGGAGCAATCGGAACGCAATAGGTTACACACCCGGGTGATACCGCACAATGCAAACTCTAAAGAGGGAGCTTTGGGGGGAAATAACATTCTGAGCACAACAGTGCGTTGTCGCTCATTTTCAGGCAATTACCTTTCCTCCTTGTCAACAGTTTTAATAACCTCTGCCATTTCTAGAAGTCTTTTTGGTAAAGTTAAATAATACCAATTTTTAAAATATGTAATTACCAGTGCTGGCATGCATAAGTAAAAAGGTCCGGACACGTCAGTGTATTGTGAGACACCTGCACCTCATGGTGGGCTTTCTTTGACTGACACCCAATCATTATTCCAGTTGGTGAACATCTCTTTTAGTCACTTTTAGACTGTCCTGTTCACTCATGTAAACAGATGTTATAAATACATTGTAAGAAACATGTTGGAGATGTGCTTCAACTGAAAGTCTTTACGAATTTACAGCAATCCTTTATCATTTGATTGCATTTTCTTGGCTCTTACAGTATCTTCTTTACTCATGACATCATATTTCAAGAAGAGCCAGCATTAGTTGTTTGTTCGTCATGGCCACTTGTAGTTTTTGTTAATAAATCAAAGCCATTTGGTTGAGAAGAGGTTTTTTTATTGGAGGATCAATATTTGAGCAACAGTAGACCGAAAGCATTGAGATTTGGATAACCTTTTGTATTTGTATTAATTGTATTTAATTCCATCACCAACTGAGTGTTACAGAGTTAAATAATAAGAGGGCTGAACTTACAAACACAGGTCAAACCAATCACAAATTGTGCGGTGTTGTGCAGGGAAATCAGATGCAATTTTCTCGATAACTTTTTAAATTTTATCATTCTCCTCCGTCAGCCAAACACACTGGCCTGCGTGACCAGGAACTTCTGCCTTATCAATCTCCCATATCTGCACCGACCAACTTGTTAATCCTACAGTGTTGACCTGGCCAATCTGAGAAGATGTATACACACACAGCACCCTGACCTCTCTAAATAGGACACGTGTCTATCAAGCATATATGAATTAAGCATCCCCAAGGGGCTTCACCTCCTGAGCTGAGCAGCATGTGACCTCTCCCAATCCATTTTACTGCGGCACTCTGTGGCAATCAGGCTTGAATTATTAAAGTGAGCAGTGAGCAATGATCAATTCATTGAGGCCCTTTCTCGCAGACTGCCCCGCCGTACTTCAGCAGAAATGACATTGAAATCACTTGAGTATGCTTCCAGACAATGCACATAAATGTGAAATATGTCAGACCCAATATGTCAATAATCATAACTGTACAGGCTGAGGCCATGTCCAGGCTAATCCTACAGAAATGCTGTTAGATGATGTAAGGGGAGCAGGTTTCAGCTGTGATTTCGTACAAATGATTCCTCAGAGAAAGAGCAGGAGAAGCTGAAGGACTGTGTGTTGTGCATCACCAACCTCGTCACTAAGGTCCTTTAGTGGTAATGATTGTAAGTGTATTAATTCAAAATACTGATGAAGATTTGTAGGCCCTAAAGAGGGTAAAGCCAAGAGAAAGCCAAGATTCAAAGTGAAATTAAAGCCTCTTATCTACACACAAATTAGCAACAAAACATTTGAAAGAGAGGAAACGCTTGCAGGATAGTGTGCAACTCAAGGAACCTGGAAGTATGAGGACGACAAGGAAAAAAAAATCCAATCAAACTTCATGAGGAGCAGATGAGGAGCCAAGATAAACCAGTACTGAGAGCCCCCAAAACTGCAATCTCCCCTTAAGCCGGAGAGTGGCAGCTGGCAGAACAGCTGGTGAATAGGATTAATGTCAGAAGAATGAAATAAAACTCAACATATGTCCGAGCCTGAGGTGTTGGGACTGTGCGTGATTGTGCCCCCGATGGATGCCATGTGTGCATCTGGAAGGAGCTGCTGTGCTGCTCCGCTCTCTACCCCACAAGGTCACTTTTAAGAACTAGGACCATTAAATGCTTCGATAGCAAAATGAACTTTCCGTCCCCTCCTTTCTCCCCTTCTTTGCATTGAAACATCTATTTAGGCAGCAGAGGGAGTCTGTTGAGCACAGCTAAAAATATAATGAACCTTAAAATTCACAAGGGATATCAACAATTGGTAAATTTGACTAAATTAGGGGAGACCAAATAGATCATATTTAGAGAACCAGACAAAGTCAAAGAGGGGAAGCTAGGTTATTTATTTATTTATTTTAATATTTGTCAGCCAAAATAAAGTAATTTATAAAGCACTGCATTTTTCAATAATTCAAATCTGACAATAGATAAATAAAGAGCAATTCAGTGAAAGATGAAATAAAGAATGCATTCAGTTTACTAGAAAGACAACATGGAAATTACTTCTGGAATCTCAGTCTATGCTGATGAGGAGATCAGAGCTTGTGAACATTAACATTACGACAAGAATTGTGCGGACTTAATTTCAATTTATAATTTCCATTTGATGTTAGTAATCATCAGGGTCCACACACTGTAATAAATTATAATAATTTCTCACAAAAATTGAATTACTGGGTACCTTGCATGGGGAAAGATTTTTTTTCAGGGTAGACTGCAATTTAACTGTCAGATGTAGACTTGTCTGCTAATCAATGCTCAAAAACATTCACATTTATTCATCTATGTTAAATTAATAGATGTGTGAGGAAAACGTGGGATGCTGTGATCATGTTCAGTGTGATTTAGTAAATTAATGGGTGTCTGACTCTACAAGGACAAAAAGAGACTAATAGGATCCACATGAATGCATTACAATTTGCAGGGAAGCCAAGTGTCGGGTGTAGACATCCAAAGTTTATTTCATCATAAATGCTGGACGACAGCTATGTGCTTTAGAGATTAAACCATAAGGTGAGATATTTAAAAAAAACACAAATTACAAGAATAAAGTAGTCAATATGCAGTACTGTGCTTTTGGTAATACAGCTTATTGTGTTGAATTTTGGAAAGTGTGTGTGTGTGTGTGTTTGTGTGTGTGTCATACCAGAACACTGGGAAAAAAAAAAAAAAGCTCATTAAATAAAATTTAAACTCAAGCCTTCCTACTCTGTAAACAACTGATGAGGTCACCGCAGCACTTTAAAAGTTCAATTTCTTTACACTTCCTGCTAATTTCTCCACTGCAAAGTGTCTTGGTGTGCTTTTGTTCAAGTTTGGTCAGCAACAACAGGCCGAATTTTTCATTCCCTATTTGCTTGACAGAGAGCTCGCTGGTCTAGCTCACAACGGGAAAGCTAACAGCGGGCTTTCAGTATTGACACTGTCAAGTGCTGCCCGCCCAGAAAAAAAAAAAAAGAGAGAGAAGAAGAAAAATATGAGGTATGTGATTAAGGAATAAAACAAGGAGTCTAAGCATCCAATTTCCTTTTTTCAATCTTATGTGAACAACAAGAAAAACAACAAGCTGCCCCAATAAATCATTAATCCTAATTTTAAATAATAATGTCAAGTGATTGATTGAACATCATGATGTGCATCTGATGTGTTCTTACTGCCAGGTTCAGCACCTGACTGCATACTTAAAACATTAATAGAGAAGTTCTTCCAAAGCAAGATGACGTTGGTCAAATAATTCTAGTCATTGGCACTCAGACTTTGCAGTGCAATAAAACACATTTCTATTCGTTTCTTCTGACATCTCATCTGCTGTAATGTTATTGAACAAGGGGAAAGAAGAAGCATTGAGTGGTAGGAAACATCTGTTTTATCGCTGCTGATTAAATAGTCTCTTTATTCAAGAGTAAACCATCAAAGTTTGGTTTAAGACATGCATGCTTGCTTGTTGGGGGGGGAATAACAATGCAAATATGTTGACAGTGTGCATGTACAATAGCTGTCATGTCTTCCTGTGTCAAGGCGGATCTCTTAGCTAGATGGCTGACGTACGTCTGGCTTACAGAACAAGCCCACAATGTGCTCTGAAATCATTAGGACGCCACAGAGAGTGTCTGTGCCCAGGGTGTGAGTTACTCTCACACTATTTTGATCCTCGGTCAGATGACACCAGCTCCTTTGTCAAGTTATGTGTGGAGAATGCTTGGGAGCTGAATGCCACAGCTCGGACAGTGATACTGAGCTGGCACACAAGTCTCCCAGTATAACCCTGCTGCACTCATTCATGCACATACACACACACAGCAGGACACATGTGCCCTCCCTCCTCACCCCATCCCATTGTGGAATACCCCCTGTTCTCCTTCCCCCTTCAATTGATATGACTGTATAAAGTTTGCCTGTATGAAGTTTGTCCTTTACGACGCCTACCCCAATTTTTTGTTTCAGGAAGCCATGAGAGATTTTGTACCATTAAAATCTTCTTCCTTTTCAGCATTTCACTATGTCTGTGCCCCTCCATATAATGTGGCATCACATAAAACCTCCAGGCCACAAACTAGTAGCAAAGATAAATATATAAAGTAACCCAGACTGCTACAGCACAAGCAGTGGTGTCACTGATGAGACATACCTACAACATGTGTGCAAGTGTGCGAGCGTGCAAAGACAAATAAGCCTCTGTGCAACCCTGGCTGTGATTTGTCTCTCATAGACACCGGTTTGCTCCTATCAAGGGGTTCCTGTGCAGCCAGTAAAATGTGATCAACAATGGGAGTTTTGTGCTGCATGGGTGCAGGGGGGACACGCTCAACAGCTGAAACCCAGGAAGATGGTCCCTGGAATGCTCCGCAGCAGTTGCTACTGTTGACTAATCGGAATATGAGAACTGGGGAAGGTGATCTTGAATGCAAAGAATGGCACATTGAAGAAGCAGCTGCTTGTTTTGTCATGTGAATGACCAAGACAGCAGAAAGGATTCCCGTTATAAAGGGGCAACAAAATCTATATCTTAGCTTGTGTAAAGTGAAACCTGTTAGGGGCCCAGTCGCCCTGTGGGGATATGCCAGTGTTGTGTGAGGGCTCTGTTTTGGAACAGATAGTAAATACATAATTCAACAGCAGACCAGGCCCTGTGCGCTCCCTAGTCCTCTCACGCCGGCACCCCATTTAGGCCTGGGCTCTGATCTCAGCCTACCCTAAGTGCAACTTTGTCACCAGGCAGTGAGTGGGATAGGGTGAGAGAAAATGTCCATCAGGGACAGGTAAGGGTGACCAGACAGCAGGCCTGACTTGAGCAATGGAGGGAATAAAAATAAAGGAAAATAAGCTACAAGCAACTACAAACAACTTGAAAAGGGGGATAAAGACAGGAAAGTAAGGTTTAGGGAGGAGTGAGGGGTAGGGTATGGTTTTTTGTTTTTTTTTGGTAAAAGTTCAGATCAGGCTGGCAGGCTGCCCGCGGCATACAGCCGAAAAATCTATTTAACGTCTGCTTCACAGGGTGACAAGAGGGTTGATTGGCAGAGAGCAGAGAACTGCTTTTGATCATGTGTCCTAACAAGCGATTCCAGCTCATGTCTCTTCAGCCTGAACAGATCTACATTACCTATTCAAACAAAAGTGACAGACCAGAGCACTGCTCTGCTGGACTGCTGCACCATACCACAGGCCAAGAGAGCACATGCACACACACACGCACACACACACACACACACACACACACACACACACACAGGAAGGCCCCTACTGAGTAATGCAGTACTCTCAAGCGTACAAGCACACACACACACACAAAACTATACTGGTTATTTGATCAAAAAGATTACTTGCATTAAAATAAGTAGCCTGCTGAAATCATGTTGATAGTATAAAGAGAAGATTATTAAAGGAGAGCACGGCACAGAGGAGAAACGGTGGTGCTCGACTGATGTTTGGCCTGTGGGTGTCCTGCCAGGAGGGTCCCAGTCTTATGCTATCCGGTTGGATGCTGCACTCAGATGCAGCACGGAGCTACTGTATGTGAGACGAATGCGTCGAAATCTGCAACCAAGGAAACCGGATTCCAGCCCTCATTGCATATGCATAGATTCAGGGGCTCATGCTTAGATCACTATAACAAAGATTTCTATTAATTAGGTGAGATAAAGCAGAACCAGATGACATGGCAGCTGGGATGAGATGAGAGGGGAAAGAGGGGAGGGAGCTAAAGAGGAGGAGAGAAAGTGCATCAGTCTGTTTTGAGGGAAAGAATTAATATATAATATAGACTGCATTATAGTTACAGTAATATACTTTAAAGAAACCTTTTTTATGCTACATTTAAATGATCACATTTCCCGAAGGTTACTTTGTCAGCGCTATTTAACACCTGAAACCAATTTCAGTGAGCTTCTATTTGGAGTCAGCAGGGGTTGTGACTCTGATGGGGGGCAGTGTTACAACAGAGTCAAGAGTTCATCAGTGCTAATCAGACCACAGCCTTAGAGCTGGTCCTATTCTCTTCCAAAGCTTTCACCTGTCCCAGAATCTCATTATGTGGCCTGTTGTAATAGAGAATAATGACCTACGCACACAATGCTGATCACTCCACCACACTCAACCTACTGCATGGTCATAATACAGTGCTAATAAACAACCCCGCCAGCGGGATTACACTTACAAATACAGGAGAGGCAAGAAAATCACCAGGGAGAGTAAGAAAGGTCTAAGTGACAACATGCACACAGTTATCGCAGAAGCAATGGTTTGGTTTCCTGCTGGCGTAATGGCGTAACTCATTTCTCAGTAGCTATTAATTGTCCACCTGAGCTTTAAAAGAGTCAGAGTTTGGTTGAACAGTGCTACAACACCCCTTTGCTAAGCCAATTGGCCATGACTCTGTCAAAGGTATTGCACATGCTTCTGTTTTGCTGTACTTTAGCCTTAATATATTTCTCTGTGTCCACTTGCCTGCAAGAACTCAAAAGGGGTTAGGTTATTGGTATTTATAGATCACAGCTATAGATCTCCACTGTCAGTTTAACAGCTGTGTCAAATGTCCTCACGCCACACCTGTTCGTGGGCTGGATGACCACACGCAGAACTGTTTTTTCATCAGCATCAGGGAACTGGGTCATAAGAGTAGTGATTCTGGATATAGTCTAGTTGACTTATCTAATAAGAAACCTTAACATTGGAAGATATATAAGTTTTATGACATAGCTCAACACTTAGTAAACACATTCATTTTACAGCATCTAATTTTCTTCCTGCATACCGCTCAATAACACAAAGAGGACGAAAGATACATAACTACATCCAAGAGCTGGTTACACTGGCAAAGACTCAACAAGCAGATATTGAACCAAGGAAAAACCCTGCTACAGGAAGCTTAAACCTGTCCTTGTCTTGGGGACAACCATAAAGACTCAATACACAAAGTATTTCTGTGTTGACTTGCAGAGTATTGATTAATACTTTAGTGCATTATATAAAACTGTTCCAATTGCGTGTGAATCAAATCAAGGTCACCTTGGGTTTTTATAATGGTGGCTATTTTTCTTTTTCCCCCTAATACTTTATACTGACATTTTTAACTCTTGACAAGTGTTGTCTAGAGACCTATCCATAAATAATGCATTTACAATACCTAGTAAATAAACATGGGGCACAATCGTTAGCCCTGCTGGCAACTGGACCTAATAGGGCTTTTACAGCAAAGGTGACTATTCAGCTAAATGCGGTGCTTGTGGCCAGGAGGACATTTTCATTCATTAGTACAGTCACAAGCACTTAAAGCACTTTAAGGACCAGAAATGGAAAGGAAGGGTGGAAGGATAGAGAGGTTGAAAGGGTACAAATATATAGAGATTGAGGAATGAAGTAGCAATGTCTTTAAGACTAAGACCACTCCCATTGTTATCATTTTTATAAGGCATCATGGTAAATAAGAGATTAGTTGCAGTGGTAAAAGACACCATACTCTTGGGTATCTTATTTGCTTTTTCCTACTTAAAGGTCAGTTTACCTCATCAACCAAAATTATATTTTCCTACTAGAATTTCTTACTTAATTTTTTTTTTGTGCATTGAAAATGGAGTTTAATTAGTTCTCACTAAAATCACAATAAGAATAATAATAATAAATGACAAATAAATACGACCAATAATATTTACAATGTGAGCAATGTGCTCTGTAAGAGGTGGCCCACAGGCCATTTGTTTTCACTCTACACTTGAGGTCGCTGCATTCATCCTAAGTCCATCAGGACAATGAACTGTCCTGACCAGATGAGGAATTCCAGAGAAGAATGGCAGCAGATGGAGGTGAGTCTCTGAGGACCTATGTGATCCTGACCAGGCAAGCACCAAAGCAGCAGAATTAGACACAACAGTTGTCATGCTTAGATAAGCGATATATTTAGCTCATCTGTTCCTTGTGTCACATTAGCAACATCATTAAGACAACAAATGGCCTTTCCAACCTTGGTAGAAGCTCTTTAATAGGTTAAACCTGTCCTTTTTCAGTTTCAAGTAGTGTCTCTTTCCATAAGCAAAGACATAAGATTATGAAATCCTCAAAGTTTTTGGGGGGTTTTCTTTTGGCACATTTTAAGAATCCCACTCACTCTATTTTACAGTATTCACTGGTCACCACCACTGGATCTTCCTCAATTGCTCTCAAGAACAAGAGTATCTCTCAGTTCCTGCAGCTCGGGGACAGCATGCTGAATTTCGTGAGGCCCTTGTCTTCTGCTGTGCTCCCTGCTCAGAAACTAATTTCCTCCAACAAGGGAGTTTATTTTGGTGGCGACGGTATATAGCACATGATGCAGACCAAGTCTCTATTATTAACAGGAGATTAAAACAGCTGTATGGCACTCTAAAGCACCCTCTCCTCCCTGCGCTAACATACGGCCTTGGATTACAAGATGCACTTGACCATTTGAATTACTGCAACAACCAGCCTTCACCAGCTGGGGCTCATTACCATAACACCCGCCATTGCTTCGGAGAGCATTGATCATCTTGCCCTGAAAATCAGCCCAGTGAGAGACAAAACTCAAATGACATACAGGCTTACCTTAGGGTAAAACAAAAAGTTGTAATTGAATTGCTTAATGTTTCTTAGAACCAACATTTTTCTTTTACTTCCTTTACTTAACCCTAACCCTGACTGTCTCTGGTGTCCATGATCAGGACATCCAGTAGCTAAAAAACTACTAATTACTAATTGAGAAAACCGAGTAATTTTGAATCCCATATTTTGCTTTTGAATTTTGTTTTATTGTATTTATTTGGTTATTTGCTAATAACATTAGATGATATAAAAGTTAAAGACTATATCATGAATAATGAAAAGCATTTAGTGCTTCTAACATTTCAAATACAGCTTGACTTTGCTGATCATTAATACAGACTTTTTTGCTCTCAACATCATCTTTAGAAATTTCAGCATTTTTTATATGGAGTGATTGATCGTACTGCTCTTGTTACCATACATCACAAATAATCAGCCTGCATATCAGCTACGTGGTTAAACGATTGTCTGATGATTGACCTGTGATGCTCTGATACAAAGATCACCAAGGAACACTTAAAAAAGAAGTGCCAAATTATTTTTAGGCTAACAGAGGTCTAATTTATTCATCTGATGAAGTGCTTAAGCTAAGAGCTCCCCAGACTCTAAATGAGACACATGCATTCCCGAGGGGATTTAACATTTGATTGGGTGTAGTTATATTACTACAGCCCTAATTAAGAAGCGGGATGTGTTTCAGCAGCTCTTTCAAATATTTGTTTTTCCCCCATACTCTTGATAGACTGCAGGCTGTGGGAGGGAGAGTAGGGCATAGATATGATATAGGCCTAAGAGTAGACCTAAGAGAAAAATGTTCTCCTTGCATGTAATAGTAGGAAAATAAAGCCTCTGGAATTGTCATGATATGTCGATTGAAAATGTATATTTAGTTAGCCATGTGAAATAGGTAAAAGCCAGCCTCAAATTGTGTGTGGTAGCAAACTTATACCTGTGCGGAGTGAAAAGTATTCTGTGTTGGCAAAATAGCAAGAGGTAATGTTCCTGGCATCAGGTTTGCTGTATGAATTTTATAGTCAGAGTTTTCCTTGGCACGGGAGGGGACCACACTTAAGCTGAGGTGCAGTGCCACTCAGTCTTTGTCACACTGGACGAGGTTCAGAACAAACTGGAAACACAGTAACGTCAGTATTCCCAGCTAGCGTTTGCCCGCGTGACAGAGATATGAGAGGAAGGAGGCGGGTAGTCGTGAAGCTAGAAAGGTAAAAAGAAAAGGGGAAAATTGCGAACATCGGGAGCACTTAGGAAGAAAAAGTTATTCCTACGCCCACAATCCAAACACACACACACACAGGGAGTCATACCATCTTGCTCTGTCTTTGTCATCTCCTCCAGTTTCTTCTGCTTCAGCGTATCCACTACGTCCGCCAGGCTTCCTTTGCGGCGCTCCGGAGTTCCAAATGCTGATCCGCTCAGCAGGTCGCTTCGCTCCCGGGCCCCCTCCTCCGGCTTATGTGGAGAAGTGGAATTGTTCCGGAAGGAGTACAGGGAACACACTTTATTGCTGTCAGATTCCTGTAGACAAACAGAAGTTGAAAAAAAAGGGGAGGAAAGGCAACAAGGGATGGGATTTGTATTAAATAAAAAGTGTGTTTTCAAGTTCTGTCAGAGCTCCATTAAGCCTTTTGACATTTTTTCATTCATATGCAGTGATTGCTAGGTTTTTTGCATCTTGGGGTGACTCGGTTTTATCAAATGGCTCCTTTTCCGCCATACACACAGCAGCTTCTGTGGGCTCAACGGAGTTGCACTGCTAAATGAGACATGACAAGTGAAAAAGTGAGATGAAATGATAAGTTACACTTTCACTGGGCATATCCATAATGTGCTTTACTCTTCATCTGCACAGACGACACAGAGAAACTTCCCAACTGTAATTTTTTAAATTGCTTTTGAGTGTGCATTTGTGTTAGGGTGACTGCTGTGTAATTTGTTCATTTTCCAGTTGAGACCTATTCTCAGCTGAGTGCCTTGAGGCATCGTAAATCTGTGTCCTGTCTCGATCTGTTGTTGTTTTTCAGTCCCACCTGTGTATGGTTAAGTATTTAACTAAGGGTCCTGTCTCTGGCTGAGTGCTCCCTGTGCACAGACAGAGGCTTAACGGAAATGGAGAGAAGAGAGGGAGAGAGCAGCAGGAA
>KV751315.1:9327063-9355577 GCA_001698575.1 Mola mola
ACATGAAGACAGCACAAGACCATGGCCGAGAGTCGAGTCTGACAGAAGGTGGTGTTAATTATGGTTTGTGGAGTCTGAGAAAGCTGACGGTAGCTATGCAGCCAGGAGTTTGCAGCCTTTAACAGGGGAACACTTAGCTTTGATTTTAACAGCCCTCCATAGAGAAGAGAATAAACAAGACACACATCCGAATCCAACTCATGCTGAATACCTGTCATTGGGGAGTGAGCTTTAATCTACAGCAGTGAGATAACAGAGTGTAACACTGCAGGGTAAAATTATAAAACCACGTCAGGAGCCACTGACAATCCTAAATAAAAATTCAGGAATGTGGAAAGGAGCCTCGACAGCCCAAAAAACTCTCATCCCCATGTTGCATGTCGTGCTCTAGGCGGAGTTACAGTGGTGTGTAGGGTGGTCTGGTACCAAGCACAAGGGTGGCACGACCTATCAGCCAACTCTGCACCTCCCAGACCTGTGTTGGATGATTATGCAGTGTGGCATAGACAGTAGAGAGTGCTTGAGGGGAGTGGAGCAGTGCTGGGTTAATCAGCTGGCACCAGTTCAGGGCACAGCCCACACAGACGCATGGCACAGCGGTGGAGTCAGGTAATCAGCAAAGGCAACACTCTCATTCCTTTTGCCTTATTCCTTTCCCTTTTCTTCTGTCCCTGTCACCATGCTTTTTTTTCATCACATCATAAAACGTACTTAAATCAGATGAAGACAGCTGAGTGACCCTTTACACTGTCAGCAGATACACCTCAGCATCATGAACAGACGCTTTTTGTGTGTGTGTGTGTGTGTGTTTGCATGTGCTGTAATACTGAGGTGTTGAGGATCTCCGTAGGCCAACTGCAGAACTACTTCAGAGCCCTTTGGGTCTCTTTACCACACATCCATCTGTCACAGACAACCACCTGCCTCCCATGTCAATAGCCCACAAGTGCCTGTGCTCTTCTTCACTGCCTTCACATCAAAGCAGCTCTGCAGTTACAATGTGCAGCGTTTTGGATTTGGCTGAAGATGTCCCTTATATGCTATTTGAAAAACAACACAGGCACATATTTCTTTAGTAGCGCCAATATTATTAAATTATTCTGGTGAACCTCATAGTTTTGGTGTTAATTCCAGAAGTTTCACATTATTAGTGGACAATTAGGCCAGAGGTTGGGACATCAGCTGAGCTTTTGTTCAAAATGAGTGCCTGTTGACTATTGATCTTAATTCAGTGGTTTGAAAATGTTCTGCTTTATCCATTTTACCTCAATATTTATGCTTCTCAACACCACCATAACAACTACCACTATAAGCAAGACAGTTTCTTACTGCACAGCCGAAAGATTTTTAAAGGAGTTTAGAGTTTAAAAAGAACAATTTTGAAGATTTTGAAGAACAATTTTGGCAAAAAAAGCAAGCTTTACTTTAATTGGAAAGCAATCCCTGAATCCTCAGTTGCTACTTCTCTGAAAAAACTCTATTTTACAGTGTCATGTCATAGAATAAAGACCAATGTGTAGTATTTTAGAGTAGACTTCATATTTTGCACTGAATTAGTCATGATGTGACTGTGAAAAGCAGTGATGTTTTTGTCGACATGTCTCACCATGCGCTGCTGGGCTGACAACAGGCTGTCCCAGTCGTTCTCCGGCGGTATGCTGCTGAGTGGCTGCATTTCATCAGGATGGGCTTTTCCATGGAGCAGACTGTGCAGGGGCAGCTGTGGTGTGCCGTGTGCCTCAACACTCTCCTCTTTCTCCCAAGACAAGTTCTCCTGACTCATGGCATCATCCCCATCAACCACAGAGGCAAAAGGAGACGCAGCTTGCTTGGTAGACATGACTCTGCTGTGGAACGACAACAGAAGAGGTACCAGGGTTAGGAAAAAGAAAGCTATCCGATGAAAACAACAGATGAAAAAGAGTGCCGTTTCTTTGAGTATTTCATGGACGACTGGCAGTCACGTTCAAGCCATTGTGCATGGAAGGAACTAGTACTCCTTAGCAGATAAATGCTGAGTGGACCGAATGCTCCACCTGACTGTCGCCTGTAGCTGCTCTGGCCTGTCAAGTTTGCTGCAGGAAGCAGGGTTCCTAATCCTTTGTTTAATCTGAGTGAATGGCTTGGTCTGGGACTGGAACTGTGCCTGTTTGGATCCTGGCTGAAAGCCCAAGACAGATATGCAGGCAGTAGGTCAGTCAGGCAGTGGAACTACCATCCAGATTAATAAAAAACAACTTATAAATGATTTAAAATATGTAAAACAAGGTTTATCCTTCTTTTTGTCCCCTAATGCCTCTTTTTTTCCCCTTTTTGAGTTGATTTCACTGTGTAGGAGTTGAATGCAAACAAAAATCTGCCTTGTGATCTTTTGTAACCAAACCATCAAATAAGAAATTTATTAACATTTTGGTGTGACAGTGTTCCCCTGGGTTAACAAATCCCACTAAGCAGCTTAAAATCAAACGCTAACAGTGGAGGACATAATTCACAATATCTCACTTGCTTTTATGAATATTACAGTGGTGAAGAATGTACTTGACGTATCAGGTGCAAATCAAACTCATTTAATTCTAATGTCATTTTTTTTTTTAATTCCCATTTTGCAACCCAACGGTTTTTAGTGTGGAATTTACACAACCAATTCCACTTTTTCTCACAATTAATGAGGCCACACTCATGTTGTGTGCTACAATGAATGAAATTAAACACTGTGCCAGAAAATCTAATTATGCATTTGGAATTAAATTAAAATGGGGATAATATGGCCTTGGTACTGATGTGAAGTGGGGAGGAGCTAGAGCATATCTAACTTGTAATCCGCTTTCCTCCAAGCTGTTGTTCGACTTATTTTTCCTAACTACAGGACATTGACCATTAAAGGCTAGAATGACTACTTTCTCTAGAGGAGAAGACTGCATGTGTGTGTGTGTGTGTGTGTGTGTGTGTATATATATAGGAACAGGAACAAAAGAGACAAACTCCTGGTGTGATGGTGTGTGTATCGCCCTGAATTTGTATGTGAAAAACAACTGAACTTGTAGTTGTCGCTAAAGCATGCTGGCACCCTCAGCTGAGATCGAGTTGGGGGCTCAAAAGTTTGGGGGAGATAGACACATTCCATTTTGACAACAAGTTGCAGAATTGTTCCTTTGTGTAGATATTGTAGAAAGATTATTTATACAGCATCTTTCAAAAAGAAATATTGACAATAGCAATATTTGAAATGCTGTGAGAAGAAAAACATACTAATGTGTCACTACACTGTAAAAGTGAAGTAGTTATTTTTAATTTCAATAGTTAGGGTTTGGAACAGTTAAATCATTGAATCATTAATCATTAATTCACTGAACCTAAAAAGTTGTTGCTTTAATGAATCAAAGATTACTGAACTTGTCTTTTCATATTCAGTGAAATTAAATTTTTTTAAATTTATCTCAGTTTAAAAACTACTAAATTTTTACAATTTATTAGGGGCCACTCCACGCCTCACCTGATAGAGCATGTATCATATGCAAAAAAAAAAAGCCTCAATACTGATAATACGTAATTATCAATACAATCTCAATCAAACAATAAAAAAAAATCACACAGGTAGAGTGCAAAAGTAGGAGTGCATAAATAGAAATATTTCATTCAGGTGTCTGTGGTTCAAGCAGACTTCGGATCTTTTGAATATTTACTCTCGGGTAAGTGTAGCACAGAGAAATTAAAGGCTATGTTCTCTTGCTAGCAGATTTGAGAGATCTGAAGGGAGCTAATGCTAATTCTGCACTGAATTATTATTCAGAAACAAGTTATACACTATAGGTTACTGTTGGCTCAAATCTTACTACACCTCTCTTTGATACTCACTCATACACACACACACACACACACACTCTTACACAGAGTCACAGATCAACCTGGGCAGCAAGTGGGGGCCTAAACAATGGCAGCTTTAGTTAACCTCATGTGGGTTAGCAGCTGTACAAATAAAGCCAGAAAGTCAGGTAGATGGCAGGCCAGGACTGTGAGACCCAGGTCTGTCTGTTTGTCCCTCTCTGCTCCTGGACTCAATTTTAGCCCTCAATTTTAATCAGTCGTTGCATTGTTTCCAGTAATTCTATTACAGAGAAAGTGATCTGTTTGCTGTTAATTGAAAATCGAAAGTGAGATCAAAGTTCAGAGCATGCATGTAATGGTAAGTAGAGGGCGCAGAGGTGTGTGTGTATGTGTGTGTGTGTGTGTGTGTGTGTGTGTGTGTGTGTGTGTGTCAGGCACGTAGGTTCTGATATTTTTTATTCATGCACCCAAAAAGCCTAAGCCTTATAAAATACAATAAGCACCTCTTCCTCAATGGAGGGAGAGTGAAACAAAGCACTGCTTTTGTATTACATAGTAAATCAAGTGGTATTATTTTATCACTAAAATATTCAGTCTCTCAGGCACTCTTACTTTGGTCTCCAGCCATCAGTCAAACTGCTGAGGCGTGAGTGAGAGAAGGGGATAGAGAGGGGAAAGGAGCGATGGAGACTCCATCCCCCCCGTAACATGTGTCCACAGCAATCTTGTTAAAGAATGCAACAGATCTGCAGCGGGCTCCATAACAGTATTTGTCAGCAGGAGTTAATAATTTATTAGCAGTGCTGGGAGGGCTGCGCTCGGGCGACTTAAGAGTGAGGAGAATCCCTTCTGCCCCACCCCCACTTTCCACAAGCCCCCTCCTATACTACCTCATATTATTGAAAGGGAAAAGGGGGGAAGTGTGGCAGTAATTCTACAAAAATACCTGAGGGCAACTGTGTGGTATTTTATTCCTAATATTTGGAGCAGGAGTCACACAGCGAGGGTCTGTGTGCATTAGAGCAATACAGACACAACAAAGACATTTAAGTAAAATAAGGAGCATAATTCAGCTGAGTCTGGTCGCTACCGATTTGGGTAGATTTTGATCATATTTTCTGATAAAAACACACTGTCTACTGCCGTGCGGTGCAGTAAAATCTACAGTGCATTCCACTGCTGTTGAAATAACTTTCCACGCACTAATATTTGAACTCCGCTTTTCTTGAAAATACAAGTCCAAACTGTGCTTGAACTTATTGTACAGACAAAATATTATGAACTGAAGAGGTAGCTCATAAATCCTGGACAAGCTGCCCTCCGTTATGCTTGATTACACAACAACAATGGACAACTGGCAACCAAAAGTAATCAATAACCACATAAAACACAGCCTTTTGGCCTATTTTCCTAAAGACAAAACCCCAGTGACTTTGAAGAGTCGAAGCAGAGATGAGGGAGGGTCATTTAGAAAAGAAACGGTCTATATATAGCTGACAATATTGCGCACATTTGAAGGATTAGGACTTAAGGTCTCCAGCCACAGGCTCATATGACCTGGAATGCTTAGAGTCATGAATTGTTCCCTGCGATAATGTTTCATCATCTTGCAAAACAACCTCTACTTAATTGGCGAGTATTAGGGGTGTTGTGCGCCGCTCATCTTCGGGGTCTTATGACTGTGGGGGCCATGTGTCCTCAGCTATCCCATTTCTTCTTTCATCGTAAAAGGTCCTGACCGACTTTCACCCGCTCTATCTGCTCTGTCACACTGTTTACCTTTTATAGACAATAGTGATAAGTAACTCCACACCATCAACACCACACCCAACAACACTTCTCTCTCTCTTGCTGCTCTTGCTGCTCATGTCTTGTAAGTTCAAGTCTCGCCAATATTGCACGAAATGAGAGAAAATCTAGTAAATTATTAAAAATGAAAACATTTTTTAAGAATAACTTAAACACATAAAGTGCTCTAATAAATAAAAACACACAATTTCCACTAACTTAATGTAAACAGTAAGAAATCATGTATTCATTTATTTTATGAGATATTTAAGTGGTTGAAATTTACATTAAGTGTCTGTATGAGATTGGTTAGTAGAACAATTAACAAAGGTACAATGACCTCTCTGTTTCTTCAGTTTGTCACTTAATACACAGAAGAAGCTCTTAAACATCTAAATACTATGTGTACCAAGCTGTACTAAACTATAACCGTACGCTTGAGAGTTTAAAAAAACGAATGGCATTGAGTTGTATAATAAAAAATAATCTTTTAAAATGCAATAAGAAAAATAAAATGTTGTGGGGGGCTTTAAGCTGTGTGTATGCGTGAGAGAGAGAGAGAGAATCATCTGTACGTTTCCCTTCAGGGGTTCCTTCTGTTCTAACAGGTGTCGTAGTGGGGTTCCTCTGGGTTCTTCACCTGCCATAATGAGACATTACTACCTGACATCTCCCTGCTGGATAAGCATTGACACGGAATCCACCGTTTAGCACAATTAAATTATCACCCTCCATTGTGATTGTGCCATGCTGTGCAGCAGCCAGGTTTCTGGATACATAATCAACTTGTATCACGGGCTGTGTACTGTGCTCAGCTAGTCACTTTTTCCATACACGCATACACTCAGACCCCATTTGTGTACATGTATGTTTTGTATATTTGTCTAGTTGTATAATTTTGATTTAAAACTGTTAGATGAGAAAAACAGTGCTAGAGCCATTTTCCCTCTTTTACAATCAGTCTGTGATTTACAAATTGATTTAAATATCCCAAACCTGAGTCGACAGTAATTACAGATAATGATATTAAAATATAGTAAATGGTTGGGAAAATATGGATTTTCCAACAAGGCAACCTGCTGTACAGTGGCTGGAGAGTTGTCTAAATGAATTTGTTTGAATTGTTCCTCCATTATTGTTGACCTTCCCTTGCAAAAAAAAAAAGTCAACTCAATTACGGTACCACTTCATTTTCACTTCACTCTCTCTCCTGGCGCCTCCTCTGTGAGATGCACCCAGCTACTGCCGCTAAAACCTGCACTATAATGATAGCCACCCAGAGCAAATTAAGCAAGCCACCTGAAGTGAATGCTTTACATATTGAGCAGAGCATTGATAATTACGTTGCAGGGTAAATTATTCTCAATAATATGCTGCAAGAGGAACTGCCTTGTATCTCACTTTAAACACTTGTGCAGCTGCCATGACAGCATGGTTGGTGTCCTTGCCCCCCACGCAAGGCGAAGGCAGATGCAGGTGTGAGAGTGCTTAAGTGTCCCTGTCTGTCTACTCAGGAAGGGTCGATGAGCACTCACACACTGAATCCCTCGTTGCCCCCTCCTCCTCCTCCTTCTTCTCCACCTCCTCCCCCCTCTCCTTTGGTCTGTGCCATTGGCCCTTTTCCTGATCCCAGGACACAAGCTCAGAGCTGGATAGCATAACAGCCTCTCAGTTCCCCTGGACACTCAAGTTCACTCATGCGTATACTTTCACAAATGAAGGATGGCCTTCCAAAAAATTCACCAGTGGCATTTTTTCTTTTTCCTTTTTTTTCCTGAGCTCACAACATTCTTTAACAAAAATTATCCACAAGATGAGTAATTGAGTATTGTTAGTCAAACACTTAGAGAAGCACACACATCACAAGACACTAACAGTAGCAGGACAACAACTTTAACAGTCTTCTTCACCAAGTGTTTCCATGCCTAAAGGGAAAAGATATACAGAGACAAGAAAGGGTGTTTGTTGTTTTACCCCTCTTTCTTTCTACTTTTTTTCCTCTTGTCATTCCTTTTCTTTTTCTTTTGGGACGGCTTGGGGGGATGGCGTTCCCAAAGAGCCTTTTGCTGCTGCTGCACTTAAGCAAACCTCACAGCGAGTCAAGCCATCAACCAACACAAGCCTATTTGCTGAGCAACAGTGGAGCTTTGTGGCTCCCTTCATAGTTGACAGTAAGTTATGAGGCCTTTGTGAGCAGCAGAAGGAAAACAGAGATCGGAATTTGGCAGGAACATAATAATACAGAATTCTCCTTTTCATGGAACCTGAAATTTTCATGGAAACAATCGAGCATTGTTGAAGGAGAGAAAAGCAACGGTGACAGATGAAATATAGAGTGGGGCCCCCCTTTTTGTTAAACAGTAAACAAAGCGCCATTCAAGCCAAGTCCATTCTGTTTATAAAGATAACTTCTTCGGTGCACTACAGAGTTTGCAGCAAATGGGTGGCACTTCAAGAAATCAAATGAAACATCCCTCACAGTTAGCAGAAAAGTGAGTTGAGGAACTGGCTGGGGGGTGAAAACAGAAGCGAAGGATGAATCACAAGTTACCAAAGAGATCCACAATCAAGTCTGTAGGTAGCATTGGAATTTCAAAAGGGAAGAGAAGTTCAAAAGAATAAGATCTTTTTAGCAATATATACATATATATATACACATATGTATGTATTTTAAAAGGAACCACAATCATAGTGTTTTTACCAAAAAAACACAAATGTTAATTAGGAAGAAGAAATTTTGCAGGGTATGGAGAAGGATTAGAATGAACAAGTATGAGCATTAGTGAATGTGAATGGTTTATGAGAGTTAACGTGTGTGTCGGGGGGTGGGGGGGTTGCACCATGGGAGTGGAACTATGGGCCTCAGTCTTTAGTTTTGCCATCATGAGGTCATCATTGGCAACTTTTTGAGCCCAGCAGGACTGTAGTTGGTAAACTGCCGAAGATATGGACATCTGGAAAGTCAACAGGCAGTGATCAACATCCTCTGTCACGGTCCTTTTTATTCTTTGACATGGAACAAGTTCTGCTTTTTGTTTTTATAAATGCATTTTAGCAGCTAAGCAAAAAAACGTGGAAATAACCTTCAACACTTATAATAATGCTGCTCTAATGTTGTTTGAGGGGCTGACGGGACAACAGCTCATTAGCTGCAGTTAGGCCCAACTCTAATTCTTCAGATTTTTTCCCCTTTGCTGCTTTTCTTTCTTTTTCTCTTTCTGAATAAATTAATTGTTTGTTGGGAATTCTCACACATTGGAAGGCAGACAAATGTGTCTCTCCCTCTCACAAAAACTGGACTTTTTCTGTCTTTGTCTTTGAACTCCTTTATTTCTTAAGTACTGTGAGAAGAAGGGCCACAAGAGAATTGGGGAAGGGAGGAAGTAGCCACGTTTCATGTGACACGTCAATCGGAAAATCAAAACACGGGTAGTTCATTTGCTCCACCCAGATGAGGCCATCTAGCAAAGCCATGATGAATAGGGGTCAGGCAAGCCACACCTCAAAGATTTATGATTAAAGCTTATTATGTTGGGAAACTGACATTGATTGCTGATTTAAACCACTGAAACCAATTAATTTGCCAGTGCTGAATAGAAAGCATGGTCAACAGTGTGTGTCATTCTGACAGGTTGGACAGGAAGAAGCCGAGCAGAAGTGAAAGCCTAAACGAATGGTGCCAGTTCTGTTTGGAGGTGGTTAAAAGTTACCACGTGTGATTGACAGCTGATACAAGAAAGTAAAGAGAAAGGAGAAAAATGAGATCTTAGGGGCAAAAACCATAAGCCCCAGCCACTGATCTGAGTAATTGCCCAAAAATTTGGTTCACAGAAGACATGTACAGGCTGGTGTTTTAGCAATGCTAAGATGGTTTCATTCATGGACCGGCACTGAGAAAACCTGAGTAAATGAATGTGAAACAGACACCCAATAAATTCAAAGAGATGACAGACAAGGTTGAATATAAAAATGTGCTGTATTTCCACTCTGGGAAAGATGGCACTATAGTGGATTAGACACTGACTAAAACTCAAAATGCTACAGCAGGCGGCTGCTAACCATGTGTCTGACAACTCCAACTGTGCTGCAACTCTTTTCTGCATTTGTCCGGAGTGATGCAGGAAAAAAAGAAACAAGTGGTGTACCTACCGCAATCTATTACCCGACTGTGTTCGCAACAAATGCCACATTACGCTTGGCTGCATGTTATTTTTCTTTGTGGTTGTCAGGGAGGCTTGTGTTTACCAATACCTTTTTCCTATGTGCCCAGAGGACACATTTATCATGACAGTACTTCAAAATGAAATCATTAACTACATTTCTTTCTTAAAAAGCCACAAGTGTGCGGCAGGATTTGTGTGTGTGTGTGTTTGGCTGTAGGCCATGGGCCTCTGGTTCCCAGGCAGCCTCTTCCCCCGGCTCTGTTGTGGTTCCCTGCCACCACACTCATTATGCTCCGGCCTCAGCACAGCACGGTGCAGTGCTGCAGCTCTCCTCGCCTCACTCACTGGGCTAGTTGGAAATAATCTGGTAATCTCAAACTACTTCATTTCAACTGCGGCCCCATTCCAACAAAGAGTCCCTTTGTCCTGAAATATTTATGACTTGAATCCCAATCAATCAAAAAGAAATAAAACAAATATGATTTTATATTTTATGTTGTAAGCTTTAAAGAGAATCTTTCTGCAGAACTGACCTGATTTTACACTCCTCTGGTATCAAATAATGGGGGTTATACATATGTCAAACATCTACGTTATGAATGTAGTTTTGAAAATAAAAAAACACATCTAGATACACACAGACCGTAACAAAGTAATATAGAAAACAACTTTCTGAAAACTTTATCAATCTGTATGAGATAGATTACATTAACCAAAGTTAACAGAATGGAATGGAAAATAGGGAGTGAAGGCCAGACAAATATTTGATAAGAGGATAGCGACTGTAGTTGAGCTGTGGCTGAGATGGCTAACACAAATACACTTGCACAAACATACACACACACCTAACCCTCAACCCTGACTGTCTATCAGCTCTCCCCTGAACTAAGGCTAGCAGATGTGTCTTTCACAGAGTTTATAGTGCATAACCAGTCTGCAAACAATAGCTGGAGCTATTGCTGCATACTCGTTATTGTAATGGCCAGTCTTTAGTTTCTTTTTTATATTTACAGGCCACTAAGACATTCAGCATTGAACATAAGCAGAGTCCATATTTCTGGTATTGTGTAGCCCCATTAGTCAGCTACTATAGTTCTACTGGAGCTGCTATGTAAGTCCCTTTGCGACGTTTCAGTCACCTTTTTGAACTCTTGCAAAGCTAACAGTTGGTGCAAACATGTTAAATCCTATTAACCTAATAATATACATGGATGTGGTGATTGTGCCATGTAATGGAAACCTACTCTGGTTATTAATTACAGCAGACAGCCATGACAGTGAAAAACACCCAGCTGCAGCTAGGGTTTCTGTACCTGTCATTGTGACCACAGGATGTGAACTAACAAAAGAGTTATTATGTTTTACCAAAGACAGGTTCTTTGCTTTGACACTGGTTAAAGCTAATTGAAGGATTTTTAGTTCAATGGTTATAAGCCTATTCAAATGGTAAATTAAAAATTAGCCAATTATACTGGAGACAGTGTTTTTAATAAAGACTGCACCCCAAGAAAGAAAAAAACCAAAAAGTGACAGAGGATGACAAAATTAATGATCAGAAGAAATTTGGTATGAGGCAGAAGTAGTTAAGCATGTATTCATTAACTCGTTGGGTGTATTGAAAAATTCTCATTGTGTATTAATGAATACTATTATGGACACAACTATACATCAATATATGTACATCTACTATATAAATATATATATTAAGGCTAAAACCATGTAGACACAAAGTCTAAGTGCAGAAACTTTGCAAAATACAACCCTCATTAACATGTGCCTTAAAATCACATCCCATGTGATACCTACACATGCCTGCCATAAAATTTCGAAAAGCAACTAGAAGTAATTGTACTGATTTTGTTTGCATGTATGTCTGTGTATAGGAGATGATGTTGTGCAGTTTGTGCAGTCTATAAATCTCCCTCTCCGGTGTCAGCAGGGCAGCCGTCCAGCATCAGCCTGGCATAACATCTATAAATGGCAGCTACATCACTACAGCTCAAGCTAAAAATATGGGACCCGTTTTCTTCCGTTTCCCTGCATTCTCAATTGTGTAAAACTTTAGCTGAGAAGCCCTGTAAGACTAGCTTGAAGTAGGGGGAAAAAACATCACAAAGAAATTCCCCGTATTATGACAACCAAATGCAAAAACTACAGCATAAGCAACTATTGCGAGCCAGATTTTAAGAAAGCTGTCAAAAATCTATCGAAAGTTTCAGAATTTCCCACAACCCTCTCATGTGGGTGTGCCTGTGAAGTGCTTCACTCCCATCTCCTTAAAAGCTCTAAGGGATTGCATCATGGGACGGGGTGTAAGACGATGGTAGCAACATACTGTAACATGGAGGAAATACCTCATGTTGGTTGATTCATAAACACCTTGTGCACTGTCTGGCTGGCCTCTCAGTCTGCTCTGTGCTGTGCTGTTTGTAATGTTAGAGCTGTTCCCTGTCCGCTGCCAAGTCCCTTGACTCGCCTGAGTGTTGTGTAGGCACTCACAAACACAAAAACACACAGATTATAGCGTGGCTCTGTTTTTGATTGAGTCCCAACCTTTGTGCTGTTTGTTATATGTGACTAATAGTATACTTTGTCCCTCTCTCATTATCATGGTGGGTCTTTACAGAGACCCTTGTTTGATACAGTTAGAGTTGATGCATTATAACCGCACTCCAAGAGTCAACATTGATCTGCATATTCAATAACTTCCGTAATTATATGCGCAATTCATTAGATGGGATGTGATTGCAGGGGAAGTGGAATAGAGTGGAATAGAGAGGAGCAGAGAGGTCTGATTCCTGGAGGACTAAAGTCTAATCACAAAACTAACATGATAATTGAAATCTAAATTGAAAGGCTTAGCTCTCTGGGAGAGTATGTCAGACATGGAGTGCAGAGGTGAGAGTGAGAGAGAGAAAGAGTGGCAGGGGAAAAGAAAGGAGGGATGCCTCACGCAAATTTTATAATGAGCTCCAAAAAATGTGAAGGATTTTAAGATATTTCCGTCCAATGTGAATAATACGTAGCACATGCTTTAAAGTTATTTTATTTCAATTGCGTTGCCATTACTGTAAAATGATGGAGGATTAACCCTTACAATATACTCAGCTACATTTTCATTTTTAAACAAATTTGCTTATCAAAGTAGACTTCTTTTTTCTAATCATAACTAATTTTTAAAAAAATATTAGAATAAGTTTTGTTTTTGTTTTTTTAATCCAGGAAACTATATTTGTTTTTCCAATTAAAAAAGTTCCTGAATCAGAGGTCAGTTCAATGACTGTCATCCCTCTTTACAGGAGAAGATTGTGCGACATGGCCTTTTTAATTCCTGATTCAAGACATGACTAAAATGACTGCTTAATAGCAATATTTGGAAAGGGGACATGTTCTGCACTGTACTGAATAGAATGGTCCTCGGCTTACATAAGAGTATGTAATCACATGGCCTGCTATGTCACAGCAAATACAGGGGAAAAAAAGGATAAATAGTCTTCCTTTCTCTCTTGTAACACTGGAATATTAGTGTCAGAATTTGCTAACTATATTCTACGGAGTTATACACAATTTTTTACAGATTCATCTAATCAAAGAAATGATTGTGCATTGGCATCACACTGAGCAACGCTGTCCTTTATTTCACCTCAAATTCTGCATTGCCTTCACACTCACTTGTCATGTTTTACTCCCAGTGAACACAACCGAACTGCAAGAGAGTCCTCTTCTCCTATTCTCCTCTCGTCACCATTCCTCCTGCTGTCCCCCCCCGAACACTGCATTCATATTCATCCCTCAATAACATTTAATTAGTAATGCCAAATTCATTAACCTGTACTGCTGTTACGCTTGCCTCAGCCATAAATTAACTTAATGTGAGCAGACGTATTGCGGCTGTAATAAGGGACATAAAACTCAAAGAGAAACACATACTCTTCCTTCACAGTCCTGGATCATAATAACTTGGCTGTGTTTTTACAGTGCTCCTTTTCAGAGGAACAGCACTTTAGCAGATTTTAACTATAGTCCAATCAAACATGTTTAATGCTAAGTAAGTTTGTTTTAATGCTGATGAAATATTATGGAAACACATGAATTGTAATAAACTGTATTTTCCATCACCACTTTTCGCCTCAAGATTTTTAATGCCACAATACACAAAAACTGAAAAAGAAAGTGCAATTAAACAGTTTATTAATAGCATATTGGCAGCCTTTTCTGTCAATCATATTTTCTTTTCTCTTTTGAAAAACCAAACTTGAGGACAGACAAAGAGATTCATGAAACAACCTGCTATTGGACGACCTTCACTGTCCTATGATTACACATTGACCTCTCTGCTCCCCTATTCCCCAGTGGTCCTGACTAACAACTCGCACCAAAGGGCCTATTAGGCCTGGATCCCACTTTGTTGTTAAATAGGGTCTTGTCCTTTTAGAACACTCACTTCCTCGCTTTCTTTTCTCCAAGCATAGGTGCTGGAGCAACACAAGTTCATTGTTCCCTCGCAGATGGAAGTTGGAGTTACCAGGGTAACAGCTCTAATCCTCCCTTTTTTTTTTTTTTTACCACTTTTTTTCATATTAACAGCCTATCGAGTGCTACCTTTTAAGTCACAAACAGGAGTGTTCGCTCACTCTTAATTAGCCATGATTCTGTTTGCCAGGAGACAGCATGATGAGCTAATCGAAATTTACGAAATAATGACGTACTGCAGGCAGGCTACTTCTTTCTCCGAAGGCCTGCTCCAAGAATAACAATAATGAGGCCATTATCGAGGACTGCACTTTAAAAAGCTGCCGTGCCACCAAAACAGAGGACATAATTGTTCTGGTGTTTTCCATACAATCAACAACCCATTGTTGATGACTTGACAACTAAGAGAGCAAAGAATGAGCGCCATAATGATTGGTCTGTGCTGCTGTGAAGATCTTGTACAAAGTGTCCACTGAGAAAGGACCTCGATAGACTACTGATTTCCTTGTGAGGGTTCCGGATGATGACAAAAAAAAAAAAAAAGGAGTCCTTTCTGCTTTTTGTCCGTATTGCCCCTAAAATAGCCCCTGAGCCACATTAAAGAAGAACCATTCTTGTAGTGAAAGACTGGGAGTCACATAAGCTCATGTGAAGGGGTCACATAGTTGCTGGAGAATAAGGCTATTTATATAACCTCCCTGCAGTCACAAACAAATATATAAATATCCGATCTCTAGCAAGAGATAATAAAAGGTGCATTTGTTACCTCCAAACATTTTCTGCAGAAGACTAAGGTATTATCGTTTGACCATTTCTAAAAACTCAATTTAGGTCACTGTCATGTATATATGTGGACCAAGCTTTATCCAACATGCCAAGATGACTCAATTAGATAATAACATATCTGTGCTCCAAAACAAACTGCACTAAAAACAAAGCCTGGCGATCTGGGAAGGAAGATAATCTAGACAGGAAATTATGATTAAAAATAAAATTTTTCATCAAAATGTTCTACCACAGAACTTACTTGGCGAGAGTTCAGTGGGTTTTCCACAAACACGGCACTGCACCTATTAGCTGTGCTCCATTGTATGGGAGCGAGGGAGAGACAGAGCTCGAGGGCAGGAAAATGCTAAGTGGGCCCCTTAGCCTAGTCAACCTTCAGTGGGTTTCATTTATCTTCATCTTGTTACACTAAATTAATTAACAATCTCAATGTTACACACTTTCCCTTTTCATTACATCAAATAATGGCAGAAATGTAGGGGGAGGTCCAGCCCACTGGGAGTAGACAGAGAGTGAAGACTCTCTGTCTCTGTCTGTCTCTCTCTCTCTCTCCCTCTCTCCCTCTCTCCATCTCTCCCTCCCTCCCTCCCTTCTCCATCCCCTTTCTCTCTCACACTTGCTCTCATTTTATCAGTCTCTTTGACTACACAAACAAAAACCTGTTAAACGTCTCCCATAAACATATGAAAAATTGATCTGAAATGAAAACACATCATGCCTTTGACAAAGAGAGACTCTGAGGCTTACAATAATGTCAGCATTAACAGTTGTCTACTGAAGACGCTGTGCACTTTGTACTGCAGTGCAGGGAACTTTTTCGTTCATTTTGCATCTTTAAACATTCGCATTATTTATATGAGACAGTACAAAGACCAAAAATATGAAGAGATCTGATCTGCATTTTTCACAATGGCCACGTCTCATGTGCCATTACGAAACACTTTTGTGGCTATAAAAACTTACAGTATGCACAGTATCACTCAAACCAAAACTCATGACTCATTACAATAATGAAAGAGCTCAGTAGCTGATGTGCTACTGAGACATGATATACAATGTTAAAAGTCAATAACATCTGCACATTGGAACAGATTAGCTTGCTTCAACTTTTTCACTGGAGGAACTGCAACATACATGTACCCTTGCTTCTATCCTTCTACCCCCAGCCCACTGCCCTCACCGGGACAGTCTTATCCATTCAAAAGGGGCAAACCCTGAAGCAAAGCCTGCTTTTAATCTTGGCCTGATTGTTGAGGCCTCAAATCTCCAGGCCAGTGTGCGTGATATCTTTCTACTGTCTCCTCATCTTTAATTAAAACAGACACTGACAGAAGGACTTGGATTAGCAGTGAAATAATGTGTTTACTTAGAATAATCACAGTGCTTTCTCACAGCTCATGGAACAAAAGGAAATTTGTTGTAAAACAGTCAAGGTCAAAGGTGGCATTTCTCTTCTTTTCCTCCTTCTCTTGTCTCGGATTGTCTTGGTGAATTTGAGACCTGCCTCTGTCGGACCTTGCGACTTCATTGCCCCACTCCAACATATAGTGCACGTTACATATTTTATGCAGTTAGTTAACCGCCAGACTAGTTTCGACAGGTGCTGTGAGTCAAACCCTGCAATCCACTTTGTAGTATTAAAAAGCAGAAATGAGCATTGCCAGTGCACTCTCAAAAATGCAACATGCTTGAACGACTTCTGTCAATATGGATGAACAGATGCTGCACATTTTGCAATGCATCTTTATTTGTTTATTTACAATTAACAGAAAGTATATTATTTACTGCAGGTGTAAAGTTATAAACAGCTCTTTTGATACATTAAAATTATAAACCAATAAACACTTTCAGTTTGCAGTTATATAAACATGGGGTTCGGTCTTAATTTTGGTGAACTTTTTAATGATTGAATTCTAAAGATAAATAGAATAATTTCAAACACTTATGAGATTTTCCCATTGAATTCCTGAAGGACATTTTGACGACAGCAAATGTAATGGTATCAAATTGTCCTTTCTTTTTAAAATGCCCCCAGCAGTTCTGAGAGAAAAAAAATGCTGTTAATTTAATCAAATAAGTGACCTTTTGAAAAAGAAATCAAAGAGGATTCATTAGCTTTAGTAAAGTTTGGCTGACGGCAGCTTTGAAAGGCAGATGCTGCTGCTGTGGCTTCTAATGAGCCAGCCCTAATTAGGGAGCAACACTGCAGCCGAGAGAAGGTGGTTGACTAGGAAAGGAGCCAGTGGTAAATACACTCTTATTTACTACCCCTGTATGTAATGACAGCACACATTTTTAATTAGAATCACAGGAAGAGTAAAGACAAAAAAAATTTAAATCTTTATGCTAGGTTGAAAATAAACACAACAGGAGGGAGCAACTGCCTCACCCTAATATTCCTGATTAGGCCTTTTGGTAAGGGAGGGCGGATGGGGAGAGTGGTCAGACAAAAGCATGAGGCATAAAGATACAGAGAGCCTGATCTGCGGGTCCTTTCAGCTGTAAAAGGGGGAGGAAGGGGGAAAAACTCGAGGGGGTTGGGGCAGCTCATCTACATGTGTCCCGTAGTTATTTTGATGTTTGTTTTTGGTGTGACTGAGAGCCCTCAGGGCGAGCGTGCCAGTCAGCCACATGAACACAATCATAACACACATCTTGGGTAAATATGTCGGAATCCACGCTTGACATTGTTCAAATATACAGAACACATGAGCACCCACAAACATATGCACACACACACACATATGGGACAAAGTCTAAAGCTAACAATGTGTCAGAAAGCTTAACCCCTTTTAGCCCGCTACCACCCCTTCCCGCCCTGTGATCCTGAATGGCAACAATGGAAATGAAACTAACCTCAGTAAAAAGCTGCTACGAAGAAAGCCCTCCATGTCAGCGTGTTGAGTTTCTGGCAGGAGAAATCACAGAAAACCATTTTCACTATGAAACGAGCGATAATCAGGAAACAGAACAAGGAGGAAGGAGGGAAAGAAAGAAAGAAAGAAAGAAAGACACATAGAACATACATTTTCCTCCCACAATAAGGCATGTCTTTAATTAAAGCAGAAGTATGGCTACCCATCCTCCCTTTTTAAAAAAAATGACATCATTAATTATACCTCTTTCGATTGAGGTAGTGGATTTGCATACAACATTGGTTTGCACTGAGCGCCTGATGATATGTTTGCATCAAATAAAGTCTACTGCCTACTGATCTCTACACAGCTTTTTTTCTACAGCTGCGCACAGATACGCATATACATGTACATCCAGCACTATAACCGCAGATCCCAGAGCAGCCCCAGTGTATTCAGAGCGGCCAGTGGTGGTCCAGCTGCAGCACATGTGTGGCTTGGGTGCTGTGGCTTCTGGGAGCCCAGCCACAGGGGACCCGAGCTGGGACTCACAGCGTCAGCGAGGCAAGAGGATGTGGTCGTGATGTCACCACTTCTAGGGGTCGTTCAGAAGCCTTACCCGCAAAATACTGGAGACACATGGCTAAAAAAAATCATATGTTAATATTCTGTGTAAAGTACAGTTTTATTGTGTTATGATTGATTTGTATTTCGAGGTGCTTTGCTTTAAAGTGGTTATAAAAAAGACTGGCGAGTCCCGAAAGGTTGACATTTAAAAGTCTCTTACATCTCACAACTGGCCTTATAAAGATACTCAGCAACTGAAATATGGCAAGGATTTCTCTATAAAAATATTTCCAGCATTATAACAAGTCATTTCGATTCCACATTTCGTCACTCAACCACCCATTTATTCAAATATGAAATTATTTTGTAACTTTATAATTCAGGAGCTTCAAATTCTACCGATCAAAAGGGCTGCTGTGAAAATCACTACTTTTCTTAACATCAGTGAAAAAATAACCTCTCCTAAACTAGGTTTGTTATGACACTCCCTCATGAGTGTCGCCATGAACAACACAAAACACTACAGTAAATGACATCTCAGTCCTTAAACAGTTTTAGTGACATGGGTGTAATCTGGCATTTTGTTACCGCTGCTCTCATTGCTTATGAGACAAAGCTTCTGAGAGACTGGAAAGAATGAGTTAGGCCCAAGGACACTGTGCCTTTCAGTCTGGCCAGCACTTAGCGAGGCAGTGGATGCACCAGGCCCAGAGGGCCCAGCCGAGACTTTTCTCACAATGAGGTGTCTGGGGAGGCGGGAGTGGCATAGCTGGGGGTGCTGTGGCTCTGCTCTTTTCTCCACTCAGCTGGGCCCAGAGCACATAATACCATCACGACAGCACAGCACAGTGAGCCAGTGACAACGTGAGAAAACAACTATCAAACAGTGCAGAGCAGATCAAGCGTGTATCCTCACTTCTCTAAGTGCAAAAAGCACACGTACTCTGAATTGTGGGCACGCAAAATAAAACAATTACCAACACAAATCGTTTGCGCTGAACTTGCAGGACAGGCAAACAAATTCTAGCACATATTTACATACTGAAAACTGTACCTCAGGAATAGAAACAGTATCAACTTTGCAGAAACAGAATGAGCTGTTTTGGGGTTTTTTTTTATTTTTTACAATGTGTTTATTTGTTAACCTGAATCATTCAGCAGACTTGCATATTCTATCTTTATCTTTTCCAACTTTATATTTGCTCTTATTCGCCATCCCTTGTTCTTTTGCTGTCTGTGTGCTTGTGTTTCCTCAGCTGTGCCTTGTGTCCACAGTCCCATTGTGGTCAGAAACAAGTGAACTTAGCCTATGGAGCAAAGGTGCGGTTTGGAGAGCAGATGACCAGACGCAGAGAAAAGTGACTGACTGCTTTGTATTTGCTCTTCTATGAGGGCATGAGAAACAAAAATGCATTTAAATGAACACTAGGCCTCAGTTCAAGGGCAGCTCTGTTTGGTGAAGAAGAGGCGGTAAGGGTAGACATCACTGAGTTGGCCAGGACCGGTCCGAGAAGCACGGCAGCCCTTTTGAAGAATGAACCTCTGCCAAAAGCTGCCTCTGCCTAACCAACTCTCCCACCATCTGCAACAAATGTGCTCTATTAAAGCAGTACCATATGGACAACAAGCTAGCTATTAACACAGTCTCAGCACATCCCCTTAACCTAGCCCAGATTTTAAACTTCCAGTCAAATTGACTGCTGATTTAATACACCGCCAGCAGCCATGTGGGTCTTGGCACAAGATGGCACTCTCTAGCCCTCAGTCATTATCAAGCTCACGTAGAGCGCGGCGCGCAGGAGTTGACTGCACAGATCCTACCAGTCACTACACCCCTGAGCTTCTTCTTAAGACAAAGCCTCAAAAGCCTCAAAAAAAACTTGATTGTACAGAGTGGAAACAAGCTCATGAGGCAGATCTAACCACAGAGCTGCTGCAGCGTCAGCCTGCGTGGTGGGCCATGTCTCACTTCTTCCACAGTGATGGAGAATGCATTTGCTCCCTCTGCATGGATCCGAAATGGCAGTGATTAACCCTGTGGGTGTGTGTGTTGGGGGGGTGCTTTAATCCTCTGAGGCACCACGGCCATGTTGACGCCTCTCTGAGTCATTGAGAGACCCACCCACCTTTCACAAAGCCAAGCTCTCTTCTCTTCAACCATGAGACTACAAACCATGAGTCCTCTGACCCAGAGACAACACACACACACACACACACACACACACACACACACCAAATCAATTACAGCGCTATGGCTTGAACCCGACTCCAAAGTTCAACCCATTTTGTTTGTTTACTTTTTTCTGCCCTGCTTTCTCAGCTGCTTCCGATACTGTATATAATTATAGTGGAAACACATTTCTTCTCCCAGAAGTGTGAATATATACAGATCTGTCCCCACTAAAGTCTCAACACAGACGTTTCTCCATTTTGATTTGACCTCTGTGAATTATTCACCAATTGAATTACTTTTTTACACATTGAGCGTCTAAATTATAGTATTTTTAACAGTTTATAGATTATAGCAAATTTTTAGATTTTTCCAAAACATTAATTTATTTATTTATACTCATAAACATTTATAACATTACATTTCTCTACTGGCGTCCCTATGGAAATCAAAGTGATAAGCTACCAGTCTAATTAAATAATTCCATCAGTTCTTTTAGTGGAGCTACTGGGATGTGGGAAAAGGTACTGCTGGTTTCAGAAGAGGAAGATCCACTGGGGCACTGGGGGGAGGTTTGAGGTGAGGGGGCAGCGGGTGGAGGCTGTCCAAGCAATCCCAACATCCCAGTAGACAGCTTTACGCCAACTCAGTACCCAGTCACACGAAGCACAGAAATACTTGGTCCACACACACTGAGTTGTGTGCATTTACATCTACACACACCTAATGTTACTTTTACTAATTGCAATAGTGTCCCATTGTTCCCCTCCCCTCACGCCCCACCAAAACACACTGCACACACAAATTCGCTTGCATGCGCACACACACACACCTCAGTCAGAGCTGCCAGATGAGTAGTGAATTAATTTGTGTGAGCCACTTCAACATTAAGAAGGTGTGTTGAAAGGTGTCTGCTCATGTTTCAAATTAAACGCACTGCTGGTCAGCATTAGCACCTCGCCACCCGCCGGCAACTGACACTTAGGGGGCTGGTGGGGTGGAGGTAGGAGGAGGGAGGGGAGCCCATCCGCCGTTCACACTGGAATAATTAGAACATGTCAGGAAGAATTAATTTCCTCATTTTTCAAAAGGATACACAGAAATTACCATGTTATTATATGACAGGGTCCCTAGGAGGATTGGATTAAATTTGATTTCTTGCGCAGCCCACACAACAAATTAAAGTCATAAATAAGATGGAAAGAAGCGGGGCACAGAGCATATGTTTATGGCAATGAGTGAAGCCAAGGGACCAGAAACAACTATCTTCATTTCATTTTATTTAAATCAGGCCGACACCGTGTGTCTGAATGACAGCAGTTGCTAATAGGTTGAGATTAGAGGCTCCTTGATATTAACACGGGGATCAAACAATTTTGGCTTTAACAAGCAGTGGAACGTATATGTACAGTGTGTACACCGCTTGTGGAGCCTGCTTGGCACAGAGTGGCCGTCTGTCGCTTGATCTGGGTTTTATTTCATCCAAAATAAAATACTTCATACATACCACACACAGATTATGAGGACGTTTTGCCTTGTCCGAGTCAGCTAGACCCTGTTTATTTTGGAGTCATCATAATGTTAATTGCTGAATTTGGCTGAAATAATGTATCGGACAGATAACACAAATGCTGAGTTCAGGGGCATTCGAAAACCTGTACAAAATGTTTATCTTTCTATCTGTCGTTTTACATATTGTATGTTTTTAGTGAGGAAAGATAAGGTCGAATGAACAATCCTAATTTAAAGGGTGTGCTCAGCTAAAGTCAACCTAGCAGCACAACACTGGACACCATCTCTCCTCCCAGAGCTTGTATTATTACAATTTAACACTGGCTTTCCTGGGTGCAGTTTTTCAACTCTTTTAGCCACGGCTGTCATTAGGAGTCTACGACTCCCCAGGGCGCCACAAACTTTAAATAATTTGCAAATCAATTAACTGGCTACTCTCGATGCAACAGGGATTTCACACTCTGGGGTCGTGATGCATTTATCAGTTGAGGAGACGATTCATCGTGTTTTGGGATAAAAGTTAATGGCTGCCGTTATTTTTTTAGTTTTACTGGACTTTTAGTTATGCATTAGTTTCCACAGCTGGGGTAGCAAGAAGATTAACAGCGTGTTGTTTGGGCCTGCTACATACAGCTACCAGGTGAAACTAAATTACAAAGGAACATACCTTGAGAAGCAGGACTGCAGCCGTGTCCATACCAGACTTTCATTTTTTCTTAGGATGAAATCCATCAAACTTTAAAATAATAATATTAACAATAACAATCTCCATACAAATCAACTGTTAAGAGAGCCCAGATTCACCCTAGCTTATCAAACTGTTCCATTTGAGGTCGTTCATAAGCAATACAGAGAGCAAGCTATTCATTAAGAGTTTAGGAAGATGGATAAAGTTCGGTAGGGTTCCACACATCTGTCATGGGTAATGATTTTCCGCAATGATTAGTTTTAAAAAATTTACACTGGGATCCTCTGAGGCTGGTGAAATTAAAATCTTTGTAAGGTGGTCTTTGTCAAGCAGCCTCTGTTGAGCATAATCGCTGCAGGGTCAGGTCCATTTGATGAATAATAGATGAAGAATAACCACTAAAAATGGTTATTCATTTTACAATGAAGGGCTGTTTATTTAATTTCTGACAAAATGGCTCACCGCATCCTTCCCTCAAGTGTCGCCATCAATACTGAACTCAGAGGTGTGAGACCATGTGGCTGTTGCTTATTAGATAAATGGCATTAACAAAGATTGTTCATAGCCTGTTATGATGATCTGAGATACCCTAAGGTGTTCCAAGATGAGATTATGATAGTGTAATTAAGTGTAAGGTCTTTAGACAAAAACTGAATTACTTTCCTTTATGCTTACAGATGAAGTAAACCTTAAGGGTAAAGAACTGAGATTTCAGAATGAATGAAAATCCAACTTAAACATGGAATGTGGGACAAATGACAAGCCCTTGCATAATGGGTTTACACTAAAAACACAGCAACACAATACAATTCATTTTGGACTACAGCTACAGAAACTAGAAGTATGTTGTCTCCATTGTAAATGAGTTGAGAATGCTTATGTGCCTTCCTTTCTTTGAGGGAGAGGGAGACAGAAATTTTGCTCTGCAGTTTTAACATATTAAAGTAAGCCAGTTGGCTAGCATCAGACTGTATTTTCTTTTGTAGTAACTATTTAAATGGTGCCTCGTAGACTAGTAGATTATGCTTTTCATGCTGTTTCTCACTAACTTTTAGTACAAACCATGTTCTGCCAGATTCCCACTATTCCTGCAGGCAAAGGCAGAAAAAGAAGCTGGTCCTTGGAAAACTTAAGACCTGCTCACACATGAAATTATGGTAATATTTTACTCTTAAAGTCATATGAGTAGTACTTGACCAAAAGTCTTCCTTTGAAATAAATTCACAGAAAACTAAATTATGCATATATTTACAGTTAAGCCAATAGTGTATACTAGGCGTCAAACTAGTCGATTGTCAGTTCCAGTACACAACATTTTTCCACTTATTGGATAAGATCTGATTGCAAATAAACTGTGTGTATTGTAGTAAAAGTACAATATTTGCCACAAATGTAGTGGAGCTGAAGTATAAAAGAGCAGAAAAATACTCAATACTCAAGTAAATACAAGTACCTATAAGCTGCACATAAGTACAGTAAATGTGAATAAATGAGCACAGTGATATTTGATGACTGGCCACAAGTAGCTGATTCAGTGAGGTAATATCAGCGGTCTCACATGTATTGCTCTGAGCAGTGTTTTATGTTGTCATTGTCTGAGAACAGTGTGGAGCGATGTCTTTTGTTGGCATGTATGCAGTGCCTTCAAGAATTAATTAATTTCACACTTGATTCATCATCTTTCAGTCGGGTTGCCCTCTACACAACTCATCATATTTTAAGTTCAAGCCTTTCACAACAAACTCAGTAAAGCTTGCACGCAAGGGTAGAAAGAACTTGCCAGTAGACATGAAATGGCTTGATTAAACAACGGTTAATGGCCATGAGCTTTGAATTCAGAGAGACATTTCCCAGCTGTTATTGAAGAGCTTCGCAAGCACATTAAGTTAACTCCCATGATATCTCCAATTGACATTTGGAAGAAAAGAATATCAATATCATGCGAGTTCCTCGCCTTTATTTGCTTAATACCTCAGACACATCTTATTAGAAAAAATGTACATGCTGCAGCTGGGCAAAGATTGTGGAAGTAATATTTGTCTTAGGTAGCGTTGACTGTGGTTTTTTTCACGCTGTTTTTTGTCAAAGCCAAACGCTGCGCTTCATAGCACCTGTCTCACTGAGCCTTTACCTTTACACCCTTTTTTTACATTGAGCTCTTATTGGTTTGATATAAAAAGATGCTCCTACTCATGTGGCGTTGTCACATACTATATATAGGATATATATTGTCGTCTTGATATGAGAATATACAGTATATATATCATCTGAGATATTGGTTATCATTATATTGTGATATACTATACAGTAGGTGTTGTCTTCTCCTGGTTTTAAAGGCTGCATTACAGTAAAATTAAGTAATTTTCTAAACTTATCAGAGAGTACCGGTTCTATTTATTTACCATCACCCATTTTAGTCATTATGATAGCTCACAAGGAGCAGCAGAAAGGTGAAAGAAACAATGACTCCTGAGTAAACACATAATAATATTAAAGCGAAAGAAAATGAAAAAAAGGTCAAACGTCTAAAAGGTCTTTGGGTAACTTTGTGGCTATATACAGTGTCTAATTGTGCATACATTGTGTGCCTATCCAATTGTCCACCTCATTTGACGCAGGTGTTCAGTGCAGGCGAAAGACAGCAGGGGTGTGTGAGACATGTGGCAAGACAGAAAACGACAAGGAGTCAAATTGATACTTACAAAAACTGAAAGATTCGATCCCCAGCTTCCAGCGATCACTTGTCGGTTGATTTTGAAGTCATGTAAAAACCTGAAACGGAAGCAAAGAGAAGAGAGGAAAAAAAGGCTATTTAAAAGGTGTCCTTGCATGTGACGCCATGTATACGCTCAAAATGATACAAAAAAACACAGAACTAAAATTATATAATTTCTGAATTTAAATAGCATTTATTTGATTCCAAGAAAACTCCAGTGAATTTGGACCATGGTTAAAATCGACACGGCCCTTCGGTAACTGTATTTACCTACACTGGAAAAAGAGACAGAGCCAGAGGAAAAGAACTGTAGCCGTAGCGACTGTTGGCTGAGGGACAGAGTCTCCACAGCTGCGCTACTGTAAGACAGCTTTGTTAGTGGCTGACCTCCCGTCTTCACAGCTGCCTGTCACAAACGGGAATCCGCCTTGGACAATGTTTGAAATCTGCCTCTCTGCTACTGCTCTAATCTCCTTTCCAGTCCACAGAATCTACCAATAAACATCTTTCATAGAAAGTGCTTATTTTATTTAATTTTGCTTTCTTTCTTTAAGCTCTGCCTTGCTAATGGTTTATTTAGGCTCCATGCTCTGCTAGTTTCAGCATGTCTTGTTGAAGTGCGGCAACTTAAGAGCTTTGTTGGAGAAAGTATCCAGCGCAGTGTAAGTGTGTACAGTTTTGGGCATCATCTGAGCCAATTTCCACCCTCAGTTAAGAAGGAATGACAGCAGAGAGAAAACAATTCACCGATCACGCTGACCTTCTTGAGTGATGAAAACACTCAAAGCTCATTCATGTTCATTTTCTCACATTATTTTGTGCCTCACAATAAGCCAGGATCTCATTACCAGCTGATTTATACAATTAGCCTGCCTTAGCACTGCCAATTAAACAGGGCCAAGGGTTTTTTAAGGTCATGCTTAACTGATCTGCCACTAATTTGCAGTAGAGCACCTCAGTCTCCCATCGCCGGGGCCAGGAAGCCAACATAAATGTACCGACTAGCGCTGCATTGTTGTAGGAGCACATTCTGCTACGTGGGAGGCTGGAGGGTTAGCAGAATGAGCCAGATAAAGGCGAGAGTTGCAGAGAGGTCTGAATGTGGTAGCCTTGAGGCTGGAGGTGACAATGGGGGAGAGGGGACCCAGGTGACCCCGGCTGAATGAAAAGCTATTACATGAGTTTAAAGTCTACTCCTGCCTCTCAAATAACACCAAACACACACATTTTCACTGTTCTGAACTGTGCTCCAGAGGTAACCAGCTACTCCTACACTCACTCACACGCGCACGCGCGCACACACACACATGATTAAGTTATTTTAAGATCTATTCAGTCTCCCCAACAATCCCTGCCTGTTGATTAAACCACATATTACATGGATGGTAATTAAGCGAGCCAGTCTTTGTCAAATATCTGACTGTAGGCTTAATTCCTGTTGTGCTGAAATAAACGAGAGCTCTTATAATTACAGAGAGTTGACGCTAACAAAGCTTTGAATTTATAATGCAACGTTAATTGAGAACAATGCTGTAAATAATAAATGGGTAGATGCATTCCTTATTCATTGGTTATTTAAGTTAATTATTTGCTGAGGGAAAAAAAACAAAGGAATTTATAATTGCAAATAATGAAGGAGCCCAGATGATATTATAATGTAGCCAGTATAGTAATCCCTGTGGTGTAATAGGAGTCGGTGTCAACCAGCCTATTGTAGCAGCATGTAGCAGCTTTTTCCTGCTGTGTATTAGACCTACAGGCAGGAAACATAAAACAGGCACTCCCTTTACCTAATTAGAGAATCGGGGACTTAATAAATCCACTTCAAGTCAACACTAAATCCAAATGATTAGTTAATACATTTTTATAAAGAAACGGTCAACACATTGAACAAATTCAATGTTCTGTTTTGTTTGAGACCAAAGCTGCAAGAGAGTGAGGTGAAGAGAAGCCAAGAGACTTTGGCTCCTTTAGACCACAAATGAGCATTTAGAATTTAGCAGAAAGAGCAGTTTTCTGGTAAAATAATTTCCCTTCACTGACAACAATGGAAGTAGGCTCTCAGATAGGAATCATCCAGACGCGTTGATGGAGCTGACATCAAAGGAGCACGGACACAGGGCACACAGCCACCTGCGGCATTTCTGTCAAAGAGTGGCCTTTTCTCTTACGCACGTACACACACACAAGCAGTTAGCTCAAGCTTGATGAAACTGCAGTTAAAGTAATTATAATTCCACATTTCCACAAAGTGAGTAAAATTAAAAGGTTAACCTACTCCATTGTGCCCAAACCTCCCAGGTTTTAAGAACCTTGTCTCCAGTAGGGGAAGGAAAGCTGTTTTGAATATTACAGCCCACAGAGATTTTCTTTAAATTCCACTGAACCTGAACATGTGTTCATTTTTTACGGTTCAGCCTGTGCTTGATATTATTTTCCCTGACTACCGCAGGGAGTTGTGTTTTTCATCTGACAGTGGTTCAGTATCAACAGACAGACAATCCCCTAAACTATGACCCATTACCACACTGCCACCCTGACCAAACTCAGCATTTATGTTGCACATCCTTTAGCTGTGTAGCATCAAAACCACTCAGTATGGGATGTACTAAAATTGCATGCACATGGGTGTTTGCAGCTGTTTGTATCTCATAGATTGAATTTGTGTGCTTTAACTTCTGTTTGGGATTCATCCAGATCTGCAACGTGTTTAAAAAAAAAAAACCCTGCCAATTCCCCATTCCACATCCTTCCAAATATGCTAAAGTAGGAATTTTGCTGAGTGAGCAGTTTTTGACAATGGGGTAATTGACGCCATCAATGGGCTGCTCCATACCTGGATGCTGTGTGGTTATCTCTGCAGGAGCAGCAGCCTCACAGTCAGTCGGGCTGGGGGGTCTGTGTGGGGGAGTTTGGGATGCAGTGAGGTGTTGCTGTAACAGTGGTCCCCGAAGAAATAAGGAAATGAGGG
>KV751315.1:9379907-9393961 GCA_001698575.1 Mola mola
ACGGTGACTTCACAACACGCGGACGGCGGCGGCGTCTTTTCGGGCTTGATTTCCTCGGTTCCGGTTCTGAACCGCCGCGCACTTCGCCTGTTGTGACGAAAGACGGTCGTTCTTAAAGTTGGTCGGTCTTCCTCCCCGCGACTCGACGCGCCGATCGCGCACCAGAAACTTCCCACAAAGTGCAGCAGAAGGAGCGCGCGGCGAGCAAACACGGGCCGAAAGTAACGGGACACAACGTGGGAAGGTGTGCGGAGAGAGTTGTTTACCTGGATGAGTCGATCCGCGCGCTTCCTCTCCGAGACACCGCAACTGTCTGTGGAGCCCAAACTTACGTGTGCGCACGCGGGGCCATGAGGAGATCCCGCACACTCTCTGTGAAGTTCAGCTGTCCCAAACTACAAGCACCTTTTGTTGTTCGCCTATTTGTTCTTTATCTCTCCCCCTTCTCTCTCTCTCTCTCTCTCTCGCTCTCTCTCTCTCTCTCTTTCTCCCTCCCTCCCTCTCTCTCTCTCCCTCTCCCTCTAACTCCCTCTCTTTTTCTCTCCCTCCCCTTCTTCCCTCCCTCTCTCTCTCTCTCTCTCTCAGACAGGAGAGATGGTGGGTCGAGCTGCTGTCAATCTTGGCGATCAATGCGCGCAGCCATGTCGCAACTATTCAAAGCATTTCCCGTCGTGCTACATCAGAAAGTGAGTGTCCAGGGCACTGATGTGAGGAAGGAGAAGAGGCAGGACTCCCCTCCTCTTCCTCCTCCTCCTCCTCCTCCTCCTCCCGGACGAGGGATGAGAGAGAGAGAGAGATTCGTGGTGAAGTAAAAGTGGAGACGGGAGGATGGCTGTAACTGCCCGCAGTTTATTCAGATTAATAAACTTACTTAAATGGACACCACGTCCAGCGACTGCAAAGTTAAATATGACTGTTTTTCCTGGGTGACACACAGATGCGTTTCGAGTTGTTTCATTAGAGGATTATTAGCGACAGTGTTGTGAAAAATCCCCGTTTCTTTATTAGAAAACGAGGAGCAGGTGAGAGGAGTTCAAGGTCTGTTTGAGTCTTTTCTTCTACCAAATGACTCATATTGATAAATTAAAAACAGCATTTAAAAAGATAAAATCCCTCTAACCCGCTTCGCTTTTGTTTAATTATCACATAAAAAATCCCCAAAATGTTGCTTCACTCACACACACTCACACACACACACACACACACACACACACACACACACTCCATCCAGAATAATCCTGCTTCTCTTCACGTGTTTGTCATTACGCGCCTCAGCTTTTCCTGATTTTAAAATAATAATAATTTTTGACTCGACGCTTACACTCTTCTCCTTTTTTTTCCCGTCTGTTTATTATGGGATAATTTATTCGGAGTCACAATGAAATAGTTTGTACTCATCTCATGGTCCGTTTTGAGAGTCGCACAAATTAAAATTATTAGGCAGATATTTGGAATTTAAAAAAAAAAAACCCAAACAATCCGTGTGTGGTTGTTTAAAAATAAATCATCCGAAAAATTACAGGAGGAAAAAAAAAAGCTCCAACATCACATTTAAGTTTAAACTTGAACTGATTGATGCTTTAAATGATTTTGATTTTTTTTTTGAAGTATCTTTCTCCAGATAAGTGCGTGGTATTAGTGTTGGTATTAATGTTGGTATTAGTGTTGGTATTAGTGTTGGTATTAGTGTTGGTGTTGGTGTTGGTGTTGGTGTTTAAGTTGTGGCCCCTGAGCGGCGCCGCGGACACGTCGCGATCTTCTGCCAGAACAGAAGCGTGTCAGAGACGCTCGTCTGCGCCGAGCGGCCATGTGTTGGAAATTATCGGCGGGGCTCGAGGGAGGCCCACACATGTCAAACACACCAAATACATTCCGGCCGCGGCGGAACGGAGAGAGACGCGGGACAAGTTGTCACGCGTGAATCGGGGAAGGGGGGGGGAGCCACGACGGAGGAGAGGACGAAGAAAGTTACTTACAGAGAGAGGAGACAGCGGGAGGAAATTCGGATTGTTAACTGCAGAGTCACACGGAGCTAAGAGGAGAGGGAGGAGAAGCAGAGGGAGCAGTGGTCCTCCGCGCTGCACCCCAGGTGAAGAACACCTCCGTCACGTCCATACGCTCCCTGCACAGGGAACTTGGTGAAGTTTTGCCTTATTTCCGTTCGCGGTGTGTGCGGCTTGTGCGTGAGAGGAAGGAAGACAAACTTACTTTCTGTCATTTGTTTTTGTTGACGCTCTGAAGCCCCTCAGAGAGAACACGTGTCCGAGAGGCCAGCACACAGTGACGTAAACAATTATAACTATATCTCTACACACACACATATATATACATACATGTAACCCTGAGCACGTAGCAGTGGAGCCGCGCAGATCCGTGCGTGATGATCCCGCTCGTGTGCGTGTCCCGGTAGGCGCGGACCATCTGATTCGCGTGTCTCATGCGCCACCTTCTGGACACCGCGGGAAGCGCACGCAGATATCCTGCAACTCGCCGGAAGCTGGAGGAGTCTAACATGTGGAGACAAACCTGAAGGTTCCAAGCGCAAAGTCCTGCTTCCTTCACTAAGAATTACTTTGATACCAACCCATTGTGAAGCAGCTAGAAAAAAAACAAAACAAAAATCTTGGACACATTTGTTTTTTGTATCGCATTGTTGCTGCTTTTGAATGCCAATCTTATCTGCACCAAAGGGGGGGGGGGGAAGTCAGGTTGCAAAAAGACTCATTGTATTTGCATAATGTGTTGTTTATTGCTGCACTTTAATCTTGCAGTGGCAGATGACTATGGGTGCTGCTGAGCAGGTGCCAGCAGGTGCCGGATACTTCTCAAAACACAAATATAGACTACTCTTTCTATAGAGCTTACTGTAATGGCTTCCTCTTTGTAGCTCAGATGGCAGCGCGTGAAGGCTGCATGAAGAGCAAAAGACAGTCCAACTTGTTGGGGGGGTAAGGCAGACACATTTGCATACTCTGTGAGTCTTTGATGCATCTTGAAATTCAAGTCTAGCCCATAAATATTTGAAAAGGAGAGTGCATGAAAATCAACATTTTTGTTACATTAAATTAACATGTGTTCTTCTCCTGTTCTGCATGGTTAATTAGAGAACGCCATTCAGTCAGCGAGTGAGGATTGGCTGAAAGTAGGGAGGGAGGGAGGGGGCATCTTTCATTACAGTGCAGTCAGAGCAGGTTTGAAAGGTTTGCAGCTGATTCGTGCTTAAAACAAAACAGTGATTTGTGTTCTGAATGAGGATTCACAATTATCCCTATTATTGAAGGAGAAAGCCGAAGTTTTGAACTTCTGAGCCTGACTTTAAAACAGCACAGAGTGACACTTTATAGTAACCTCCCATTCATAAACAGACTCTAAAGAGTCGGTGCATGCTTCTATCTGCAAGTATCAGGACATTTTGAAGTGAAATATTTTTAATAATACTGTATCTCATCTTCTGAAGAACCACAAACTCACTGAATTTAACCTTTCATCTCATAAGCTCGGCTGACTATTGTAAATTCCTGGTTCTTCTGAATGACAGCGAGAGGAAGTCGTGGGTGCTCATGAAACACCTGAGTGAAACCCTCCCCGGTGGATCACTGATAACAGGGCAGAGCGTCGCGTGTCTTGGGTGTGAAAGTTGCATCCTTGAGTTGTCCTCAGGGAAGGATGAGCTGAGGTTCGCAACATTGTCAGACACGTGTTTGTGCACAGGATGTTACTGCATGGGCTCAGGAGAACTTTGCACTTCCGCTCTCAGTAAACAAGGCTCATGTGCAAATGGTTCCATTTTGATACAGCCGTAAACCTGCTGTACATGCATAGAAATGCAAAGAAATACAGTTATTAATATTAATAGCGTATGAGTATCTTAGTTATTTATTGTCTAATGTGAAGCGCTATACAAAGGAGCGTATATAAAATAATATACAGTACATATAAAATAACTTTACATAGTGGGGTATCTTTCATTCATATGCTCATATATTCTTCATCAAGTGTGTGTAACTGTCCATCCTGATTTAACAAAATGTGCTTTCTTTTCACTGTTAATTGCTTGTCAATATGTGTATAAGCATTACTTTATGGGTTAGTTGGTTGAATGTTGCTCTATTTTAAATATGTAAAGGTATAGTGCTGAGAACTACATCTAGCAGCTGAGCTCAGCTCAGGAGGTGAGTGGGAAAGAGAATTGCTCAATATTTACCTGCATGACAGTACACACAACAAAAGATCTGAAACTACAGCCACAGATACAGTAAAGGAGGATGATTTCCAGCCTGGCGACACTCTGAGCCTCCATCAGTGAGACTACCGCAACCCCCCGACACAGTCCAGCTGTTAAACGGCTGACATCCGCATAACCAACACAACTTGGTCATTGTTGAGTTATGCAATTAGCTCCAACAGTATTTGCATACATGCAAATGATCTTTCTCCCACTTGGACTTGCAAAGTGGGACACTCTGTTCTCATTAGTTGACCCAAATCTCTGACTTGTAACTCTGGATTTCATCAAAGTTTAGTCAGGATCTAATATTTCCTTTCAAGTTAACAGAGAAGCACTGATTAATCATGTTGAAATAAGGAGTGCAACATGCCAATTCTAATTATATACTTATCAAGGACGCCATCACGCAGCCGGTGCCAATAGTGCTCCAAACGTTAACCCTGTGCTACTCATGATTACATGTTCACTAATGACTTCTGTCACATCATTTTTCCCTTTTACCTGCATTTTGCTGCTTGAGGCTCCGTCAGGAATGTAATAAACATTTATACACTTTGTTCTTTGTTTTGTTTCATTGGCACTGTTAAATGTACTACATTGTACTGATATCTGTGTGTGTGCGTGTGTGTGTGTAAATGCTAGATTACAGAGGAAGCCCAGGGGCATTTGCTTCATTTACAAAGCAATTGCTTTATGTGCGAAAAGCCCAATTCACTGTAGGTATTGTAAAAGCTTTCCGTTTAAGGGAAATGAGATAAATTCATTGTTTAACGTACCACAGGACCTTCTCACACACACATTCACGTGTTTTGAATTGTGTTCTCTTGCTGTAAAATTTATTAAGTCAGTGAACTTATTAGTCAATGTGAAATATTTTCACGTTTGTATCATCTCCCAGATGATGTCGGGACCATAAAAAAACTGCAACACAATTACTTTGGAATGAAAGATTAGAGGGGGGGCATTGTTTAGTTAGGTGTGGTGTGGTGGTGCCAGTAATTTAGCCTTCCTTTATTCTTTTTATAGCATGCATGCACGGTTGAGAGGAATACTCAGAAATTCCTAACTCTTCAATTATTCAACAAATCACCATTCCACTTCTTACATATTAAAAAATGTGCCGTATGTGGAGCTTGGAAGTGATAAAACAGCATAAAATACTCTTTGGAAATCAAAGCACCTGTTCTGCTGGCTTCCTTGGTTTTGTATTTGTACAATTGGACTACAATCTGGAACCCCACGGTGCTCAGAGGAGGCGTTGGCGGTGTTTCCACTGAAGTCTAATCCTCAGACACACAGCGAGCAACAATAATATCGATGGAAATAGGTATCACCGGGAGCCGGCGGAAGATTTGTCCTTTCTGTGCGCCTGTCAGGGGAGAATGGCGAATACGTTGCAAAAGCGGTGTGCAGTGCCGTGAACAATGTAGACCTGAGCACGAGGTCAGAGTCCTCAGCGTGGCCTCAACGGGCTCTGCCTTTCAAGCACAAACCAGTCAAAGAGAAAACATGAGAGGAACAAAAAGAACATTAACCTGCTCAGTGTTATTTTACTCACATTAAATTACTGATTAAAGCGTTAAGTTTTATTATCTTGTATTTACTTTTGCAAAACTGCTCCCTAATAAACATCCCTGTCAGGGAACTATGTGTCTTAGAAAAAGCATTTCTCCAGCCAGCAAGTGTTTAGTAAAGGATTAATGCGAGAGGCCTTGATTGCATTTAACCGAACAGGACCCAATTAGCATAATAGGCCCTCTTTCATTCTCTTTGAAGTCCAGAGCATAGAATAACAAATGTATATGAACCAGCAGCTAAACGTCAATACATGGAAATGCCACAATCCTCAGTGGAGGATCTTGGGTGAATTTTTGCAGGAGGAAGGAAAAACATACCACTTTTTATTGCAAAATAAGCAGAATGGAGGATGCGATGGGTCTTCCAGCCACCAGGGCCAGCAGGCACCGTGGGGGCCGAGATCCTTGAGGAGAGACGCAGGCAGGGAGGTGCATCCTCCTCTTTCAGGTGTTCCACAAGGCGCGCCAGCGTAATTATCCTCCAATTAAAGATGTCACATGGGAGGGAGCAACAACACAACAACACTCACTGTGAAACGGCATAGGAAGGTGAGGGTGCTGTGCTGGTCCCTCCATTAACAGTGTGTTCTATTGACGGGTGCATCAGGATGGTGTGATGAAAAATTTCATTTGATAAATATTTTTGGGGGGGAAAACGGCAAAAATTGCTAAAGACAGCACCATCAGCTTTCAATTTAAAACATTCTTTTTATACAATTGCAATGGAGACATAGTTCATGATTTAAAGATATGAATTCTGTACTTCAGAATCCGGAGTTATTAGTATCCACCTTCTGTGTTGAAAATACATGGAATTAAAAATGCCCTTTTGAGATGGAAAAGCTTTGAACTGAAGAAACATTTCAAGAAGCCTTTCTTTTTTGTATTGAAAGTTCACCGCCTTTGAGCATGCCATGGTTTGGTTCCCTTTCCAAATAATAGAATGAAGTTTAATAGGTCAAAGCAATCGATGTGGGGGTTCAAACAGAATCTTGAAGCTATGATGAGTGCACATTTTGTACTTTTTCTTTGTACATGATTAGAATAAAAATGCTCTCAATAAAAGTGTTGCTGAAATTAAACAGATAACAAAAGCTCTCCGTCAATTAAAGTCAGGTAAAAATCCTAATTTCTAAACATAAATAATCTCTGGGTCTTTGGAAAATTTTGGACTTGATTTGGACATTGCAAGTGTCCATGCACGCTGCACTGAAGTCAATGGCAGGGGCGATCTCAAACAATTTAGATTGTTTATAATGAAAGATAATGAAATGTCAATCTCAATTGAGTTTTAGTTGCTTGTCAAACAAATACTCAGCATCCCATTGCTGATGGAGGAATGTGCAACATACTACTGTCCTGTTTCTTCTTCGGGACGTAGTTTCCCTTTACAGAGGACTTCAATAGCAACGACAGTCCTATTATATCTGTCAGGACCACTGACTGACTGTACGTAAAGATGGACGACATGAGAGCACAACCAAAGCATTTTGATCACCCTCTAGTGGTGGGTGGCAGTATGTACAGTAGGTGATAGACCCCTCCCACATTATGCCGGCGGGGTTTATCCTGCCAAACTAAAAACTCAAGGTACACTTCAAATAATGAAGAAAATTTTCCCAAAGATGTCTTATCACATTTTTGATTGTTCTTATCGTACTGATGTATGATCAAGTGTTGAATTTTTCTGATCAGTTTGGTTTTAAATAGTTACTTTATGCTGCAAAAACAGAGTGAATGTCATGAGGGAGGCAGGTGTATGGGTGAGAATTCGATACCACCCCTACTTCTGCCTGGACTTTACTCTGCAGACATCAATGGGCAGGACTCTTGTTAGTTGAACAACACTGAATGCCACTTAGTCAACAACAACAGTGTAATCTCAACTTATTTCTATCACTTAAGCAGAAGGTCAGAGGGTCAAACACTGAACTTACTTAATATTACAAAATGTATACTAAAATTAAACCATTACAGTAAAAAAAAACAACCAAATAAACAAAAAAAATAATAAATGTCTCAGATGAACCAAACATTGTGTTAATATCTTTAATATTCCCATTTTTATAAATTTCCATTGTGCAACCTTCCCCCAGTCACACAGAAAATATGTTAAAGTTTATCCAGATGTAAGCAAAAATAAAATTCATTCTTGTCAAACTAAAAGGAGATTGGCAGTGCTACAGGTACATACATATGATATTTCACGTGGTTTGGTGTAAGAATAATACTTTAACAAATATACTACTATTGTGTTTTTAACATTCTGTACCTGACAAACAAAGAAGAAAACAAAACAACAAAAGCTCCCAGTGTAGATCACGCTGCGAGTAAAAGCAGTTCAGTCATACATTGAAAACATGATACAATGATCTATTCAAAGTGCGGCGACATATAGAAAATGTTTTTTATTATCAGATGAACATTTCTTAGACACGTCTGTGGCGGATAAGCACAGTGGCTTCCTTTCATTTTCCTGCCGCTTTCAGCGACGAGAAATGTTTTAACGAGTCAATGCTGCCTCAGAGAGCAGGTTAATGTAGAGTGCAGCTCTCCTACTGCTGTGACAATGGGATTGAATGCAGAAAATTAAATAAATCCTCTTTTGGCGCAGAATCCTGTCGTCGTTTGTTTCATTGTGGAGTAGCACCTCAGTGTCCAGAAATCGCTTGAGCTGACAAGCGATAAAAGAAAAAGACAAAGTAAGTACAAGACGAAGCATGAAGAACCAAAATGGCAGTAACATTTGAGAAAATGAAGTAGATGTGCATTTCACCCAAACAAGTTCTCCCCTTGATGTTAAAAAACATAAAAGTGTAACTAAAATACATGTGCATTACTTTGCGCACTTATTGTACACAAAGGAAAAAAAAAAATCTCATACTGTTACTCAAATTCAGGTTGATGAGATGAACAGTGAAACAGACAAAGTAATCTGATATGAATCTGTTAGTAGATCCTGTATTGTCGTCCTTATACTCAGTGATGGACTGAAACCTGCTCAATAAAGTATTGTTCATCAAGGTTTACAAACCACCTCTCACATCAGACATGAACATGGGAAAATAAACCCAATAACACAAAGAACAACAACAGTCGGTTCTCAAGATGCTGAGGGTCAAACAGCTGAATGGCCACATCCTTACTGTCTCTGTTAATCTATCAATATGGGAGTCTTTTATGCAAACAGCTTTTAAATCCCCTTCCAGTAATTAGGGCCCGAGGACCTTGTGAAACCAACAGTCTAAACATATATGAAAAATTCTGAAATGCGCGTCCACTCGGTGAAAGTTTAGATCTGTTATTATTTGTGCACAAGGGTATGCCAAAATGGTTCCCCTGACAATTTTTCCAAAACTTATTTCCACCCACTTGTATGACATTTGGTAGACACACAGCATCACACTGAAACTTTTGAAAAAGTCTCTTGGTGTTATGACTTTAAACCAACATGAAAATCGATCATTTTTGTTGTGTGTGTGGTTTTTTTTTTTTTTTGTTATTTCAGGAGGCCAACCCTGCTTGCAGCTTTAATTTGTAGGGATAATGGCCAATGCCCAATAAATATCCAAGAGAGAATTTAGTAATCAAATCTTTGTCAGTATTGGCTGATGTGTGGAGTTTCTTTTTTTAAAAAGGCAGTAAAATGACACAACACAACAGTAACAACAGAGCTATGTGCTGTTTGTTTCCCTCCTCACAGCCAGACTGCAGATGGGGAGCTAATTGGTGCTGTGGAAAGCAGCTGTGCCGACTGCTGAACTGTCAAGGTGTTAAATCAAAAGGTGTCTCTTTTGTTAATTATACACAATGCTACAAACATGATACTTTGAGCCCTTTTTTTTCCCTCACCCAGCCATAAATATTTTGGCAGTGGTAGAGAAAGGAAAAAAAAGAAACAATTTACACACAATTATCACAGTGGGATGAGCAGACTGCCTGCAGATGTTTGTTTGGATTATAATATGGCAGAGGCAGGGCTTCCCTAACCCAAACAAGATGTGTTTCCTGCAATCACAACAGAGCGGCGAGCATGCAGCGAGACGCACACAGAGCTACGGCTACGGAGTGTCAGGAAGGCCTCCAAAAAAACCAAAAACATTAGCACTGTAAAACATGCAATTAGCCCTTACTTTATCTCTTGGATTAGACAAACGTGTAGTGAATCCCATTACTGAGAGGAGAAGGAGGTGCTGGAGATACAGGTGGATGAGGGGGAGGAGGAGGAGGAGGAGGAGGTGGGGGCAGATGGTTGTGGATGTTAGCTGGTGTGGGAACTACAGAGGAGAGGACAGACAGGGAAACAGAGAGAAAAAAACCCACACGGGTCGTTAGTCAAGTGGACGGTTCTGGGAGGTTTTTGACAGACAGACACACTTCCTGTACTATACATACAGTCACACTGGAGACGTGTCACGTGGATGAAATCAAATATCGCTGTATATGTTGGGGTTTTTTTCACTTGAAAAGTTAGTTAAGAAACACTTAAATGATCCAAATGAGAATAAATATTTTTTTTCTAAATCCTCTGGGTTGCAAAACTCCATTGATAGCTCAGTAATGTGGTGTTGCCCACACTCTCCAGATACTTGTGGTAGGGCTGGACAATATGTTTGATATGTATTGTTATCTTGACATACAGTATATTGTTTGATTTGATATTGTTATATCATAAGTGGTCTACCTGTTTTAATATTTAATGTCACCTGCTTTAGTCATTAAATCTACATTACTGATGATTCTTGATCAATAAAATCTAATAATGTTAATATTTTAAGTACCAATAGTCATACAGTAATATTGTTGAAGTAATGATATCAACGTATATGGTAAAAGATATTGATAGTGATGTGTGATTTTGTTGCCTCCTGTTCAGTCCTAGCATTTATGACCAGCTTTTAAGGACATATATCATCATCGTACCATGTATTGATATATGGCCTAAAAAAAAATATCGGTATATTATTTTAAACCCACACTGTCCAGGCCTAACTACTGGTCATCTTAAAGGGACAGCTGTCATGGCATCGCTAGAGAACTAGTGAATTAACTGATTAATTGATCAATAGAAAACTAACCAACAACCACAGTATTTAATAAGTAGACCGTGAAATCAGTCAAAAACCAAGATAATTCAAATTTGCAACTTCTCAAACGTGATCATTTCTCTGTTTTCAAAGACTGTAAATGTAGAACTTTACCCTGAAAGGTGCAGTGTGAAGAAATTTAGGATCATCTATCTGCAAACATGTAATAAAGTCTTCAAAGCAATGTTAAACCCTAATGTGTAATCACCTTAAATCAATAAACATAGAGTATATGTAAGGTTAGAATGTTACTACAGTAACAGAGAATGGACACAAAAGCTTGAAAATGTGTTTTGTGTTTGTAAACGGTAGTGGCAGCTCGAATACAACCAACGAAGAATGAGTAAGGATTTCAAGGAGTTTGTTGTTAGCAGTCTGCTGAAAGTTAGTTCCAAGTTTGTTAACCTACGTTACGTTACATGTAGGATCACACTCATACTGCCGTCATCAAAGAAGCCAAAATACCAAGACTGAAAATTAAATTGGGACAGGAAGCGACAGAAAACAAGGATCAGTATCAGCGCTGCCTTGTTCTGGGTGGAAATCTCTGATGTTGACACTGAAGTTGCCTGTTTAATGTTGGACAGATAATTAGCCCACCAATATAAATGCAATTTGTTCTTTCATTTTTTTAGCTACATGGAAACACAACTAGCTTAGGCTAACTCGTTTCTTGAGTTGATATTAAAGTAGTAGCTGACATGCTATTAACAAAAGAGTAACGTTTTCAGCGTTACATTCACTTGTCTCGGTGTATCCAGCTTGTGACCGATTCATACATAGTTATGGTTGATCTGATAGTTGTGGAGCTACCTGAGAGTTATTTGTGCATATTTTTCCACATGAGTCGACCTTCCCAGCACTGTGGGTGAGTGGACAATTGTGTCCTGTAGCCCTCATTTACTTAATATTGTTTTCCAGCTATGAGAAAGACCCTGTATCATCAGCTCCAGTTTCCAAGTTTATTTTTCCTGTTGTTTCCTCATATGTAAAATTTATAGAACCTGCTCTGCTTTATTAGAGATTAGCATCTGGACATAATTCCAGAGACAACTGAAGTACAGGCACTTGAGCAAAGGTAACTATTTACATTGTCATAACTTCCAAGCATCAGTGAATCCTAACTTTACTGCCGTATTCCCTTTTTTGTTGTTGGTTTTTAGTACTAAGACTTATAAAGTTGATGGGGAGGCCCCGTTCCCTCCAAAAGAAAATATGTTTTTCAATCAAAAAAAAAATTTGTAATGTCACATTTCGCTGATCATACTACCATCTCTGTGCAAAAATTTTGAAATACTACAGCCGATTAGATTTTGGTTGCCAAAAGTCAAAAATTATCATTTTTGGCCATAACTCCTGAAAGAATTAAATTAGAGAGGTCCAACTGGTGTCATTTTGTAACTGAAAGCACTGGCTAAAGACAATTAACCGTTGGGCTTTGATGGTCAAAGATCAAGGTTACTCAAAGGTCAAAAAGCTTGTTTTTAGCCATAACTCTAGAAAGAATTGAAAATGAGAGGTGTCATTTTGTAGTTTTCAACACTGGGTACAGAAGATTACATTTTGGGCTTTTGAGGTCAAAGGTCAAGGTTACCAAGAGGTCTAAAAACAAATATTTTTAGCTGTTTTTCCTAGACGAATGGACACAAAGAGGTGTGGCTGGTGTCATTTGGCACTTGCTACAGATGATAAAAATGTGGGCTTTCTAGGTTAAAGATCGAAGTCAATGACAGGTCAAATATATCTTTTGGACATATTTCCAGAAACTTGTACCACCCATGTCTGTTTGTATGAAAAAGGAAATGCTTGCACTCTTACTCAATGCAACAAACTCTATTAAAGTACAGTATTTCAGTCCCACTCACGTCCTAGTCAGGTCAAAATGACCGACCTTAAATAAAGTTCTTGGCATGGATTAAGTGTGCAGGCATTAGCTTTATCATTCACGTTAGCACCTACGTGATGTGTGGTGTGTGTGGGCACGTATTAAGAAAATGTATACATACAGACCTTCCCATACATCTGGATTTATAGAATCCACAGACTCTGGGACTCATGGATGTTTTATACATGCTAAGTAAACTGTTATTATCATGTTGTTGTGTTTTGTATTGCACGTTTGTAGTTGCACATCTATTGCACGTCTGTCCGTCCTAGGAAGAAGGATCCCTCCTCTGTGGTTCTTCCTGAGGTTTCTTATTTTCCCTGTTTAGGGTTTTTTAAGTTTTTCCTCTCCCGGTTCGAGGGTCTAAGGGCAGAGGATGTCACATCTGTACAGTTTGTCAAAGCCCAGTGAGATAATGTGTAAATTGTGATTTTGGGCTATACAAATAAAATTTGATTTGATTTGATTTTCTAATACAATATCAATATAATAATGGACATCCATCCATCTTCTACCGCTTATCCTGTTATGCTCCAGCCCCCCCACGACCCCTATCTCAGCATCTTCAGGCGAAGGGGGGGTACACCCCGGACAAGTCGCCAGTTCATCTCAGGGATGACATATGGAGACAAACAACCATCCACACTCACACTCACACCTACGGGCAATTTAGAATGACCAATTAACCTAAGCCCCAGTTGGCATGTTCTCGGACTGTGGGAGGAAGCCGGAGTACCCGGAGAGAACCCATGCAAGCACAGGGAGAACATGCAAACTCCACACAGAAACGCCCTGACCTGGGAATCAAATCCAGGACCTTCTTGCTGTGAGGTGACAGCGCTAACCACTGCGCCACTGTGCCGCCCATAATAATGGAAATTTTAAATATATTTTGGGAAAAAAAATAGTTGAAAAGCAAATGTGTACAAGCTGTACAATTTTTCAAGAAAAGAAAAATGTGTATGAAACAAAGAAAGGCCTTTCATTACGACTGCTGCCCTGATGATGTTCATGCAGGTGTGTGAATACTTGTGGTGCTGTATGACGATTCCAGAGGAAATCCAGAGCAAGCTCAGAGGCCAGGAATGAAACCTGTGTAATGTCCTTGGTGACCTGGGAACTTGTCCCTGATCCTCGGAACACAGCAGCTGGGGGTGACAAAATGATTTCCCTGGCCTAAAGATGACTCCCAAATTTGGCCTAATCTGCCCTGTAAATACATAGAACATCTTCTTCAAGGCACTACTGGGGGAAGATGGGTAGTAGCAGCACTCACT
>KV751315.1:9394012-9426985 GCA_001698575.1 Mola mola
TCCTGGCCCAGCCAAAGGTGGGACACCATGCCAGCACTGACCATCAAGGCTTCTTCTCCAGCAGATGTGCTGTCAGCTCCACGTGCACTTACTTAATCTCAGATGAAGTCAAAACAGGTGAAAACCCACAAGGATTTATTACTTACATTGTATTATATTGGCAGTGTGGTAATGGAACTGATTAGGAGTCAGGCTAACAAGACATTTTTTCCCCTGAACATTTTTAAAAACAGATATTTTTTTCTTATTTATGGTTTCCCTGGTCTTTTACTATATACAGATTTGTTTCAGCACAGCTTGTGCTATAAGAATATGAGTGCATCATTAAAGTTAGGATACATTATATCATAAGATAAGAGTTTAGCATCATGTTAGAGCTGCAGTATAAATTCTACTTTGTGTGGTGTTGGACTTCCTGATATCATGCAGGGCACATTGGGAAAAAAAAAAAAAAAATTCTAATAATGTAAGTACAAGTCCGTGGAAGTTCAGTCGGATGGCTTCCAGTCTCTCCTCTTCCTCTCCTGTAGCTGATATACCGGGTTCTCTCCCTTGCCTAGTCCCGATAGCTGCTCTGCCCCTGACTCTTTGCCCTCTTCACCCGCCTCCTACTTTTCCTCATCCTGTCCCTCTAGTCCTGTTGGACATCATTAAAATAGCTGTTCACAATTGCACTGTACATTTAGCTGGCATTAGCACACAAACAACTACCTAACATTACCAATACCAACAATATATCTATACATAAACTATGACCTACACGTTCACAAACTGAATATTCAAGTAAAATTTCTAAGAATATCTAAAGCAATCAATCACTCTAGAACCAACATCCAAATGAATTAAGGTTACTGTCATACATAAAAAAGAAAAGCATTAAATCTTTGCTTTGAAATATTAGACAAGCATAATTTAAGCTTTTTTCCAAGAAAAGAAATTTAATTATAATCTTTTGTGTCGACGAAGACTTATAGGCTGTTTTTTGTTTTACAAGGTTTCAGGTGTTTGCGAATAAAATACTTGTACCAACATTATTCCAGGCAACGTGTTTGTGCTTCAGAATCCCACAGAATGAATGATTTGAAAGTATTTGAAGAGGAATGTCCGTAATTAATATCACCTGCACCATCACTCATCCGGGGCTTATTGTGATCTGTATTCAGCGGTGTGATGTGTACTTTATTTCATCATTATTTGAACATTTCATCAGCTTAAGAGTAAGAAGAGCGATAAATAGCTGAAGAGGTACCGCGAAGTGTAAATTTATGATTCTTTTCGATACTCCTGAAAGCTAATTACTAAATACCAAATTTTGAATAACAAAACACCTTTTTAATAAATACTGTACGGTAGTTCCAATGCTGCATATTCCTGCCAACATTATTGAAGTCTCTCATGCATAATACTGTAAAAAAAATCTCTTTTAATTCAGGGATTTGAAAATGCTCCAGCATACCTTATTTTAACACCAAAGAGAGAGAAAGTCATTGATACCACTGACAAGATGCCACCAGTTATATTCTCTGACATTTCTCTATGCTGGAAATAATGTTATAATTGTTGACTTTGCCTCACTGTGCATATTAAGCTTCCACATATGCTGACAGCTTGAGTGTTAGTGTGTGTGACAGATGTGTGTGTGCGCAGGAGGCAGACTGACAACCTGCTGCAGCTACAGTGAAAATGAACTTGCGTGTCTGCTGTAGAGTATGAAAAAGATGAAAAGTGAGCGAAGTGTCTTTTATGCAGGTTCAGAGCTGCGTTCAAAGCAGCAGCGGTGGTGTGCAGAAGGAGAGAAGGGTTTGACTGGGTCATTGATCAGCACACAAAATGGCCTCATCAAGAGATTCCTCCCCTGTCTGAAGGATTCTACATGGGTCGCAATTAGAGGCTATCTGCACTCCTAAGAAGGAATAATGTTCAGATATTAGGAAATGAACAGCCTTATTGCCTTATTGCTCTGCACCTTGCCCCCCTCTCATCTCTACTTCATCAAAACTGAATCCTCCCTATTATTCCTCCCTCATCCAAAAGATGTAAATTTGATGCTGAGAGAAAATTTGCTGAAGTGTTGCTACTTTTTTTGACAGATTTAGTAATAATTTATGTAAGTAGAAAAAAGATTTTTAAAGTTGCATATAAAGCAAAGACGTATAAACCTCCAACAACCAATTAGCTCAAAGGAGCAAAAAATAATGTCAAATAATGTAAGTGACCAACCTGCGACTAGTTTGCTCTTCAGGGAAGCTTCTGAGGCGAGTGTGTAGGACATGGTGATGATTCGCTCCTGCTCCTGCAGAGCTGAGTCGAGGGCCACATGTCCCACCTCTGGCTTGTCCACAGGCAAAGTGGATGCCAGGTTCTGCACACTGTTCCATGCACAAAAAATATAACATACCCAACTGACAAAACATAAAGTATTAATAATTAATTCTGACAAAATGCACTGATCACAAAGAGGGTCTTATTGTCACAGGTCAGAGAGAAGCCTGTGTTTTAATCGACACACCTGACCAACACTTTAACTGGATATTTACAATGTGCTTCAAATATAGTCTTAAAGGCAGTATCATTTCATTTACCTGGACTTTGCTAAGATGCTCTTGATGCGCTCCACTTTACGATGGCGATCCTCCACCTCCTGAGGACTGAGAGGCTCCTCCGGCTCTGACTCCACATAGCGCTCTGGAATCAACACTTTCTGAGGCTTAGAAAGCTGCACAAAAAAGTGACATGTGTATTAAGATTCACCCGGCAGCACTGACACAGTTATGACATATATTTAAAGCATAGCACAATAAGGCATCCTTTGTAGACCATGAAAGGTTTAATAATGATTTTCATACCAGTTTAGATCTAGTCTGCACAAACCTTTATGTATTCATGATTAAAAGCCTTAGTCTTTGGACTGACCTTCAGTTTAACAATATTTATTTTCTCTTTTTCACATACTATACGCGCCAGCTCGCCTCAATCCAAGGTGATCAGTTCAAAGTTATGATGAATTCTGGATCATTTCTTAAAGATCTGCCTTTCAATCTATCAGTTGTATTTCTTCACTGAGTCAAAAATACTTCACCTCTTTGTTTAGGTCCAGGTCATAGTCTAGTGGTTCCAGGTCGACCTCGTGGGTGGGAGGGGTTATGGCTGTGGAGCAGAAGGTCAGCCATTCATCAGAGTGCGGGCGGGGTCTCTCTTTGTGCTCCAGGGGTCTTTCCTCCCCCTGAACACTCCTAACTCCTTGTGCCTCCTCCCCCTGCACAGCCCTCTCAAGCAACTGCAGGTCAAAGTCCTGCTCTCTCTTCCACTGGACAATGTACAAAGGAAACAAAACAGCCCGTGAAACAAATCGTGCCATCCAGCTTTTGTGCTTGTCAAGAAAATGTGAATTTCACCTTCAACATCCCACCTACTGCTGGATACTTGCTGCTGAGTGACACTTACGTATGTGTGTGAGTGTGAATGTACGTGTGTGAAAAAAAAACAGAAGGAGAATGCACTGATATGTATGACATATATATGCATCCTTAAATGACATTGAAAGCTCTCAAGTCACAGCATGCCGTGCATTTTCTACAACAGTGAAACAGGAAACAGCACAAAGACACAGAAACAAACAAAAGAGATCGCTTCACTCATAGTGATGACAGTTTAACCAAACACCACCACACTGTTTGTATCCACATTAAAAAAAAAATACATTAATAAAAAACATGGCAATGAATTCATTAGAAAATATTTTTATTTATTAGCAAACATTAACATTTTAAAAAGGGAGGACTCTTATAACTAGCAATTAATTATCAGATAAAAACGCAGAGCATACACTGTGATCACTTAAATGATCTAAAGTGAATGTCACACACATAAGTACTGTCTAAATTAAAAGATGCCTCTCAGGAAAACTGATTGGACAATAGTAATCTCTGACTCATTAACACTCAGGCCAACTGCTTCATCATCAATTTAGTAAAAAAAAACAAAAAAAACAGGATTAAATAAATCCAGCATGAAAAATGCCATGATTAGGTTGAGATGAACAGGCTTTAATAGGCTTTGCTGGGTGTATAACAATGTTTTGGTCAGTAGAAAATAAGAAGGCACTTTCTCTTCCTCTCCCTCTACAACCATACACACACACACACACACGCACGCACGCACGCACGCACGCACGCACACCCCTACACACGCACGCAAACACAAGCTACTGTGTTGATTAAAGTAATTTCATGAAGAAAAGCAAAATCTTTTTAAATCTAAATGAGGGAAGACAGAACTATTCTGAAAGCCATGCCACTGTTGCAGGGCAGAAAAAGTATGGCAGTGTGGTAAAAAAAAATGCACTGTCAAGAGTGAAAGCAATCAGAGCCAAGACATGGAAGGAAGGATCAGTGAGAAGCGGTGAATATGGCAAGATTAAGCAATGTCAGGAGCAGAGACTGATGGATATGAGGTGTAGATGTCACTGAAGGTTTGTGTTTGATGTATATTAGCATGTTACATGTTTGATATGCAAGATTTGTTAAAATATTGAGAAAGAAATACATTCCCATTTAATGTAAGTGTAATTATTACCACTTTATAATTACCAATTTTGGACACAACTTAGTGAGATAGTTAGGGCTTTTGTATAAATCAGAAACTATTAGCCACGTGTCTGTGTAGGCCTTTTCACATGAGATATTATGACACATCACAAGAGCACATTTGAGAACAAATAATGATGCCTGAATTCCATTTCAGTTTCAGCACATAGTGTTTCTATATTTGCTCGCTGTCATACTGCTGGCTACAGTAGAATAAAATGGAACCACGGTTAATGTTACTAGTAATCCTGTGATATTTTTACAGTGAAAAGCTAAAACATCTACAGTAAAAATGACTGTTTAAATTTGAAAACATGCAAAAAATAAGAACAGTCTCAGCGTCAGTGAATATGATAGTGCACTATTATTATTGGATTACCAACTGTGTAAGATCTGGAGCCGAGAAAAGACTAAACTGAGTGACAGCATGCGTGACAACCACAGATCAACAGCCTCGTTTTGGTTGGCGTCATGCATGAAAGTGTGACGTGTGATACTGATCTAGTGACATACTGATCCCAAGTCTGCTGAAAGCGGGCGTGAGGAGGACGAGGTGCGCGACGATGGAGAGGCGTGGCGGTCTCCATGGCTCAGGGTGCGTTTGCGCTGGCGGACGAGGGCCTTCTGGTGCCTCTTCATCCTCTCCAATTGCTCATCAGCACTCATCTTGCTCCTCTGGTGCTGCGCCGGGTCCCCAGAATACAGACGCTCCAAGGCACTTTTTGGTCTCTCTTGAGAGGACTGGGAGAAAGGAGGCATGAGCAATAAATCTTAATGAGAAGAACAGCATAGCTCAAGCTAATAAGGAATGTAAAAGGAGCACAACGCACAAGAATATAATTAGAATCAGGTCAATATTATTGTTTATCTTTATAAAATTGTAGCTTCACAAAGCAGTCAGATGAAGGCTCTGATGTATACATGATTCTGGAAAAATTAACAAAATCTGAGATTTGTCAAACACAAAGTTTTGGAAAATTACTTTTTAAAAAGACTGAGTGCACTGAATTCTCAATTGCCATCTATTGGTGGGCTGCAGTATAGATCATAAACTCAGACCAAAATACAGACTCATAAACACACAAAGTAAACTTCAAATAAATTTTGTCAAAGATGCTGTCTGTCAATTTAGCTATTTCTTACCAAGTTGATGGGCAGTTGTTCATTTTTCTGAAGCCTTTAATTTTATTTAGTTGTTTTTTGATATTAAAATCTAGTGAGACATAATGATTAACCGCTTAGCGGGTGCGGGAGCGTGGCTGGATACTGGATACCACAGCTCTCTCACTTTCCATCATTCTTGCACTGATGTCAGCAGCAGAAGGTAGCCGTGCACCTATCTGGGATATTTTTTATCCTCATTTTCACACAGGAGTAAGAATTTGTAATGCAGTAAGAACATGATGCTCAAAATAGCAAATATTAAGAGTAAAATAAAATGTTAAATTTAATTATCTTTGCTTTATTTATACAATTCATCACATTTTATGTCCTAGAACATTGCATTGTCGTACAAGTAAGTCTAGCACAGAAATAAACCAGGATTTACTGTCTTCCAACCTGTGAACACATCCAGCGGGGTTTAAATTTGAAGACAGAATTATTTATGACTTTGAATATCAAAGAATTTAACCCTCCATTAACTCAGTCATGGTTTTCAATGTATTCATCTAAACATTGCGTTTGTGCACTGCTACTGTGTTGTATATCTACTGCTTTGCTTTTTAACTCTTTGTTCAATGTGAGCCTCACCTTCCCACTGGCAGATGAGGTTGGTCTTCGGAGCGTCACATATGAGGCGATGCTTGAAGACTGGTTTAGTCTAAGTGAGGAGCCAGCAGCTCCTGTGGGAAAGCCAACAAACATAAAAACATTTTCAAATTGACAGTATAGTATATACAAACACTTATGTGAAAAGCTAAAAATAACACAGAAAAGAATTATTGTACAGCTAACTAAATCTTTCCTACTGGCGCTGTCATTTCTGTACCTCTGCTTGGTAACGTCTGGTAACCATCACGTCCACATGTTATTCCGCTGATGTGGCTGGAGCCATCTCCAGCTCCCATAAGCTCTGGATCGCTCAGGAACGGTCTAAGTTCCGCCTAAGAAACCCAGACAGAAAAGAAACTATCGGGTTTTGTGCTTAAGATCCTTAGATGTCTAAATTTCCCACGCTGTCAGTACCTTACTATCTCCATTACTGTACTGGCAAATCTCTCTGTCTCTTTTGCGTTCGTCTGACTGTCGTTTGAGGCCGCGCACTGAAGTGTGTCTGATGACTGTTGACTCCCGGGGCAAAGGGGGCACAGCTGGGGGATGCTCATCAGGACTGTAGAGCTGAGGTAGAGGAGGTCTTGGAGGCACATCATCCTCACCCTGCACAAAAAAAGCCGTTAAACTAAATGACAAGCATTGAACTCACACTGGTTCTGTGGTGTCAGTAGACCACAAAACCACATGTCAGGGCATCAGTGTAAACACTTCTCGAGAAGTAAAAAAAAGGTCATGACCACACACCATCAGTACATTCACTGAAGCCTCAGTCAGGGCATTAAAATTAGTAATTACATAAAACCTAATAGGCTGTACTAGAATTACTGCAGTTACACTAAGTGAGATGACTCACGTTTTACTTCAATCATCAGTGCTGCAGAAATCCATAAAATATTTATTTCAAAATGAAATTCTAAATCCTAAGTCATTTTTTTGTGCAAAAATGCTGAACATAAAGAGCTTAAAGCTGCTCAAATTCAAAGAATCTTGAAGTGTTTTTATACCACTGTGTGGTGGTGGTGGATGAATTTTTGAGTTTTATTCTGTTGTATAACAAAACTAATCTGAAGGCTTTGAAGACCCTGAAAAATTGCCACTTCAAAGTTTTCTTTAAACAAAAATTCTATTTATGATGCCAGACAAATTAGTACATCTTTGTAATTTAAAGAATGCATTATAAAGTATTCCTTTATCAAGTGCAGGAAAAAATTAAGTAGACACACTGACCTTAAAGAGAAAGGGTATAGCTTTAATGTCAGGCATCCATTTATTTATTTATTTTTGATCAATCACATAATTACAAATGGTATTGGTATTGTTGTATTGTGAGTGGTTAAGTCAGCCACGCTCCCACAAACTGCATTAATCAATGTTTGTTTTGTTTTTTTACAAACACGTCCTTTAATTTGAATAGAAAAGGGTGAAGTTTACCCCTGTGGCAGAGGTCACTCACCCCCTTCACACCACTGGTGGTTGCAAAGTGGCACAAAGACTGCTGGCTGGCGTTGGAAGACAGTGCGGGGGTGTGCCTACTGGGGCTTAGGTGGGGGCTGTGCTGCTGCGACAATCTCATCTCCACAGAAGATGGGGTCTCTGATACAGAAGGCACTGATGATGCAGGCACTGAAGGCACAAACTTCCTCTCTGGGGGATTCAATGTATGCAAATATGCAACATGAAAATACATTAATGTAAATAGTGTTCTTGGCATTATTATCTCAGGGGTGACTAAGAGCTTTAATGGTGACATACAACAGTCTGACCACATGGCTTGTACTACATTTCACAGTAAGCACATGTCATTTTGCATTTGAACCCTCCAGGTTTTGCTTGTCTCACCTGGGTTGGTAACAGAGGCGATAGTGACTTTGTAGTTGGCTTTAGTCGTGCTGAGGCCTGCGATTACATCCTCAATCCTCCACAGCTCTTTTCTGATCTGGATTTTCTCTTGCTGCTCGCAGAAACACAGGGACACACATCATTTGTAGTCCATGGCAACCAATTACAGATAATAAGTCTATTTTGCCAAATAAAAGTTTGTACACAGAATTCTTTTCTTTGTCTATGCATGTGACATCTATCGCCAGTAACTCATTGTGGAGTGAACAACGTGTGTGTGTGTGTGTCTGTGTGTTTGTATTGAAATGGATCAGTAAGCCACAGACCTGAGAGAGATCACTGCGGTTCATCTGTGCCTGCAGGGCCGACTTCAGCCAGTCCACATCTCTCTCTAGCCGACTGTACTCGTTCCACGCGTTCTCCATCTCCTGCAAAACAGAACAAAGCCCACTCCCCGTTATATAAACACATGTAACACATGTAAAGTGAAGGCCATGCGTGGAGAAGTGTAGTTGGGAACAAGAGGTTCCAATCCATTAACGCTTTTACAGCCACACTTGCCATGTAAAGTGAAGGCCATGCGTGGAGAAGTGTAGTTGGGAATCATAGAGAGTAAGAAGGTCAAATTTACTTTCAGATGAAACAAAGCTTTTAACCTGGATATACAGTACTTTTTCTTTATACTATTATATATTTAGGGTGTCTCTTACAAATGTTTGAACTAAGGCAGTAAGAAATGTCTTTCACACTGAGAGCCAAAATACTATTGTTTACTCTCACATAATCTGGAGTTTTATTTGAAAATATTCTGCATTTTAAAACATTTTGGTTAAAACGTTTTAATCATTGTGCTCAGAAATGTGCTCATCAGTTTCTCTGTGGCTTTAGCACTCATTCTGAAAGTTACAGTCAACTTGAAACATTGTGCCAGTTGCAGAAGCCCCCAGAAGGGAACAACAAAAAAACAGAAGTGCACAATTTGTTTTCAATCATTTAAAACACACTATACACTAAATGGTAGAATGCATTTAGAAGCCTGAGTAGTAGTAGTTGTAGTGCATATTATCATTTCAACAAGTTAATGAAGCTGCGTGTCTCATTATAAGCAATGAACTTGTGAGTGCTGCCTGTGTCTTACTGTGGATACTTTGGATATTTCAGCCCTGATTTGCACCACATCCTCTTGTAGTAACTTCTGCTGATAGGCAATCTTCTCAACATGGGCCGGCTGATCTCTGTACTGCTCCATCTGCTGGTGTGAAACATCCAGCACAGACTCCAGCTTGTCCTGTTTTGACATGATATGAGCGAACGCAAGAAGCACTCATACAAGCTGACACACATGTACATATAAAGGTAAAATAAGGTCTTTTTTTATGTTAAAGGTGCAAACCTTGTCCTCCTTCAAAGTGCCTATTGTGGCCTCCAGCTCCTGTAGAATCTTGTCTTGTTCACACAGTCGGCTTAATTTCACCTGAAGGGAGAAACAAAACACATATTCTAATAAGAGGAAATAAAATAACATTTAATCTCATCCCCTATTTTACCTCTAAATGGTCTGGAGAGTGTAGACATAATGCATCATAAAAAATAGGAGAGAGATAAAATGGTGACAGGGCCATCCAGAGTATCTGTTTACAACCCCTTGGCTGTTCCATTCTTTTCTTCATTCCACCTTATTCCAAGAGCGCATCCACACGAGGAGAATTGATCTACTGAGGTCTTTGCCTGCTCTCTATGTCAATAAAGCTCATCTGTGTTAGAAGCTCAGAGGAATTCCTCTTATCAACGGAGTCAGAAATATCCAAAAGCTCTATACTGGTTTGGGGGCGAGAGCTGGTAATACCCATTATGAGTAACCATAATCAAAAATCTATATTTTCGAATTCACTTTTGGAGAAAAGCGTGTTTATCAAGGCTGACGGATTTGTTTTCCCAGAAATGGGTTATGTGTTTGTGAAAACAACATAAGACTGCATACTTCACAGTCTTTCTCAAACAGTGTATTTTTCTCTCAGATCTATTTATCATTCTGTTCAATTAATTATTAAGCTGTTTATTTTGCTGCTGTATATTGTTGTTTTTAATTTCATGAAATATTCATTGTTCAGACAAATTTACTGGCAATCTCTTATAAATTGTTAAAGTGGAACAATGCTAATGATGAAAAGCCAGGACATCCATCTTATTTACCTCTATTCAGCAGAAAACAAAGAGCGTGAAAAGCCGGATCAGGCAAATCAAACTGAAAAATTTAACAGCTCAACATCTAAAACTCCCATTACATGTATTTTTCCCTTTAAATTGCAGGGAAGAAAATAAAAGCTGTGGTCGATACTCTCAGGCCCTCACTGAGCAGTGCTGATGGGTGTCCCCACAGTGTTGCGAAGTACACACGCTCCCTTCCCTCCAAAGCCTCTGTTTATCGCAACTTAAGAACACACAAACACACACACACACACAAACACACAAACCACACCAAAGCAAACAGTAAAGTCAAACTGAAGGCAGCTGCCTCTCTGTAGTGGATTGTAAGAAGTCAGAAACTAGGCTCTTGAAGAAAAAGAAGAGACAAACAGGGGGATTATCCTTTAAATCTAAAGAACAAAATGAATCACTTACATCAGCATCACTTTCTGCTATTTTCACAGGCCTTGATGGTCTTTCTGGTTTTAAACTCTCACGTCCAGTGACCTGAAAGTGTAAGTGCCACAAATAAAATGCTTCATATCAGTGATGGAATACCTTTTACTATAACAATGCCGGTTAAGAGACAAACACTTTTCAACATACAGTGCGACTGCTGGACAAGTCAAGATGGATGTATCATGACAAAATGAAAAAAAAATAAAATAAAAAAAACCCCCAACATCTACAAAAAAGGCATGAGCTGGTATTAAAAAAAAGGTGCAGAAAAGAACACTTATGCAAAGGAAGTTTCCAAACATCTTTGTTCGGAAAAACCCTAAAATCCCCAAAGCTGCTCTGTCCTGGCTACTCACTACTGTAAATTGGTCAAATAATAAGGTAATTTCATATGAACCAAGAGAAAAATGCTACTTCTTTGAAAAATATAGGTTTTCATTGAAAAGAGTTAAGGTAGATGTGAATTACAATTTCACTAATTCTATGTCAACAAGCTAAATCACATGGCTGAATGCGAAACTCGTGTGTTATCAAGGCCTCTAGTTTCATATGGTAGAGCAAAATGTAAATGCTGACAGAGAAAGCAGCAATAAAAACGCCAGTAATGAGTGTGTATTGCTGCAACAGCCATGGCATTAAGTCATGGACCACACCATGGTTTAACAAAAGCTTGTTAAAACAGTATAAAACTTCAGCCCAGTGAGCTCCATCTGCTTCCTGTCCTGACAAACAAATCATCACTTCTTGCAGCTTTGTGAGTAAAATCCCTACGGTCATGCCACAAGCTAGCATGTATAAAGATATATCTCCTATGCTACTAAATTCTTCCTTAAAATCTTCTTAGTTAACCATAAAAAGCGACGTTGTTCCGAAATTATGACTTTTATGTTTCCAAGTCATAAAGTGCAGTTATAAAAGCATCTTGTTTATTCAGTTACTTAGGTCCAGGGCCTATATATTCCCATTTTATCACCATATGGATTTAGAATATGTATATCTGGCCTGGTCTAATGTCTTTACACTGAGCTTAATATAATTTATTCTTTTAGTTCTTTCATAGCTGGATGTGACATAATTATAATTTTCTCTTGTGCTATCAGAATAATGAAACAGGGGCTGTCCCTCTTCATGTCTTATCCAGAATCCTTCAGATAATGAGGCACGATCCGTCCGCCAGTCATCTGTCACACTTAGCAACGCATGAAGCTGAAAAGCATGGGTGGAATATTCATAACACACCCACACCCAACACAGCAGTATGGACTATTGCAAATGGGGGGCATCCCACTTATTTTAGATGTCAAAAAATGCCCAAGTCAATTAATAGTCATGCCTGTGAAAACAGTTTTATTATTTTTGTGGTTCTGGAGGGAGCTTTGTCATGTCTGGGAAAAATATTCAAGTAATTACCAGGATATTTTTGCATGGGAAACATTGGAAACTACGAGTTTCTTATAAGAAAACTTGCATTACATGCATTCAACTTGAAAAAGATGGATGTGTACCAGTCAGGGAGGGTCAAATGAAACACATTGTTAATACATTTTGGCAAGGCTTTTGTCTTTCACTTGTTCAGGAACTTTATGTAAATGTAATATTACATTTTTCGAATACTCATTCAAGACCACACTGAAATGAACATGTACAACCTTGTATTATCTTCTGTTTCTGCCAGCAGGATGAAACTAGAGGCCCTAAAAGTTATAGCAGCCATTTTATAAACATATTGCCAGTGTATTTCTTTAAGAGCATCATTGGGTCTTATGTTCTAGCAAGGAAAGCAAAGAAAAAGTGACAATATCATAAACATTCAAAACATACACAAATGCTTAACAGCATGCAAGGAAGCCCTCCAGCATAACGACTTCCTTTCCATCACCCTAAATTTCATAACAGTGTTGTAAAAGATCATCATTGTATCCAAGTGCAAAATCCAGGGATGCATCGCAGTCCTTTACAAAAGCCTTGGAAATGTCTATTTCACTTGTGCGAACACCATCCTTACACTCAACGGTACCCCAAACTTGGAGTGGACTTTTCAAACACATCGTGTAATGAAATGATCAGTGAGTCAGTACTTTGGATATGTTTTGAAATAGGAAATGGAGAGGAGTTATAAGATGTACTGTACATCAATAACCGACACCCTTCCATTTCTAAACACAGATTTCTCATTCAAGCTTTATACGTATAAATAAATCAGGATCAATACATAGCACAAGTGTGTACGGCTGGCTAATGTTAAAGGTGACGGACTGATGAAAGAAAAAAAACACACTATTTCTCACACTTCAGTTACCATCAGGTGTTACAGCATCCAGTGAAAAACACTGTGACAGAAGGAGCAACAGGTCTTCTACGAACACTGTCAGTCATACGGGACTATTTGTCCACAGGTAATAAGAATAATGTTTATCCTACATAGAATGATCTACATAATAGGAAAACAGTTAGAAAGCATTTCAGTTCCATCATAAGGGAAGAGCAGAGAAAGCGTTGCACAGGAGAAAGACAGGAAAAGGCAAAACCGAGGCAGATGTTAAGATGCAGCAGCAGGAGAACAAGATTGTAGTTGACAGAAGGGAGATGGGGGAGAGGATGAAAAAGGATAAAGTGGCATTTACTTTGTTGGGGCCCACCTTCAGATCTAGATACTCCAGGTCCTTCTTCAGTTGTATGTAAGTATCATCAGCCTTTAAATGAGCAGCGGAGAGATAAATCATTTGAAATGAAGCAGCAAACGCTAATGGGTGGCCAGAGGACTCCTGAAGGCCTTTGTTTTTGCTCAGGCACTGCTAACAGAACTTTAATTAACTTGGTGTGAATTACAGTTTACTTCTATCAGTGCGAAGTCAAACCGTAATGAAGTGATGGTGTTTTTTTTGTTTTTTTTGGTTTGTTTTTGATTTTGTTTACTGCTTCATGTTTGACCTCACACACAGCTGAACATTGCAGGTCTCATGCATGATGGGGTCAAACTCCATGTGGGCATGAAAGATGGCCAGATAATGATTAGATGTTTAATAAGTAGAGTTGTCACTATAGAGCTACTGTTGCAGCTGCTTGTCCTACAGCAATGAACAGACTCACAGGGGAGACTATGTCCTGATGAGTGCTTAAGAGTGAAAACGACTTGCAGCAAACAAACGTATGAAACATACAAATGTGTATCCAACACACTTTGTTTTTGTGGCTGTTCAAGGTTGCACATTACAGAGGAGGAAGAGGATTACTGCCACCTGTGAAAAAATATTTGAGTAAGGGCAGGTTGACATTTTTATTTTAGTTCTGACATTTTCCTCAGAACTCTTAAATTTTCTCTCAGAATTGAGACAACAATATCAGAATTCTGACCTTTTTTTTGGAATTCTAATTCTAAAAAGTTTTAATTTAAATGTTTTGGGGTTTTTTTTTACAAATGGCCATAATCCTCTTCTGTCAGACATCTATAAAACAAAGAAAAAGTATAAAATGCAGGCACAGTTGATACGCAACATGCTTAAACATTGCATATTTACAGACAGAATAACACAAGCCTCTAAAGCTTTTTGAAAAAGTTGAATGACACTGAATTTAAAGACCATGTAGCTTAATGGCAATCTGGACAGTGCTCTGTGCTGTACAGGCCATGCCCATGTGGTCAAATAAACGAGACAACCAAGCAAAGCCAACAGACCACACAGTCCTATGAACGACAGGGTAGTATGGTATGGGATTGGCTGGGAAGAGGGGCACCACAATGCAATGGCAGGGGTTGCAGCATGTTGTAGAGGAGATTAGGCAAGTACAGGAGCCCCTGACCTGCATGCTGGGGCCTAGAAGGTCGCTGTGCTGGTGGTGAGTGAATGCCTCGCAGGGGCTATTCCCACCAGCCATCTTGGCCTGGTGTCTCCGAAGCTGAATGAGGAGCAGAGTCAGCTCCTCTGGCTGTGGCCAAGCCCAGGATTAACAGGGGCCAGAGAGGAATGAGAGAAAATACTTGAGAACCTTCTGGCCAGTACATTATCTAAGAAAGCCAAGTGGTTGGGTGGCCCAGTATTTGTTTGCCTCAGTTTTAATCATGAATTACCTAGTAATTTCATAAACTACAGCTGCATTTTGAAGCATGGGAGGTTGACTTACTGTCTTATCATGGGATTTTCTGAATTAATGATAAAAAAACAATATGATATTAAAAAAAAATTGAACGAAATAGGCCAAGATTCTACACCTTGATATTGTCATGGAGAGGAGCCTTACACATTACATTTTAGAATTCAGAGTTATTCCTCATCATATCTAGACTGGCTGCCCTAGATTGTTGAAAAATTATATTATTACTATATGATATACACTTTAAATAATTCAATCAAGTAATGTGGTAAATGCAAAAAAGAGGATCCTACCGTTTTGCCATGCAAGGTGGGTGCACTGACAGTGTGTGTGATGTAGCCCATGGCTGGCATGGACCGTCTCTCTATTTGGGAACTCTGCAGAGAAACAACACTCATCAACTTGTTATTACAGATCTAATAGAGTCAAATCAAACAGAATGTCTAATTCAGCAAGTATTCTTCAATAGGGTTTTGAATGTGTGATGTAGACCACTCTATCACACTGAATCAAAGTTATACCATTGCCTCCAAGTCTGCAAACAAACTTGACTACACAGCACATTTATTTTTTTCATCTATCCTTTTCTCCCTTTCATCACTCCTACTCTTATTCGAAACAAGGTGTGCCCTGAGTTTTAGCTGCTACAGGGCCTGGAAAATTTGACATTTTTGCTTAACACACAGAATTAGCAAAAACCAGGCCCACTACCGAACCTTAAAAGGACACAAACAACAAGAGATTTAATTAACTACACATAAATTATACTAAATCTGCTTTCTTAAAATAACATTTGTTTGCTACCAGCAAGAGAAGCACTGTAAGCCATTCCCTTTGAGATTCCCATGCCACAATTTTTTTTGCTGTATAATAGGTTTTTTATTTAAATGCGAGATCAGAAGAAAGAGACTGCTGCTGATGTTTGAGATAGAGTAGAGATGTTTATAGGTTGCTGAAGAGCCCTTGGCAAATTGGATTAGCTGCTAATAAAACATACTTCTTAATGATATTCCACAGAAGTGTAGAGATTGCTATTACTTAAGCGCACTTCAGCCAGAGAGCACCATTGGCCTCAAAAATGCAGGGTGAACCGAAACGAAAAGTTCATGGCATTAAATTTAGTTCCCATAAAAATCGTTCCCTTGGATTGTCCTGCATAGTAACTGTGGCTCCCTTTGTTAAAAAAGCATCCTCTTTCCATAATTGTGTGTCATTCTATTTCATGGTTATAATTAGTGTTTTGACACTCGGGTGAATGATGGAGGACACAGAGCATCTGCAACATTTTGTTTACTTGTGCGAGGCCAGCGGGAAGGCTGTGAAGCTTGTGTGTGTTGGCAAATGTGGTGACGGTTTGGAGGATGATCTTTTCACATGTGGAGGGTGTGGTGGGCAAACAGCGTGGGGTGTGGATGACACTACGCTCCGTCTCCTGTGGTACTGTGTGAGTGCTGCTAAGACAGTCTGGGGAATAGCAGAGTGGCAAGCTTTCACTTGCACATGCTCACACCACCTGTGGAGTGGGGAGTGGGTGTGGTCTTCTGTGAATCTGCAAATGATTCACATGAGCATCAAATTGTGTGTGCTGTCAAGACGGGAGCCTTCTGATGTTCCCTAATCTTCCCATGGTGTCATTGTGAACTCACAATATCCCTCAAGTGAATAGTTACTTCATTATCCAAAGCTAGCGTGAGAATGAGACCTTTGTCATTTGGCTCAAGATATGTGAACATCGGATTTTACATCAGTCTCATGGTCTTAGACAGGTGTCTGATATTTACTGTGCCACTGAGGCAAAGTGTTAAAGGCAGCTATGACTATCTATGGGGTGGGTGATTCATTTCATCAGTCTTTTGATATGTGATTCAGCAGAGTGACACCACAATGGAAACAAACTAACCGGGGCCCCTTGCCGATCACCACTCCTCTTTGCCAGTGTCAAGGCATCCAAGATGCACCAATTTGCTGTATTTTCTCAATGAATTATTTAGGCATTTTCTCAATACCATGGCAGAAATTAGTCAAAGTTGAAATATTTACTGAATGTTTTGTCCAACCAATAGTCCAAACTCAATTAAATTCAGTTTAATCTATAATAACTTAAATAATTTACTGAAATAACTTAAATAATAAAATCTTACTTTAAAAAAAATCCCATCAATCGACCATCCAATTAGTTGGCAATTAATTTTGCGTCGACAGACAGATCGCTTCAGTCCAAGGGTTAATTTGGCAGGCCGTTAATCCAAAGCCTTAAGCATTTCAGGGTAAATCATGTTCACAACCCTCGCACTGACCAATGCTCATCACATGCAGTTTAAATAAAAGCTCAGACTTTGCATTTCTTGATCTACAGAGAAGAGATTCATGTCGGACAGATGTCATGGAGGATTAAATACACTGCTCATGTTCTTCACAATAAAAGAATATGTTGACAGTATCAATATCAATAGTATCATTCTTTTGTTTCACTAACCTTTGGATGAAAATTCTCTGGGGAGCTATACATCAGACATGTGGTATATGCTGCTATGGATGAAAATCTTGTTTATTTAATTATTTTTTTAATTGCTTAAGATATTGCTCTACATGAATTTCAGTTTGCTAACTTAATTAAGAATTAAGGGATTGTCGTAAATTTAGTCAGTATCATATTAATCAGGATCATTCGAGTTAAAGTAACAATATGTAAGATATTTACTGTATTAAATCATAAAACAACCTTGACATATGGTCAGTCATAAAGGAATCATGCCATGTTGAAATACCAGCTACTCTGACAATAATGCAGTAGCCAGTATTTCCTCCTCCTTAAATTTTCATTCCCATGTGGAATGGTCTGTTTTTGTTAGGACCGGAGCAGGTAAGCAGTTTTAAGGAACTCCCAAAAAACCATTTTGGACACCCCCCAACCCCTGGGTTGCCAGATGGAAGAGGACAAATGAATTAGTTCAGATGTAACTGACTGAACATTGCCAATGTAAAAATTAGTTTATCTACTCACACTGTAGGCATTGTAGCTTGACATTTTCCAAAGAGAGTTTCAGCCATGTTCTGCACTCCTAAAGCTTCAGCATCCATGACTTGGCAACCTGGGTGCGCTTCAAGTGTTGGGAGGAGGGGATGGCGGAGACAGCTCTATCTCCTATGTTTGGAATTTGGACTGCAGGACCTATTTTAAACGCTGGGTCTCAGGGTTAAATATTGTTCCTTTAATGTTTCTTAAAACCCAATACCATAGAGCATGCCTCAAAAGTTATTGGTACTTGGGGTTGACTAAGTGAGGGTAAAAGCTGATGAAAAAGTCTGTTTTAAGATTAATTAAAAAAAACTGGACTGAGCAAGTCTTGTCTTCTCCAGTTTGGCGGGGGGGAAAACAGAGAAGAGGAGCCTGACATGAAAAGGCCGTCCCCAGTATGTGATTGGGCCTTCTGACATTTTATTTATTTTTGGGATGTTCAGTGGGCCAGTCAAGGAAACTCTGTATTTCATTTGTGGTATGGCTCTGTTCTGTGAGTTCCCTGCCGTATCATGTGTGGAAAGGCTAAGTTAGAGAGCTATAACAGCAAATTCCTGGGGTGGATGTTGGTTGCAGAGGAAGCAGGAGGAGTAGGCAGAAGCAGAAAACAGCTCAGACAGTATGCTCTGCGTGTGATTTACCAAGGGAAGGCATAGGAGAGAATCAGATGAGCCATTAATGGATTTGGGCTGGATTTAAGATCATCTGATTTAGCTGAGATTGTGAGTTGAGCTCAACTTCACAATAGCAAAATGTTACATTCTTTGAATGTAACATTTCTGAAGCTATGATGCCCAGTGTTTAAGCCCGAGTATTTTGAACAAATGTCACCACTCTTACTTAAATGAGTGACTGGCAAAAACAGTAAATATTCTAAATTTTATATGATAATGGTAAAATAAGAAGTTCAATGATTCTCAACCTGGGGGTCCCAACCTTGATGTGGGCCACATGATCACATGATTTTTGGGAATCACCAGATATGGTACCTGTGATATAATCTGCTTTATGGATGTTTTTGAGAGTGCTTTCGAGAGTCAAATTCTGTGTCAGTGTCTGAGTAAGTGATTGGGTTTAAAGTGCCACCTGTACAAAATTCTGATGCACTCAACCTGCAACTGAGCAACATTGATAGCAATGGAAGAAAAATCCCAAAAACTGAGTTAGCAGTTTAAATATAATTTCAATTATTTCTCTTCAAATATTACTATTCCCATTACAAGCTGTACTGTCGGCACTTGATTTCCACTGTTAACAGGATCAAAACAAGCAATTAGACAAATCGGCTCACTGGCCACTAGCAGACTTTGGACTATCATTAAATAATTAATTATTTAAAATCAAGTCATGCCAGCTTATTTTAATGATTTATTATATTCACTTTATTTTAGGTGGAACTGTTGTTTTCTGAATATCCTACCTTAGAAAGTTGGGCACACATATGGCCAGGGGAGCTGGACCTTGTGCTGTCACCGGGTATCATTTCATCCAGGGGTTTGACTGTGCGTCTCTCTGAAGGAGTGTGTGGTCTGTGAGGGGACATGGGCTTGAATGAGGGTGGGACTTCACATGGCGAAGGAGGGACGGAGATGGAACGTGGCATCTCTAAAGTAACTCTAAAAGAAGAGGAGTCTGTGAAGTTGGGGCCAGTATAAATAGGCGCGGTGGGGCTGCCGTGACGGAACTGCTGCCTCTGCTGCCACTCATACAGCTGCAGTGGACATGCGGAAGTGGCTGAGCCGATCATGGGCATACTTGTAGTCACTGGGCAGGTTGGCTGGTGGAGAGTTGCTGCCAGATGGGGGGCGGAGAGACTTTGGCAATGACTGATAGGTGACATCCATTGTGCTGGCTTTGGGCTTTAAGGGAGGAGTCCGACGAGGGAGGTTGTACTCAGCAGTCAGAACACTGTGAAAGAAATAAACATGTAAGCATTTCAGAGAAAGAACATCATATTATCTGTCAATTTTTTGACTAATTCCTTAATACTCATTGAGCAATTCAAATGCAATTCTCATTTCAGCCGCTAGAGGGAATAATTTACCAAAGCTTTATTTCACCATCCATCCATTTTCTACCACCATTTTCCTAACACTCCTGTTAGGGGTCGCGGGGGGGGTGGAGGTGGTGGACCTATCTCAGCATCTTCGGGCAATGGGCAATGGCGGGGTACACCCTGGACAAGTCGCCGGTTCATCGCAGGGCTCACATATAGCGACAAACAACCATCCACACTCACATTCACACCTACGGGCAATTTAGAGTGACCAGTTAACCTAACCCCCAGTTTGTATGTTTTTGGACTGTGGGAGGAAGCCGGAGTACTTGCTGTGAGGCGACAGCGCTAACCACTGCACCACTGTGCCGCAAGTTATATCATTCAGAGAAATTCATACTGACTGTGTGAAGCCAAACTGACCTCTTCGGTGGGTCCCCTTTCTGAACCTTGACCCACTGCTCCACCTCAGCCAGCGTGTTCTTCTTCTGCACATGTTTCTCAGTGTTTGTCCGTGAAACAAAGCTCCTCTGATAAACAAGATTGTCATTCTGTTCTGGTGGCAGAGTCACTTGTACTACAGTTTGCTGTCCGTTCTTGTGGATGGCACCATCAGCAGGGTCTGGGGAGCATCTCTCCACTCTTTCTTCTGTGGCAAAATGAATGGGCCTCCTTTGGACCTCTAATCCAAACCTCGCCTCATTTCCATGAGTCAGCTGGACACCATTATCTGGAGGTTCCTCTTTGTCTGTCCTCTGAACTTTCTCTGCCTGAGATGAGTTCTGGTCAACCTGGATATGGTTGGTCTGTGGGACTGCCTGCTGCCCAGCCTTCTTTTGCTTCTCCACTTCTCTGCGAAAAAGTGTGTCAGATTTATGAAAGATGTTAGCAAAAAATAATCCTGCCTGCAAAAATGTAAATAAAATTCTTTGAGAATATGATCTAAAGTGTAAAAGTAGTTAATCTTTCAATCCTTAAAAACTACTACATGTGTGCAGGTATTTACTATCATCTAGTACACGCTCTAATCATATCTTTTTGGAATCAGTGACTATACAGCATGAAGCAGTGAATAAAAAAATACAATTGACGGTCAAATTATCATGCCGTAGCACTAACAGGAATTTCCCTTTTTTGAGTTTCCCTCAGAAAAAGATCAGAGACCAGAGAGGGGTATTCAATAACTTTCCATCAGCACTTATTTCTCAATGAACAGGAAAGCAGCTGAATGCTTAAAAATGAAAAAAGCCCTTGGGAACACAAATGACTCACTTTGTCTTCATCAAATCGCTTGTGATGCAGTGCCACTCCTCTTTAATTCGGTAAAATATTAAGACTTGCAATTAATGAGGTTGTAAATTCAGCCATCATTTTCCCATGATTTAATATGATCTAATTTTGAAAGTTCAAATAATTAGTGGTTGCTAACTTCTGCAGAAAAACAAAAACCATAAAAAAGGAATCTGAAGTATTTGCACACATTCACCTCTAGGTGGCATGATTGCACAGCTCATTTAGGGCATGCATCATCTTCTTCGTCTTTTGGCTTTACCTAGGTCAGGTAAAGCATGCGCCATAAAATGTCTAAATGCCGTTTATAATGCATGCATCAAGGATACCGTCGCAACCCGTATTATAGACGCATAGTCATCAATGGCCAGTTATACTCATCAATTAGGAATATTTTGAAATACTCTGCGCACAAAGCTGCTTTGTAGATTGTGATTAGTGCTGCTATAGAAACATGTTTAACAGTAGAGAGCATCTTATATGCCTGTGCTTACCAGGCAAAGGGATGTTTAAAGCTCATCTATTACAGAATCAGGTGCATTGCTCACACACATACACACACACAGATGGCACTTATCTCAGTGCCCCAGAACAGATGGACAGGGTTGAACCAGCTGTGGATGACTGCTGATGCTGTGAAAAATGAAGCTCGTATAGATAAGAAGTATCAGTTATGAAATTAATCCAGTTGGATCATGCAGTCCAACACTGTAGTTGATGCAGAGATCTCAACAAAGCTAGAAAAAAAAATTACTAAAAAGCACTATTTGAATACTGTGATGCTCATATTTCCTTTATAATTTTATCTGAAAGACGTATCAAGTTCACAACGTCTGTTGTGTTTTTCTAGAAGGAGAGCTGTTTTAGAAAGCCAACCAATGGGAGAAGTTAATCCTACTCCATGGAGCAAGACCCACCTCTTTATAGTGTGACTCTGCTGCATCAGCGCAGCCTGGTTCATGGCTTGGATCCAGCCATTCATGTCCTCCTGCGTGTCCGCGCTGAAGAAATATGTCCGCATCCCGCAGTGTTCTGCCTGTGAGCCAATCACAGAGTTCCTATTGTAAATGTAGGAGCGCATTCCCGTATGGGTCGCCTATCAAAGAGAGAGAGAGATCAGAGGGGAGAAACAGGATGGATGAGAATATATGACTCACTGAAAACAGGAAAAAGCGGTCAGGGAATCTGAGGAATCAAAAACTGTGCTTTTCTTGTTGACGGACCATGACCGGTGTCAACTCAGTGAGAACAAAGCAACATTACAGCAACATTTTGCTGAAAAAAAACGCTGCAGCAGAAACAAAATGATCATTACATTGTTTCTGTCCTAACAAAGTAATATTTAACAAAAGAAAACTGCAGAAACAACCATACCCTAACAACAAAAAGTCAATTATAGGGATTTGTAACCACTTTCATATACAGATACAGATATCCTATATTGTATTTCTGCCCATTTATTTGTATGTGGTATAAATCAATCAAGTCTAATTTTGATGCAGAACACTAGGTACACCACAGTAAATCACATTCAGTTTTTTTTTCTTTAACAGTACGCGTCACAAAATGTGCAGGATTTTTACCAACACATTAAATAAACACAAAATATGCAAACAATAAAACCGCAGTGAGACAGGACTATAAATACAGAAACCTTATTTATCTTATACAACTTATCTAATAGCAAATGGAATTAAACAAACATTTATTCAATAAATAGTGCAACGTTGACTTAATTGTGACGGTGACATTGATGTACAATACATATCTGACTAACAGAGGGGAAATACATTGTATGGGCCAGTAATGAATTTATTGCCAATAGGGTTTATTATTAAAGCCTTATTACTGTCTTTGCATGCATAGCATCTACCCAATCCGATACAGAAGATCACATCTTTAAAGTTGGTTTTTGATCTGCCAGGTAACACAGCGAAGAAGTATGACAAGCATAAAATATAGACAAGACAGCCAAACATGTTGTTAGAGAGGATGATTTTACCAGGGGATAACAACACATTTCACAGTTTTATCAAAACAAATCATAAAATAAAATGAAAAACTAAATGCTGACTACATGTTAGCCATTCTTACCCTCAGGTGTGCATAAACTGCAGGTTGGGAATTTGTTTTTTAAAAACAAAAATGATAACTTTTTGTTTACCATACTGTATCAACCAAAATGCAGCGGTTATTACATTATCAGCCATGTCATGCACCCCTTAAACAAAGCTCTGCACTTTAATTAGCTTGTATAATAAAATGGTCACAACTTGTCACAGCAGAGTCCCAATGTGTTATTTAAACTTCAAAAGTGAATAATCTACATGCAGCTTTAGAGCTTTTTACTAGTATAGGACAAAAGCTTTATCCAGTTTGAAGTTTGGAAATCAATGCAATTATTCCAATAAAAACTGCATTATCTTTATGTGAGAATATGTGAGAGGCATTTAAAGGCAACCGAGGACCTGATGCGGACAAACTGTTTACTGTATATTTTATTGTATTTTTATATTCTCTTAATGAATGTACAGCAGGGGGCAAAATGTTTTGATGACAACAAAAAATGCAATTAAATCAGAATGGAGCATGTGAAACCTTGTTGTTCCACAGCTCCATTAAAGGTGTGAATGGGATATGTAGCCTGATAAGACAAATACCCGAGCTACTGAGCACATACATTTGTTACTGATAATTTGAGTAACTGTTGTCTTCACCCTCTTTAGGGAACTACAAAAAAAAGTTGAGTCCTGAGCTGGATGTGCAATTTTCTGTGTTTTAATTTGAAATCCAATTTGCGGTGCAGTAGAGTACTGAGCCAAAACAATAACAGATGTTTCATGGTCCAAATACTTTGGTTGTGCTGTCATGTATACCAAAAGCCCTGTGTTTCTTCTGAAGTTCACAGCAAAATTATCAATTTAAAATAATGGCAGCCATATGAGCTCTGGCATTGTCCATAGATGACTGTAGTCGTGCCTATACATGAGAAGATGCACATTTAGAAAAGGGCAGTCTGCACCTACTAGCATGATGTGAAACAAAATGAGATGAACATGGCGGTCCACTGATGATGCTCAAGTAAAATCAAATACCTATTCATGCAAGACCCGGAGCCAGTGTGAGATAGGATGGTCGCCCTGCAGAAAACAGTACTCACTCCGCCCGTGCACACACGGGTCGCAATGGAAGGCAATTGACCAACAGGGAACGAGAGAAAAACAGTGAGATGAGCCAAAATAGGAGCACAGAAAACAAAAGAAAGTTACCATAGATCAGGCTGACCCAACAAGAATGAACAGAAAAGGCTCCAGCAGTAAGCTCATGGCAGCAATCCCAAAAACAACAATGAGTAACAGTGGCAGAAATTAAAGTATTTTGATTCGCACACATGATGGAACAGCCCCAAATGCGTCATGGAATTCAAAGAAATACTAATTATGAATAAGAAATACTAGACTGTCTTTCATAAACTGAGAATGCAATTCTGAGAATAATTCCTGTCTCACCTCTAGGATTAATCTTGCCCAATATTGCAGTAACTATAGTCTTAGCTACGGTAGGCTTGTTGAACAACACCTCATAGCTACTGTGCTGTTGTCATGCTGATTTAGCAGAAACCTTTCCAAGGCACCTCATACACAGGTAATGACATCTCCTGCTCTTTAATGCATGATCAGCTCAGAGAGAGCTGAGGGGAATAGAGATCACTTCAATACAGTGTGCTGCTGCAGAGTGTGGCTCAATTTATCTAACCTTACAGTACTCCCTGCTAGTGGTGGGAGAACAGGCTGAATGTATAATTAATATTCCCAGCAGCACGATTATCATAAAAAATCCATTGTATGTAATATGATCTTTGAAAAGATTAGTACCAGAAGAGCACACAGTCATTGTCATGCAGATGTTCGTACTCACAGAATCAAAGAACAAAAGTACAAAAGAGCTGAGAGGATTGCAACAGAATGCCCTGAAGCTGCAGGGGTGCATCAAACACTGAGGCACTATTTTTCTGAGCAACAAAGAGGAGCTGGCTAATGTTAACACGCCTCCTGAAAAAAAAACAAAAATCCCCTTGCTGTCGTCTTCCAGTATCCACAGAGGGAGAAAAATAAAAAGGCTTCGCCCTGTTCAAGGAAAAGTTCTGTTGCAGATAAAAGTGACACTAGAGCCAAGTGCCGGTTGGCTCAATTAGGTGCTGAACAATAAACAAGTAACATTATCTGCCAGTCAACTTCAGTGAGACTTCAGTGAGCATTGCATTGCACACCATACAGGACACTGCACCACTGCATGCTCTTTTCTGACACGCAGCAAGGTTCAGTTTGGTACAGTAAGCATTTTCTTGTGTTTCCATAGGCAAAACATGTGGATGGTACCGTTAAAAGCAAACTGAACTATGCCAGTTTCGTCACCCTTGGTGGAAATAAATACCTATAATGAACATAACGTTCCCAACTGCGCTGTACCAAACTGAGTTGATTCATACTTCTTGGTGGAAACATGGCTGATGCATACTTAGTGATACTTTGTATTTTTGATGCATTTAAGTTGGTACTTAAGTGATAAACCAATAAAATCTAGAGTTGCCACTCACTTTTATTTTAACCATCGATTCAAAACTAATCTTTTAATCTATAAACTGTCAAACAATAGTGAAAAATGCTCATAACATTTTTTTTCAGAGCCCAAAGTTATGTCTTCAGTTTGCTTTGAAAAACTTACCAGTAGCTAAAATCCCAAAGACTTTTCATTGACTGCCAAAATTAACATCAAACCAAATAATCCTGATATTTTAAAAGCCTTAACCAACATAAGTTTAATAGCTCAAGACAAAACTGAAAGTAGGTAGGTGGAGGCGGATCCTCCCTCTAGCCTCCGTTTCTTCCCACTGCCCCCATGTTAACCCTCTTGAGCATGTTTTACTAAATTAACAAAACTGAAATGATTATCCATTTAATTTTAATTTTCTTTTGATTTTTTTTCTAGATTACAGCTCTAAAAAAATCATATCAAAATAAAAAGACGTAAAAGATAGATGCAGTAGGAAGTAACCAACCAACCAGCCTTGCTTTTACAGATACTATAGTAGTAAAAACCAATATTTAAGAATTGCTATCAAATAAGGAAAGAAAAACTGGATTTAAAAACAGTAGTCAATAAATGTGGATGCAAACACATTCACCTGATAATGCCGATTAAAGTTTGTTTTTTTTATAGGCCATTGTGATTTTACCTTAAAAGCATATTTGCGGTTTATGTGGTCATCAGGTTCAACTGGAGCAATGACATAACTAGGCAGAGGGATGCTACCAAGTACTGTCTCCTCTCGGCTGTCTGCAAGGGAAGCACACACAAAGGGTCCTGTAACAGCAATCCAAAATAACCTATTCTAATCCTGCCAAGATCTTTGAACAGCAGGGAAATGAGTGTGACATAATTAATGTGTGACTCTTGTCTGGATGGGGCCATGTGGCAGCATGTGGCACGAGATGGCATGTGGTTTATCTATAATTCAGTGTGATTAATGAAGGAGAGGAGAGAGACAAGACAAGCATAGATTACATTCAATAATAAAACACTCTAGTTAATAAGAAAGAAGAGAAAGTCAGCAAGAGCAAGAGAAAGAAAGATATGTCCTATATCTAATTATAGACATTCATTAATCAAAAAATGTATCAGCAAAGTTTGTCTGATTTAATAATCAAGATAACTTTAATTTACATCTGTTACACCCAGACCAAGTGCCCTTTCTAAAGACTCACCTTTGTAGTAAAACAAGCAGTAGTCCGACAAAACAAACCATTTCCGTTTCCACAGTCGCATTCCTGAGCTGTCCTGGAGGTACAGGGGGAAATGCAACACAGTCTATTTAGAAATCCTCCTTGCAGGGACAAATCTAAATCACAATTTAATTTAAAAGCATATTTTGGGAATACAGCCCTTGTTAGCAGTAAGAAAGTGGGGGCATGTCATTAGAACAATGATTTCAATTCTTCTTGTGGCATTTGGCACAAAGCTGCAGCCTCACAGTGGTAAAGGTCTCAAACTCCGGGTCCTGGTACGTGTTTTTTGCTTTGTACTTTCTGGATTAAGTGCTCAGAAAAGGCCAGACTGAAAGGGGTTTACAAGGGCAGTCAGAGCATTCATTTATTAAATGTTAAAGTTAATAGAGCTTTATATTTGACAAAATGAGAGGGCAAAATTTATCACAAAAGTAATTAGACTCTCATAAATGTCTATCTAAATTCTGTTTTACTACACACAAGTAAAAATATTTTATAATGAAGAATCTCAGCATCTGATGTCTGACAGCTACAAAAAAGGAAGCCCAGCTCACCTGTTTATAGAGCCAGCCTCTCACCACCACTGGGATACTGAGGTTTCTTTTAATAGCGTGATCTCTTTTGCCAAAAGAGTGTACCTTCCCTGTACCTCTGGAGCTCTGTAAAAGAGAAACCAAGGGATCATAAGGTGATGGGTTTGCTAAAGAACTAAGCCTATTTACTGTGTTTACCTGTGGAAACCTAGACTGATTAATAGATAGTTGTGCTGTCCACTGATCAGCCATAACACTATGTACACTCTACATGACAGGTGAAGTGAATAATATTGATTAAATGCCACCTGTCAGCAGGTAGGACATATTAGGCAGCAAAAGAACATTTCTTCATCAACTTCAAGGTCTCGGAATCCAGAAAAAATAGCAAGACAAGCAGCTATAGGAAGTAAGTGATTTTGACAGGAGCCAAAATGTAACAGCCAAATAATTGGATCTCCAGAACTGCAGGTCTTGTTGGCCTGCAGTGATTAGTATCAAAAACAGTCTTGGGAAGGACAACCTGGGCAACTAAGGTTCTGTGACATGCTTGGGGAGCAGAGGCTAGCATGTGCCATCCCATCCTACAGATGAACAACTGTAGCACAATTTGCCAAAAAGTTTATGCTGGTTCTTACAGAATGATTTGCTGCAGACCTCACATCTATGATGACCCCTGTCCACTGCAGAAAGCACCTATCATCAGACCTGGACCATGGAGCAATGGAAGCAGGTGGCCAGGTCTGATGAGTCTCGTTTCACATTATGAAGGCAGCCAGATGCTTGTGCAATGCTTATCTAGGGAAGAGATTACAGCTGGATGCTTTATGGGAACAAGGCAAGCTTGTGGAGGCAGTGTAAGGCTTTGAGCAGTGTTCTGCTGTAAAAATCTAAAGTCTGGCCATTCATGTGAATGGTACTTCGACGCATATCACATGCCTAAACAGTGTTGTGGACTAAGTACACCCCACTATGGAAACAATACAATGGAAGGGGCCTCTTTTAGTGGGATTAAATTCTCTCCCAAACTTTAAATGGTTCAGAAATGATTTGAGGAACACAGTAAGTTATTGACTTAGCTTTCAGATTCAAACCACTTGAACATATGTGTGATGTGCTAGACAAACAAGTCCACCCAAATAACCCCTTACCTTTGAACTTCTGGGACTTAACTGTTGTTAACGTCTTGGTGCTAAATATCACAGCGGACCTTCAGAGGCCTTGTGGAGTCCATGCCTCAATGGTTCAGAGATTGTTTTGAAAGCAGAAAAGGATCTATACAATATTACACAGGTGGATATAATGCTGTTCTCATATCGGTTCTCAAACTGGGCAATGGGTCTCCTGGGATGGACACAGATCCACTGACGGAGGGGGCATGAAGGTGTTAAACTTCAAATGAATGTCATTTGTGTGGGTACAAACAGGAGTTCCCAAATGCTTGCAAGACCGGCTGGAAAATCTGAATCCCTTTTTAATAATAACTTAAAATTAAACTAAAATTGGTGCCTTGTGGTTGTTTTGCTCATTGCACAGTCATGTCTGTCCAGACACACATGAATCTTTATGCCTTTTGTATGGAGGACTGACAATAAAGGGTTAAGTACTTGAAAGTGTAACATGACATTGCCCTCTACAGTACAGAGAATACAACTTCTAAATTTAGTCACTCGGCTAGAGAATAGACAGTGTAGTGAAACGGCAACCTATCCTGCAACAATGTTCTTTTACCACCCATAATGAAAAGAGGAAATACCAACAGGCTATTCCTGAAGACGGCTGCATCCATTTATAATCAGGCATATTTTTAGAAAAGGTCATTCCAGACTTCCTATTCTGTATCATCATTAAATCAATCTTTTTCTTGCATCCCTATCACATTGGCAAAGCAGTATATCAGAAATTAGATAACAAGTTCACAAGCAACTAGAGGTCAGAGTAATAACTGTAATGTCATTTGTTTTGTCAGTAGTTAGAAACTCAAAGATTTGTGTACTGTCATTTCAAAGTACAGCAGATGATTCACTTTTGGGGGATTGGAATTCCCACTAAAAATATATTTCAAAAATTTGTGAATTATCAGAACTGTTACTCATTAGTAATTGTTTATAAGTCATTTAAAAAACTAAAAGTGTCTGAAGTGTTTGAAAGCAGAGCTAGAATTAGCAATTTCAGATGTTATGTGTCACATACTTGCTGACAAAACATGTTCGCAGTGAATATTTCCAGGATCACTTTGGAAACATAATCAAGGTTATCACTAAACAGCAAACTGTATGCCGCACCCCTGTCCAGGTCCCACAGGAAGTACATCTGAATTTTTTTATGCTTGAAAAATTGTTCTCTGAGGTCATTAATCAAAATGAGATACTATCGTCTGGTTGATTAAACCAATTTATCAGCATGAGCACAGCCATCAAGAGAGCCCTTAAAGCATTTCTCTGCAGTAACAAAGAAATGCTGATAACACACACAAAAAAATATGACATTCTTTTATAGTATTCAATTTTAAATAATTAAATATCAGGTTCCACTGAGAAAATAATCAACACACATTCAACATTAGTAGTTGCCCCCTCACAGATCAATAACACTGATGCTTACCTTTGACCCCAACGTGACATCCACTGCTGCTGAGGTCACATCATTGGGGGACTCTGTGACCATAATAGGGGATCTCTGATTAACTGCTGACTTGGACATGGGGGATTCTATCCTACAGTTAAGAAAGCAGTGAAGAAGAAGAGCAGGATCAGTAATACTGACAGGACGGGAGTCATTGAAGAGAGATAATTCTCTCCTCTGACAAACCAAAACAGAGGGAAACAGTGCGCAGTACTGTGCTGAGCTTTCAGTTGTAAAGGATATGACTATTTCCTGACACTGCCAAACAACCAGTCACAGTCAATGGATGTGTTAACTATGAAAGTGTTATTTCAAACATTTCAATGACATTTGAATGATCAACACATACACGCATGCAAAGTTAGCATTCTTCTTGTTGATATAATTAGCAGAAAATTTAAATCTCAGGCACTTGTAACCAAAAGGTGAAGCAACTGGTCAGCAATAGTATAACTGATAGGTTTATGATGTGTCCCTGCCATTAGACAACCAACACCATCCTCAAACAGACATGTACATGGAATGCCATCATCCCAATGTCTATAGCAAACATCTAATTTTCTTCATGGTAATATTCAAATTGGCAGGCCAATAACAAGCCAGAATGCAAATGCTGGTTTCAATAGATATCTGCAACCAGGTAATATTGAACGGTAAGCATTTATTGCTGGAAAGCATATGGTATGTTACAGAGAACTTAGCTTTGTTGGTGGAGGTTTGAACTCTGAGTGTTCTTTAGTTTAGTATTGTGATGCTATGAACCACATGTCACTTTTTTTCTCTCATATTTCAACTTTCTACCAGGCAATGGTATCGGTGTTTCAGTGTGATTTTTTGGGGGGTCAAGGTCTTTTGGTGTGCTCTTTTTCACACACATCAATTCCAATCAATTAACAATAATTGATTCCAATCAATTCCTTTTGAAGATATGTCCAAAAAATGCGCTTGAAATTTTAGTAACCTTGATCTTTGACTTAAAAAGCCCCAAAGTTAATGATGTGTAGGAAGTGCCAAATGACAATTTCCAGAGGTAAGTCCAAAAAATGTGTTTTTTGACCTGTCAGTGAGTGTGAAATTGGATAATTGAAAACCAAAAAGTTAATCATCTGTAGCCAATGCCAAATGACATGAGTTAGACCTCTCTATGCCTCAAGTCATGAGAACTGGCCAAAAACAAAAACAAAATAAATATTTTTGACCAGTCAGTGACCTTGACATTTGATTTTAAAAGTCAACAAGTTATCTGTAGCCAGTGCTGTAAGCTACATAATGACAGCAGTTGGACTTCTCTATATAAATTATTAATGGAGTTATAGCCAAAAAGCATACTTTTTGACCTTTGAATGACCTTGGCCTTTGTCTTTTGGCTACCAAGATCTAATCAGCTGTAGTTTGGGCTAAGATACACCTTTGATGAAAATCCATTGAAAGCTATGGAGTAGTTTTTGTGTAATCTTACTATAAACGGACACAGGTGAAAACATCCTAAAAATATAGACAGAAAAACATTAAATTTTAGTAAAACACACATGCCCTGTGCTCCCATTACTTTTTAGTATCCCCTAAAAATCCCTATCCATTGTCACCTGTTCTACTTGCAAAGCGTTGTTCTCTTTGGTTGTGTGGTGAGTGAGTGCATGTGTTGTGAAACTGATGTAGATGTCTTCCCATTTTGCTACATTTTTGTCTATTTGAATACATGTTTCTCAAGCTGTTGAGTTCTCTCGGCCAATATATATTTTCCATACCAGGATGTCAACATTAGGACAGAAGGGAGGCTATTTCCGTGAAACAGGAATTACCAGATCAGTCACCAACTTTCAAACTAGTGTTGTTCAAATAAAAATAAAAGACTGCCCACGAGAAGGATAAGCTTTGGACAGATTTAACAAGAGAAACACACAGCAGAAATAAACAGTCGGTCAGTCTTTCTGTTTTTCTGCCATTTAATTGCTGTGTTGCCTGCACTGCTCTAAAAGAAGGTGGGATTTATGGCTATACACAGGCAGTGGATAGCTGCTTAGAGTGGAGCTTACCACAAAGAAACAGACTTTATGACATACTTTAGCGGAATCAGCAGTGCTTGTTAACCATAATATAATCAAAGGGAAACAGATTAATTATTGAAAAAAATACAATACACACTGGCAGAAATTAGATGGTAACTTTGCTGGTAAAGAGAAATGTTTATATTTCACCAAGATATTTTTAGAATTTATCATGGCACAGATCCCAAAACTAAGCCCCATTTGCACAGTTAGATATTGGTTATGCCTTATGTTTATTTTTTATTAAATAAAAACAAATCCAAAATCTATGTAATTAATGTTTTTTTTTTTGTTTATCTGGATATTTCAAACTGGCAGCTGATAAATACTATTAATAAATATTATCGTGATCAGATTTTTGAAATACTGTCCAAAGCTACTGTAAATTCAACCATTTTACACCCACCACCAGCATTTTTAATTAGTAAAATTTTCATATATCCTTTAACAGGCCAAGAAGCTTATGTGTATAATTAGACGCATTATATATATTATTTAAGAAGGTTAAGACAGGGTTACTAAAAACATCCTCAAAACTCATCTGCAGCAACTCAGTCAGAAGATTATACAACTGGCATGAAACTACTTGGCAGCGCACCTGAACATTACTTCGCATGACATTATTCCACAAAAGTGTTAAAACCAGTACTTACCCTGTTTTTTCCTGCTTTGTGTGCCGCATTACACTGGCGCTAAGGATGAGGAGGGAAGCTACAGATGTGTGTCAGGGACCAAAT
>KV751315.1:9433304-9454287 GCA_001698575.1 Mola mola
TCTGTGGCTAAAATCATACGCTGCTTTATTCATTAAGACACACACACACACACAGACTATACATGTTCACACAATCCTAATTGAATTGTACATGGGTAATTAATAGATTATTAATCCAGAAGTAGTGGGTGAATGAAACTGTAAAGGACAGCTGCAGAATGTGAGTACTATGAGCACGCAGAATGACACAAACATAAACTGGTTACTGTTTCACTGCATCACCATGCAGCAAAGGGAGGCAGGGGAGAGGCAAACTGAACAACAGGGTGGAAAGATTTATGAGATGACATTTCAGAAGGTGTATTGAACAGGAATTCTGCCCACTCACTACACATCAAATAGATCAAATATAAGCAATACATAAAAACCTACACATAAGTAAAATTGCCTACTGACTGTGCACACACACACACACACACAGAAATCTTGGACAGGCTAGTGCATTGTAACAATTCATAATTTGCTGAGCTGCACTGAGCATATAAAGCACTGCACCAGCATCCACTGTTAATTAAGAATCTGCGTTCTTTGAGGCTTTTGTTTCAGCCGCATTACTTCTGAACTACTTGTCATGGAATTTGCAGCATCCCCCGTGCGTGTACAAACATTGCAGCACAGTGGGGCTATTTGTTAGCAGAAAACTCAAATCAATCACTTGTGTCCAAATTGTCCAAAACGGGTAACGGAGTTTCTGCTGCAGGAGTGCTGCAACCTATGGCCTTTAAGGGTAAACAGCCTTGTTGTCAGTGCCTGTGAAATGCAGTTGCTAGACTTTAATGTCAAGAAAATGATTCTGTGTAGTGATTCAACATAATCATGGATTATAATACATTATTTGGGGTAAAAACAAAACAAAACCACACTGCAGGCATTCCAGCTTCTTTTCAAAGAGTTCACTGATTTGAGTTATTTCGATATCTCTCTCAGTCTGAATCAGTTACTGTCACAGCAGTTACTAACATACATAAATAACTAACATACACATACAGTAGACACAGTAATGCAAAGTTATCACTAAATCAGAAGCTTTGAAGCTGAAAATCAATTTACTGACTAGGAAAAAATATATTTCACTTGGTCTATGGCAAAAACCTTACTCTACTCAAAGTCTAGTACAGCTACCCATATTATAATTCTAAATAAATGTTCACTGTATGTTACAGGGTCCCAAAACACTAAGCATCAGGTCAAGTGGAGTTTCAGCTTCCATTAGGCCAGATAAAGAAGAGAAAGAATGACTGGCATCTCTCCTTGCAGAGAGCCTCAGGAAAGCTTTTCTCAACATAGCAGTGTTGATCTGGATGTAGAAGTGTTACCAAAATGCAAACAAGATTCATTTTCCACACTACCTCAAAAAGAGTGAATAACTAGCGTTCATTAAGTAAAAAATACAACAGCAAATGAATGATTTCCTAAAAAAAAAAAAAAAAAAAAAAGAGTTGCATTTGCTGTAACGTAGTCCTGAAAATATCGTGGAAATTGGTTTTGATTTCAGCCCAAGTCCAAGAAATGTGTAAAAACAGCAGCACTGCAGTTGAAACCAGATTTCTCTCTCTCCCAATGCTGCAGCAACTGGAGGGCATGCAGTTCAGCCCTGGCATGCCAATTTTTCTTTTTTTTTCGGGCAAAAACAAGAGGCTAAGAGTAATCTCTGTCTAACACAATGGGTAAGTCTTGGCAGCAGGGGCACAACTCAGGGTTTTGCACACCTCTCCCTGGCTTTCTTTCACAGTCCAACAGAAACCTGCAGATGCTCAATGCTGTTCCACAACACACGTCAAAGGCACCATCTGCTTACTCAACTTCTGTATCTATGTACCCAAAAAAAGCTCCCCAAACTCTACACACGACTGGCACAGACCTATTTCTACTTAAATGCTCTGCAGTATCATGCAAACAGTGGAGACAGTCTGACCTGCTGTGAGAGAGTGAATCATCTTGAATCAGCTGCTGCACTGTAGTGCTGCAGGTCATGGAGAGAGTGGAGAGAGTCTCTGCTAGGCAGCCGGCATCCATATAAAGTGGAGCCAGCAGGATGAGAGCAGGAGGGGGAGCTCTTTATCCCTGCATTCTCCTGTTAAAGCACACTTGCTGAGTGAATCTTAGATAAATACCTCCCTCCCATCAGGGGAATACCTCAAGTCTTTATCAGATCCTCCTCCCTTTCCATTTTTCTGCTTTCCTCTCTGCACATTTCACTCCCTCTTTCCCAGAACTGAATCTGCTACACATCATCTCTTCTAAAAAAGAATTTTTTTTTTAATCTGGACATACATATACCTTGTTCATTAGTGTAGTTTCAAAGTAAACTAGTCAAAAAGTTGTCTGATTTCAGGGCTTGCTATTGTGTGGTCAAACAGCTCTAAATAATAGTGCTATCATATGTTTTGATGTATTTCAGTTTGTTACATGGACATACACTACCACTCTCTTAGTAGCAGAATGACAGCTAAATTAAAGGATACAAGCAATATTGGTACTTTGCTTTCATTCAGTAAGAAAATATCTTTTGAAAGGGCAAAGTCAAGTCAAAGGGCCAAGAGAAAGTCATTCATTGACTTTCTTCAACATAGTTTCCAAAGTTAACCCACACACCTACACACACAACTTTCACATCAGCTTTTACTACTATACGGTCAGTTAACTGGTTTATGTTGGGATTCTTAACACTATTTACATAATGAACATCATATACACGTTTGACACAAGACCTACGTGTTTTGTATTTTTAACAGTATCCAGAAATATACTGCAACTTGTAGAACAGATAACTTCCCATTCCTTTCTGGGGCCACTTCAAGCACCTCAGGGTTGTTGGTGTATGAAGCTCTGGTTTAACAGTAATGCGACCTATTCACTAAGATGAAAGTGATTTAATCTAAAGGAATGTAGTCAAGAGAGCATGTGGTACCAACATACTATACACCTGTTTCAATTATCAAATCAGAGTGACAACAAGGACTCCTCTAGGTTTGATTGTTCTGTTTAGCCCTTTGTTTACATCTATCAGCCACAATAACACCACTAGCAAATTAAGACAATATTAATGAGTACCTTGTTAGAATGCAATGTTCTGCTGGGAAACTAAGAGTCCTGGCAGGACTGAGACCCCACCCCACAAAACCCAAGGGATTAAGTTTTCTCAGTACCATAGGACATCCTCAGAGTTTGTCGATGTTGTCACTGGTCAGAGCTGTTTTGTTTCAATGGAGGTTTCAATGTTGTGATGTATGCAGTTGATGTATGTTTCTTTTATTGCCCTTGCATTTTAATTTAGGAACCGTTCAATTTCATGGCATCTTTAATCAATTTAAATACATTCAGACTTCACACACACAAAGGTAAAAAGAAGGAGAACTTCTTCTCTGCTGAACTTTATAGGAATAAGAAAAAAAATTAATCTTGTTATGTTGACACTTATTGCAAAAAAATCAGCTTAGACACTTTATTTTAATCAGTTTAAAAATAAAAACTAAGTTATGTTAATTTAAACTAAATTAAGTTAAGTTTAGTTAAAAGACAGCTGTAAATTAGAGTGGTACGACAGAAAAGGTCTTAGATCCACAACGCTGACATTAAGACAATTCTTCTATACCTTCAAAATACAGGTCCATGTTGAGTTGATGATTAAGGCATCCACTGACTGATCAAGTGTGCAGGTGAATAAAAACTCATCACTTGAACCAGTGTGATATAAAAAATGTTATATATTGATCTGCATTTGGGCTTACCCTGCAGCTCTGACTGAAATAAAATATAAATCGTTGCACATCTAATCATCAGAGACATTCAACAGCAAATATTTGTTTTAGTTAGACTGCTGACTTCAATTCCAGACCAAATCAATTATCCGTCATGAATGCATCATTAATATCAGCAATCTGATAGTGTGCAGACAAGTCAAAGAAGGGATGCATATATGAGCACATGGCAAGTGAAATGAGCTGCTATGAAGCAACACTTAATTCATCATGAACCCCAGAATCACCCTGAAACATCTGATGATTATTAGGCAAAATTAATTAAGTCTTAGCTGCAACACTTTATGCACAGTGTTGCACAGTGTCCAAACACAGGGAGCTATTAAGGCGATAAGCATTCTGCAGCAGGATTTGCACATGCTGACTGACCTTTATCAGTTTTATACCAAAGCACTGCAGCGGTTTCAGTTTCCTGACAAGGAATGCAGGGATATGTTTGTGTATTTTTCCCTGTTCCGCAAATCAATAGTTCCTCATGGGTGATAAACCGGTCAGATAATCAATTGTTTTGCATTGCGAAAACAATCCTCCATGAAGTGTTGTTAACAAATGTACGTAGAGGTATTTTTGTTTTTCGTTTTGTTTGCTGGGAAACAGGAACTCTGTCCACTCCTGTCTGGTTCTTGCCTTTGTGGGAAAGATGAACAAAGTTTGCTTTCTGTCATTGTTAACATCAAGGGCTTAAAATCTCCCCTTTAAGTAGAGTTTTTACATACTTAACTTTAGTAGTTCTATTTTCTACAACTTTAGATTTACACTCCATTACATTTTGTGGAGCTAAAACAAGTTCAAGGACTTGCCAGTGTCTGTAAACCCATCAGACAGACATTTGACAGAATTTGAAAGAGCTGTTACCTTATTAACATTCACCACACACACAGATCTGACACAGCACATTTCACTGCAGTCACAATGGTCTGTTAGGCCATGCTATTCAAACACCTAAACATGGCAACAGCTAATTGAAAAGCAGGGAACTGAAGAAAAGGCCTGTGTTGGGCAAATGAAAAATAGTTTTATGCAAGGACTTACTACTCTCTGTGCACAGACCAATTCTGAAAAAAAGATCAAAATGCAAAGCATTTATTGTAATTTGCACCATAAAGAAATATGATTCCATGCACAATAAAATCCTTCCTTCCTGCCTGAAAAGATAGCTCCAATTGGAAATATATGGTGAGAAAAAAATGGTGTTCAGTTATATTTTTTTTCAACTGGAGAACAAAAAGACTAGTGGAGGCTTATTATGGATTGTTATAAACTTGTTATAATTAACTTCTAGTGAGTTAGAAAATAGCCTTACTAAAAAAGGATACCAGCAGGATTGTGAGAAACATCAGCACATCCTTTACTCCACTGGCACAAATTTCGCTGATTGAAGGGTGAGCCCAAGTGTAATTCTGGTATAATTATGGATCCAACCATGACAATACAAACTTTTTTTAATTAGGTATCAACTGAAAAAGGAGATAGGATGTAAATATTCTGAAGTTAACTTTATTCTTTAGGAATTAATCTGTCAATCTCAACAACCATTAGTGGACGTTCTCAATTCCTATTTTCTAATAGGCAGATCCTCATAAAATATCCAATCAATCAGGCAATTTGGTTAGCAGACAGAAATCAAAATTATTAGTAAGAAACTTAAATCTTCTAACCAACCATATGCAAGAAATGAGAACAGCCAAGTCGCTTATCTTGTCTCCTTTCATTGCTCCCCCACCTTGATCACAGGACCAAAGGCACTTCCTCTAACTAACACATGCATAAAATACACTCACAGACACATGCCATCGGTAATGAGTCATGCTTTGTTGTCAAAGGTCTGAGTGAAGCTCAGATCAGCTAAATAACAACGAAACACTTGTCTCTGGAGATCACAGGTTAATAAGAAGAAACAAGGTGACCTTAACCTTGATTACTTTGAGGCTCCATGGGTGCTATACATAGCTGTCAGGAGATTTAAATAAGTGACTGACACTATGGAATTTGTCCATGAAAGATAAAGTATAGGTAGGTCATGACAGTGCAAACGGAAAACAACATAGCTGTGAAACGACAGCTGCATGTTGGATTTGTTAGGCTGCAGTACTCCCTTACACTCACAGAAGGATAAAAGTCTCACCTATTATGTTGTAGGTTTTCCTTGCTCCTTCACCTAGTGCAAACGGAAAACAACATAGCTGTGAAACAACAGCTGCATGTTGGATTTGTTAGGCTGCAGTCAGTCTCACCTATTATGTTGTAGGTTTTCCTTGCTCCTTCACCTAGGCTACACATCATGCTAAACTGTAGACATGTTGTCAAAATCAGACATCTAGCATGTGTGTGTATTATCAGTTTTAAGCTTCTTTACTGCAGAAGCACTTTTTCAACGAATAGCTAAGGGTCACACATTTGTGGTATTTATGTCATCACACTACTTTAGTTTTACAAGCTGTAATACCTAACAGACCATAAGAAACAAAAAAGAAAACTTCAAGCAAACCAGTGTAGTCAAAAACTCACTCATACATTCACTCATTTTGTCAAAGTAGTCATCAAAGGTCTTATTTATAAAGCTAGTAGCAAGCTAAATGTAAATAGCTGAGCTGTGGAACTCCATAGATGCTTAAGTTAAAGTTCACAGTATAAAGTGATTGACCTATATGGTCTGCTTTTACATGATGTATTAATTTAATGAGATACCATAAAAATTGGATTTTACAATTCTTTTGTTTGGACCTTGTGTGAACTTATAAATGAAAAATGTCTCTGTAGCTGCAGCTTTGCTTGCTTTTGCTTGTCTTTTTCTGGACCAGTGTTTATTGTGTTCTTCCCAACACAGTTTTGATTAAATCCATACAGCAGTTTTTGCCTAATCCTGTAAGAAACCAGTATAATGGGTTGAAAACAAAACCACCTTGGTGGAGGAGTAAACCAGTAACCAGTATAATGGGTTGAAAACAAAACCACCTTGGTGGAGGTAAAAAAAAAAAAGGGTGAAGTAATTGTTTTAGTAAGCACTTGGCAACAGTGGCAAGAAAATACTTCAAATCTTGAGTCCAAGTCAAAACTCATGTATTTGAGTCTATAAAGTCTATGTGGATGTGAGTCTAAAATCAAGTTACAAATCACTGTGTGTACAACTTATGTGTAACATGAGACCAAGATTGAAAATCTGAGGTCTCACAGAGTTCCCTTCTTTGACACCCACTGTAGAAACCAGAAGAAAATGTAGCTCCGCTGACAACTAACTGCCTGCCTGATATCTTAACATAAAATTTAAATTCTTGATTTTTAAAATGTGAGTGCAGAAAGGAAAACATCAAAGCTTACACTGGGTCTTCAATGTAGAAGATTTCCAAAATATAATCAGGACATGTGACAAGAAGCTCTGATCTAATTCATTCAGCTAGACAGATTGAGAGAAGCAGTATTCATTTGCCCACCAGTGTGATCTGCTGTAGAAACTTCATTATCATAAAGTAATCATAAGAAATCTTATATTAAAAAAAAGTGTATCTAAAGTCACAGTTTGTTTTTTTGTTGGTTTTTTTTTTTTTTTTGCAACATGAGACTGCATACTTTTGCAGTGGCCTCTGACTTAGAGCAGGAGTGTCCACCTCACACTGCCAAACAAAACACTTCCAAACACTTCTGTATACAATGTGGAACAGAAGGGGATGTGAAGTGCGGGGGAATATTAAAGCTGAAAATCTCAGCAAAATATTGATGGAGCACTCAAAAACGGGAAGTTTCAAGCAGGAAATCACATTAAGATTATGCAGCAACTCCTAATAATGCTGTCATTTGTAGGTAAACAAATCAAATCCACCAGGAAGCCTTGCTGTGCAACAATAACATTGCACAAAACAATCTTAAAAATAATTTAATGATCATATCTCTTTCACTGGTAACAACATTATCACTATCTAAAAACATCCAGTTTGATTTTTTTTTTTTAAATTACCAATGAATACCATTCTCATAGTCTTAAATAAAGATAACTAATTAAAATTCTATTCCATTCCGAGAAAAGAAACTTAGGTAGTTTTTCATTTGAATTTGACCGATTCACCTCAAAATTCCCTCAGGGAGATCCACCCATGTGTAGGAATCTTAACTAACTAAACTGTCAATGCACTGACAGCAGAAGAAAAATTAAGTGCACTGGAGAGCTTAAGGTCACTCACATTGGGCCATCCCTACTGTGCCCATGCACATTTCACCCACAAAGTACAGTTTGTTTGACTAGTGCAAGCACTCCATACTGCGCTCAAGAGTACACTTCCTTGGCCCTTACACCTTGGAAAACGTTTAGAGTTGCTCAGAAAGAATCAGTTAAAGAGACGCTGGGCCTTCACTCCTTCTTCTAAACCTAATAGTAACCAAACATTTCAAACTGAGACACCAATTAGTCATTTGCTGTAACTGGGTACTTTTGCTCTCATTGTTGTGCAGCGATGTGCAACAACAGCATATTTTTCCACCTTAGAGATTTTGTTTGTATTATTAAAGCATCCTGCCGAAGTAGAGGGAGGAACAATTAAAGTATCAAAATTAAACTGTAGAGCTGTTCTAACTGCAGTCCAAACTGCAGTTAATCTATCTGAAATGTAAAAGACAGTAGTACACGACATGGTATACATGACAGAAACTTCATACTAAAACAACCACTTCGCAATTGTATGCTTTTGAAATCAAGTCACATTGCAGTTTACATCCTTGTTTGTCATATAATACATGTAGTGACCATTAGGAGCTTCTTCACATGTACTATGATAAGTATCTAAAGCTCAATATGTACAAAATCATAGAGCTTACGGTGGACTACAATACAAATATCAATACTGTTACAAAGAAGCTCTAAATTCTAAAACATGGACTCTTAACACACATGTGCAACCGGGCAGCTCTTAAGATCTATAAAATCAACACAATTTCAAGGTGAGCACCTATGATAGTTCACTTATTCATTATCTGACTAAATGCAATATATGGTCCTGAGTTATAGTACTGAATAACAAGAAAAGTGCTGAGGCAGAACAACATGATGTCAATCTGATGTTGACTTCTGCTGAATTTCAAAGCAAGAATGGAGAAAAGAGAGGATTCTGGACAAAAGGGCTCTGCAACATATTTGCACATAACTGACAGTGACATTCATACAAAGAAACCTCAACACTATCAAAGCATCCCCCCTGTGTTTAAACTCATTGTGTTTCGTTAAAGGAGATAGTACATCACTGCTTAGACTTGCACACATCCTGCAAGGTGCATACTGTATGTAGATCCATTTAAAGTACCTACTTATGCTGCTGGTTAGAGCTTGATCAGGATTTGTGATGAGGCAGCTTGTTCTGTATTCTACAGCACAGATGTTAGTTTACGATGACACTATATTAAAACAATAAATCACTCATATGAGAAGAAAATAGTAAAAAAAAAAAAAAGATGGCCTACCTGCAGCTTCTCAATGCAAGTTCCATGCAGCAGCAGACCTGATTTTCCAAACAAACTCCAAGCATATTTCCCAACCTTCAAGTTAAAAAAGCTGTCTGGACCCAGAGGTTTTACAGTAAAAAATGAATGATCTGCAGCATGACTGTCTGACTCACCCAGTGTGAGGTAATCTATCATACTACATACACATTTCCCTGAGAATACACACACAAACACACTAGTACACAAATTGCATATGTCCATGGTCAGATTATCTGTCTGATCTCTCATCCCCATAATCCTCCAACATCAAAAATAAATCAAACATCACAAAAACCACAAACTGTAACAGAATAGCATGGTGAAAGTAGGCAGAGAATCTTTGAGATGTTAAATATATCTAAACTAGAACCCATACGGCTAGAACGGAGACAGAAATTCCTGTTCATCATTTATAACTACTAAAAACATATAGGCAGTAAAACCACTAATACAGCAGGCATTGCTATAAATTAGAATACAGTAATTAATGGAACACCTAATAAAGTAATAGTTGACAGGCAAGCGGATGAGGGTGTCTAGCTAGTTAGCTATGTGACAAGATTTGTAGCTCACTAGCTGGATAGCTTTGTGCAATCGCAGATGTAAACGGAATAGTGGTATAAAAGCTGCAGGTAAGATGTCAGTGGAATAGACATTGTTTTCCAAAGCTGTTTCACAAAAGCTGTTACAACTACCATTGCTTTTGTCCAAACGCAGAGTGTCCAAAACTGACCTCAAATCAGTGGATTCAGCTAACCCTCATGCTGGGAAACATGTCAAAATCCCTTACACAATCATATCAGGGACATTATTATGTCAACACAAAAACAAATATCCTTTTCCTGCCTCAAATATACACAAATATATCAAGTACTCCAACGTATGAAAATGCACAGCAAAGAAAACGAAGACACCTCCATTGTTCAGGCCCTAACAGACAATACACTACATTAGTCTTCAGGATTTCGTACGCTGGTCATTTTTATGCAGAAGCTACTCTATGACAGAAATTTGATAGGTCTGGTAAATTTTGCTGAGACAATCTAAGCCCTGAGGGTGTCAAACCTCTCATAGCACAGCACACTTACTGCAGCAGACCTGACTTTACAAAAGATGTTTGCTTTAGTGTGTGCAGTCAGTGTGTCTGAGAAAAACAGAGGGCTGTTTCTGACTTCACATCTGGTATTGCAAATAACTTCTCAACTCACAATAACCTCTTTGCAGGACATTCAGACTGCGTGTGTGTGTGTGTGTGTGTGTGTATCTGTCTGTTTATCTGTTCTCTACTGGGAGCTAACTGTGTCCAAAGTGGCTCCAGGCATGTGGAGGGAACCCTCTCCTGCAATTCTCATTACAGAATCTGAGCAGACACACCATAGTGCAAAAGGCAACCAGTGAACACACTCCCACTGGGAATTTACAGTGAGACACAGGGTTAAGACAACACAGCTACTCCCTGACTTCAATGCTCGGTGAGAACAACACATAGATTCCATACACCGAGGCCCCAGAACACCTATACTTCAGAAGCAAACTGTTTTTATCAATGTCTTTGTCTTGTTATAATATGGAGTTTAAACTGTACTAAGCAGTACTGGTCTCTCTCATGTGTCTCTCAAAGCGGAACTTAACCCTCTCAAGCCCTATTTCATTAAGTTGTTTAATTTGTTTGTTTGATTTTTTTTTTTTTAATTACTCCATTATGGAGTTTAGCCACTAGGACCATTTATCTTAGCAAGGCTATACACTGCATTTGTGTTGTACAGGTCAAAATGTCAGTTGGCCACTGACTATACTCAAAGGTCAATACAAGTGTCTGTTAACATGGAGTAGATACCAACAATGAAACACCCACATGTTTTGACTTAATAACTGTAAAGCTACAGTGTTAAATGAATGTTTCTGCTTCCTCTTATTGACAGAGCTGCAGGACAAAAACAGTCAATTGTCGAAGGGACACTGTTTTCCACTGATTTCCAATGTTTATGAAAGAGAGGAAGTAAATTTTTCAAATTCAAATTTGTTTTTCTTTTGTAAACATCAGAAAGAAGCTGATGTTTTTATTTGCCCCACACCATTATATTGCTTTGCCTTATTTTGCTACATGATCATAGCAGCCATCCCCATTCTGGATTTATAATAAAATATATTTTGTCAAATTTTAGAGCATAAACCTTTGTGAAATAGGGCTTAGGTTGAAAAATACTAGAGTCCTCCTTTAATTGTATATTTATTCACTGGTATTCTCCTACTTAGATCACAAATTCTTTAAATACGAAAGTGACCTAAATACCCGATGACCACATCCATGATTAGACATTAAATAATAGTTTTCTAACATGTACATAGTGTTACAAAAATTCTAATCATTTTTTTGCATTCCACTCCATACTGTTTGTCTTTGTTGCTAAGCACAAACACTATCAAATTGTCATTTTCTCAAAAAAATTAAGTAGATGGATTAAATTAATTAGGTGAGGTTTCGCTAATAGAGGGTAAGTGAATTTCCAGGCTATTTTTAGATCTCTGCATCCTGAGAGTGTGGTGAAAGCCACAGAGACATAGGAGGCTTATTAAGTAAGGCATCAGTGGAGGAAGGTATAGGCCACGTCGGGCAGAGATTTTTAACGGGGAAGCAGGACTGAAAATTTAATGCAGTCCCTTCCCTATATAACCCATTTCAGCCACTAACAGAGAATGTACTCGCTTTTCAAATACCTCAATCTTCTGCCAGGTATCATCATAATGTCTATTCTTAGAAGTAAGTCTCCCTAGCAATGTGCAGAGTTTGATTAAAGACAGGTCTCTTCCTTCCTTTGATACAATTTCCACTCTATCCATAGGATTTCTGTCCCCTGCACCAAATTTAGATTTGTCATTTTTCAGACTGAAGCAGTCAAGTCATTTAAATTCACTTGTACGACCTCTATTATCAGATGAGCATACAAATGAAGTGGAGACTTTTGGCCACATTTTAACTTGTGGCTGAGGGATGAAAGTGGAATTATGAGCTGGGGTGTGTGTAACTGGAATGTACTCAACATTACTAGAACTGCTGGGCTGAACTAAACGCCAAATCAGATGTTATTCAACACTGTGAGCAGAACCAGACCAAGCCAGAAACAGCCATTACGTAATCTATTAAAAACAGACCACCAGCATACAAGACTGGACAAACCCACCAAGACGTGATGCTAGTTTAAAAAGACGGAGGTTATGTATCAGATATAATACAGTTTAATATCCAACCAACAAAAATATTGATTCTAAACTGACCCAAGCTGTCAACCTCTGTTATCCGTTATCATAGTGTACATGTAGGTGAAATGTTGTGGCCTGGAGCTAGCCCACTGCCCCTGGGCCCAAGACCACAGTAAGAGGGCTCACCAATGAGGGAGCGCATACAAGAATGACAAATAGGCTAAGTAATCTTATAGCTGCAGCTTACATTGAGAGCTTGACAGAATGGCAATAAGCTGGATATCAATTCCATGGCTCAATGGTTGTAACTGTGACATGGTTTATGTGTTGCAACCCAATTAAAGCTTAACCAAAAGAAAAGCTTTAAAACTATGCATTAAAATATGACCACAGCTGTACTGGGAAACCCTGCCTCTAAGCCAACATGACAGTTAGTAGTAGAAATGGTTACGAGTATTGAGTACTCGAGCACTCGTGGGTAACATTATTGTTCGAGAAGCATTTTACATTCGAGTTCTCTTGTGCAGTGTTTTTTTTTGGGCTACAACAGTTTAACTTAGTCGGCGTTACATGCACCATGACAGCTGTGAGCAGGAAAAGTGAGGCCTTTTACCAAAAAAATATGTGGTGTTAAACTAAAAAAAAAACAGATAGATGGAAATACTAGTTCGATGCTTAACCACATGCAACAGACAGTCTTGCATCACGTCATCTGCTAGCTCTGTTAGCACCTGTTGCTGTGATAATAACACAGTGGTGAAGATTAGCCTGCTAGTGCTAATAATGAAAATGGTGATTGGAGATCTGCTCCCATAATTAAAGTCTTGTAGAAGGAGAAGGCTTCTGCGAGCTGAAAGCTGACAAAGAATAAAAGCCACGATAGTGGAGTGATGTACGAGGAAAGCAGGGCTGAACTGAGGGCTGATTATCAACGTGTCGACAAAGTGACTTTTACTACAGACCTTTCAACCCTAAAACAGCTGCCGAGGAGTGGGGCGTGTTGGCAAAGGTGTGTGTCTGTGTACGTTTCAAACTGCACCTGTTTCCCATTGTTGGTCATTTATTTACAGAAATGTGAAAATGATATATTCTAATGTTCTCCGACAGCCACAAAGTCGCTATTTAACAGGCCTAGGTCTGGGTCGTCCAAAGTTATATATTTATTTTGTGAGTACTTGAGTAATCGTTCATAAGGTAATGCAAGTAATCGAATATTTAAATGACTGAAAATGCCCATCCCTAATTAGATGACTTACAGTGGTGTTGCTTTGCATGCAAACAACATACAATTTCAGCAAAAAGAAAATTAGGTAATATGCCAGTGCACTGAAACTGTATCATGCAGCTGAGGTGGCATTGTATGTATGAGTGTGTATTAAAAAGTAAATCTCTGTGGGTCTGTCTGTGTGATAACATCTGTTGTAAGGATTGGGAAGCAAACCCATGTAAACAAGTGCATTCCTTAGAGAAGTTTATGTCTGTGAGGTAGGGAGTACTGCATCAATTCTCTGCTACTGTCCAACCTATAGAGGCTTCCCGGATTAAAATTAACCACAACCAATGCAGAGCATCATAATCAACCTGAGAGATCACAGTTCTGCTGACATCAACACAGCAGTCAGTGACCTGTGGTCCTGCACTGCAGTGAGCATCTCTCTCTTTCTCCATTCTCTGTTCTTATTCCTGTACTGACGGATCTAAAAGTGCACATTGATACGCATCCTCCCCGAAGGCATTTCTAAGATTTGTTACCAGGCAAAACCAGCCACCCTCTCTGTCTCAAACAACGGGCACATTTTTAATATGTATATAAATTCTCCTGCCTGAACAATCACTTTATACACACATTTATATGCAAGCAGTCCTAAGCACTTTATCTTCCGCCACTGCCGGAGGGTCTCAGCAGACACACCTCCTGAGTAGCGATATAGATGCACAATCCCGCACATAATAGGGGCAGGAATACACACCTGTAAATCGTGTGATAAACTGGCTGCCTCTTGTAAGGGATGTGTAACGTTGACTGTCCAGGCTGGCCCAACATGTTAGCTGCAGCTTTGTGATTTGCAGTGCTGAGCTCTTCTCAGTGCTCCGTCTGTGTGTGTACTCCTCTCAGCTGGTAGTGCTGCTGTTGCTGACGTCCTCTGCTGTGTACTGAGGCATCAATTCATTCAAAACATCCTCGTTCCCACTTCTGCTGTGCTGGGGCTACTGAGGTGGAGCTTAAAATACGTGCGTTCACTGAACTGTCGCCCGTCTCCAAGAGCATTAGGCTTGTAATAGGTATTATTAAAGTCAGCCAACTTTACCAACACATCATGTAAAAGCCCCCAGAGCAGCGAGTAAAACCACAGGTACAAAGCATTAGCCATAACCCATATAATCATATGCTCTTCTCTCAATTCCTTCTCAGTAGTAGTTCTCTTTCTACCCACACATCTCCTGTGCTCTCTTCTAATGCATGCATTCCTCAGCACAGCCCTGCCGTCACAGCACTTCCCTAAACTGGACAGCCTCTCTGCAGTCACAAAGGCAACACATGGCACGTAGAGTGAGCCAGAGAGGAGAATTACAGTAATGTGTAAGTAAAAAGTGTTTCAACTTCAACACTGCAAATTTTGTTAAGAGTCATTAGTATGCAATAAATTTTCATATGGTACTATTTTGTAATAAATAATGACTGAATGTCAGCAACGATGAGTTTCATTAAAGCATTACTTTGTAACTGCTATCAATTTCAAATTTAAAACTTTATTGGCTGAAAACAATTTCAAATTACTAATTACTCATCAAAAGATGAGTAATTAGGTAGCTGCTAAGTTTCCCTGCAACACATTGCAACCACAAAACAAAGTTTAATGTCTCGGCATCAAGAGATGCAATGATTAAGTGATCGAAAAAAAATGAATCGACTATTCTGATAGTAGAAAACCGTCGCAGGGTTGTTTCAAACAAAATTATCAAACATTTCTTGGTTCCAGCTTCTACTGTAAGTGTCAGGATTTGTTGCTTTCCGTTGTCATTTGCGTCAGTAAAGCAAAAGTTTTGGGGTTTTAAACTAATGGTTGAGGTAAAGAAGCAATTTGAAGACGTCACTTTGGGCTCTGAAAATATGTGATGGATATATTTCACTATTTTTTGACAACTTTTTGAATAACTGATTAATCGTGAAAACAATCAGCAGAGTAAACAATGATAATAACTGATTAAAATAATCATTAGGTAGAGCTCTAATCTCTACATAAAATGCAGCCCGAGCAGGAAATGCTGTTACAACAGCAAACTCATTTGAAGGAGGGAAAATGAGAGTTGGGGAAACATAATTTATGATATGAGAAATGGAAGTGAAGACTGGGCTATGACCTAACAACAGAAAAGACTTATGAACATGCCATGTTTCTAATTCTTCCTATCTGTTAATAAACACAGTGATTTGAGTGGGAGGTGTTGAAAAATGTTTCCTGCACCAACTAAGGACTCAAGAAGTCAACTCACAGTTTACACTCACACTATACACACACACACATACAAATATGCACGTAAGGCTTCCAGCTGCTGTTGCCCTGATCCCCTGTGTTACATTGCCGGATGCTCTTTGTTCTCCATCTATAGTCTCCCTTCACTCCCTGTCAGCGTAGCCCACGAATCACTGCAAATAAACACTTCCTCGCTATTGAAATACCAGATCTCTGTCTCTATGAATTATCACTATTGAAATTAATAATTCCGAATGTAAATTGAAAAATAAAATATAGAAATTATTTTAGCATGCAATCACATGTTGGTATATAAAAAAAGGTATAAACATGAAATAAATAAAAATTAAGAATTCGTAATAATATTAGTTGTATTTACCTTTTTTCATTTTCTTTATATCTTTTATTAATTTCTTATAAATTTTATTGTAAATAGTCTGATACAGGACATAAATACATATTTGTCCATCTCTCATGTCAAACAATAGATTCTACAGAAAGAGAAAAAAACTTATACTTATTAACATAGTTGACTATTGTTCAAACACAGCATTTACAGTAGTGTGAAGAAGTTTTTTCTCTAAAAATGAAGAGGAATCACTTCAAGGTACTCTTTCTTAAATTGTACCTTTTATTCCAAAATAGGATGACAGACTCAGCTGTATAGTTATATGAACCTCATCTTATATAAACCTAAAAATAGTTAAGCAGCTGTATAAAATATATATTTGATCCAAATATACAACTGATTCATTCTCCTCCACTTACTATTCAGCACAGCCCACGTGTCTGTCCCTGCAAGTGTGCATGAGCTACTCACCGGTTAGTGATCAAATGTGGAACACAGGATGTCCAATTCCAAAGTTTCCAATGTCCATATAGATCCTGATCCTGAAGATGATCAATAAGGAGTGTCCAGGTGAAAGTGTGAAAACAGGAACAGCTTTAACTATGTGGACTATGCCAGGTGGGTATGCTAGGGAGGGCACAAAGAGCAGCATCAAATAGGAGCATAACTGCTGTATCAGCTCTGTCTCTCTCTTTCGATCACTCAGTAACACTGCCGTCTCTTACAGTGTGTAGTACCACATAGCCTCTCAATGTAGTAATACAATTATAATGCTCCATTGTTCAATCATTAAATAGGAAATGCAAAAGAGGAAAAGTGAATGGCCTTTGAAGCCTCCATCCATCTGATGACCACAGATGAACAGCATTCACCACTCTGTGGTGTCCTGCAACATAAAGCGCTGACCTTGGTCTCTCACTGCAACCAGAGCCGTCAGTCTCACCCCAAGTCCTCTTAATCAGATCACATCCCAGTCAGCCAGGGAGAGGAGGAGAAAGGATGGAGGGCAGACTTTAGCTGAGTGGCTGGCTCAGGCTGCCGCAGTGGTGGTTCAATAATCCACAGACAGACATATAGATAAGAGCAGAGGGCTGGATGTGGGTGGTTTAGGTCGATAAGTACAGCCACGTCAACAACCATGCCTCACTCTATAGCTACTTCCACCGTTGTCCACCTAAGTGTTTTATGACAAGATCAAGGTATAACAGCACAATAAATCCCAGTCTGTCCAGAACCCAACCAAGGAAAAACCTTCACAAACATAACAAGGTGTTAATTTGACGGACTAAATTTAATTTTAGGAGAGAAGTATGGTGTAGTAAGGAGATAGAACCGATGAAACAAAACTTTTGTCAAATGCAGGACAAGGCCATTATGACTGAAAAATGATGTATAAACCAACATATTATGGTAAGACATAAAGAACTCAAGTCAAAATAAAAACTCAGCTATGGAGCAAAACTTTCTAATGTTGATATTTTGGCCTGGTTTTCCCCCTGGGGTCAATGTTCAATCCTTTTCATTGTGATGAAGTTCTACACTGAATGTACCATCTTCAAGGTAGGTTACAGTGCCAATCAAGATGTTTCCTCTTCTTTGTGTGTGCAAGCATGGATAAGTCACACCACTAGCCATCACCACTGAGGAACAGCGAAACACATATAAAATTAAATGGAAATTTCATCAATTCCAGATTTTTTTTAAATGATATTGCATGGGTAAAAAAAAAAAAAGAAAAAAAATGCATACATTGATGAACTAATTTTTTACCCAGCCCTGAATATATCCTTTAATATCTTTAAGATGCAGCTTTGCAAGCTGGCACTGCAAGTAACACAGGCCTGTACAATATACAAGGTTTGAATCATAACACTTAATCCACATATCTGTCCAAGCAGATAAGAAGTGCTATATAAGATCTACATACAGTACAGACCATATATATTATATCATTATTCTATTATTCTTATTTTCTGTCTTGTTAAATAAAAATAAATAAAAAATAGATTTAAAAGGAGACTTTAAAACTACAGTGGTGAAGACTCAACAGCAATATCTAGTGGCTAACTACAAAAAGGCACATCCCAAAAAGTCATATCAATACTGAATCAAGTTGTCCATTACAGATGTTTATTTATTAGAAGTTCTAATAAAAATATGATGTCAAACTGAATACTACAAATTACAGCCAGCTGATTGGTCTTAAATTATCAAATCCCAAAGATTTAAAATAACAAAAAGTGGAATCGATGAGCTCATAAATAAAATGTTTGCCTTACAGCTCTGCACTAAATAAATCAGATTGGTTTGTGAAAAGTCACACAGCTGCGTGGTCAACGTGTTCAATAAATGCTGCAGAGAGAGAAACTGCCCTAACCACCAGATCTGCTCTTACCTGCACTGGTCTGGCAGACCTTTAATTTATCTTAAAACTCAATATTCCTATCATGGGAACAGCAAGTATATTCAACAGGTAATCCCCATTGAGATCCGCTTCTCAGAGCTCATACACTCTGAACGCTGAACATTAGCTTTTTGAGACTTTGGATTAGGTAAACTGCCATAAAGCACATTTATACCTATGCAAATGCTCTGATCAGTCAATTTCTGTCAAGTTAAGTATATCTGCATAAGGGAATATGTAAAAAGTAGGAGTGAACTCTCTAAGCAGTCTATTGTTCCTAAGAAGTATAATTAATTTTCAATAAGGATATGGCACCATTTCCTACTCTCGCAAGAACATAGGGCACCCAGAAAACCAGTTAGTTCAAGATTATCTTGTATTAAACAGTCTGTTCTGCCCTAAAGCACATACAGTTCTTAATGCTGAACTTGCTAACAAACTGTTCCAGCAATTATTAAGAAATATCATCAGTCATTTGGAGGCACGTTTCTTTTTAGAGCTACTGTGGTTTTAAACTTGTTTCCCTGCTCATCATTAATTTTTTTTTAGCTGGGTAAAGGAAGAACTGGGAGCTAAAGTTTGAAGTACTGGTACTGTATTTGCACTGAGACTGAATTAAAACAGTAAAACCAAAACAATTAAAAATGATCATTAGAGATGAGAATATTGCATCGTTTGATGAGTGTCATTATGAGTCCGATGTTTCAGTAGATACATAAATATTTCCACCACAAATACACTGATGAGTGCAGTGCATGTTGTCATGTATCATAGCAAGGGCTCACTTTGTTTTATGTTTCATTGTACAGCGTGAAGTGAAATCCATTTTTGACATGTCCTATCTTTAAACACATGGATACCTTCACCTTCACATAAGTGGTTTTATCTAAATGGTAATTTTCTGTAACTACAGAAAATCAATATACTATAATTTCATATTTTCATCTGCTGATGTCAACTGCACACAGATGAATTAACTATTCTTATTTTTATTCACTCATACACACAACCTCTGCACAAAATTGGTATTTCAACAAGGACATTAGGCCTCAGATATACTCTCTAAAAAGAGATTCTCTTTTTATACGCCATCCATCTTCCACTTCTATGGCTGCTAAATAATCGCATCTCACCCATCTGGTGAGTTTCGAGCAGTGTTGGACTTGCTTCTCTCTGCAGTGGCTCTAGTCACTATGCCTCTGACAGACTGTGGCAGAAAAACTGTCATCTGAAGTCAGTCAGAGGAAGGTATACATACTTTTTTTTATTATTACAGAGACAAATCTCAAATGACCGCTTTGATTGCTTTAAATGTGAAAAATACAAGAAAAATGTGTTTATACAAAAACAATAAACCATGTGTCGCATTGCATGCCACGTGCACAATTCATACAATAATTGTACTGTATATTACCATAGGATGCTGCAGAAATTCAGATTTTTTTAGCTGTTGTTTAAAAATGGGATCTCTTTTACCCCTTATAAAACAAGCATTAACTTGTGTCAATATGCCTTTCCACCTTCTCTAAACTGGAGAGTTCCAGCTCAGCAACTACCTTGGTTTCATGATCGGCATCCCCTATGTCAAGGGGGCAGACAGCTGCAACAGCAGGTCCCCATCCTGGCTCGGGCATCTTCCCTACCCTGTTTCCGTTCTGACTCTTGCTGCTCCAGCTCTGACTGGTAAACCTGCGTACGCTGTCCTGACAGTGAATGACTCACTCTAGACAACGTAAAGTGCTTCATCATACACCCCGGTTCTGCAGCTCTTAATGTATTCATTCACTATGGGGTCCCAGGGTTAAATATTGCAAATCCAAACAAGGCCTGATGGAATGCTTCCTTTATATTCTGCAGCACAAACATCCACTCTACCAGACTCTCAATCTACTCTTTGTTCCTGCCATCTTAATGCAGTCCATTTGCTTTAACCAATGACTCTATTTTGTAGATCCTGGCAGGATTCTCATGAGCCTTATAATGTGTCATCTTGGACATGATATTGACAACACAGTTCTACTTATGGAACATTCTGGCCTTGAGTGATAGTTCAGGGCACATAAGAGGAAATGACAGTAGATGGACGTACTAACATAATAGCTGGGAATGCTCAAAGCAATTGTCAAGATAAATAATCCTACAATATTACTACTTCAGCAGCTGCGTATTTAAAATTCCTGGGCTATGAAACCAAATATCAATTTCACTATCCATGCATTTGTGGTGAAAGATGGCATTGAATTTGCACTATTGCCATCTTCACAGGATTAATGAATAATGTTTTAATTAAGTGTGTGTGTGTGTGTGTGTGTGTGTGTCTCTAGGG
>KV751315.1:9460380-9474109 GCA_001698575.1 Mola mola
TGGATAAGGTTAGAGCTGTACGCTGTCATGACCGTGTGTGAGTGTGGCTTAATTTTGTTAAAAAGATCCATCCATCCATTTTCTACCGCATATCCTGTTAGGGGTCTTGGAGCCTAGCTCAGCATCTTCAGGCGAAGGCGGGGACACACTGGACAGGTCGCCAGTTTATCGCAGGGCTTCACACTCACATTAACACCTACAGGCAATTTAGAGTGACCAATTAACCTAACCTCCAGTTTGCATGTTTTTGGACTGTGGGAGGAAGCCGGAGTACCCGGAGAGAACCCACGCAGGCACAGGGAGAACATGCAAACTCCGCACAGAAACGCCCTGACCCGGAATCGAACCCAGGACCTTCTTGCTGTGAGGCGACAGTGTGTTGGATCAAATTTGTCACAGTGAAACACCAATGTATTTTGTGCACTACAGCACCTCCTTGATGCATTGAAACTTTCGTTAACAAAAGAATAAAATGTTACTGGAGGAGGAATGGAAGTAAAATATGATGATACCCGTATTCTCCGTCATGATGTGAGTGATGAGTGCAGCTTGAATGTCAGCGTTAGCGTTTTCTTGCTCTGTGTCTGTGTGGGAACAGGGCAAATGTGCTTCAGGATTAACCCCTTCGCTTTCAGCAGCAGCAGTGAAACAGCAGACTCCACCTCGGTCTGGAGAAGCTGGAGAAGCTGGATATTAATTTATTGACAACTGAGCTTTTAAAATAACATTTAAAACACTGCTGGAGCGCTAAGTAGGCGCTAGCTGCTGCTGCTCCTTATTTCTGTCTCACTCACTTTGTTTCATCACGAGTTGTACTATCAGCCTGTTGTTAAAGAACCCACACTATATTATTGTATTAGTGAACAAAGAACGAGCAGATTGTGATTTAAACATAAGATTTAATAACAGCAATAAAATTAAGCTGTATCTGTAACTTTTATAGGTTACTTAAACTGTATTAAAGCAGTTGTGAATGTAAATACGACTAAATATGAGTCGACTTGTAGAAAGGTTTTCTAAAATAAATTGGGGTTTTTTCTGTGAAATAAGAACGTGACATTTTTTGACCCCGACCCTTAAACAATTTAAATCGAGAATTGTTTAGAACTGGAATCGAAATGCTGAATCAGAATCGGAATCGCTAAAATTCAAACGATACCCAATCCTAGTTATGCCATAATTTCCTGAAAAAACAGACAAAAAGCACCATGGCGTGGCAAATGCGGAAGCGAAATCCGTCAATAAGACCTGCACCCTTAAACTTTAAATTTTATGGACTCAGGATTTTACACTGTCTTAAAGCATAGATGAGATTTGCAATAATCAAAACTATCAAGTATCACAATACTTCGCAATCACAATAAATTGCAATACAAATCTTATCAGGACAGTAACATATATCATCCCAGCCAGAGTATACACTGAAATACACTGACAACCCAAGTGTACAGAAAAATCCATTCAGTAAAAACACTGCAGGTAAAAATGTGAATTATAATACATAGAATTCTTGAGATATCTAAACATAACTGCTATGTCTGTGTGGTGCCTTGTGGGTGTTTTTCAGTTTAAATCCTCCAAACGCTGGTGTGAAAATTTGTCAAATAAACTGCTGTGTGACTTTGTAAATCCCTTCCCTTTCGCTTCAATAATGCAATCACACCATACATCTCTGTCACTACATGGTCACACCCCTCCACTGCAACCTTTCCAGTCTCACATCACACATACATACACACACACACACACACACACACAAGGCTGTACACCTATCTAATGGAGAGAGTAGAGGTCCTGCATGGAGGATGTGAGGAGAATTTTAATAGCCTTCTTCCTGTCCTGCTAGCCACTTTCCATTCACAATGCACGGGAGGTAATTGGTTTCACCTTTCCAATGGGACCTCTGTTTGTGCTCACGCTGGTGTGTTTAAGTGTCATTAACGCACGCTGGTACGTTGAAGAAGTTGATTCTAGTTTGAGTTGCAGTATTTGGCCGCAACTAACGCTTTTCCGAACTGCACCGTTTTTGTCTTTTTTTACACGGAGCACCCCAAGACAGATGCAGCTAGCCAAAAAAAATGTACACGGTCAAACAGGGCAACGGTGCTCAAAAGCCACTCACTTGATGAAGTAGCTGGCCCCTTCGTCCGTGAAACCCTCTTCCCATCCTTTAGGCAAGTCTACAACACGAACAAAAACAACAACAAAACAAACAATGAACCACCAGACACGACAGAAAACACATTGCAGCAAAGGGTCGAGAAAAAAACTGACCCGTCGGTTTTGAAACAAATCAGAACCGTTGCGCGGCGTACCTGAACGTATCATGTGTCCCGAGTTAACAGGTTCGCCAGTGCGTGGATGAAGCCAAGTAGTGCTGTGACTTTTATCACTGCAAGACAGACACCTGTTACTAAACCGTAATAAGACAACAACCGAAACCATAAATAAATACAAATTAAAATTCCAGCGCGTTTGTAATATGGCGTTTAGAAGCGTTACCGCCCGCTCACTTAATAAAGAAGACCCGGCCATCTCTACAAACTCCGTACGACCAGTAGTCCGGCAGGGTGTCCCGTCCGAGAGGTGCCGCCATGATCTCTCCGCCTCGGCTCGTTTCCCCTCTCACTCTCCGCAGGCTGTTCCAGGGAGCCTGATAAGACCCGCCGCTAGGGCTGCATGGCTCTCTTTAAAGGGGAAGAATCCCGAACTCGGACCGCTCACCCGATTCGCGTTTTAGTGCACTCCGAGTACACGAAAAGCGGCTACGCGGCTGCTTGGAGCGGAAGCCCGGTAGACGGTTTAGGGCCAGGAATTGTAAATGAAGCCCACTGCGGAGGCAGGTAGGAAGGGTGGAGCCCCGAGGGTGCGGCGCAAATGCACTGGATCAGAGCAGGAACTTGGGACTGGGACATTTCAGGACAGTGCTGTTTGGCACATAGGCTTGTAAGAAATAGCAAAACATCTAATCCTTAAAGGAATTTAAAGGCGCTTCTGCAGTCCTTTAAAGAATAGCCAATTAAAGGATTTAAAGGATTATGTATGTCAATCCAAAAGAGATTAATATGGTTGATTGTCTGATTTAATGTAGGCTACACGTGAGAGAGAAAGGCTAATACAAAAATATTTTATCACAGGTTTATAATTGGCCTGGTATGCAAAGAGACAATAAAACCTTTAGCTGTTTGAGAACGCAAACCATAAAGTAATAAAACAATCAACAGAGGAGGAATGGTTACACAGAAACAAAATAAATATGCTCTTGGAAAGTCAGTCAACACAAGTATCCGGGCTTCATGGCCAACCATGGTGTCAACATTGGGGGGGAACTACCATTTGACCTCCCACCCTCCAAAAACAAAATAGATGTTATACAGTTTTACTACAATACATGAAAGCTAGAATTAGTAGCTGCATTGTTTTCCCCTTATGGTCTGCTGCATATCAGAGCTGATCTAATTCAGAAAGAATTCAGCACATAAATAGGAACTCTGTAAAATTTAATTAATGGTAAATATTTTTGTCCAGTTTAGTTATTATCATTTTTGCATATAATTACATGGCAATGTGTTTCTGCCTGTTGTAGCATCAAAATGTATTTTCTGTTGTATAAATATAATGGAAGGGACACTTTGGCCATATTTGATTATGGTGCATCCCCCTAACATTATATTATAGTTATGGCTTTGCTGGGCTTAAAGGACAACAGGGTTAGACTGCAGTTATGGCCAGGAGGAGTGTCTGCACTTTAACCCAGGTGTCGTTAAGTTGTCTGTGAGTTGCGTTATTCGTCAACCGACTCTCTGTGAAACTGTAAAAATCACGTGTAAAGGGAAGGTCCCTTAAGCGGGTTTATTCATGAAGATGTGTAAGAATGGGAGGTGCACAACCACATTAAGACCCAGGGTCTGGAAAGAGACCGAGGAAAGCAATTGCATGGAGATCGTTTTTCAGTTATGCATATTATCTTGATTCAGAGAAATTAAAGGCAATCTAAGTGTTATAAGGTTTCTGTAAAACTGTGTGTGTGTCTGCCCATTAATTGCACTGGAGGCGTCAGCAGAACTTTGTTGAGTTGACATCAACTTCAGTGCAATTGCTCCGAGGAGAGAGATCCTCTTCCTGACACTGACACATTATGCTTATGCACATGATGCTCTGCATGAAACACACCTGTCTAATTTACCAGCGCCACCCAGAAATTTCACTTTGGCTTTGTGACATGGTCAAAGTCACAGCGATGTTGGCACAGGAGTCACTTTGTGAGCACTAACAATTAAGAAATAAGCATCCAGGTTCCACTTCATCATACCATGCTCTCTTTTATAAATACCTTGCATTGAGTCCTGTGATGTTACTGTGGAAGACATCTCAATAAACCTGTAAGCCAATCACAGAAAGACTTCCAGAGACAGCCGACAGCCTTGTGTTTCCTGTCAGGGGTATATTGCAGTCATTTTTTTGTGACCTTTGTGAGGGACCAGCTCACATTACTGAGCAGAGAGCAACAAACATCTTTCAACATTGAAAATGGTCTTTTTGATCTCTGCTTCCCTTTAGGGGAGTCTTTGTTCAACCTCCAGTGCATGGTTTAAGGCAGTGTTCTTCAAAGACAGTGACAGAAAAAAATGTCATCTAAAAAACCTTACAGTACAGCTGCAGTGCAGAAACCAATTCATTGTAATCCTCTACTTTATAGATAGGGAATGAATGGATTTCCTCTACCCTAATATGTTTCTAACCCTACATATATGCTTGCTTTAGGGTCTCTGTTCACAAGGGACTCTATATCATAAAAATAAAAAATATATATACAGTTTATGGTAAATTAGATCTGTGCACAATGATAAACTGAATGGAAGAAACAAGTTAATAAGAAACACAACAAAAGTGCATTCTTCTTTTCAGGACACAAGAGGGCACTGAACGGTTTATCAGTTCAAAGTGATATGAATCACATGCTGTGCCCTTTACAATCTCAAAATATAATCCCATTTTACAATTTTTAAGATGTTACACAACAGCCCCTACCACCACTGTCAGCTGATGTCCAGCAGCATTTTAGTTGTATTTTGCAGTTTGTAGTGGACAAAATAACAGTTGTTATTAGTTTCCCCCCTTTAATTTCATGCTCATCTGTATTCTGCCTTGAAGAAACAAACGATGCGTGTGAATCATAACATCCATTATAACGTCTCTAACAGCACCACCCAGATTAGACATGGATCACAAGAAGAGGCTATACAATGTTTTTGTGTTTGAGAAAGTCAAGCACGGATCTGCAACAGGCAGAAAAAATTGTTTACATTGATCACTGAGACTGCTGTATTTTTGATAGGGGCCGATATCACTGCATTTAAATTTGTTGTCATTCGAGGAACAGTTAACCTTTTCCACAGACACTCTGTAAAATGTAGATCATGAACATTATGCATACTGCAGCGTAATTATCTGGTATCCAGTCAATTTCTGTAATTTGACCTTGCCATGATTTATCATCATCCCCACTAACACAAACACACACACACACACACACACACTTATACATTGCAATTTACACACAAATATACACACAATTGGTGTACAGTACAGTGTGGCTCTGCGGTATACGGTCTATTGCTGATTCCTGCCTCTCAGCTGGCAGTGGCTCACAATGCAGCAAGGTGACTCAATGTTATTGTTCTCTCCTCAGTGAGCCTCCTCCTGCTGTATCACAGCTTGAGGGTGCTTGTTCTTTTCTGACTTTCAGTTTCTTTAGCTTCCAGTAGTTTGGGTTCTAATCTACCTGGCAGACGCCCACATGAAAGATCAGCGGCATCTATTTTGAATGCATTTTTTCAAGTCATCCTAAATTCAAACACACTGAGTTATAATGGAGTGTGTGCAGGTATGCAAACTGACTGAATGAATTATACACAATGTCAAGTATAATCTGCTGTTCATTAAGCAGTCCATTTAATCATCATTATTGATTATATAAAAAAAAAAAGTGTTGATCTTTCCCTTCTTTCACCTTCTTTGTTAGTTATGATCTAAGACTGTCCGATTCCAACTGAACCAGATAAAAATGTAATTCATTGCCACTCTGTATGTGGCAAGATATATAAATTGACTTAGTAAAATTTAATTTTAAAACTCGTGTTGCCAGCAGGAAGCCAAAGTTTTCAAAGTCTTGGACAACAAATTTCTAGCCTCTCTCCTACCTGGTCAAATGGCTGTGTCATTATCTCTATGTTCTACATTTGAATCTTTTTCAAAGGGTTTTTAAAAGTCCTAAGTCCAAAGTTCATTGCCCAGTCCGTGTTGTATTTGACTACCAAACCACTGTACTTCCTGTGCCACAGTTATCAGTTAGAGATTGTTACTCAATAATTTGGTTTTACCTGGTAATTGGCTCCCCTCAGTTCACCTGACTGTATACTTCACAAGCAGGTAACTAATTTTGATTAGTTTTTGTGTCGCCTAATGTCTAAATCAGGTTCAGCATTGATTCAGTTCCATTTGAAATAAAGGTGCAGTATGAATAATAGCCAATGCCTGATACAAAAAGTGCTTTATTGACATTCAATTATATACAGTAGGTTATTACAACACATCACATTATATTGTGTGGGTGGATATTTGCATATAACAAAAAAAGTCATCTTTTTTATTTTCTATTTAAGATTCCTCAGAGTATCTTGAGAAAGCTCACACAAGCTCTTTTTTCGCTGGGATCATTTTGCATCTGGAGGAGTATAACCATCTGTAAGCAGTCACGTGGTTCCATGTAAATTCTCATGAGTACAGCAGTGAGGTGGATTGGGCCGAAAGGTGAACTTAGACTCATTACTCACAGACTGCTGCTTCATGAGTCAAGTAAAAATTTTGTTTTTACTCCACTGCACTCATGCTTTACAATTTTCAAAATAAGCTTACTCAAGTATTCCTATTTTTTGTGCTACATTGTACTTATTCCCCCCTACATTTAGCTCAACAGACAGTCAGAGGATACTCTGGTAAATAATATTTTACCTAAAAACATATGATTTTCTTATGAAATACACAGTAATGCATCACTATTGATGATAATGGACATTATCGAATATTAAAATTAACTCCACTTTTACCAACTGCAATGAATCAGTAATCCAATATTATACAGTAACATACTATAATACAGTATGTCAAAGACAATGCTGGAATAATGCATAGCCTATTTTAAAATGAACACATTTAACTTATTATACCGATGCACTTTTATTTAATTGCAATTTAATATTAATTTTGAATGTAAGACTTACACTTTTCTAGAGGGATTTTTAGACTTGTTTATATGTTTATGTATGTAGCAATAACAATGATAATAATAAACTTTATTTGTATAGAACATTAACCCTATCCATTAGAAACAGAAGCAGATAAATAAATGTTTGATTTATTAGAAAAAACAATTTGCGTAAAATTATTTTTAATGTGAAGAAGAAGATGACACACAAAAAGAGACTAGAAAGATGTGGTCACGAATACAGCTACAACTCATCTATGTGTCCCGTGTTTGTGTGGTTCTCCGTTTTTAAATAGCTGCGATTGCTTCGATCGACGAGAAGTAACCGCCCACCTCCCCCGTTTTCATCTCGCCACGTACGATTCAGTGCAACGCAACTTGATACTCTCTCTGATTGACAGCTGATCTGACCACTCCGAGCAGCGATGCCGCGCTTACAACCTACCGTTGTGGCTTAGTGAGCTAGCTGCCGACTGAATGATTCATCTGCCAACGCAACTTCAGCTGAGAGGAAGCGTTGGGAGGAAAGCAAACCCGAGGTGAGCTCCGGTGGTCTCTTTAAACTGACTTTACAAGTGACACACGCCTGCGGCGATCTTTAGGGAGCTTTTAATAACACGTCCTGTGTCGCGGACAATTGACGTTCACTTTGCTTCTCAGACTCGGTAGACGTGAGCAGCTTAGGTGCCTGATTGACATTAGCCAGATCAGCCACTGCTAAAGCTAACAGCCTGACATCAACCGCTTCCTCTGGGGATCATCAGCTAGCCAATAATGTGCACAACCTGTGCTAGCCAGAAGAGCCGTTTGATAACGGCTAAATCCGGGTGATAACCACACAACCAGTTTTGAATCCCCAGAGACACGTTTAGTCGTCACCTCCAGACACACACCCACACACAGCGTGTGATGTAAATACCACAGCAGTAAGCAGTGTAACGGTAATTCTCTCTAGATGCGTTGGACCCGAACCCTTTTTACCAGCTGGATACTGCTGCTGATCCAGCTGCTGTGTTTAGAGGCAGTGCCCATCAGCATGGACAAGACCAAAGTGAAAAAGCAAGAGCAAAAACCTGAAGAGCTTCCAGCTAGTGTGGTAAGAATACACATGATGGATGACATTTTGGCATGTAGTTGGTTGAAAAATCATCACAATTGCATAATTCATATTATTTTGTGTTATTGTTATAGTTAATAAGTTGATAGGGATGCAGCAGTTCCCTGGCTTTCCAGTGTCAGTATAGGATGATATGTATGTGGTTGATATTGGTTTATCAGCAAATAAATTGACATTCAATGATGTAAGTGGCTGATAGTAATAACTGGTAAAAGTGTCTTAATCTTGCACTGGCAACATCTGCTGTCCTACACAAGGCTGCAGCTGTAAAGACCTTCCTCTGATGAAAATCCCATTTTGGACTTATCCATACAGTGTTTTTATGAACAACAACAGACGCCATGCCCGATAGAAGCAGTCAACGTCATGGCTGAGGATTTCTGGCTTTGTTTTGAATTCAAAGAATAGCTACCCAGCTACCCAAAAAAATGATTTATTTGACCCATTTTGATTTGGTTTTGATAACCGTTTTCATTTAAATACGTAAGTCAAAACTTCAAAGCTTTTTGCATCTTCTTAAACATGGAGTTATTTTCTTTTGTAATATTACAAATTAAGTAAGAGAGGAAAATTGATTCACGAATTTGTTTATCTCAAAGTGACCTTTTTTAGAATAAGAAAAAAAATCTATAAAGTAAATAATTAGGCACTTATCAACATATATTTGCTGCAGACCTATTGCTATGCAGTTATATCACTTGTTATTAGCTGCTGCACTAGTAGTAAACAAAAGAGAGTTTGTTAACAGCACTGGGACCAGTTAATGAAGATGCTGCTTGTCAGCATCAACACTGTTGATTTCCTTAGTTTATTATTACTGCTCCTTCTAAATGTTTTCATCAATCGAAACCATTCAGTTATCAAAATCTGCTGCTCTCTAAAGACATTGCTTTGTATTGTTCTCTTTTCCACCTTAGTTATATTTCAGTTTTTTCTGGGATTAACTAATGTGGATACTACAAACAGTAATGAATTTTATTATATTTTATGTAACACCAAAGATATTAAAAGACATCAAATAATGAAACAATGTCAACTTACATTGGAGATCATTCATTTTCTGGTTCTTCTTTTCAGTTTAATTTCAGCAGACTGCATCCATATGCATTTCCACCAAGAAACTGCAGTCAAATTACCTCAATGAAAGATTCCCAAATTATGATCCCACTAATCCATTTCATTATCGGCTTTGCAAGTGCACAGATTTGAGACTCTGATGTTTGCCTCAGGGGGAGGTTTCGCCCTTGCCAAACAATTTGGCTTAACAGAGGTTGAACAAATACAATGTATGATCTCACCGTAGTTAGAACGTGTACAACTGCAGGCTTTTTCTTGAAAAATAAGGAAGTGTGTTTTTTTTTTTTTTTTTTCAGAGACCAGCTGACACACATGGTAGTTTGCAGAAGGCATTAATATAGTTTATAGATACATGAGGTAAAACCTCTCATCTTAAAAATACTGTGTTACTTATATGCTCAGTCTTTATTCCTTCAAGACCTCCCACAAAGGTGCACATAATATTAGGTTATTATCTAACATGACATAAAAAAAAAAAACAACCAAAGGTAGTGATCATTATAGGGATACTCTTGTCTTATCTGTGATGTATTGCATACATTTAAGTGATGTTTAATTTTGAAATATTGTATAGGATACTGGACTCCACTACGACCACTACCTCAGGGAAGTCATCGATTTTCTAGAGAAAGACCAGCATTTTAGAGAAAAGCTCCGCAATACAGACATGGAAGACATCAAGGTATTACACTCTTTGTTTTTGGTGTTTTTGTTTGTTTTGTTTTACTTGCACATCATGTCAGAACAAAACTGGATGAGCTGAAAAGGCAGGAGGTCAGTCGACTCCGGACTCTGATTAAGGCTAAGCAAGACCTTGAGGGAGGAAACGGTATGTTGTTATAGTACATTGAATGTAAATAAATTGTAAGAAATGTGCCATGTTAACTGTATGTATCAATGCATTTTTCTTTTATCTATGTCATTGCGTACTTGCTGAACAGACATAGCAATGGACCACCAGGTTCTTCTGAAACAGTTTGAGTACTTGAACCATATGAATCCACATACATTTGAAGTGGATGACCTGGATCTGCTCATCAAATCGGTAAATCTCATTGTTATTGGCAAAGTGCAGTTTAATTAACTTGTTTGGGAATTGTTCACAAGTAAAGAGTTTTACTGATAAATGATCATATAATCTTGTTTGAGTGTGAAAAGGGCTTCCTTCAAAGGCTCGGTCATTCATCAGCAAGGACTGGGCGAGGTTCACCACTTTGAGAAACACATGATTATGTAAAGGATATTACTACTTGGGCTCAGACACAGATTTGTGTGTAAATACTTTCCTGAATTAATTTGGTCAAAGCTCCTGTGTTGCTGCACAAAAAAAGTCTGTTCACTACTAGTGTGAAACTTGGAGTAGGAAAAAACTGTCCTACTCGGTAATTAAAGCACTGTAAATGTAGCTTTATTTTTTTAAAACATGTAAACTTTCACTTTAAAGTTATTTTGGGGGTTGCACTGTGCATGATGATAAAGTGACTTTGACACATAATTTCAGACATGATGATCAGTAAGATGGATTGCCTATCTCTATATTATGTTAAAAATCTTTACAAGTTAAAGGAAATCTACATAAACAATACAGTATGCTGAATGCATGCAGAATCCTAAATAAACTTTAGATTCCAGGAGGACTAGCATCATGTTAACATGGACTTTCACCCTTATGATTAAGTAAGCCATTGCACTAAATGAGTGACTGGATTTTGAGCCCTTGTGATTCATTCATTCATTCATTCATTCATTCATTCATTCATTCATTCATTCATTTGTTCTTCCCTGCATCAAGGCCACCAAAGATCTGGAAAATTATGACAAAGAGAGACACGATGAGTTCAAGAGATATGAAATGATGAAAGAGCACGACAGACGGGAGCACCTGAAAACACTGGATGAAGATGAAAGAAGGAAAGAGGAGGAGCACTATGAGGAGATGAAGAAGAAGCACGCGGACCACCCTAAAGTCAACCACCCAGTAAGTCTGATTGAGACACACACACAGGGCACCTCAGGACAAACTGATATCGTGTCTTTTGTTTCAGGTAGTGGGTTTTCTGTGTTTTTGTCAGTAATTATTGAAATTTCTGAAGATTCTCAGTCATCCAGGTCATGGTAGTCTTGGTGTTTCATCTGAAGGCAACTGGACTTCTTGTAGTTTCTTGAAGACTTTTTGCCTCTCATCCAAGAGCCTTTTTCAGTTCAGAACTGAAACACCAAGACTAATTATTGAAACAGCTATGATTTTGCTTGTGTGTTTGCAGGGTAGCCAGAATCAACTGAAAGAGGTGTGGGAGGAAGCTGATGGCTTGGACCCTGAAGATTTTGACCCCAAGACCTTTTTCAAGTTGCACGGTAGTCAGCCAGCAACTGGCAGTGCTAACTTGTAATATAGCAGATAATGGTGTATTTGTTTACTACTGTCTTATTTCCTTTCATTGTAATGCAGATACTAATGGTGATGGATTTTTTGATGAACAAGAACTAGAGGCACTGTTCACCAAAGAGGTAAAGCCGTGGTTTCTGAAAACGTTTCATTAAACAGTCTTTGCACTCACTTGTGGTTTTCTGGGTTTTTTTAGCTGGAGAAAATTTATGACCCCACTAATGAAGAGGATGATATGATAGAGATGGAGGAAGAGAGGCTACGGATGCGGGAGCATGTCATGAACGAGGTCTCTCAGTTACTGTCCGGACCCTCTCATCTCTTGCCTTGAATTTGTCAATAAATTCTAGTATATTAAATAGATTTCTTCTCTTAAACCCACTCTGCTCCCATCCTCTTCACAGGTAGATTCTAACAAAGACAGGCTGGTCTCTTTAGAAGAGTTCCTGGTTGCAACAAAGAAAAAAGAGTTCTTGGAGCCGGATAGTTGGGAGGTAAGATAGCAAAATATTTATCATGTTGGAATTGTGTATATGTATGTACAGTTTTATTCAAAATAAAAGCAGTCCAACTTCAAGAACCAGATCAATCACTGTTTTTGGTAGAAATTATATTTCTACATGGCAAATATTTACTAGTGGATGTAGTAGAGTAATAAAAAAACCAACAGTCATGACATACATGCTGCTGATTCTGTTTAATTGTATTGTTAATTGAAAGGGGTGTGTTCAAAATAATAGCAGTGTGGAGTTCAATTAGTGAGGTCATTCATTCTGTGAAAAAACACGTGTCAAACAGGTGACCCTTATTTAAGGATGAAGGCAGCAAATGTTTTACATGCTGGTTATAGTGCATTTCTCTCTGAAAATCTAAGTAAAATGGGTCATTCCAGACATTGTTCAGAAGAACAGTATACTTTGATTAAAAGGTTGATTGGAGACAGTTTGTCAGACGACCCCCTATCACTGAATTCAAGCCAAAGTACACTGTGAAGACAGTGAAGCATGGTGGCGCAAGCATCATGATGCAGGGATGTTTCTCATACTATGGTGTCAGGCTGGATTAGTTTGAATACATCAAAATACTTGAAGAGGTCATGTTGCCGTATGCCGAAGAGGAAATGCCCTTGAAATGGTTGTTTCAACAAGTCAGCAAACCCCAAACACACCAGTAAGTGAGCAGCATCTTGGTTCCTGACCAACAAGATTAATGTTATGGAGTGGCCAGTCCAATTCCCGAACCTTAGTCCATTAGAAAACTTGTGGGGTGACATCAAAAAAGCTGTTTCTGAGGCAAAACCAAAAAATGCAGATAAATGAAGTCGAATCGTCCTGGGCTAGAATACCTGTTCACAGGTCCCAGAAGTTGGTCGACTCCATGCAAAACAGATGTGAAGCAGTTCTCATAAACAGTAGCAGTGATTCACAGGAAAGCTATAATTTCAAGCCTTTTTTAGTTTATACAATGTATGTGTGAGTTTGTAAAGAAAAATGCAGACCCTGCTATTTTTAACATTTCATTTTCCTTCACTTTCTGTAAAGTAATAACAAATTTGATACATTTTTCTACATGTTATTATTTGGAATAGAATGTGCAGTGTTCCCAATGCATTTGCATGTAAGGAAATAAAAGCTATTATAAGGATTTTGAGCTTTTTCACTCGCTTCTTGAAACAAACTGCTATTGTTTTAAACACAAATGTGTATATCTATCTATATAGATATATAGATATGTATGTTTATATCTTAAAATGTAAATGTAAAAAATGTAATGGGAAGTAGCAAGGTCCCATTTATGGGGTATTGGAATTGGATCAACTCTAACATCAGCTCTGCTTGTTCTTCAGACCCTGGAGCAGAACCAGGCTTATACAGATGAGGAG
>KV751315.1:9477848-9510455 GCA_001698575.1 Mola mola
GTCCTGGGGCTGGAACCCACCGACAACTAGACAGACGAAAATGATATACACTTAATGTGATGTACAGGTGTTTCGTTTTAGAAAATAAAATGCATACAACATATTCTGTACGTGACAGGCAGCCAAAGCTCCACCCTCACCTGACTGTAATGTCTCTTGTGGGATGTCAGGCTGCTCTACAGTACTCTCCGGCTGGCTGCTAAAGCCCTGTCCATAGCCACTAGGGAACGGGCTGGGCTGCTTCAGAGAATCGACTTGGCCATCAGAAACAGGTGGAGGTACAGGTGCATTCATATTAAAGACCTGGAGATAGAAATAAATTGTTTTGTCTTTGTGTTACCAAAACAGTATAGAAATTTCTATAGAATGTCCGTGGAGCAAGATGGTAAATGATGGGGCAAATCAAATTATATCCTGTTTAGACAGAGCACCAATAATCAAATAGTGTTTTTCTGCTGATAGCAAGCAGTGTTGACAACATTACTTTCCTCACTGATTAAGTATACACCTGATTCCCTGTTTCCCACAAAAATTCCAGTAGAAAGCATACCGCATGCACAGACTGGAAGGGTGCTGCGTTGACATTGATGCCTCCTGTGTGGGAGGGTTTTGATACAGGTGGGAAGGCGGGGGACAAGGAACATGGAGCAGGGGCCTGCTCAGTTGAAAGAGACATCGAGGCCTGGGGAAGGAGGGAGGAGGGGAATTCAGAAGGACATTAGGATATAGTGACCACTGGAAGTGATGGGATAGCTGATTTTTTTTTCCACGAAAAACTCCCTTCTATGTGATTAGCATCTTCAGTTGAACCCGAAATCTCCCTGTAAGTAGATAGCATCCTGATGTTTCAGAGAGAATCGTATTCAACCCTTGTAACAGCACGTGAAATATGAATTATGGCCCACTTATTACGCCACCCTTTGTGGGAAATCAAAACAAAGTTTCACATTGCACTTGTTGAGTTGCTTCCAGTCCACTCACTTGCGAGGACTCCTGAGGTCCAGACACTGCGCTTGTTTGAGGAAGTCTGGACTCTGACAGGGCTACTCGGAAGGAAACAAAAAAAAGAGAGGAAGATAAAGACATAATTGTAACTAGCGAATACACAACTCAACAGTACAGTATGTGACAATCTGTTTAGGGTAGAGGTGAATTGACTGGCGTGTACCTGACGGACAACCCATCTGCTGCAGGTCAACAGTCTGCACAGGCTTCATCGGCTGGGCAGACACAATGGCTGGGTCCAGAGCCTGGCCATCAAACTCCAACATGGAGTCCTAACACATCCAGACGAGTAAATGAAATGTTGCATCTTAGGTTGGGTTTCAAGGCAGTGTGGTAAATGAGTTGGGCGGCAACCCTATAACTGAAATATCTACATTCAATTTTCTATGTCAGCAAGCATCTACTCAGCTCAAAATTTTTGAAAGAAACTAATGACAAAATTAGGGGGCATTCAGACAGAAGGCATTTTACAGATTACAAAACATGAGACAGCCTACCTTTTGATGCATTTTCTCTCTTCTCCCCCTTTTTATTTTATAAATGTTGCCAGATTTTATGGAGTAGTAACTGATATGTCTGTGCTTTCACTTCATATACATGTGCATATATACTGTATGTTTAGAAATATAGATTGATAGGATGGGAGCACTTGCTCTGGTTGAATGATTCAAATCAAATCAAATCAAATTTACTTATATAGCGCCAAATCATAACATAGTTACATCAAGGCACAATGAGAGATACTTTTCTGCTCTGAATTAATTTTTCTTTTCTTTTTTTACTTAAGGCCATCAGTTGGCTCCTAAAATGTGATGTATTCCACCTCATGTGATTTTAAAAACTTCATTCATTTTCTACCGCTTATCCTGTTAGGGGTCTTGGGGGGGGGCGCTGGAGCCTATCTCAGCATCTTTGGGCAAAGGCGGGGGACACCCTGGACAAGTCGCCAGTTTATTGCAGGGCTGACATATAGAGGCAAACAATCATCCACACTCACACTCACATTCACACTTACGGGCAATTTAGAGTGACCAATTAAGCAACTAACCCCCAGTTTGCATGTTTTTGGACTGTGGGAGGAAGCCGGAGTACCCGGAGAGAACCCACGCAGGCACAGGGAGAACATGCAAACTTTGCACAGAAACGCCCTGATCCGGGAATCGAACCTAGAACCTTCTTGCTGTGAGGAGAGAGCGCTAACCACTGCACCACTGTGCCGATTAAAAAAAACAAAAAACCTTCATCTTTCATCTTCATCTTTTATACATATATTTTTTTTCTTTTTTACAAGTGGTTTTAAAGTTTTTGTCTAAGTAAGTGTGGTTCTTTAAAAAGCACCCCTCAAATCAAGTTAATTTCGTACTAGTGCACTATTGAAGTTGACTCCTTTCTGTACCTGATATTGTGCTGACCATGTGAAAAAAACATTTCACTTAGTTATTCTACAAGGTATATACTGTACAGAAAACGTGTAAATAACACACTGAGTGCCCATCTCTGTGCACTAACAGAACAAGAAATCAAATTGTGGACCTTCTTACCTGCATGAAGTTGTACGTCCCTTGCATCTGGGCCATGAGGTCTTGCACGGCCTGTTTTCTGACTATGGGGTCATTAGCCGGAGTGGGAGTGATGTGGTTCACAGTAACAGTTGGTTCTGTAGCCAGCAGGGTTGGGGGCTTGTGCTGGATGGAATTCCCCATCTAATCAAACGCCGACATGTGACAGGCACACAGAGAGGGCAATTTAGTGAACACCACGTTTAGAAATATGTACGGTAGGCCTTAAGCACCGTGGTGGTGGGATAATGCAGCAGACCTGAGCCTCCACTGTCCACTCCTCCACTTGGTCTTTGTCTGTACTGCTGTACGTTGTTTCTGGAATAAACTGTCTATTTACAAACTAGAACACAAGAAAATACAAAAAAGAAAACATTATAAAACAAAACCAGCTTCAGCTGCTAGCAAAAATCTGTGTCATTTACAGTGTAACATTGAAGCAATAAATTTTACCTCTGTGGTTTCCACTTTAACTGGCTCTGCATATTTTTCAGTAGCTGGTCCTTCTAGAGAAAAAAAAAAATGTGAGGACAGTTTTCTTATTCAAAGAAAGATCTCACACATGAGATAATGTATTATTATTTACCCGGTTCTGATGGCTGCTTCCCACCACTGGACTCAGCCACCACATTCTGATCCTCTTGTTCCTCTTCTTCCTGGCATGTTCCATTTTGAAGAGTTTGCACTCTGTCAAAATAACCACTAAGCAGTACTTTGTCCAGAATGCCCTTCAGTGATTTATCTGGAATAAAGTGTGAAGTTGTGAGGAGTCAGTGTGAAGAGCAAGAAAACAAAAAGATCTCCTAAGGACACACATGTACATTAATTAACTGGCAGTGTCTGACGAAGGACAACAAAGAAAAGACTTACATGTCGTCCCTGCCACAGCCTTGTCTCGGCCCTCAAGTAGTTCCCATAAGTGTAGTGAGGCCTCTTCATATTGGTCAGTCAACCTGGAAATGACACAACAGGGTAATAATACAATTTGGCAGTATAATATTAACCCTCTGTTTTGATACTGTATGTACAATAACTCAACAAGTGTAAATTTATGAACAACTCCAAACATTGAGAGGCAGTGAACATCACAGGCACTCTCATACCTGACATTACAGTTTCTGTCAGGTCCCACCAGTTTGTAAAACTCATCAAGGGATGTGAAGTCAGTGTCGGCGAGGAAAGGCGAACCAGTGGCATCGGGCCGTTTAAGGTTCTGTCTGACACTGTTGTCTCCCAACTGGTCCAGCAAGAACTGAAGCTCCAAAACTGTCTTCAGCCGCCGTTGTTCCATCTCCTCCCGAATCAGCTGTTCCCGTCTTGCAGACTTCTTCACTGCTTTTTGAACCTGAACACACAAAGTAAGACAAGGATTGGTGTATCTGGTCCCCCTCCCCAAAATTGCAACCCAATAATCTCTTATACTGCTCATGTTGGGGTTATGACATATAGTTACACGTTTTATACCTGGAATACAGTATACAGTTGTGTGAACTGTGATGTTTGTAAACAAGAACTTAAATATATTAGAAATGAAAGACTACAGACAGACAAAGAATACTGTGTTTCCTGACGCTGTATCTGTCAAATGTTACGAAAGGGCCATGTTACACTGTCGAAACCTTTAAAATAAATTAAAAATTATTAATTAACGAGAGTCATTTTAACTCATGACTCACCTCTTGACCCATTGTTAAGAAGCTCTTCTGCAATTCTCGAGCAAACTCGAGATTGTTGACAATCTCTTGGTACTTCGTCAAGGCTTCCTTTAGGTGCAGGACAGAAACAATATCAACATCTGTCTATCACTTGTCACTTTAAAATGTATTTTCTTTATTTTCTTCTAACAGAACTGGACACATTAACACAACTTTTTCTCCAGAAATTTTGTTCAAAAATGATCAATTCTTTGTTATATATAAAATTTAACTGCAATTAAATTGCGGCAAACCACATTAAAAAGCTTTTTCTAAACTGTCATAGTCTTAGCTTACCAGCTGATCTTGATTCAGTCTTTCTCCTTTATTCTTCTTTGTCTGGTAGTCATCTAGTTTTGACTGTAAGTTTGTTAAGAAACACCTTTTTTTAAAAATTTTGGAAAGACATTTTTGAGATGTTTTCTAGATTTAATAAGATGACAAAGTATAAAACACAGACAAATACAAGAAAAAGAAAATCACATCCTTGATTCACAGAAATTTATTGCTCACACTCAGACATAGGTTGTGATAACAAATACAAAGAGGGGGCAAGATGGTAGCAGAGACACAGAAGACTGACACTGACCCTGAGCTTGAAAATCTGAATACAGAATGTTTAAGTGAAATCAGAGTCAGTTTATGACCAAGTTGCTATGTTTTGCCTATCTATAATATGATACAAAAAATAAAATAAAGGTTGGCTAGTATAAATATATGATTGCAACCAATAAAAACCCCCAAAAACAAACAAACAAAAAAAAAAACCCCACACGCACACACTTTGAATTTAATGAACTACAGATACCTTTTTCTTTTCCATATTGCGGACCTTCTTGTCAATCACACCAAGAATTTGCTTCATGGTCTCATGATGACTTCCATTTCCCAGGTCTGGAATGGCAGACTGGACAGCACTGTTGCCAACCATTACTGAAGGCATCTATGGAAGGAAATGTAAGGTTATATAAAACTGCTGTAAACACATAGAACAAATTAGAGATATAGACAAGTATGAATAATATATAACACTAAGTGGTTACATCATTTTGTTTTGCATAGTGTCCGATTTTTTCAGCTATGCAAAACCTTACAGAATTGTTCTAAAAAGACCTGGAAGAAGGTGATAGCCATCACCTTTTTACCAACAAGAAGGCCAATATAAGGTGCATATCAAGAATATGGTACATCATGGTATCAATGGTATTGAGTCTTTTATGTTGAAAGGGCCATTGAGCTGGCATGGATGACACACTCATTAATTTCCCTCCATGTGCAAATCAATAAAGTTATTCTTAATAATCAACTTTATCCCTATGATGACATATTTCTATCCTGATGGAAGTGGACTTTACAACGATCATGCTTCCAATTGGGCACAGGTCTCACTGAACGATTTGGCTTTTACAGTCACCTGATCTCAACCCAATTCAACAGCAATGGGATCAACTGGTGTATGTGCGTACATGTATCTGTCTAGGAGATGGTAACCTTCGGAGACACTGACTAACCACATTCTACTCTATTCTATTGACAGATGGTAGCATTGCGTAATTAATGCTAAAATGTAAGATAGCGTTTTATCCACCTATGGTCATGCAATTATTTAGCTTCCTTACCAAGCTACCCTCCAACCGATAAAACGTAACTGTTCAAACATCGGTCGCAAATTGAATAAGCACCGAAACCTGTTGTTAATCTCCTTGTCCCATTGTTAGCTGAAAAGCTAACGTGCCGTAAACGAGATATGGTTAAAAGCCCAAATTCAACCAAATGTCAGTAAAAACTAAACCAACAGATTGTAGTTATTCTAGAGTTATACAACAAAAATAATGCCCTGTGTTGTTTAGGACTGAAAAACAAAGAGCTGGCTGGTACGATGCGACAGCTCGTTTCGCACCGCCGTCTCGAGTAAATATGACTAAAGACTATTTACTGCAAAATACGGGTCAAACAGCGGTTTGTTGACGATGACATCATTCTCATACCTTTATACTCTTGTCTTCAAAGAGATTCTCTTTGTCGACTTCAACGTTAGATATATAAGGGCAGTGTGTATCTTTTACTTTCACTGGTATTTTTCTAGAAGGATGCTCGGCTCACTAGTAGCAGCTGAGCTAACGGTAGCAGCTTCAAGGCCCCCTTTTGCTAACCTTAATATTGCCTGACAGTAAAATATGTAGCGATCGATATGCTGTTATTCCCGACGCTGCGCTTTATTAATGTTTTGACGACTTTTTGTTCTCAATAACAGACGCAAACGTGAAGTGAGACAGCATGGCAGGATTGTAACAATACTAGGATAACGATTGATACGAGTAATGAGTCCTTACTTCATTTATTTTAATCTAGACATGTTAATTCAAATACATACAGTCTAAATAATTTGACATTGAATGTAGAATACAAAATGTTTTAAAAATCATCATATTATGCCTATCGTATTTCCAAAACAACTATTCTCACAAAAAAATATGACCCCCAATCAAAATAAGTTTTTTTTTAATTCTCTTTACTAATAGGACAATATAATAGTGCATCTAAAAAAATAGAATATCGAAGAAAAGTTCATTTTTTCCCCTTTTTGATTAAAAAGGTTAAACTTTCACATAGTATATATTCATTGCACATTAAGTGAAATATTTCAAGCCTTTGATGATTTAAGTTTAGTTTGTGCAGTGAGTCTAGCACATATTTAATATTCACTTTTTGAAATAACTCAAGTCAAGTCATGATATTCTAATTTTTTGACATGAACTTACTTGGAACTCACCAACAACTTATCTCCTTAAATCCCAGAGTAATTTTACAAAATTATTTAATTTTTAATAGTATCATGCAAAAGGTTTAAGATCCAAACCAGTTCGCTGTTGTGATAAACAGTGGAAATTTGGCTTTAAACCAAATAAAGTCATCATACACAGTCTCGCTGTTGTAAATACCAAATACTCAAAGTAATAGCAAATAATGAACAGAGGGTGGCGCTGGTGTCCAGAACACTGAAAGGGTATTGCACTTACAATGTGCTGCAAAACCAAACCATACCAAATTCTGTAGCTGCTGTCCCAGATGATCCTCTGATGTGTGGTCACTGTGTTGAAATTTAAAATTTATTTCTTTTCTGTAGTTTTTAGTGAACACAGGAGGTACAAATCTGTAACAATGTGCTGTTGTGCGGAACAGTATTGACTGCTGAAAGGAAACAACTTTAAGTGGCAAGAGACATATGGAAGTGTAAGAACAAAGAAAGAGTATTTGTCAGATTTGTAGGTAACATTTTCGCGTTAACTCTAAATTTATCCCAGTTTTATTCCACTACGGTGTTGTATAAGTGGACTGAAATTGCGGCTCTCTCACACTTTGCATCATATGAGAACAATAACAGCATGATAGCATCAGCATCATCAAATCCTTTTAGGTTTTCAATGAACTTTCACACTTCATTTTCACACTTTCTTTATGATCCCTGTGTCCGTCTCTTTGTCTGATGACGGCAACATCTATAACTGGCGAGGTGGGGGTGTATGTACAGTATATGTGGCCTCGCCCTCTGATGTGGGCTGCTGAGTAATGACCGTACATCCGTCAGTGCTCCTCTCCTGCAGCACATCTGACTCGATTAAATATGTGCAGAGGATTTATTGTCTGAAAAACCACAAGAGCCCCACAAAAACTTTGGCCCCAGACCACTTGAGGTGTAGCCCATGAAGCACAGGAATTCATCTGCAACCCCTCTGGCTTCCCCCATTTTTCTGTGTCTACTTCTCCAAATTTACATGTTGTGGTCCATGTCCTCTCTCAGACATTTTTTATTTCTCAGCTTATTGGCCAGCATTAAAAATTAATGGCCCAATGTAACAGGTAGATTACAATCATATCCGTTTAACTGCCATCATTATCATTATTACAGCCAGAGGATTTTATTCGCTGTCTTGCTATTTGCAGCTCATGCGATTGAGGTTCTGATTTTGGAGCGTGGTTCCAGGGTAGATATGTTTACGATGAAATCTTGTTTTGTTTAGTATAACCAGTCCTTTGCATTTTATAACCAAAAGCATCGTTTTCTGGCTGCAGTGCATTTACAAGACCATGTGAGTGATGATTTTGGTGATGCAGCTGTTGTTTTAAAGACGCCAGATGAGGCTATTTTACAATAAGTACAGATGGCTGCTGTGAAAATGCTGTGCATTCATGGCCAAAGATATTTTTTAAGGCAGTGTACGTAAACCTGGGGACCTCATGTCTTCCCTGTCTCGCATGTAGATCTTGAATTTGTAACTCACGCAGTATCACAGTAGCTGCGGAAGAGCAGGGTGATCCTGCTTGTAATGACCACAAACGTACATCAGAAACACACACATCCACATGGCGTTGGACACCAGGCCTGATGCTGGACAGACTCTTTGTCGTATTCTCTCTCATCGTTTAAGCCGCTCACAATAGCTTTTCATCTAATCCTAACATCTCTGCTTCTCTGATCGTATTCCAGACCTAAAACATAAACAAACCTCATGGAGAGCATGAGATCTTGTGAGCCTGTTGACACTGACACTGAGCAGGAAAACAAAACAGAGCAAAACAAAACAGACTTGTATTTGTTAAAAATGGCTGCCTATCATAAATAAGACAATAGTATGGGGTTTTTTTTTCAAAGTATCTAAACTTCTTAACCATATGATTCTGACTCAATGATATATGAAATTTATATTCACATTTGTCAAGTGTACACGTAAGTTGCAGGTGACAGTTGATAAGAGTTATGATTTATAGGTCATGCATGTTGGTCTAATCAATGCATCGCTGTGATCAGCATCAGGTGTAATGGAACATTTCACTGAAGACCCACACATACACACACACTATCAATGCATTTGTACACATAAGTATTAGCATTAACAAACAAAGTAGTGTTTATAAACATGATGAAGAAAACATGTCTACAAATATTGATTTTATTTTTCCCCATCTCTTCCGTTCTTAGTTTTGAGGCGGGACCTGAGAAAATGCAAATTTCTTTTTTAAAACACAATTGGTTAACTTGTAACACAGCCTGATGTCACTAAATGGCATACGAGGAACACACACTGCGTATCCACAGCAATCCACAGCAAGGTTTGTAAGTTGTGTGACACAGTTTGTTTGGATGTTCGTGTTGTCTTTCATCACAAGTTCGGCTTCAGGAAGCCACACAGAAGTCAATGTATTCAGTGGAGCTATGAAAGCAAAACAGGGGCTGATGTGACAGCCAGTTAAAAAGTGACAATGTCACGCTTCAATTCAGACCATCTGCTCTGTGCGTGATGAATCTCTGTAATTTAAATCATACTGCTATCAACACAGCCAAAGTGTTAGATTATACAGATAAGGACCATGAAGAAATTTGTAATGAAATTCTGACATTTTCTGAATTTAAGACCCAAAGCCTTTCATCTTTTGAAGCAAAACTGTCATTTTTAAAAAAAATTGACCCACTGAGTATATCACTCAGAACTGCAGTAAGCAAATGCAACATTTCGTTTGCCATGGGCTATGGGAACATAATATGTACACACTGTTTTGCCTCTGCTCATGAACCTCTCGATGCTACCTCTCATTCTGCATGAAAAGAAAGCGGCATTATTGTATGGGAATGTTTGGCTGCTGTTTTTCACAGTTAGACAAGAACATAACTGCATTGTTTTTTATCCACAAAGCACTTCTTGGTAAAATACCTTAATGCATCTTACAGGTTTCTTTAACTAACGATCATGTTCACTACACCAAATCCAAGGCCTATCTGGTCCTATAAAATCAACATGCATATGATTACCAGGAAGCTGGTTTTAAATATTACGCTACATAAAAGTTGAAGGATTTGTAGAATTTTTTTTTTTTTTAATTAGATGGGCTGGTCTCGTTTGCGCATACGAATGAAAAAAAGTGTTAATTCCATGTAATGGATGTTCAAATGTCTCCTCCATCCATTCAACTTTGTTTGTGGGTGAAATAGCAAACAGGTCTTCAACATATTTCAAATGCAAATCAGTATTTGTGGAGTGTCAATAGTATACAGTATATATATAATATATTGTGAAATGAGGGTGTCATTTTACTGAATCGCTGACTGGGATGTTTGCATCGATGTTATCAGCTGACATACATGATAAATAAGTCTTTTGTGGCCTGCTTAATTATGTGTTAAATAGAAATGGTGTCCTGCTCACAAACTACTCTTCTTTTCCCATGTTATAATACTTAAATATTGGTCATACCTCCAAAGATGCTGAGGCATTTGCTCTGTTATTGTTCAATGGGCAGGTATAACTGAGTAACGAAGTCTGCGAGAAGGTGGAGGAGATGTAAACTACATAACCTTGGATGTGCTGTTTTTCATTGCGTGACTAGCATTGGCTCCTGGAACCCAAACTTTGGTGCTGAGTCAGCATTAACCTGGTCTGCTTGGTGACAGGAAGCTGATACACATACTAATCGCCCCTGACAGCATGAAACCAGACCTGGTTCTTCTGACCGACAGAGCCTGGCCCAGAAGGTATCATGGGAAAGCCTGGGAAGCCAGCGAGGGGATGAAACACATACAGGTCTACACACTTGGAGGAAACATCTCCAAAACTGGATTTTACAACTGTCTGTCATGGAAACAGATAGAGCAGCTCCCCAGTTCCACATGTATGAGTCCAAAAGGTCAAAACTTTCACAAATGCATAAATTCATGCTGAGGAGATTAAGACAAATATTTTTCATCTGATTTTCTTCTCACATTTTCTGGGCGGGAAATTATTCAAATTATGTGGAAGTGGTAAAAATGTTATTGTCTACTGTATGTCGATCAAGATTTTGCCCCTATGATATGTTGGAGAACTATTTTAAATCTGGCATGTTAATGACAAAAAGAACTTCTAAGTCAAGGTTTTTTATTGTAATTACATTTTCAACAAAAACAAAAAAACCCCAAACCATATCAGATTTAAAGGTAATATTAGCACTTATACTCAACATATACATATTTTTTTTTAAAAAGGGTCAAAGGCCGTGTAAAATGAAATTAACAAAATGTGATCTTTATCTCATCCTTTTTGATGCATATTCTATTTAAAATAGTGCAGGGATGATACACTGCATGTTTTTCTCATCAATTTAATTATTTTTGTGAAAATATGCAAGTGCTGTCGTGGTTTATATAGTGATTTCAACCTAGCTAACGCAGGGGCAACAAGAGATGGAGAAAGCTGCAGAATGATCCGAGTGATTGGTGACAGATAACATCATCATGTATGACGGAAAGCATCCGAAAGCTCTGCCTTTCACCATACGAAGTTCACCACCTTAAGGTTGTCGAAAGAATATTATAATTTGGACTTGAGAGTACTGAAAAAGAATTTCTATTTATGTTTTACACATTATTTATAGTATCCCAACGGTTCTGAAATCAAGGGTTGTATTATAAAACGTAGAGTATAACTGTATGAAGGCTACACACAGTCAAGATTGAGGAGGGGGTAAAACTCAATCCATTTTGTTGAAAACCAGATGGATTGTGTCATGTTTACTCTGCGTTTAGACGCAAATCAATTTGGTATGAAAACCTAAACCCCAACTTGGTGCCAAGTAACTTCCACTGTTTGCCTGTGTGTTTTCTAAGTCATGGACGATTGTTGGACTTCCAACGTTACCTTGGGTGAAATCGTTCACTGTGGAATTAACAATACGGCCTTCTTCATCCAGCAAGACAAACTAAAAACATGCTCGTATGCCTCCTGACCGTGAAGATGGTATCAACCCACCAACTCTTAACAGCCACAATAATGACTTTGCTGAATATTACCTCCGAATTAAACGGTTTGTTTTGCAACAGTAGAAATTTGGACAACCAAGTGAAGTTATTGTTTTCAGTACAAGAGACAAAATATCGGGGACTGCGAAAGCCCTCATAAACTGATGTCCAATAGCAGCAGCTTCAGCCGGCTGCTGTACAATTAAGAGGGCTGACAGACCAGCACAATACAGAGAAAGCTCACACCACTGGCCTGGACACACAAATGAGAAATGTAATATACATTCATCATGTGCCAGAGCTTAAACAAGCAAGTGCAGACCTGGAAGAATGCACAACTGTTTTAAAATGAGTGTGCACAGAGCTCTGACATAGGCACGAGTGTTTCCTATATGCATTCATGCAGCATCAGGACACGCGGGCGTCGGGCGTCTGGCGTCTGGTTTATGTCCTCGGCTAAAGTCTCTGTCATGGCTCCCCTCGTATCCCTAAATCCCCGGTGCTTCTGGTGGGACGTTTGCGCGCAACGTGAGAGTATCTGGACCCTGTCAGCGTTTCCCCGAAGACCTCAATTATGCGGACCGGCTTAATTCGATCAGCTTTGACTGCTATTTCAAATGACGGGAATGCTTGTGTCATCCCCACCCATCAGGCGCCGCGTCCGTCCCGTCTGGGGCTGCTGTGCGCGGGGGCGAAGGGCTGACGTGGCAGGTGCTCTGCGGATGCTCTGGGGTCACACTCTGGATTGAGCCTGAAGAGCCTGTAAGGAAACGCACCAAGCCTCTGTCACAGTATGTGGATCCGTACAGACCTTGGTCCTCCACCACGGGCGCTGGCGTGCAAAGAGTGACACCCAGTCAGGAGGAGAAGATACCAGAAGTAGAACACCACAATGAGCAGGAATTAATGTTATATAATGTGTGTAATGATGTGTGTTTGTGCGTAAAACAGGAGGCCATGTGATCAACAAATGCGCGTGTTTTCCTCACTGCACCATAAATCCATCCAGAACATACTGACTGGTTAAGAGGTGGCGGCTCCTTCATTGATACCAGCTCTCTTTTGGCTTGTAGATACTGGCCAATTTTGGCCTCTTGCCTCTGGCTTGCCGCAGCTTTGAGGAAAAAACGTTGGTCATTGCATTATTATTTTGGTCAAAAGCGTGTGCCAGCTCCCTCTTTTCCCTTTTCCCTTTTCCTGTCTTTCCCGGCATCCTGATTTTTGCGCAGGTCCTGGCATTGAGAATTAATTCCAGGATTAACTAGCAACTGAGATGATTTAGAGCAGCAAATTTCCCAGGTCATGCGAACATTTTCAGGTGTGTTTCATTATCAAATGGCTTGTAATGAGCAATAATGAGTATTTTAATAAATTTGGTGACCATTGGCTGATCAATGTATAGGCTCAACATGGATATTTCTGGTGTCCTTGCGGCCCCTAAAGACTGAGTCCCAGAGAGCTTCCCCCTTTTTCTCCCTTGATGGGTGGCCCCTGCCCTGTTGACTTGACAATATACACTGTATGCTATGATATGTCTTACTGTCTGTGCATTCTTACTTGCATGTGTGTGCATTATGTGGCTTTTCAAAAAAGCACAGCAAGAACCAAAAGGTACCTTATCCAACGATCCAACGTGAACATCTTCAGTGAAGTGATACTGAGTGCAGTGATGGAATGAAGCATGTTTATTCAAGTGCTTTACTTAAGTACAATAAGATAAGATACTTGTACTTTCTATTTTCTTTTACTTTGAGCTGCCACTGCCACCATTACGTTTTAGAGGTAAATATTCTTACTTGTCTACATTTATTTGATATCTGATTTAGGAGTTATTGGTTGCTTTGCAGATTGCATGCTGCATCACAGCAAAAGCAACACATTTTAAAATATATTCATTTTTATTAGGGGTCAGATTAAAAAAAAAAGACAGATTCTAATAACCAGGGAAATGTTGAGTTTCTTTGAAATATGTAAATTTAGTTTCACGCAATAATCAAGTACATTTAAGACAAGATTTATTTATTTTTTAACATCTGAAGTACATTTAATATTACATACTTTTACTCAAGTATGAGTTTTAGGTACTGCATTTAAAACACTGATTTAATTGTGAATTCTTCTGAAAGTGTCTTAATTCTTATTCAAGTATTCTGCCAGGTTTCCAAAGGAGGTTCAAATTGTAAATGTAAATAAGATAAATATAGTATAGGATATGTATATATAAAACAATTATCCTTTAGATGCTGGTTTACTATTGATGTATATTTGGTGCCTGCTCTAAGTAAAGAAATATATGATCATCATTTACACATTAAAGCTCTTGCCAATTCATAGAGAAGAGACATAAACAGACAAATTTAAATCCTTTTTTTGTATCTTAATGTCACATTTTTCTTTTAAAAGCATGCGAGTGGTCGTCAGAGAGATTCAGGCAGATAAACAGGGAGACAGACAGCGTGTGAGCAGCGTCTGAAGCGCAACATTTCATTATGTCGTTAAAGCTGCAGATCAAGTGGTATTGGCGGTGGCGTGACTACGCATTCATTGTGCAGCAGCATTACATTACATCAGGTATCGAGAAGCAGGCCCCACAAAATTGAACTTGGCTACTTTCCCATCAATAACCAATTTAATTACACGGTTTTATTAACTCCAAGGCTAAAATGTTCCATCAGCATATATTTTTTAAACTGATAACAGAGCAGAATTTGGTGCAGCCCCACCCACGACACAAATTCTGACATGGATTGTCCTACGGTTATGAACATGTGTAAGCAGTAACTGACACGAATTTGGATTGAGTTAAACTGTGGAGCTGAAAATTGGCCTCTAAAATTTAAAGCAAGTAGGAATTTCCACACTTGTTTTCTTTTGGGCAGATGAGCTCTAGATTGTAAGAGGATTCTCAGTCTGGTGAGTGATGTCCTCAGGTGGATTTGCTGGTCTGTGATATGAGTAATTAACCCGACTAAACCTAATACATATGCTGTGCCATTTGGAAAAAAAACAAAAAAAAAAACAGGCAAAAACAGTCACGGGAGGATGAGGATTGACTGAGTCAATTGTTGGTGGCTTTTTTTCACTGATGAAATAATGGAGGCATTCACAAAATAATTTGTTGAGCTGTCCCACAACCGATGTTGTGAGAGCTTCTACTTTCTCGCTTGCAAATCTGTCAGCCGTGACTAATAATCATGTAGCGCTCCAGTAGCGTCCGTGTGTGTCTTGGTCAAACTTGACATCTGTTTGGAACGTCTTGCTTTGACTTGCGTCAAGCTGTGGCTGATCCCCCCCGTTGTTCTGAATCTGCGTGGCGGAGAGGAGTCTGCTGGGATGCTTGGATTTTGTGTGTAAGCTGAGGCCTTTGATGTCGCTGTGTCCTTAAATAATTCTTTATTGTTTATTCTGCAATACAGTGTCTTCATCAAAAAATCTAATATCGTTCTCACTGTCACAGTATTTATTTTCATTCATCTTGGACAAAAAGAACTCACCTCTTTGTGAAATTCAACGAAACCTCAATCGTGCCCATTCACTTTCTATCAGTTAACATTTTGGCGGGTCAGAGGGTACATGTCTGGCATCCTCGGGACAGGAACAGAGCTAAACACAGACTCCTGTCAGTGAAATAAGGCCAAGCAGAGCAGATCGTCAGCAGGGCTTGATTCCCCTTGTCACTGAAGAGAGGAGACCATGAAAAGCATAAATAAAGCACTTCCTCCTCCTCATAGCAGCATTCTCCTTATAATCGATGCATGTCATTCCCAGAACTTGTACAGGCAAATGCACAAAGAAATATACCCACACACCCAATTAGGCAGGACAGTGGATCAACTCAGGACAAACTCTTTCAAATGACAAGAAACACAGTCCAGTCACATGTTAACAAAAGTAAACGAGTAACAATTACCCTATTTGATGTTAGTTTGTGCACGCTTTTTGAAAAAAGGAGAAAGGAATATATAATTACAAGTGACATACTTCTGCCAGATTGTGCTGCAGGACAAATCAGTAATTACAGTGACCTTGTAGATGCAATCAAGAGTCCAGTGTCCTCAAGCACTTCTCTTCTCTATGTTCCACAGGACCATCTTAAGTGCTTGTGTTTACTGCTTTTTTTCTGTAAAACAAACAAAAGACCAGCAGAGCTGGAACAGTGATTAGAGAATCAACAAATCCTCAACCGGACATGAGCGCATGGGCCTCCAGGCCGGATCAGGTTCTCTGGAGCGGGTGAGACGATGAGGTTAAGGAAGGAAGAGTGAATGTGAGAGGGTGGGGGCGGGGGAAGGACCAGAGGTGTGAACTCTGAGCCGACAGCGCAGCCTCTCTCTATTTAGTTTACCATAACCGTCATGGGAACATCACTTCTATTTTCTTTTCATTACGAGACCAATCTCTTTACAATCCTTCCAAACAACATTGGAATAACAGCTTATTTGCTCTGTGTGGCCTTGGCCTGCAGGGTCCTCTTTGTTGTTGTTCTCAGAGCTCAGTATAGGTGGAAACATTTTTTTCACTCATTGTCAAATGAAATTCTCTCCAACAGGCCTCTATATGTTGTTTGTTTTTTTTTCTGCTGAGCAATCTTACAGGTGCGCCACACAGGGGCATACTGTACATTAGATACATGAGAGAAGCAACAAAACAATTTTTTAAACCTATAACATATGTATTTAAAGATATATGTGACATTTCTATATCGAAATGTTTAAAAGCAACTTTTTTCCCCCCCGTTTCCAATTATATTTATATAAAGATGAGCACATGGTAAAAATGAGAGTGAGGAATGAAGTCAACAAATATGTTTTTTAAAAAAGTTTCTTTTTACTGAACATTCCAATTCCTATGATCCCTTCACTGCATCATCAAGCTGTGTCTTTATTCCCAATGCTTTGATTAAGAGATTGATTTCTGGTGACAAACTTGACATATTGTGCATTTCCTTTTACTTTGGTGTCTAAACTTAAAAAAAACAAAAAAAACCAAAACAAAAATCATGCTTTGTCGAACCGCTTCAAAACTCACGACGAAGAAAACGGAACAGACATTTTAGCCTGCTTTTGAAACCTTGAGCAGATGTTTCTCTGTCTCGCTTTATTTGGCCCGACAGGTGAGTGATGCATAATGCCTCGACTTGGCATGCGTGTTTCTGCTCAGCTCCGTTTCTGTCTAATTATCCTCTCCACACGTAGGCTGGTTCATATCAGACCTGACAAGAATGGGTGCAGCCGACATACAGAATAAAGTTACATATGCGTGAAACACTTTAGGGACCGTTTAGAGTTACCCCCAAGGACTTGTATGTGTTTAACTGTACAGATGGCCCTGACTGCTTGGAGGCTGGGTACGGGTGTATGATGAGATGATAAATATGATGATCGCAGGATATCGGTTACAAAACAAACAGCGCCAGTAGTGGGGTCTATGAAGTTGTCAAGGCGACACAGGATCAATTGGCAAACATGACGACAGGCTTTAATAATCTCAACAGCAAACCGAGTCGTTTATCGGGATCTTTTGTTGGTCAAATCATGCACCAAAACTCTCCACAGACACATTGAAGCTTGTTGCTTCTTCAATGAACTGAGGTAAGTAAAAGTGGCAGCCATTCAAATCTATATGGATATTTTTCCACATGATCAAAGCACAGTTTCCGGCAATGAGTGTAGTCTGAGAAATCAACACATGGATGCGGCATTAGAGGGAAGTGGAATTATGATTAAGTATTGTTATTTCCAATGAAATACTTCTGCAGCCCTCTTTGCTGAAATGTGTAGTCTACATCTCTGCCAGGAATCCTTGAGCTTGCTCCTGCCCTAATAACACGTGTGAAAAAGAAATCTCATTTTGAAAATCACGTTAACACAAAAGGTAGACCTGGAAAATGTCTGTTTTGAAAAAATAAATCCTGAGATTTATCTTAAGAGTGAATCAAAGGCATCTTTTGAACATTATGTTGGTAATTACAGCTATTCAACAAGCCAGACACTCTGTATGCCTCCCTTTTGTCTGGGCTTAGCTTTTAATGTAGCTGCAATCAACCACAACAAGATTTTTGAGGCCCCGCGTTCATCCCTCAGAAATCCCACCGAACGTGAGTAGTATTGGAATTCCGGAGCACCATGCCAACCGTGAAGCCTCCCTGCCTCACACAAGTACTGCACAGAGGGGCAATTTTCCTCCGGCAGAAGTTCCCAAAGCTGCCTCACCTGGAACCAATCTGTAACACAATCGAAGGGTCCTAACTTGAAAGCCCATTCCTTCCCTTTGATAGTCTCTTCTTGGTAGCCTGCACGGCACTGGAGACAGGCCTTTGTAATCTGCAGATACAAAAAAGCCAGGGATTGAGATGAGTATCCACCCAACAAAATGTATTACGCAAATAATCATGAAACAAAGCTCAGATATACCCTGGATTGTTTCAGCCTTTTTTTTTTCTGGGATTAAAGTGAAATTCTGCTCTATTTTGTACTGTTGTCGTCTTCAGCCCTTTTCTTCTGTGTCACACTATGTAACGTCCGAGAGACACAAAGTGAAACCATGTCATTGTCAGTCTTGCAGCAACAGTTGTGAACTGAGCAATTCCTGCCCACAGTAGTTCTACACAAGGGTTCAAAAAACTCTTTAGATTGGCAAGACAGCAATTAAACTTCTACTAATGGCTATGTATTTAGGGCTCCAGAGAAACTTAGTCTTGAGTCAACATGCCAAACCTTATTTTCTTGCTTCACTTCCTCCTGTGTAGTCAAAGCTCTCACAAGCTTTACCAATGTGGTTTGTGGCTGTACAATGGACTCCTGTAGCCTGCAAAGTACAAATAGTATTAGACAAACTAACTTTTATAAATGGGCAAAGAAGACATACCAGCATGGACTTCTTTCTCAGACATCCAAAGGATTAGAAAAGTTATTTTTGTGTACCATCCTTTGAAAAGCTTATTTTCTTGCTCATACATGTGATTGCAATTGAGTGATTAGTTGCAATTGAATCAGCGGCAGAGGAGCAGAGTCCATGGATGTAAAGGCATGAAAAGAAAAAGACATTTGTTTAAGGGGCCACCCTCCTCCTCAGTCACAGTCACTTACTTTAACAGTCAGCAAGTCACAAGCTGATGTCAACGCTTGGCCCAGAATGCCCTTTGCTGCTCTACCCACTGACTGGACAAATTGTATCCTCCTTTGTTCATTCTACATAATCGACTTATCCTGTCTGCCTTTCAATGTCCTTTTTTTTTTTTTTTTTTTGTAATCCATTGCATCCTTGGGTTTGTTTCGTACCAATCATTATTCATAACCGTCATTGTCGTCATCTTCTGTTTCCATACCAAAACTGAATGTCAAAAACTATATTTTTTAAACATGTTCATGCACTTCTCTCTGTGCATACATCTAGAGTTAATTTAAAATCCCAAAACCATTCTGCTCATCCACAACACTCTAAGTAACTAATAACTCATGTTAACATTAAAATGAATAGAGTACCTTTTATGTCATTGCAGCCATGCAGTCATTGCAGCCATGCATTTTTATATCACAGAGATACTGTTCAGGTCATTTCCACCCAACAGTAAATGTGAGGGATAAGCTTGACAGTAATGGTGAGAGAGAAGTGTTGACCATTTCTGTCTTTGTCACCTTACTCATGTAAGTTCATTATCTTGACGGAAATTTTAGAATGGTTCTAAGGTGTATGGAGGTGTCTCTCTCTTGCTTAGCTCGGAAAGGCCTCATGTACAGAGGAGGCAGGACCTGGCGAGGACCCCAGCCACGCAGGACACAGTCACAGTGATCCAAAAAAGGGATGCAAGGACTTTATGTGCTTATGCATGCATTTCAGAGGCTTGACATCATCTAAAACTTTCATCAGAGTGTATTAATTGCTTCACCGCTTAAGTGATGTGATAGCAAAACGTGACGAGCACAAATAAAATTGGTGAAATGTTTTGCCTGAAGATGAATTATTCCTGTTTCATAATCACACATCACCATTTTCTTTTTAAATTTTCTTTATTTATACACTGATACAGTTTAACTTACACCAAAAACGTGAATATTTCAGAGCATTTATGCACAACAGTGTCAAACTATTTTTAGCAGAGCCGATGATGGATGTAGCTAGTGATAGAGTTCATCTTGCTAACCCATCATCTCGTCTCTGCTGAGGTTCATGTGTGTGGACTCTTGTGTTCATGTGTGTGGAAGGGGCAAAGAGGCAAGGCAAGGCGAGACAAAAGTCAAACAGAGAGCAAAATGGGGGAAGGCATAAAGGTCAAACAAAGTGGTAACATTGAGCATAGTTGTTGTGGCTGCTGGGGAAATGTCTGTCCTGCGGTTAACTGTCAACTCGAGGTCATTACGAAACCTCAAGATCAAAAAATTAGGTGAAGAGTCAACAAAAAAAATAGGAGAAAATGATTGAGTCCCAATTAGGGAGTTAAATTAGTAAATTAAGCACAGGTAGTACTAATATAATTAACTGTTCAAATGTCCCACAAGTCATTTTGAAAACCTGTTAACATGCATAATGTATGTGAGGACTCTGTAATTCACAAATTCACAGTACAGGGAATTCAGCCATCACTGATTTTTTATTGTTTAAACCTGTCTGACTGATATTCTCCTTAAAAAACCATCACTTTTGAGTTGGAACCATGAAATGAAAGGAAAAAAAAGACATAAAAACGCTTCTAACGTAAACTCAGTGCCAAAGAAAGGTTGATCTTAATACTTGCAAACACTTACAAAAGTATGTGTGGAAAGGCCTCGGCTGAACCTTGTGAGAGCTGTAACTTTAGACTTTTTTATTTTGCGGGAACCGGGCAAACCACTAAGTCCCCATGCCACTCGTATTTTAGAGCTACAATGTCAGGAGTTAGGCTGCCAATGTAAGAAAACTACCCTTAAAATAATATTTCATAACGACCATCAGTGCTCAGTAATATGTCTAGAAAATCCTTAAAATGTATGTTTCAAGATACCCAGAGCCTATTTTGGGGAGAGATCTGCAGTAGAGCACAACCAGGCTCATGAGATGACACTCAGCATATATATATATATAGCGTATTGTCTTCACTGACCCCTTTTCATATATACACTGCTTATTTAAAATTTTAAGATGAATAATACCTTCACATTTTTCACCTTATATCTAAGTTTTGTATTTACATGTGAATAACTCAAATTGCAACTCAAAACTTAATTGTGGTAACCTTTTATATCAGCACCACTAAGCAGTCAGCATGGTGTCCAACACAGGCACATCCATGCCAATATCATAATTACACAAACTTCTTAAACCTGAGTCTATCGTTGCTTTTAGTAATCCCTCACAGTAATACCAAATCGATGGAAAAAGGTTTAACTTTAGACTGTTGCATGAGAAGATCCCACCAGAACATCTGCAAGTTCCACTTAGCAGTATTGTGTGCATTTTTCCTCAGGCACTTCAGACTTTTTTATTTATCTTCTCCTTCCTCTGGCCTCTCAGACTGGTCACCTCTCTCTTCTGGTCATCGGAAGCCGCGTGCTGCTATAACAAATCGATTAGTCTTGCTTTTTTCCCCCTCTACTTCTCTTAAATTTAGTGATGCTAATCTTTGAGCTCCATTCAGCTGTTTGTTCTTATTCTCTCTGTTTCAGAGCACGGGCTGCGGTCTGGCATCCACGTCTGTTTGTACGCAGTTGGTTCCTTTATCATAAACTGTAGCTCTATTGCATATGGAAGTCAACTTAGAAAACATACATAGCACCATATTGTAAAAATTGAAACAGATCTAAATGCCTTGTTGGGAAGGAAGACAGAAGACCTCGGTGTTCAGTGACCATCCAAGGTTCTTCAGAGTCCTTCATGTTTGACTTGCACAACCCGATCCCTTAGTAAACAACACATGGAACTTTAATTGGAATCACTTGGTTGCCCAAAGCAGGATGAAGAGGGCTTTCTTGCCAGCATGGCAGCTCCCAGAACCTGGCAGACATGTTTAATATGAGCCCACTTTTCCAAAAATCCCAATCTGTGCCAGTAGAGTCATAGAACTGTTTCTAATATTAATACTGCTAAAAATAAAAATGTTACTAAAAATAAAAATAGTATTATTGACAGAATCAGAATCGTGATTTTGCTAAAAATCACTCAAGTTAAATGTTTCTTTAATTGGACTTACAGAATGTTTTTTTAAGCTACAATTACAAGGGCCAGGAAAGCAATGCAAGACAAATAAAGTATGACAATAATTTCCACGACTAACTGCAGACTGCCATGTTTTTAATTTACCTTACACACAAAGCTTGTCTCTAATTACCATGTGCACTTCAAAATGGTTCCCAACTGAACTGATGACACATGGTGACAGAAGCAGCAGATGTACAGGCCAATCACCACAAGACAATAACGGCACTGTACGTATCTGCAAACCCTGGATGTTTTAGTTTTGCATGGTCCATGATGACCACTTTAACATTTCTACGACTGATTACATTTGCTATATTGCATGTGCACTTACACTGTATACGTTGGCGACGATGTGACACCGTTGCACAGCAGTCAATCTCTTCCACCAACCGACCAACAAAACAGCTCATTTTAGCAACTGCTGACTTATTTTGTGATGCTAAATGTGGACGTTTTGGACCAGACGTCGGGAGAGTGGTTTGAAGGCAAGACTCTCTTTTACTTATCTTCACCAAGTGCTTTTTTTTTTTTTTTTGTAGCTGAACAAGACCTTAAAGTTGTAATGTGTAACATAGTTGATCATTGAGGATCATCAAAAACCAACACTATACATTTCTATGCCTTTGGATTGTCAGTTCTACCAACCCACATCCTCAGTGTTTGATGATCCAACACACTCAACGACTCCCAAAGTCCTGTTTCACTCATTTGGTTGTGACAACAGAAAACACTGGAATGTCAACAAGTAAAAAAGTAGTAAACAAAGTAGGTTTCAGAAAAATTAAATGTAAAATATTATGTGACACAACAGTAAAGGTATGTGTTATAATTACACAGAATATCTTGTGTTATACGAAATATCAAATTCAATGCCTACAGCACTGGAATCCCTTTAAAAAATAATATACTATGATTTGATTGATTTAACTTTGCTATTTAGGTTGCACTTTACAACATAGTATGCACAGAAAATGAACTAATCATTAACAATATATAACTATATTAATACTATATTGTGTTAACAGGAAACAGTCGAAGCCAAACCATGTTTCCAATCTTCCCCAGCCACCATCCATTTTTATCTTTATCATTTTTCAATGCTTTCCTGTACCACATCAAAACAGCATCAGTTTTGTTGATCCGTATCATTTTCATGTCCTTTTGAATTGACTGGATATCAATCTCTAAGGAATGAATTAATAGGAGGAAAGGCCTCAGGACGGACTCATGAAGACTCCACAGTATACAGTATCTATGGCAGAAATAGTAATCATTTATTCTTGTATACTTCCTCAAACTTCCTGCCGTGAGTAAATGACCATCTGAGGAATTGGGCATTTGTGTGTGTGTCCTCTTGAATTAAATAAAGAACATGACTGTGATTAAAATCCTGTTTGAATGGACCCCCCCCCCCGCCCCTCGCAGCTTCTAGGACATTCCAGAATATTAGACCAGTGAGTGAGCTCTCTGTTCTCTATTATGCTGACCTTTGCTACAAAGGTCACATGGGTTCCAGGGATGGTCATTGATAGTGTTGCACCGCTTGTGGATGAGCAGATGCCCAAAGCTGATGGGCCTTAAGACTGACAACAAAGCCAGTAACATGAATAGCACTTCACTGAAGAATACCTTCCTCAGTTTGGTATTTGCCCAGTTTCTGAGTAATTATATATGATTATACATATTGCTAAAATGAAATAAAGGTTGAATAAAGATATATGTATTGTTTGTTGGTTCATGTGGCAGAGCAGAGCCAAGACACTCACTTTGGAAATATTTTTAGGGATACAGAAATTAAAGACTCATGCTGAAATGTTTACAGATATATGTACAGACACTTCTCCAAATCTTCAGGGTTAACTCAGTTTTCCCATCTACATTTCCACTCCTGGTGGTTCTACAGCAGGGGTACTCAATTAAATTAAACTGGATCTGATTCTATGTTTTTCAGTAAATTTAAAGACGTAGCCCATGTGTATAATGGAATTATCCAAACTGATTTTATTTCTTTAAAGTGTATTTTCAATGGTGGTGAAAGGTGGTGTCATAATCTGAGAACAATTATCGTAACTCCAAAGTCAATCCAAATTCAGGATATTGCTGATAAAATAGCGACTGTGGGCTGAAATGACAAGACTTTCCTTTCTGCTTAATCCAAATGGAAGAATTTGTTATTCCCCTGCAGGTACAGTATGCCTATACTGAGAGTCCTGCCTGGTATTGCATGATAAGATTGAGTATTTTTCATGGGTATGAAATTGTATTTGGGTAAAATCATGTTAGTAAAATATAAGTCATAGTATTTAACATATTAGTATTTTCACATTTGTTAAAACATGTCTGCATGGGAGCTTTAACCACTCAGAAGGTACCTGTTTTATTGTTACTAACTTGAAAAAGACGTACCTTATCCCCTGAACAGTTCTGCGGAAGCCCCCCCCCCCATCACTTTTAATGGCTTTTGTTTTTTTCTTTTGGACTTGAGCACAAACAAAACATAAATTTAAAGCACTCAGTGCCAAATTCCTCTCTCAGTATAGTATAAAAGGCAAAGATAAAACAAAGAGACTGTAGCTAACGTGAGGATTTCCTGAGGCAATGTAGAGTTTCTGAACAGACATTTTTATGAGACAGTGTAAGCTCCATGTCTGTAATACTGATATATTAGTTTCAGTCACTGCGTTATACTAACTTCAGCTCTCTACTGACTCATTTGTCCTCGTGGTGTTGTAAAAAGTGATTGTGATGAATGACATTTTCTGTCTATTAAATTTCTATGTTTACGTTCGTGTTCACCTTACCAACCCACAGTGCAATAAACAATGCAATGGAGAGTGGAAAAAAAAGAAGAAAAGCATGTCCATTGATTTAATGTTGCAAACTTTCAAGAGATGTCAGGACTCAGGAGTGAAAGTGAAAGCTTTGTGTGGTCTTTTTAGAATGTTTTTATGATTACTTGCCTAGATGTGTTTGTTTGATGCGAGTCTAAGTTTGGAGGGAAGTGACAGAGCGTCAACTGAGGACCCAGTTTAGTAAATGGGTCTCTCTTACTCTAGCAGGTGAGCAAAATGTTCTGCCTCCATCTGCTCTTATGGCCATCAAGTTTACATCACAGTTTCACTGAATACTATTCATTGTTTAACTGAAGGTGGTGCGCTGCCTTGTGGGCAACTGAGCCGAATAATCACACACTTTATGAACGATTCTTGAAGATGGGATGTTGTCTGAACCAGAGATTTATAAACTGAGATTTTTATTAGCTTTGGGCAAAATTTCCAAAATGCATAATCCATGGAAAATCTACAGCCACTTTACAGAGACTGCTACTTTGCAGGCCTTATGTTTTTGTAAATGATTGAATATGTTTGATAAAAATTGTACTTTTTTTACAAGTTTATTTGTACTTACTCAAAGCGCAGATCAAGTAATTTTTACAAAAATTACTCTATACTTGGTAAAATAACTATTTACTGATAGTAATGCATGTAACAGATGGTTCTGCCTACTGCTCCTACAAAAACTGAGTTTTTGACAAGAGTAAATCACGTGTAAGTGAATCGGCCCACCCCCTTTTCTTCAGTAACTTGAGCCAGAGTGACAGGAGCCTTACGAACATCATGACAGAGAAATTAAGGACGCCGAAAACTGCCCCATTCAGGTATATACACCACAAAGACACCAAAAAAAAACCAAGAGTTGAAGAAAATCATGCAAAACAAAAAAAATTTTGGAAGCAGAATAATCCCCGATCTCATGTACAGCAGCCTTCTCTGCATGAGGCAGAGCTAAAGCACAGCTTGTTTAAGTGTTCAACCCAAGTCCACTCCCCTGGACTATTTATGAAGGTATGATATTTAAAAGAGTTAATTGTGGAGTCTGATTCCATGTTTGTCAAATACTGACAGTGTTTTCATGGATTGTTCAAAACTGAGTGAACCAACGTCTTATTCCTGCCTCCAAAAACTAAGATCTTACAAATAATTCCTTCAAAAAGGTATTTTACATTATTGATTGAAAACATCCTACATTTCATAATGACAAAGATGAGACTTCAGAATGGCTCAGACTCGGAGTCTGTTATAGATTTCTTGAGCCCTAAGTGAAGACATTAAAAAGGAAAGTTTTTCTTGCGCGTCTGCAGACGTCCAATAGGGTCCCAAGCCATATGTTCAAACAATTAACCCATGCTGCATGTTGACAGATGTAAGGCTCCCAAGTCAAGCATTTTTCCAACTCTGATGGGCCTAGACTGGCGGACATTAAACAGACACAATCTGAACATCTCCCAGACAATATGAGTTTGCTGGGCCAGCCAGTCTCAGTGCTTGCTAGGAAAGGCAACATTAAAGATAACCTGGATTTAATTTGCCCTTTAAATGCCAAGTAACTGTGTTTGAGTGGCAGCTAGTAGTGCAGATTTTAGCCAACTACATACCCTTCACCTTATCCTCCCCTTCAAAACATATTGGCAGAACTCCTGCTTGCACCCCCATTCTACTGTACTAATGTCAATTCATGACTCAGTCTCAGTGGAAGACAACCTCCTCAAAGTGCTCAATCCAACATAAAGACAAGTTATCCTTGCATTATTACGCACAATTTTTAAATTTCTGCAAAATACATCTAAATTCTGCACAAACAAAAGGTTCGTAAAGTTTAGGATTTTTTACAAATCAAAAATCCAATCAAAATTATTTGCACTCCTCCTTCACCCTCAGCATCCCCAATGGTACAGTAATTATTTTCGCATTTTTGGCTACTCAGTTTTTTTTAAAAAGAAAAAAAAAAAAGGCACCAAATGAAGGAAAATTGCGGGCATTTCTTCATCTGCGCACATGTTCAGCAGCAGCTCTGCCCTTTGACCCCTCCACTAAGCATCCCACATGCTGCCTCGGTCCTTTTCTGTGGAGTCCTGGTGATGTCCGGCGGCCCGAGTTCGTAGGTCACAGCGATGACAGCAAAGCACCTTGCTGTGAGACTCCTATCTGCCCACAAAAATAAACACAGGAGGGTCTCTCCCAGCCCTCCCACAGCACCCCCACCCTCGGCTCTGACTGAGTCTCAGCGACTGAACACTGAGGATGCACAGAATCCAGTCGTCTCTAATCCAAAAGGTGTCGTGATCAAAGGCAGAGGTTGAGATCAGTCAACTTTCATCCCAACAAGGCTGTTTTCCTTTTCGAGACGCTTTTCATCAAGACCCTTTTCTTTACAAAGTGAAGTACACAACAGTTCACATCTTCAAACAAAAACAGCTCAGTATCATGTCTGTAATGTGTCAGCTCCTTAACCAAACTGGAAATGCAGCCGTTCCATGTGGTAAACACATCCCATATGAACTCACATCACAAGTGAACACTTTATGGACACACATGAATTATTGATGAATATACACAGTGAGTGACACATGACAATAAACAGAAGGAAGCATTAAAAAAAAAAAATAAATAAATAAATGGGATCTAGGATTTGACCAAGTTAATCAAAGCATATGTAAATACTTGATTATATTGAAAAACTACTACATAAGAACTTCAAGAACAAGTAACATAAACTTACTCCTCTCAAAATGGACAAATGAAGCATATGTAAATACTTGATTATATTGAAAAACTACTACATTACGGAATGACCTGCACTTGTTTTCTTCAGTCCTGTTAATACATGTGAAAAAGAGCCGTCTTTCATCTATATTGGAGAAGCTCAACATAAGGTCTGTCAGGATGATTTCACACAACCAAAGTATGGCAAGCAGCGAACATCTCAAAGCTCCACTTGTCGACGTGTTCTAGAAATGCCAGACAGACGGGAAAGCAAACGCAGTTCAAAGATTTATTGAAAGTAACTCACAGACTGAAGGCAAAATCCCCCCAAAACATCCATATGGAAGATAGGTCCAAAAAAAAAAGAGAGGTGAAAACCAAGAGTTGAAACACACAAGACATTTGTAAAACATGAGCGAGAGCACACAGGGAAACACACGAAACAAGCTGAGAGCAAACAAAGTGAGCACACGGGCTTAAATACACATTGATGGGCAACAGAAGGAGACACAGGTGGAACAAATCAGGGCGGGGCAGGTAACAGGACCCAGGAGGAACACATGAGGATGATCACAGGGAAGAGTAACTGGGAGACACAAAACCAGAGGAAAAACCCTACAACATAACAGGGACATAACAAACTGCGAGTGAAAAGACAAATAACAACAGGGATGAACGCAATGAAACTAAAATCCACACATAACGAAACCACCCCTAACTTATGTTTCTCTTCATATAGTCACAACCGTGTCAGTTCTCCTACAGCCAATCACAGGTGAGCTGAAGAAGTGTTCAGTCTCTGAAAACTGCCTGTCTGGGTCAAAAAGCCAGGAAAGTATTTCTCTGTTCATAATTCAATCTTCTGATTTATTAACATCACATTATTGCTCTACTTTAATGTTGCCAGTTTTACCTTCCAGCTCTTCTGCAGCTCTTGTAACACTCAGCCACTTTTGATTGATTTATTTTAATTTGGATGAGACCTTACGCTTCTCATCAGCCTTTCCATACAAAAGTGTGGACTGCCATAGCAACCCCATAACCTGCCGTAGCCAAATAGATTTTGCAAACGTCATTGCTACTCAGATTACATTCACAGCCAGTATTCAGTCCAATTTGAGATGTATGAAATCCTTTTTCTGGATGCCATACATCACCCTGGGGTGAGGCTTGGCTGGGTGTGAGTCCCATATACTAGCAATATTTTATTGGTTTTCGCAGATGAAAATTTTGGTTTTCATCCAAATGTTGAAAAATCTCCCATGTCTGAAACATCTAAAGAAGAAAAAGTCGATCAGTGACCAGAAGGTAATTGAAGGAAAATTAAATTTGTAAATGAATGATCAGGTGAATATTTAATATAAACCTTGTTAAACCTTAACAGTGAAAAGTTTTTTTTCAAAATGTAGTGGCATATGCCAGTTGCCATACCCAATGAATTACCATCATGAGAAGCTGTGGATGTGAAGTAAACTGCGGCTACATGCTGACGGAAGACTAAATACCCAACCTTTACGTATGATTAAATGTAAAAAATGCAACTTTGGATTTGTTTTCAGCAGAGGAAAACACTCTGCTGCGCAAACACGTACAGTAACTTAACTGTAACTTCACTCAGCACTGCAATATAACTTTAAAGGGGAGATAGTAAGAGTTTGATGAAAAACAAGATGAAATGCAGAATCGGCTATTGGTTAATCATCCAAATACGCAGATGATTAAATACTTCTGATATAAGTTCTTTTCTACTGAAGCAAATCTGATGCATAACGCCATAAAAGAAGGCCAGATTTGTTAAGGTTTTATATCAACTTTCCTTTTGGGGTTCTATGATATGATACTGAAATTTAACGGTGAGGTTAGCATGAGAAACCTCTTGAAACCTGAAAATATTTAAACTGAAGACAGCTGAACTGATTGAACATCAATAAAAGTAAATCTCATCGATAAAGAATTTTCAAAGGTTTAACTCTTTTTGGCAGTAACAGTCCGTCAGTGGTTTTCCCATCCTCCACATACAGCACCGTGCAACAGAATCTGGCTTTAATTCAGCTTGCCAAGTTTGCAGAGAAAAAAAAAAAAGAGTAGATAAGAAATAAGAAATAGAAAAGATGCATCGAGCCAGATGAAGCCAAAACTGACAGCGTCGACCAACACTTGAGCATCTGGACATCTACAAAGCTGTGGCGGTGGGGAGGGAGGGAAAAATCAAATTGCTGGATATTTCTGCAATTTATGCAGAATACATTGCCTTTTAGATTGCAGGCTGCAACCTATTTGCACAGCATTAAGTCTCAGAAGTGGTTGGACTTGGGTGAGGTGCCAGTACAGCTTCTTCAGACTGGTACACATTAGTATCACATGTCTGCTCGCTTTCTTACTTAGCATACAGTGGAACTTAAACATGTTTATTACTTCAGTTTGTTGGCGGCACATTGACCTATTTGAAAGTGGAAAGTTTTAAGGGTGTCTTTTGTAATTCATTTATCTCACAGACAAAGCAGGGATTCACTAGAAAACTAATCTTCAGTATCAACGTGCCTCCATTTTCTCTGAACTTTGGCTCCCAATTTAGAAGACTGAAAGAGATGGAAAAATCATGTATCATTGTTGTTCACCGACTTTGAATATACATACAGTAGCACTTTTTGAGTGTCATTATCCTCTGTGGAGTCCTGCTGACATTTGTGGCCATGGTTTCTGCAGAATTAAGGTTTCTATTCAATGAAGCCAGTACAGTTGTTGCTGGGAATGAAATTATAAGTAGGGGCCCTGAGAAATCACCAAACATACTAAGCATTTTCCATCCAGTACCAGTGGGATTGAAATCATGAAAAATCTGATGAATGGAAAAAGCTTTTTTCTCTCCTTAATAACTTTTCGTCATGTGAGACTGACGTGAAAGCATTTTGCACATCACTGGACTGTGCTGATTTTCTCGAGCTACAGTTCACACCCATATGCCTGTTCTCATGTAACGTTGGAAAGACTGCACACATTTATAGTTTCATTCTTGGCATGTAACATTTTTCCGTCAGTCAGCGAAACAAAAGAGAGTTAAATTAAAACAATTGGCAGCTAAACGCATCTCCACAGTTGTCTGAGGTTCTCCTGTTCTATTTTACGTCGGCTCCACCTCTGTTGACTCTACTCTTCTCCGATCATGATAACATAGCCAGTCAATTAGGATAAGCCAACTCAAAAGATATATATGCTGTATATACCAAGTCACGGTTGGGTTTGCCCACTGACCATGACCGCACCTCCCGGTGCATGGAGACGGGGCACCAACTGTTGTGTGCCGTTGACACCTGGGGTTAAAGCTGTTGTGCTCTAAGGGCAGACACATCACACACACCAAGCTAACAACTATAGAGAATTTTCAGGAACATCTGTGAATGTCTATTAGCCTCCTGTTTTTGGTTTGTCCTGCACCGTTGGCCTTATCTTTTATCTTTTCTCTGCATTTTTTCCGACTGGCCCGTGTTCCAGTGTAAGTTTTTTGCCCCAGCGTGAGACGATGCGAGAGGGGGCCTCTCTGCCGTGGCTAGTTTTTGACGTTAGTTTGGTGTGTTACACTTTATATTCAGCCCAGGTCGCACAATCGTCCCAAATCCTCTCTGAATTGATGAAAATACGAAGCAGAGCGGTGTTGGCAATTACCTGTAGCCGGTGAGGTCGGGCTCGTGATGGCACTTTATTGAGCTCTACGCACTGTACAAATAGAGTCCAAGACAGGGCAGAATCTGTATGAGAAAGAAGGGAATGATTATTGAAACCCTTGTTTTATACACACAGACAGAGCCAGATCCTGCTGGTACACAGCTTTTTCCTACATATACATATGCGAACTGATATGTGACAGACGGCAAGTAATACCCATAAAGTCCATTGGAGGGCCCTGCCTGTACTTAGAACACGGGTTACGATAATGTAACCTTGCCACAAACTTCTCACATCCAGATAGAAACACAGCAACGGTGGAGGTATAGCAGACAAGAGGCCACCAACGCGTACTTTCTCTGAATCTGAAGTACATGATCACACACACACGTCCCTTTGCTGTGTGTGCCGCTGGGTGTGCTCTGAATTTGATGAAGCAAGATAATTCTCTCAACAGATCATATCACTGGAGGAAGAAAGCCCAATATCAACACCAGAGTCTGGGAGTAGTTACATATGGGAAGCATTTTTTCCAGCTCCTAATAAACTTTCATCTGTGGATTTTGTGTATGTAGAGGGTCTGGGTGGGTTGGGCATAATCTCCAGGTTGCCTGTGAGTTCTGCAGAGCAAAAAAAAACACAGCACATTGAAATGCTCGCATGTACATTAAAGACGGTATGCTGTGGCCATGTGTCTTCTCATTGGTTTTTGTAATGAAAAGAGCATTTATTGAACCATAAAAAGCACATTTTGAAATTAAATTATGTGCTTGTTAAGCAGAAATACTGAGGGACACTGGGAGTTTACCTTTTCTGACTCACACGCATACATATATATATATATACATGCACAAACCAGATGTGTAAAGCTCTTACACAGGAGGTCAAGCAGATGTTTTACTGATACCGCAGAGGTGCTGACTGCTGTTCCGACCATGTGCACCAACATTACACACCAACCCAAAATTGAATTGAGGAGCGAAGAAAGCAAGAACAGATGATTTTTTTCTATCTTTAACTCTGTGGGTACTTTATTAAATTCAAGATAAGTGCGACCACTGGGTCCCTTTTTTTTTTTTAAGCTTTCCACTGTTTCTTCATTTAATTTGATTTAAAAATCTGCTGACGCAATTTGGTCCGCCACTCATGTGAAACCAATTTCAGTAGAGCACCCAAAGTCTGCTGCAGTGCTTCAAACG
>KV751315.1:9518543-9572369 GCA_001698575.1 Mola mola
TAAAATGACACAAAACTTACTTTAATTATTATTATCATTATTGAAGATACAAAGCCTTCGGTGCAGACTTTAATAGAGTGAAATGTACCTCTGCAGGTTGTCACTCTTCCTCCTCTTTTTTTTTTTTGGACACCGACGTGTCTTAGAAACGACGTCGGGATCCGCAGTGGAGAAGAAAACAAGCATCTGTTATGAATGTGCCTCACATGTCTGTCTTCATTCAGACACGGGCCTAAATGGGAGCACCCAGCCGGAGCTGGAAAGATGCTGTTTTCCTGTCTGTCAAGTTGCTGTTTTTATCTGACTTTTTTTTTTTTTCTCCTTGTTTTTCTTTTTGAAAGCAGATGCCAATTGAATCGGCGCGTGTGCGTAAATTACGCACGGAGTGGGTCGGTGTAGTCCCAGGTTCACGGAGGGAGGCGGCTCTGAATAAACCGTCTTTTTACTGATTCGCACCGCTGGCTGCCAACGTTTGAGGCAGCAGTGAAATAGCCCCGGAATCCCTGCAAGGACAAACGATTCCTCACGGGTTTATGGGGAAATACCGGCGTGTTTCGCTCCCTGTCTCACTCCTTTTTATCAAAGCTGCGTTTGGCGCAATCATCGGCGATGCTGTTGTAGTTTTATCCGCTCGATCCAAAGGTGAAATGTTGGCTGGAGCAGACCGAACCTCGGGCTGCCAACGATTACTGAGATGTTGTTTTGGGCCGCCGGAACACAGCGTGTCAGTCCAATAAACATTTACATATATTAGAGTCACTGCAAACACACTTCCATTGTTTCTTCTCCGCACGCGTCATTTATGAAATCGGCTCCGTTCTGACAGAATCGGACCGCCGGAAACTTGAGAGGAGCCTTTTTCACCAGTAATGTGATTTAAAATAAAACAAATAACAAACTTTCTTACAACAGCAGCACAGGTTACCCGGTCAAAATCAGCAAAAAATAATGAACTAAAGGTATAAAGGCCAATAAATAATGATGGTCAACATCTTCGGATGTTTATGATCTTTATGTCAAATTCAACATTTTAATTGAATTAGATTACAAAGATATCATCGGTAAAATGATAAGAGCGTATTTTACGGCGTTAGTTCATATCTGGATTCATGGCCTGGGCAGCGTTTTTAATGTCGCACAAAAACCTGTTATTGCCGTAAAATGACGGGGTCAGAAAAATTGAGTAACACCTTTTCTGTTTTCTCTGTGGAATCTTAAAGTGAACTAAAAGGGCAATGATGGTAAAGACACAGTTATCACTCAGCAAACAATGTCAATTTAAAGTGACACATTTACTGGAGAGGGACTGATGATGATGATGATGATTGATTGATGACGATTCGGTCTCTTGAGGTGTCTTTGAGATCCCCCGGAGACAGCACATTTCCTCTTTTGATGTGTCCGCGTCCTGTCTCCTCGTTCGAGGGTGCCGACCTTTAGCTTGGCCTTCCTGCCGCCCACCCCCAGCCCTCAACCCTCCGGTGTCACAGCCGAGCACTTTGCAACATTTGGATTTGGCTTTACATTGTAAATGTTTAACGGCAGCAAAGTGGAGGATGCATCACTGAATTACTGGAATTTAACCGGAAAATTTAATTTAAAAGGAATTGAACAATTTCCCTTAAATAAAGTATTCTGAATCTGAATCTTTGTTGTTGCCCGAGTGTTGAATTGCAGGCCTAATTATTGTGGCACTGTGTCTTTATCACTTTTTTTTTGGGGGGGGGGGTAATGACGTCTCAGCGCCCAAAATAAAAGGCTGTAGTTTGAGTTTTAAACTTTTCACGCGCGCTGGATGTTTGAGAGAAAACCGGATCCGTTTCTGCTGCGCCTGCAAGAGTAAACATTTAATTCCCTGTAGGAGAGGTTTAGGACCAATGTTCAAGATCTGACCGGTTTGTGAAGGTTTTGTCGCTGCCATCTCTCGGGTCTTTTCGCTTCCTTTTGCCATCTTTGACTTTCAGCCTCCGGTAACGGCCGCTCTCGCTGTTTGCTTTGAGCAGGGACTAATGGGAACCAGCCATGCTGCCCAGACAAGTGAAGGCACACTTCAGCTTGTCAGTGACATGAGTGGAGGTGACAACGACTCAGGATCATTTTACCATGTTAGCTCGAAGTTTGGCAGGGCAGTTTACATTATGCTCGGTTTGCTTGTTCGAGCGAAGGCACGGGGCACAAAGGCTCCTGCACACCCGGAATGGCTTCATCCTCGTTGCCACCGTGTCTATTCTCTAATGGCTGACCTTTGTCAGGTGACGCTTTGAGGGTCTTACATCCTTTGCACACAGTCCCTGATGCCGTGTCCAAAACACAGCATTTCAAAGATGGTTTTGGTGGCTTTAGAAAAGTTGTCTAGTATGTTGTTTGACCACTGATAGCAGGGTTATAACCTGTATATTTTTCCCTGGACTAAATCCTCATAACTGACAGCACCTCTTTTTAGTGTGCACTTTGGGTCGCTTCAATATATTATCTTTTGATCCGTCTCAGCGTGTTTTTGCAAATGTATTTATAGTTTGGGCGTAATAGACAGACTTTATGCCAGCGATCATTTAATGACATATCGTTGTGGACTGAACGGTTGAATTTCTTCCCTTAGACGATTATATTTTCGCGTTCGTAGCCTTTAACATAAAAGACCCACAACATCATTATGAGGCACATTGGTAAGATTAAAGTCTTTCTGGTGGAACCTTTTGGGGTGCTGAATCATAATTCAGATTTTCAGTCCTCACTATACAAAGGTGATCATGCATTTTTGCTCTAGTCACATATTGCAGCAAAGTATTTCTATCTATACAAAATGTACAAAAAGTTCTCTAAAAAGCCTTTGATCGACTCAGAGCGCTCTCTTTTTTTATCAGACAGCAAAATGCATAAAATGAAGGAAATTCTGTTTTGCTCCAGCGTCTGAGAGAAACATTTGGCGGAGAGCTGAAGGGAGGGATTGAGACGCAGAGAGGGAGACTGCGAAGAAGACAAAGAGTGCGTGAGAGGTTATTTATCAGTTTTAGGATTTATGGATTTTTTTTTTTTTTGATTTTTTTTTTTCCGGAGTCTGTGAGTTTTGCACAGCCTGCTGCGATGGATCATCGCTGTGCTCAGTCAGCAGAGCTGAATTTCAAAGCAAATCGCTACCTCTCACGTGGTCGCAAAATAAAACTTTGTGTTAAGAGAAAAAACAAAATTCAGTGTGCTAATGTTCACTAACGTTGTGTGTGTGTGAGACACATTTCTTGTTTACACAGCTTTAGTATGAAAATGCAGGGCCTCGGGCCAATCGTGGTGTGTGTGTGTGTGTGTGTGTGTGATTTGATGAATGCACCTGACACCACACCGACAACGTGTAGTGTCAAGCTATTCCTAGTCATGTTATTCCAAAAGAGACAAGATTAGATTTCAAATACAGAAGGTCAGTGAGACCTTGACTGCATCTTCTGCAGCGCTGGAAGAATCATTAGCTATTTTTGTAATAACAATGTATCATGGCGATGTGAAAACATTGTGAACAATGAACAGTATTATCTCCTGAACAACCAACTCCCCTTGGCTTTAAGGGTATTTATAGCAAGTTTCAGCGCACAGCTAAGTGCAACGTTAGGGGTAAGCATAGCGAAGCCATTTTGCTGCTAAAGGGCTGCCGGTGACCAAAAACAGAGATAGAAGAGCGTTAATGTCATACTTACGTTAATCAGGTGAGCAAAAACGTTACTCGAGAGTAGCTGGATGTGTAACTAAAAAGCTGTTTCTTAACGACTCTACCAAAATGTACTTAAAGGTGCCGATTTATCAGCGGGTTCACAGTGTGCTTCTGCTGCCCCCAAGTGGCCCAAAAAAATTTTCAGTGCAGGTTTAAGTAAAAGTAGCAACGTCATAATAAAAAAACAAACTGTCCTTTACTGGAAAAGTGCTGCATTCTGAGGAAAAGAAACCAGAAGATAAATTCATTGTATTAGAGGTGAAAATACAATTATTATTCAGATTTTAACCTTTACTGAAATATAATGATTTATCAGTATTGGATCAGCACCCATTTGTTTAAAGAAATGAAACTAATTGGTAACTGTATCAATTCTAAATGCGTGATAAATGCATTGGTGTAAAATATATTTAAAAGTTTTGTGGGCTAAATATGGAATGTAGTTTGAAATAAAGACAAGAACAAGTACCTTAAAATGAAAGATTTTTTTTTTCTTTAATTTGAGTTAAAGTTCTTAGCCGCAAAATAAAAGGGCATCATAAATAGAGTCATATGTTAAACATCAACCTGTAGCCAAGCAAGAGTTGTCAAGCCCCGTGTTGCATCCAAATCCATAGTTTAAATCCGTGAAACAAATCCCGAAAAGGTGCACAAATAAATACCCCTCTCAAATATTTCCTCTCCTCTGTGCTCTGAATTTACTTAGACAAAGCGTTCTTTTTCTTTCTCCCCCTCTCTCTACAGTTATTGTTCCCCTCTGTTTCGGATATTTCTTTCTCAGTTTGACCCAACCCTTGTTAATCTCGCTCGGTCGCCACCGCGCCGTGTGTAATTTATGGCGTTTCCTCTTAACACGGTGAGCTGACCCCAGTCATCCCAGCCAATAAAGAGGCCGGGAAGGTGCCCTGTCGCGTTACAGCCAGTTAAACTACACTTTGATGTTGCCCCCTCGTTTTCAGCTGTGAATTGATAGCTGTCTGAGCCATAAGAATGCCGTTATGGCGCTGACATCCACACAGGAAGTGCCTCACAAAATCAAGCACGTTGGAAAGTCTTAAATCAGGCCTTGTTTTGGTTTCGGTGTGAGTGCCAATCGTGAAATAGTATAGTAAAAATAGCAAGAGTGTGGAGATGCCTGTGTTGCTCTGTAGTTAGGTGTGAGTAATGAGATGAGATGAACTGCAGATGCCTGTTTCGTTTTGAACAGGACGTCCTGCAGACACTCCTCTCTCCCCCGTTCGTAGTCACTGGAACAGAGCCGGATCCACTCCAGTGAAAATAGGACATTCTGTGGTTGTAGCTGAAAATACTTTACTCTTTCATCTGGAAAAATAAGGACTTTTGGTTGGTGAATTTGCTGGATTATGACTGGTACGGCGTCGCGTTGAAGACACGCACGGCGCAGGTGTCAGCCGAAGGAGTCGGCGAAAGAGAAAAAGGAGCCAGCTATGCTCAAGATAACTCTGAGGCAGGTCTCTTTTTTTGTTTAAATTCTGTTTTACGTTTATGTTCTTGGTACATATGGCAGTCCCTTTAGGGGGTTCACCTTGGACTGCTTCGGAGAGCCGTCCATCTACAGCAGATCACACAGACAACATGCAGAAGATTGTCACAATAACCAGCTCCTGCCAGAAAAACATCAATGACAAGTGATATAAACAGGGGCCTTTGATCAGCGAGAGGCCTCATGATTTCAAACAGTCTGACGGCTTGTGGGGGATTGTGGGGGGTGCAGGCCAGGGAAATATGATGAAATAACTGGAGTATTCATACTGGGATAAAACACATTCGCTCCATTCAAACCTAACAGGATGTGTCAGTTATAGACTGCAAGCCAACATTGCAGGAGCCCCCCAGTGAGCAGCCGGCCACCGAAACATGGCTGCTCAGTCCGCAGCATTCGATTCCCACAGCAGGCCTGCACGTCACGCCTCAGCAGTGTATCTGTACCAACTAAATCTGTTTATGGCACAGAATTTGTCAAGTATTGAAAGGTAGCCTTGATTGTATTTTCAAGTTCGTACTCTAATTTGTACTGTCAGTATATTCGTGGCATGAATACCAGAAATCAGACATTTTATGTGCACTTGCATCAAAATAACTTGAGCAAAGCCGGCCTGAATCATATTAGACTAAGTCCCCATTAAATAAAATAAGTACCAAAATAAAATAAAATAGCAATGTTTCCTCTGTTCACCTGCAGTACTGTTTATCCATCTTAGCTGTTTTGGTGAGAGTTTGAGTTTTGAGTTTTGGAGGGTTTCATTGTTCATGAAGTGAGATGAATAGACTGAAAACTTTATTCTATTAGATAAAACAGATGTTGACAAACTGTCACTTTGGGCACGTGCTTTGGAGTTGAAAAACAGCATTTTATGGCAGTACAGAACACTGCCATATCGTATCGTGGAGCCTGTGGCAGTTCCCTATCCTAAGTGGTATAGTGCAGTTAATTAGAAGGAAAATTGTTGTAGTTAATTGATAATCTTGAGAAAGTGGGTCATGACTGGCAAGAGACAATTCAGCTGAGTTTTTGTATGCATTTTGAGTACCACAACAAAAGATTCATCGAGTTACATTATCTCCCAAATGCTGTAAACTCACACCAAAACAATCCCCATATCTAAACAGCGGTGCAGATTAGAGGAAAAGGTATGGGATTTCGATTTTAGGGAACCTGTCCCTTTTACCATAGTCTCACAGTTCATTATTTATTAATACATCAGACATGTCAGATTATGTTGTCAGCACAAAACAAAGCTGGACAACGAATGTGGGCTCTCACATGCCTGAGTAGAAAATCACCATATTCATGTACCAAACATGTGCAGAAACAATGAAAGGATGTGGTAAAATAGATCATTCTGTTAATCGTGTTTCCACACTTAACCATCTGCAAATGAAACAACAAAGTTTAATCCAGCATTTAAACCGGAAACCCTGCAAATATTCAACGCTTTTAAACATCCTGTCCACGTGTCAAAGAGCAACTCAGCCTGTATGACAGGCTATCCAGTAACATCACTTTGCCGCACCATTACCCAACATGGCAGTGCGTTGAGGGTCACCGGGGGTATTTGTGAGCTCTTCTGTCCTGGCTCTGAACTGAGAATTGCACACAGAGTCCATGTGAGTGTGCCCACCTCCTGCTTCTAACCTGACGGATCGTTGGGTGGCCAGATGATTGACAATGTCCCGAAAATAACTTCACCTCACCATGGTGTCGAGGAACGGGAGTCACCGCTCGACTGAGCCAGAGAGGGCACACCGAGCGGCCTTTGAACGCAGCTTTCAGCCATCCTCCATGAAGTGGATGTGCAGTAATCCAAAGATGCGTGATAGATTGTATTGTGCAGTGAAGGGCAGACGTGCGGCTGCCAGCTTAGACAAGAGCACTTGGCAGTGATACGGTTGTGGAAATTTATGAACCGAGAGCTGCCAGAGGTTTTACTGTCATGCTGGAGCCATGAAGACAGCAAGTGTGTGTGTGATAGAGAGAAAAAAAAGAAATACAGAGTACAAAGATGGGTTTTTCTATTCTTTTTCTCTCAGCAAACTGCGACAGAGGCTGAGTGAAAGAGCATGTGTGTGTGTGGGGGTGTTTAAGGCAGATATACAATAGAAAAAAAAAAACATTTTTGATGAATAAACTGGCACATTCTGAACTTCCAGATTTTACAACTGCCACAATATTCCCTCACAAAGAGCGAGAATTTTTTTTCTTCCACCCTATCAGACGAGATGAATTCTAATACCGATCAGACAGATAAATCAGAAGTTATAATATGTGGCCAGAGAAAGACTATAAGAGCTGAATGGAAAAGGCTTTCATATCCTGGAATCAAGCACCAGTAGCTTAGGATATTTTAGGTTTGAAACTGACTTGCATTATCTGTGTACTTTATGATCCTGTTCATATGGAGAAACCTTACACCTGACTTCAGTTACCTTCTGCGTCGGAGCCCTGAATAGACGCAGTAAAATATAATTCCTTACAGACACGTCTGTCTAACATACATTTATATGCTCCACACCGAAAGTGACAGATTGTATCGCCATGTAATGATCTCCTCCCTGATCCTCTTTTAACAGTTTGTGCCCCTTTCTGCAGGTAAAGACAGCTCAGGCCTGGCAGATTCTGAGTTGACTGATTCCGACCCCCCCGGCATGGACACCAGCTACCTGGCCGTGAAGGATCAGGGCGTGAAGGCGGCCTCCGATAGGCCACTCGGCACAGACTTGCCGAGCCCTCTGGACAAGGGCGATGGCGGCGAAAGCAACAAGGGCAAGAAGAGGCGCAACCGCACGACCTTCACAAGCTACCAGCTGGAGGAGCTGGAGAAGGTTTTCCAGAAGACGCACTATCCCGACGTTTACGCCAGGGAGCAGCTGGCACTGAGGACGGACCTGACTGAAGCCCGAGTGCAGGTAATTCAGGACACAACAACAGTGTTCCGTGGTATCCAAAACCGGCCAAGAGGCATCTAAAAGGAAACAGAAACTAACAAACAATAAATTTAGCGTAAACAATCACAGACCAAGGTTAGTATAAAAACCACAACTCACACTAGTTGTCTGATCGTGACACTTTTCCAGCAACACACACGACCGTCGTATGTAAGCAAGAAAAGGTCCATCGTTAAAACAGAACAACACAGGCTCATCGATCCTTCAACATCTGTTGCTCTGCACAGATAATGTCACGAACAGGACGTCATGAGAGATTTATCTGGTAATGTGGGAGTCAGGGGAGAGAGCGGGGGAGTGGGAGCTCGCAGAGGCTCAGGGGCCCGTGGGGCCGAGCTCCGAGCTGCCTGGGCCTCATATGTGCAGTTTTAGGAGAGCTGACTTTCATCAGCATGTGAGGAGACTTGTTTGGCTCTGCTGCATGTCGATGGAGGATCATCCCACTGGCCTTTTTCTTCCTTGTGCCTTTGGTTCCCTAAACGTGTGCACGCGGTTCTGCTGGTGTCGGTCGAGCCTGAGGCGCTCTGACTGAAATCTTTTTGGTGACCCTCTGACCCGATTTACATACAATCCACTCATGTAATGCATTCCAACATCTGTGAGTGGAGAAAGAGACCTCCACTATTCCTGCACACCGTGTGTGTGTGAGTGTGTGTGTGTGAGTGGATGGACAACCAAAGCCCAGGGATTTTCTGTGTTTTTCTTTCATTAACATCCTGTTCAGACAAGAATGTGTCCCTGCTGTGGCGTCCAAGGTAGGTGTGAAACCCTTCCCATCAGCCTCGAGCAAGACAGCAACTGACACCTCAAGCCATATCTGAATTTTGAACTTTTTTTTAAAAAAGCGTATGAGATATGCCATTTTCCCAAAGAGAAAACTTCATTTGACTTGGGTCTACGTGGAATGAGATAAGAGCTCAATTTAAAACCAATCTTTTATGTGACATTCTGGAACGGTGACCAAAGGCAGTGAAACAGAGGAAGTCTGTGCGACCGCAGGGTTATAACTCAGCCCGGAGGCTCTGAGGTTATTCTGCTCTGCTCTGCAGCTCATACTATTACAGACCTGCCTCCTCAGATAGATCAGATAGATGCCGCTTTACAGCCTTCGGTTTTCCCAGAGGCTCCCTTAAACGCTCAAGTTAAAAAGATAAAAGACACGAGATGCGTAGCTTGTCAGAGAACAGACCTCTGTGCTCGATTCGAGCCCTTGGCATGCAGAAGGACCCGCAGTTCATGACTTATGTGAATTGAGTCAAATAAAAAAAAAAATCCAATCAATCTTGAGAAAAGAAAGAAAAAACACAACAACCTCGACTCTCTGAGCATTTTCGTACTAAAACTTTATGTGAGTAAAAACACTGAGGAGGGTGATGTTACACCTCACTCTCTGACGGTTTTCACACAGGGAACGTGTGCTGCAAGAAAAAAAACCTCAGGGTCTGGAGTTGTTGTTTGCTTTTTCAGTCTCAGTCTTTCAAAGGAAGAAAGTAGGTTCAGATCCGAGTCATATGCACTAGAGATACATGGGAAGGTCAGGGGTCAAGGGTCAGGGTTCCAACAACATCACATTTCTCGGATTTGAGGTTCTGTCAGCCCGGGGAGCTCAGGGAGCCGAAATGGCATCTGACTTGTGCAGCTCACCAGGCAAACACAGGTGTCCATACGAGTTTATAGATCCAAACAGTCAACAGAAAATGGAACAGCATGATAAGAGCAGTTAGATGAGCAATCCCTCAAATTGCTTTTACACAGAGAATGACAAAATATAACTTGATACAGTGTCAGTGTCAGTGAGGAAATGAAATAAAAATAAATTACAAATAATATAAATTTAAAATTTTTAATATGAAATAGAAATTGGCTACTCAATTAATTATGTACAAAACAAAAAATAAATAAAGTTGTCAATTTAAAGGTCATATACTGTACGTAACGCTGGGGAATGTTAGAAACTATATTTCCTGGATTTACAGTAAATTTACGAAGCCAGCCCAAATTACTATTCAAGAAAGAACATCAGTATCTAACGACCCAGGAATAAGAATGCATTGTTAGTTTCAGCCCTGGTTGGATCAACAGGTAAATCTAATGTTATTCATGAGGAACTGGGATAAAATGCAGAATATTCAAATTGCTGAGTAATCAAATGTACTGAAAGAAAGATTTTTCATTAGCAACACAAAAGACAATCACACTTAAATGCACCATCTAAATCTTCTTGCACCCTGAAGATGCTGTTAAATGACATGGATAGTAAATGCATGAGGTCAGGGAGGAGGGTTTTTTTAGGGACAAAAAAGAACAACGCGTTGAACCATCATCAACAACGGTCAGAGGTGATTCCGTGATATTATTAGTGCTTTGGGGGTGTCGGAAAACTGAAGCCAGGCTCAGCTTTGGATCTCTTTTTCACTTTGGTTTGGAAACTGACATGAGTGACAGCAGAGGTGGGTTATCAATCCTCTGAGCTGGTCTTTCACTTCAAAGTGTTTTCAGTCCCATACAGCTCTCCTGCTGGGGCCAGCTTGGCGTTTCTCTGCTCTTTCTCTCTTGGGCTGTAACATAAATAAAGTCTCATTGAAAGTCCACCAGCTACTTAAGCTGTCATGGTCTTTACCAATTACTGTCATGACGCTGTGTGTGCAGCACAAAAATATGTTCTGCCTGTATAATAGCCAACAGACTCAGCACAGCGCAGACAGCGAGCAGATGAGAGCCGCCGGGTGACACTTTATATCGGGAAGTGGGGATGCCATATAAGCATCTTTTAATGTGTAGTTATCATAAAGCGGAAAACATGCCGGTCTACGAGATCCGCAGATCCCAACAGAGACGGTGCGGACGGAGATGTATGAAAACATGGGGGAAAGTGAGATTATGTCCTCTGGTCTGTGTGCTTCTTTGATTTAAGGAGGAGACGGCATTGCAAAGCCAGGAGATTCGGGCCTCAGGAAATTAAAAAGGAAAATGCAAACAAACCTCACGCATAATCCCATCTCACTTTTCAATGTCCCATATTGCCTACTTACTATGAAGTGTGAGCAAAGAGTTTAAGCGTTTAAAAAGGTTAAAGGGGTAACACAGAGAAAATGTTTGTTTCAAAATGTGTTCGAAAATCAGACTTGTGCTGGGAAAACATTACAATTTGAGGTCTTGTCGCTATTTATAAATTATGTCTTCTCGTTTCGCCCTGTCTTTACCATCTTCAGTTGTTTGCATCTTCAGCTTTCATCTCTTTCATTCGTACTGATTAGTGTTTGTACCTGTGAAACGTAAAAGAACAACTCTGCATTTTTTTTTATTGTGCTGCAGATTCAGGTTTTCATGTTCGCCGCTCAGTCGTCTTGCGGTACTGCGTGGGATCATTTTAAGCTTATATTTTTAGCAATGTAAAAGATATTCCTACAGATTTAGGGAAGCCTTCCTGTGGAAGGGCTTAGGTGTACGAGTCACCACACTCCATTTACCCTCTTTTATAGGAATATGAAATCTCACATTGACCCAAGACTGAATATTTTGCAAAATAAAAGTAAAATAAAACTTCTCTCTGGAAAAACAGGCAAAAATCTGACTTTTTCTTACTGCAGGTGTGGTTCCAGAACCGGAGGGCAAAATGGAGGAAAAGGGAGCGTTTTGGTCAAATGCAGCAGGTCCGAACCCATTTCTCCACAGCTTACGAGTTGCCTCTTCTGACACGTCCTGAGAACTACGCACAGGTAAAGAATGAGAACCTTAGTACAAGGTCAACTTTTTCGGCCCATTAACATCATACCTTGTAGGGGAGAAGGTCACATTTTACAGACATTTGTACAAAAATCACACAGAAGTATCAAAGTAGTAATCATAATGATACAAATGACACTCAGGACTATCACCACCTCTACCAAGACGGACATGTCTCCTTAAAAAATCCTGGATCCACACCAAAATCCATGCCGTCCGCTCCACAAATTTCATCGAAATCAATCCAGTCGTTTTTGTGTAATTTAGGTAACAATCAAACCTACCAACTGACCAAGAGACAGATGTGAAAGCAAAACCTCTGTGGCAGGTTTTCGTGATACATACAGTATGTTATACATAAGAACAATTTAGAGTACAAATTGAACGTACAAACTGTAATAAATAAGATAATTAAAATGACCAAATAAAAACAAAACAAATATTACATAACACAGAAAAGATACCAATACCCCCAGGCTTACTGTAGTTAGGGTGTGAGTTGAAACAGACTCAACAGGTAAAGACAAGACAAGTAAAACAAGCCTGTATGAGTACAAGCTCAGGTTAATTCGAGGGTGAGCAGTGAAAAACATTGAAATGGATTAAAACAACTGTCTCTCATGCTTCTTAGTACATATTTTATTTTAAGAAGTTTGAGAAAAAAAAGTGACATATTGAAGCCACTAGATATAAAAAAAAATGTATGTGATAGAAGGATTCCATTTAACAGTACGATGTGACGCGCTCTGACAGACGTGAATGCAATTATTTGTTTTTGTTTAGAGTAACGAGCAACTCTTTCCAAAAATGACTATCAAGAGATGTGGTTGTGACTTGAAGTTGAGTACTGAGGACAGGTATTGTTATGCAGTTCTGCACATAAGAAGTGTTTACATGGAGGGAGTGTTATGATATCTACTGCTTGTATCTGCAACAACTGGATATTTTCCTGAAAGGCCCCAATTTGCAAACACGAGCCCTATGCAGTACGCGAGACTGAGTTGGGTACAAGATGTGGTAACTTTGCTCTTTCAATAGCTCTCTCTCTCTCTATTTAACCCAACCTCAAGCTCCTCTTCCCATTTAGTCTGAGCTCACATAGCACTATGTTTAAATGGCATGAAGGGGCTATACATTTGAGACTCATGGTTGTTTTGGAGGGGGTGATGAAAATCGGGATAAGAAATGGTAGAGGTACAGTGTCTCATTTGAAAGTATCTGAAAAAATGATGATGATATATATATTGTTTGGAGAACGCCCCATTTATGAATGCAACTACATACAAATCTTTTTGTAAGCTGATAGGTTAACATTTGCTTTTTTAAGGTTTATTTTGAAACCGAAAATGAAACAAATTGTCCAGGACGGATAAAACAGAAGGAACAGAAGATGCTGAATTGGGTATGAAATATAATAAATCATCTGCGTATATGAGAAGTTAATACTGAATTTCTGCATGTTAACACTTTGAAACTAAATTTAATTAGGAGCAAATCTGTAAGTGTACGGACACAGCTTGTTATCAAATCCAGTTTTATTCAACGCTACAAGTTTCAATCACATTTCTAGAGTCATATTCAAATGAAAAGGCGTAAAAGTGCTTAAAACAACATTTCAAAATCACATGGCTTTCCTTAATAGAACCAGTCTGTTTTTTCTCCAAATGAGAGGTCAAAATTTGACCCATACCATGTCGATAACAATCCACGGGCCCATGGGCCATTAAAGTTTTACTACATTATAAGTCACATGATGTTAAGTTTTTTCTTTCTTTCAAGTAACCAAACCATACCTGTGCGCCGAATGTTCAACGACAGCTTGAAATGATCTTAGGGTGCCTCAAGGTTAACTGAGCAGGCCTCGAAAAGGATGAAGGAGATATAAAGGTCTAAAGGAAGTGAGATACTTATCATTTAGGTTTGTTATATATATAATCTCCTAGAAAAGCCACCCATACTTTGGGCTTTTTAGTCTGCCATTCTCTAAATTCATAGAGGATGACGTCAAGATCCTGTACAAACAAGAAGTCAGTGTTTGGAACCATATTTATATCATGTCAGAAATATCTAAAGGGACTTCGGATTAATGAGGGTATGAATAAAATGATTGAATTTGTTATTCTGAAATGCAGTTATTCACTTTCTTTCTGACATTTAGGGAGATTCACTGAACTGTCATGTTTGCACCCTGAAGTGTAAAAAGGTCAGTTTGTACTTTGTGACATGCTGACATACTGTTTCTTTAGAAACTTATTGGAGGCTTTGCTGGTTTCCCATGTATTTATTATCTGACGTTCAGCACAAAGACAAGTAACTAGAATAATAGAAAAGCTGCTATGTATTAATGGGGCAACTCTTTAACAATGTTGTTTTCTGATCAATATTCCAGATCCAGAACCCTTCTTGGATCGGTGGCAGCAGTGCAGCCTCTCCTGTGCCGGGTTGCGTGGTGCCGTGTGACTCCGTGACTCCCTGTATGACACCTCACCCCCACTCTGCCAGCGGGGTGTCCGATTTTCTGAGTGTGCCGAGTCCGGCTGGTCACATGGGACAGGCTCACATGGGCAGCCTGTTTGGGGGATCTCCTGGCATGCCGGCAGGTATCAACACCTACGATCTCAACATGGACCCTGACCGCAAGTCCTCCAGTATCGCCGCCTTGCGCATGAAGGCCAAAGAGCACAGTGCAGCCATATCCTGGGCAACATGAGGTGCTGTTATCTGCCGGATGGGGGGGGGACCATGTTGATCCCTGAAATGTCTAGACGAACCCAGCATGGGGTGACGTGGCACCAAAATTGAAAACTCCAGAGGCAACAGTGACTACCTTCATAAATGTTGCAATACAACAATTATGCAAATACACGGATGGGTGAGGAAGAGACCATAACAAGAGGTTTGTTAGATAAGTGGTGAGGCACTGAAATGTTTCTAAACCAATCTGGGGAGAGAAGCAACCACAGTGGGAGAGCGAACTTTGCGGAGAGCCCAGCGGGAGGTGTTGCTGTGCTGTATAACATGAGTTGAAGTGTAGTACTGACAATAGGTAAACTTTAAGAAAATTTGAATAATTTCAAACAAATACATGCACTTATTTGCTAAAATACAAGAAAATCTGTTTTTACAGTGCTTTTAGTGTAATTGTGGTTCCCTGTGTGTCAGGTGCTGTTTTATTACAATGGTATTATTTAAGTTTTGAGTGTTTTTTTTCCTTTTTTTTTTTCGCTCATTTGATCATTTTGTTAAGCATCCTTAAGAAAAGAATTAAGTTTGTTTGTTATATGCCAATTGCTATATGCCATGTATATATTAGTGTAAGGCAGTATTTGTCAGCATTAGCACATGCTGAATTTTGCATCTTCGGTCACACAACAGGAAACTGTTGCTATCAAGCATATCTGTCACATTACAAAGCTTCTCAGCTACATTTTAGTGGAGTGGATCAAGCTCTCCAGCTTTATAAGACCGATGAAATGTGGATTGTTGTCAGGGTGAGAGATCCACCTGCCGCACTGACTCAGCCTGCTGCTGGCCAGGGAGGGGAAAGAATGGAGGAGGAAGTGGTGGTGGGGAGTATGAGAGGGGGGCACAGCAGGTCTGCTGCTCTCAGGGCCGAGGAGCCTGGGAGCGCCAGCCTCCGAACAGAGCCACCTCTGTTTTTAGGAGGACACACTCCAAGAGAACAGGACTGTGCCCCTTGCATTAGCAGTCTCAGGTGTTTCAGTGAGAGAAGTGCCTACTTGTCAGTCATTCTGCCAGAACTAACACGGAAACCAGCAGCAAGCCTGCTTTGAAACGGAGGTGGATGGTGGCGATTACACACCATGTGTTGACAGTAGAAGGATGTCAGTGCTCAGCAGCTGTGCTCTGGACACAAAAATGGCTGTGTTGGCTGTCATAGCTGACTGGTGAATTGTGGGTAAGCAGTGCTGGTGTCGGTGTAATTGCATTTGTCCCATTAGTTCTGTCACAACAAAAATGTACCCTGAAGTTCTACTTTACCACAAAATTGTTTTCTTTTAATCACATATACATCTAAATAATGTCTAAATGATTTCCGAGAGTTTAATTTGATTTTAGTGGGGGAGGAAACAGGAAGACAGAGACATGATGAAGACATCAGGTTTTTTTTGGGTTTTTTTCCATTGATTGATTTTAAATTTGTCCATGTATTTGCACTACTACAGTGTAAAGGGACCACATGTCAAAATCGAATTTTAAAATCTTGTTTTAATTTATACATGAAGCAGTGTTTGATCAAGTTATTGTAGAAAAAAACCCCTAATTGACATGCAGAAAACCATAAACAGGTACTATTCCAGTATAAGTGTACTGGTTGGTTTCTGGTTCTCTGGGCAAAATATAGCGAAGCTGCTCGATACTGAAATGTGTTCCTCGATCGTGAGGGGAACAGGGAAGCAACACAACAAACTGTAACCCCAAACAATTTAATTCTGACATGGTTACACATAAAAAATACTTGTAAAAATTGTGTTAATAGAAGACACAGATAAAATCTCAAAGCTCCATCGTGGGGATGTGCAGTTTAGTCCATTTGTGTGTTTTTGGCATCGTATGTTAGCAGGCTTTTAGCCAAACCATTAACCTGTCAGGGTAAAGCACCATCAGGAATCACCTTGTTCCTCGTCTCCTCTGTGGGCAGAGCCTCTACTTCCTGTTTACTTCCACCTAAGCTTGGAACAATGTCTTTGTTTATGCCTCATGGTGGAAAGAGGAGGGGCCAAGTAGAGGTTAAACTGATCTGGAACTAGCTAGAGATGTGTCCTCATCTAAGCCCAAAACACGTCCTCAAACTTTAGTCTTAATGTCATTCAAATATTCAAATGGGAAAACTTGTTTTTCCCTGGTTACTGGCTCATCCTGTGAGGTTCACTGATTATACTTGTTCTTCCTTTGTTTCCAAAGAGTGATTTAGGCTTTAAGCACAACAGATTTGCATGGATTTGAAAATAAAACCTGATAACCATGTAGTGCACCTTCAGGCGGAGCAACCATTACTAATTCTCTAATCTGAACCACATTCGCTGCCCTCCTGGGCAGGTAAGAGAGAGCAGATCACGATGGAGTCCTAAAAATAGACCCAGTTTGACTCCCCGGCCCCAAATCCAGCAAATATGCATAATCCTCATAATACTCTTGCGTGAATATCCTAAAACTGAATCTCTTGTGGACATGTGGGCCCCCGCGCTCTGGCTGAGGCTCTGGATGGAAGGCGAGCCACGAGGGCGTCTGCTGTGTTCCGGTGTTCTGGGAAAAGGACAGTGCACACAGCTGCGCTAAGGGGGTAAATGCAAAACAAACATGCCTCACACATGCTTCCCTCTCAGCTGTCATGGCTCTGCTTTCAAAGATTCTTCCCCCTCCTCATGACCCACCTCTGCACACAGACACACACACACACTGCGCCTCTCCCTTCTGTTCACGTCCACTCTGTCCACTGGCTCAAAGCTGCAGGCCTCCATCGCGGGGTCTGAGGCACAGCCGTACGGCCAACCCAGGAAGGCTTTTTAATTAACACTGAGCCATGTGGAGGCGGTGGGCTGCAGTATTGTGTGTCAGGACAGACTGGGCCATTTGTCTTCAACTTGGTTGACTGTTGTTCCTCTGCTCAGTGTGCGCAGACATACTGGCACTCGGTAGCTCAGGTTTACACGATACAGTACATAGTCATCGTTTTAACTCTTCTTCTGCTCAGTGCTACTTATCACGTCATTATTGTTGGATTGAAAGATCTCCAGTGATTAGTCAATAAGTATTATTAATGTAAGATTAGTTTCACCGAAAACGCTGCAGAACTCCATCTCTGAATGATGTCAACGTCCACTTTTCTCATTTTCTAATACTACTGATGCCGGGCAACCAGTACAGAAGTAAATGTACCATAAATATGTGTTGCTGTTGTGTGCATGTGCATTTTAGTGTGTGCAAAAATGGTAAGAAGTGTTTTAAGACTCTTGGAAATATTAAAGTTGAGATGTTATGTTATGAAACAATTTATGGTGTATTTTGAGTGTGATTTTTTTTTCTTTTGGTACACGGTAAAAAACTGTATTTCCAGAGCTGTGTTTGAACATTGCTTTTCACTCGATATGCATTTCCCATGAGATTCGAATTTGTTTTCCAAGTTTTTGGGGCTTTAAGCTGTCTATTGAAACAAATGTATGAATTTACTCATGCTTGTGTTACATTCTGTGTGTAATTAAAGTACAATAAGTTATTGCACTTCTATTTGTTTCACATTTGTCGTTGAAATTGGATGACAGAAAAGGTTTATACAGAAAAAGCCACAAAGGATAGAATTTCTAGCGAGATAATGGTGGTTCCCTCCAGCTACTGACAAGACCAAATGCAGAATTCTGAAACCACTATAAACACATACAGTGCAGAAAAGAAAAGGAAAAAAAAAACTTAGGGGTGTATTGTCCCATTGGTATTTAGAAATCACTTTCTGTTTCTAGATACATCTTTGAAACAATCAGCTCAATGCACTAGTTGGCCACAACTTGTAAAAGACTTGTCCGCTGTTGTTAACAAACAGTCGAATTTGCAGTGTCTAGTTCCATCGAACCTCCCTGGCGAAATATTGTGTCATCCCCGTAATCACATACTGAAATCCCCACATGTTCAGCGTCTTTGAAGGGACTCAAGTGCTGAAATGGGATCGCACAGCCCATAAGAGTATCATGCTAATTGAAGCTGACAAAAATACGAACTGCGCCCTTTTGAACTGCTGACATTGAACAGGGTGGATTAGGCTGTGTATATTAACAACAGGTGACAGGCTGGAGGGAACAGTGAATTGTCCACAGCACGGAGAGTCGGCTCCGGATGGTTTGAGGGTTTAGACCGGACTAAAGACAGACACGGAAAACGGAAAAAAAAAGTCTTACTTCATCTTCTTCACTCACACACACAAAAAAAGAACTGCAATACATATTAGTGTGGTCTTTACTTGTGTAGGCAAGTACAATGTCATATATATGTAGATACATAAACTGTAAAAAAAAAAAAAAAAAGAAAAACATTGACCTTATGGAAATTAAAAAAAAAAGTAAAAAAAAAAAAAAAAACCCATCACAAAGACATGTTGACATTTTAAAACCTAAATACTGGAGCTGGGACAGATAGTGAAAAATATGTATAACAAACATAAAAGGTATTGTGTGTGTGTGTGTGTGTGTAAGCAGGGGATAAAAAGTATTGCATCAATAGTATACACACATCTGTTTTGAAAAGTATGGTTTTGGGAAGTATGTACAGTTTGTGTTCAATGAATGGCTGACACAAACATCCTTTACTTAGTGTTTCCTACATGAAACTCATGAAATGAATTAGTGAATGCCGCAACGTAAAATACAAGACTTTCCAGTAAATCACAAAATACTTTAAAATCTGCATTTACTTCAAATATAATATTTATTGTACCAACTTTGTCCTATTTGATTGTGCGAAATGTGGACTGTACATCACCGGTTAGCCACCCTCGTACAAATAGAGCATATGATGTAAATTGAACATATATTACTTTTTTGTTTCTCAGTGTAGCTAAAAGGACCAGGTCCGATGCTTTTGAGAAAGGAAATAAAAAAAAAACCCCAAAAAAAAACCAAAAAACTGAAGCATCATAAATTATGTCTATTTCACAGCACTGCTGCAACATACAAATATATACACTGTATATGCTGATTTCAGAGCAGCTAGAGCGCAGAGTCCATCTCCAAAACAGTGACACTTACCTCCAGTAAAAGTTTTTGTTACATTAGTTTTGGTAAACCTTATAAGTCCAACAAACAAATCCCTCTCATCACTCTTCCTACATTTCATAGTCAAATGAACTTACTGTCCTTTAAAAATCAAAGTAAAAGTCATTAGAACTGAGAGGTGTGAGGAGCGTGTCTCACTGACTGAGAAGATGTTTGTGACAAGTCTTGAAGTGCTGAGGCTGCTGCGATGAGGTCCGAGCGTCTGATCCAGGCTGCTCACAGGCTGCCGATGTTTGGGAAGCTCTTTAGCTTCTCTGGGAAGTCATCTTTATAGAGCACCGGGTCTGCACGGTGTTCGACCACCTTCAGAGGCATTGTGCCAAACACAGATGCAAATTTGTTGATGCACTCAGATCTAGGGAAGAAAAACACAATTTAATTTAATAAACTAATAAACTGATTATTTCACATCTTCTGATTAGTAAATGTTACAAATAATGAATATTTACTTTGTTAATTATGGAGTCCACCTTTTTCTCCTAACATTGTACATGCTGTATTTTATATCTACTTTTTACTGGCATATAGAAGCTATAAAGACCTTAAGTTACTTTTTGCAGAGCTTAGATATTTTATATACAGAAATGAATATAAGATTTCCAAATTTTGAATAAAATGACTGCATCTAAAAATGAAGGTGCAACATTTTTTGAACCCTCATTTCAATGATGAATACAAGTTTTTAAAATGGAGCCGGCTGATCTTAAAGTGAGACACAAGGGACTGTTGACCACGGTTTAGTGTAAACAACGTTCTCTTAATATGAGCAGAAAATTATCAGGTAATATGTTAAACGAAAATTTGGGTAAGTATGTATTACAATATTTGTAAATCTTTTTTTTTTTTTTATCTGACTTTTGCACAACAAATGTTGATAAAATTATGGATTTTTGGAAAATAAAACACAGCCTCCATAACTGATTCAGTGAAACACTGAATAAAGGTAACAAAAAAAGTACCTTTCAACCATGTGTGTCTGATCCAGAGACAGTCCATCAATGGCAGTACACTCAGGGCACTTGAACTTTTTCCTGGGGGTCACCTACATAGAAGCAGAACAAACACGTCAGCTCACTTCAGCTGATAAGGCCTCAGCAGCACAGACAGAAGCTAACAGACTGTCCAGTCTGTCAAAACAGTTAAGTAACATGCTACAAGAACTTTTGTAAAGCGCGGTGTGTGGAAACATGGCTGAATTCTCATCAGTGGAACTGGTGAGGAAGGATGTGTGGATTTGCCTTGTCTCACCTCCATAACATCTACTATATGGAGAGAGGGAGAATGTTTTCTAAAGGAACCTGTAGAAGATATGGTGGGAGGTGGGAGTGTAGGGTGCACGAATGAGGACGTGTGCAGCTTGCGATGTGATGGCAGGTTGTGCGTGAGCCCCAGCGAGCTTAGGAAAACATTCAGAGAGGGAGTGCCAGTGAGTGACACCCAGATAAGGGAGGTTAAGGCTGGGCTTCAGCTCAGGCCCTGCACCTTTGCAGTCAGTATGATGGGGAGGGGAGGAAAGACAGCGAAGCTGAAGGGTGAGAGCTGATCAAACCCAGAAATGCTGGTTCTCTCTGTCAGCCTCCCCCAGGTCCAAGCACCCAGACAAGCCAGAGCTCTGATGTACCTTTATGGGGGCTTTGCCTGTGATGTTTGCAACCAGGAAGTTCATGGCAATATCTTCACAGTTCATGTGAGCATCCACCCAGTTCTTGATGTCTCCTGGCATCTTGTACGTGTACAAATAGTTGAAGTACTGGAATGGGAAGACATAATCACTCAATGTCATGTAGATAAACTATATACATGTGTAATAAAGTATACACATTTTACCTCAGACATGCATCATTAGTAATCAAACATTTAAGCATCGCTGAACTACTCTGACACAAACATGTGCAAAAGAAGCAGCTCTTAGCCATCCCAGAATGCTATATTTCAGCCAGGGTTTCCCAGATCACCTTGTGGTAGAATGCGGCACCAGTTAGAACCATGGAGACCTCGTTGGTCCACTCTGACTCATACTTCCACTTCCCCATTTCGTGGTCCCAGAGGTGCAGCCGGCCCGGGTAGCCCACCAGCCGGTCTGGGAACTCCCTCCATACCTGCCACAGGATAGAAGATGCACTGTCAGACATTTTCAAGGGGAATTAAATTAAGACAAGATCTGAAAGCTTACACTAAAAGATCTATAATTATGTGCTATTCAAAATTTTGTGTTATGTTTCAAAATATCTGACCAATTTTTCTTGGTAAAAATCAATCGTCAAAACCAAAACCAATAGTCAAATTAAAATATTTTCAGCTGTGAGTGGCTTCATTGGCTAAATATCTTGGGATTGACACGAACGGACACTTAGATCCTCCTACTTCAATACTGTCATCTAGTCAGGTTGGACAGCTCCTCTATCCTGCCTGCAATTCCATGTAATTACATTTAAACTGAGCACAATTTTATTAAATGGCTTTTAAATGGACTCAGGTGAGAGTGTCAGGCAAAGTAGGGCCCGGCAGGTATGTGGGCATGGAAAGCATCAGTTCTGGATCTGCCATCGTTTTTCACACATCAAATACATTCAGCAGGCAGTCAAATCCCTGGTGCAGAATGAGACTGTAATTTCCCTCAATGACTTTAAACGCTGGGATCAACTTGGAATGGCTCCCTGCAGTACCTGCCAGCAGGGAAGAGTACTGTTTCAAGCCTTTTTTTTTTTTTTTAATAAATTGGGGTCTTTTTCTCACCTCATAACCAAACTGCAGTTCATCAGAAGTCAGCATAATGATGTCATCATCGATGGCTAGAACAGCTTCTGTCTCGATTTCATCGTAGGGGAAGAAGCGGTTACTGAGCTTGTTCTCTTTAGTTCGCACAACTTTGAGAGGAACACCGATCTTTGGCCAAAGAGATTCTGACAAGAAATACAAAAATAGCAACTCCTGTTTTAGTTTTACACTTTTTGAGGCATTTGGTAAATCAATCAGTAAAGTAAGTGACAACAATTAATTGAAATTGATTCTAACATAAAATTTTTAAATTTTCTGGTTTTATCGTAGACATTTGTAAGATGGACACTTCCCTTAACACACATTTAGTTAAAGCTGTATGTCATTACACACAGTTTCAAAGTAAACGCTCTCATGGCAATAGCACTCTTTGATGGCAGTGGTTCTCCCAGCAGGATAAACTACTAAGGAACTGTGTGACACGAGCGGTGATAAAGGGATCAAAAGGTTTGACCAGACCTCCGAATTATCCAACTCAATTGGAAAGAGTACGGTAGATTCGGCTGGAGAAAGTCCAATACATGGAGGTCCCGCCTTGCAGCCCACAGGACTCAAAAGATATATGACCAATTTCCTAGTGCTAAGCACCACAGGTACACCCCCCAGAGGTTACAGTAGTGTTCAAAATAATAGCAGTCCAATGTGACTAACCAGATTAATCACTGTTATTAGTATATTTTTTATTGCTACATGGCAAACAAGTTACCAGTAGGTGCAGTAGATTCTCAGAAAACCAACAAGACCCAGCATTCATGATATGCACGCTCTTAAGGCTGTGCAATTGGGCAATTAGTTGAAAGGGGTGTGTTCAAAAAAATAGCAGTGTGGCATTCAATCAGTGAGGTCATCAATTTTGTGAAAAAACAGGTGTGAATCAGGTGGCCCCTATTTAAGGATGAAGCCAGCACTTGTTGAACATGCATTTCTCTTTGAAAGCCTGAGGAAAATGGGTCATTCAAGACATTGTTCAGAAGAACAGCGTACTTTGATTAAAAAGTTGATTGGAGAGGGGAAAACTTATAAAGAGGTGCAAAAAATTATAGGCTGTTCAGCTAAAATGATCTCCAATGCCTTAAAATGGAGAGCAAAACCAGAGACACGTGGCAGAAAACGGAAGACAACCATCAAAATGGATCGAAGAATAACCAGAATGGCAAAGGCTCAGCCAATGATCAGCTCCAGGATGATCAAAGACAGTCTGGAGTTACCTGTAAGTACTGTGACAGTTAGAAGACGTCTGTGTGAAGCTAATCTATTTACAAGAATCCCCCGCAAAGTCCCTCTGTTAAAAAAAAAAAGGCATGTGCAGAAGAGGTTACAATTTGCCAAAGAACACATCAACTGGCCTAAAGAGAAATGGAGGAACATTTTGTGGACTGATGAGAGTAAAGTTGTTCTTTTTGGGTCCAAGGGCCGCAGACAGTTTGTGAGACGACCCCCAAACTCTGAATTCAAGCCACAGTACACAGTGAAGACAGTGAAGCATGGTGGTGCAAGCATCATGATATGGGCATGTTTCTCCTACTATGGTGTTGGGCCTATTTATCGCATACCAGGGATCATGGATCAGTTTGCATATGTCAAAATACTTGAAGAGGTCATGTTGCCTTATGCTGAAGAGGACATGCCCTTGAAATGGGTGTTTCAACAAGACAATGACCCCAAACACACTAGTAAACGAGCAAAATCTTGGTTCCAAACCAACAAAATTAATGTTATGGAGTGGCCAGCCCAATCCCCGGACCTTAATCCAATCGAGAACTTGTGGGGTGACATCAAAAATGCTGTTTCTGAAGCAAAACCAAGAAATGTAAATGAATTGTGGAATGTTGTTAAAGAATCTTGGAGTGGAATAACAGCTGAAAGGTGCCACAAGTTGGTTGACTCCATGCCACACAGATGTGAAGCAGTTATAAAAAAACTGTGGTCATACAACTAAATATTAGTTTAGTGATTCACAGGATTGCTAAATCCTAGAAACAAAAAAGTTTGTACAAAATAGTTTTGAGTTTGTAAAGTCAACGGCAGACACTACTATTTTTTTGAACACACCCCTTTCAACTAATTGCCCAATTGCACAGCCTTAAGAGCGTGCATATCATGAATGCTGGGTCTTGTTGGTTTTCTGAGAATCTACTGCACCTACTGGTAAATTGTTTGCCATGTAGCAATAAAAAATATACTAAAAACCTGGATTAATCTGGTTAGTCACATTGGACTGCTATTATTTTGAACACTACTGTATGTGTCTGTGTCTCAACAGGTAAAAACCAAACATGATCCATAATGGAGCCTCCATGGAAGGTAAATTTTCAGCCATGACCTATAGATGCTCACTCAAGATTTGGATCTATTTTAAGGCCATGTTGAAACTTTAAGCTATTTAACACATTCCTCTGGTAGTTCCTGAGCAGTTTTTGTCATACGGCAGTATGCGCTGTCCTGTTGGGAGGGACCTATGTCATCATTGTTTTTGAGATGCGCAGATACAAGAGGGAAGCGCTCGGACTGCAATAATGTTTGGAGTGAATGACTTTTGTGAAGTGACATCCACATGAATGCATCGATTGATGGTTCTATGCAGAAGCTGTGGTTTTAATGGGGTAACAGGGTAATGAATCAAACAATAAAGTTTTATTAGGTTTTAACCGAGGTTTAGGGAAACCTGGATTTGTCACTGACCAGTGAAAAGTTAAGTAATGTATAAATATACGGGAGTAGGAGGTTTTCAAAACTGTCAAAGCTAAGATCGCTAATATGCTCATTATTTGAACAAAGATTAATAATTGAAAATTTCCACGAAAATCAAACAATTACAGTTAACAAGTAAAGAAAGTGTTGTTTTGTTTGTTTGTTCTTTAGGCACTATTACTGCCTCAATTATTGGTTTTCTATTCTTGCTTTTAAGTATATTTTATGTGAAGCATTTACAGTGTGTAACCTCTTTATTGTAAAGCACTTTGTGTTGCATGTTTGTATGAAAGGTGCTATACAAATACATTTTTTTGTTATTATTATTATGTTGTGACTATGCTTCTTCATGCTTTTTTTCACTTTTTCATCCATTTTAGCCATTTGGACGATATAAGAAATATGTCCACTATCAGTATGTAAAGATAGGTTAGGAATTATGATGTGAATTATGACAGTGATATTTGAAGTCTGTCCATGAAATGGAAAATAGTGCTTTTAGAATTTGACTTCCATCCCTGACCTCAAGCATGTGCAAATCTAACCACATTTTCATTCTTAATGTGGCAGAACAACAAAGTGTTTTTTAAGGATAGCGTTTAGAAGATCTTTGGCAGTATCCACGACACGGACATTGGTACAGACAGATCACAGTTTGTCCCCCCTAATTAATGGGGTAAGTGAGGTCTGGCAGTCTATAAGAGGAGCTCCAGGTCTTCTTGACCACATCTAAGGTCTCCTGTCAAAAGATATTGTCAAGAAAACTGCTATGTTAAACACCCAGAGTTTCTCCTTTCACTTTGTCACTTTTGCTGTTATTTTGGAAAGAACCTGCAAGCTATAGTTTCAACTTGGCATAGGAGAAATAAATGATTTTGCATTCTAGAATCAAGAAAACAAGATTCATCACTCTGAATAAAAATGATGGCTTTAACCCTGAATTCAGCACGTATTGTGGCTGTGTTGAAGAAATTCCCAGCTGCTGTATAGATACACAAGACCAAAAATTTATAACAAACACAAACAATGGAAGGATGTCAAAATAATTTGACAAAGAAAATGTAATTTAAGTCAGCTAAAAAAACACAATTGCAAAAACATGTTAGTTGTTCAGCATTTAAAAAATATATACAAGGAAAGAAAAATGGGAGCCTGTAAACACTTTAGATCACTGTTATGGTAATGGACAATTCCCTAGTGTTTCCCTGTGTTTTCCCCTTCCCTGAGTTTCCAGTGCTCCCCTGTCTGTCTCTCTCTGGGTTTGTTTTGTTTGTGTGGGTGTGTGTATTGGTCTGGGCGTGGCTCTCCTGGCTCCCAGGTCTACACTCCTGTCTTCAATCAGCTCATCACCTCTCCCAGTCTGTTCACCTGCCTCTCATCAATTCATCAGCCTGCAGTATATCTAACCTGGCTCTTCACCCACTCATCGCCAGATCGTTGAATCCACTTCAGTGGTAGCTTACGCTTCAGGCCTCTCACTTGTCTCGAGATCTTTCCAAGTCGGTTGTGTTCTTAACTGTTGTTTCTCTCTCCAGTACTCCTGGACCACTACTCGCCTGCTTGCCAGCTCTCCAACCCACTACTGCCTGCTTCCAACTGCCAGCTCTCACCCTTCTCCCTCACTCATCTCAGCCCTCCAGTCCTCTGCCTCGGCCTGCTTGATCCCCACGTCATCCACCTCCATTCCCCACTTTCCTAGCAATAAAACCTGCTTCATTCATCTCCACGTTGGACTGTGTCTGCGTTTGGGTCCACATCGCTAATCACAAAAATCATAGTCTGCTGTGATACTGGACTGAGCCAGATGAGTGTGAACAGTCAATGGCCCCCAGTCAATTCTAATAGGTCACAAAGCTCAATCCAGGTGCCGCTGATGCCTCTCATGAGAAGGCAACTCACAGCAACAATGGGAACTTTAAAGTCTTTTCATTGCTTCTTCACATTAGGCAACTCCTGCGGCAGCAGAACCGATTTAAATCCTGGTACAGATATGTCTTCTGAGCTAAACTGTCAGTAGGGTAAAGCTTACTTAGCTTTGGTGACAAAATATTAAAGCTCTAGGTGCAACAAATAAAAATTAAAGAGTTAACTATGACTCATCTATAATGGACTATAATGATGAACTGTAATGAAACACAGGAAATAAAGACGGGACAAAATGTCACACTGAGAAGATTAGTGTAACAGGATAATTAGGTCACTCTTTACTAAACTTACTGACAAGTACATTATGGATACCTATTGCTGGGGGGGGCAAGAACTGAGTGTGAAGTATCAAACTCTCAATTCAACAGAAGTACAAATAACATCTTCATAGTAAAACTGACAAAAGTAGGACTGCATTGATTTTAGCTAACTGCTTTGGTTAGCTAGTTAATAAATTGGCAAATGAGTGTACACAAAACTACAAACTATTGAAAGATCCAGGAATCATTTATATTTTTGAGGAGAATTCTGATAAACTCACCCTCAGGAGGACTCTTATTTTGGTTATTCCACACCACCAGCAGTTTAGCCAAGCTTGGCACCTTTGAGATTTCTGTGATGACCCGGAAAAGACTCTCGACACGATCGTAGGTCAGCACCACTGCTGTGAACCCAGGTGCCCGTGGTGGGATAAGCGGTAAGAATAGCGGGCTGTTCACACTTGACCACTTCTACAGGAGAAATGAAACAAAAATATAAAGGACAAGTTGGCTATCATCTTGCATACAGTGTTTGGTTTTTAGGATGTAAGAGGATGTAAAGGGAAGGGGGGGAAATAGAAAGCAGCAAGAGTGAATTGTTCCTATGTAGCAAAAAGTGGACATCTATAATCAATGTGGAACTTCTGTCATTGCTTGATTTTAAATGGCTCATAAATCCTGAGAGCCACACTGATTTTGGCATAGATCAAGTGACAATGTTAAACACAGGAAGCAACGGTAGAGTTTTTGGATGGACTTTGAGCCTTAAATACTAAACTTTCAATGTTTCATTTGGATTACAAGAGACAAGTAATGCAAGTCTGTGTGAGAAAAGTACCTTTTTGTCTGTTGAAGTTGTAGTCAGTATATAAAACATATAAGCATGTGCTATTATAACACTAGCAAATATAGAAGCATTGAGGTTCATTAACTCAATAAACCTTATCAAGGACTCCAACAATGTTCCACCGTTTACAGTGACAATCAGTTTGAGAAGGGAAGGGACAGAATATCTAACATAGTAAATCTGTGGGCGTCTTGAAGTACATATGGTCCCAGGTTACCACACAGTGATTATGTGGCTCCTTCCATAGCATCAACACTAGTCTGTCAACTGACACAAAGCTATTGCCTTGTTGACAACATCAGTCACTCCTCCACCAATAAAAATTCACTTCACTGGGATGTGGAAACATCCTTGTGGTCATTCTTACATTGTCAAACTTGTGGAGGGGAAATAATTAAACTTAAAAAAAAAAAGCCAGAGGCCACTTAAGTCATTTGTAAACAGAACAGAACAAAAAAGCCACAGCTCCATTTGCAACAAACAGATATGAAGGAATGAATAGCTCATATTTACACTTAAAGAAGAAAAAAAACTTTTATCTGCTAATCTGAATTACTTGAGTGCTTCATGATTAAACTTAAGACATTTGAACACTCTAAAATGTATGTCGATTAAATTTCCATTATAAACTTAAGTACTAAGAATTAAGAAGTATTCAAAATACATTTCTCTCTCTCAATTTATCAATTTCAATTTATCTGGAGAAATAGAACAAATGTAATACTTATTTGTGTATTCAATTTCAACAGCAAATAAATGCAAGTCCTAATAATGTACACATACACAGAGGTGGCAGGAAAGTGATTTGTTTTATTAAGTATTTCAAATAGGGGCTGAAGCCTAAGGACAAATGGCACAAGGCCTTTATTTAGAGGAACCTTTACTTAGAAACACATCTTTCTTCCTAACTAAATGTGTTACAAGAATATTTTATCATGATTTAGTATGGGTGAAATATGACACCACTAATGAGAAAAAGATGAATTACATTATCTGTAGTGATTTACTGGCAGCAGAAAAAAAAATATGTCTCTCTATTAAGAATGATATTGCACACATTTATGATTAATGCACAACTGCTTAACCCATTGATATACCTCTGCGACTATGTCAATTCATGTTATGCATTCTACATTATGAAAGGTTATATACGTATTCCAGGTTCATACAGCAAAACGGTTTAGAGTAAAGAGGCCCTTGTCAAAATAAATCTTGAGCTCCTTCAGACCTAAGGCTGCGATGATTCCAATTCCAAACAAAATGAGGTTTGAATTTTGAACATCAAAACAGAAAGCATGATGACTGATTCTCAGAGTATTTTCTCTCTTTCCACTACAACAACTCAAATGTGGACACATCTAGCTTACCAGTAGTCTGCAGGTGCAATTCCTTTGTGCATGAAATTAATCAAGTGACTGGTACCGTAGACAACCCTCAAAACTTCAGGGATGTTGGGTTTCTTTAATTTTTCTGAATTCTTTTATTGGTTTGTTTGGGAAGAGAGTCTATATATGGGAGAGGAACTGAAGACGTCTTGGCTCAATACTCGTTTCACCTCTGTTTAGCACACTCACAGCCTAACTGGTATTACATGATGAGCCCTTTATGGAAGGCTTCCTTGTGGGTAACCTTAGTCTGCCCTGTTGTCTGAGAAACATACAAAGTGGTACCAAAGTACCACTGCCACAGCCACAAAAAAGTTAATACTATAAAGTTATAAAGTGTTTAATAAGATCAGGTTGCAGTGCAGTGCTTCCTGAACAGGCAGTGTGTTGTGTTTGCTGTTTTTTGACTGTAGCAACCTGGGACCAGTGGAAAATGTATGACTATAATGACATTGATATCTGTAACATCATTGTATTCAATACGCTTTTCTAGAGGATGATGTATTAAATTTCAAAGTAAATTAAGTGTAATTAATCTCAGGTGAATATTCTCCGGATCCCTTCAAGCTCATACCAGCTTAATTGTATGTGCAGGGCAACAGAGTTAAAATGAAAATGTATCAATACTGTACTGTAAATTTTACTGTAACAGTACAATGTAAGTGAGACAATAAGACATTCACATCTCACGCATAGATGCAAATCACTACAAAATGTTTTCAACTAGCAACTTTGAAAAGCTTTAATGCCTAAATTTATTGTGTCAAAATCTTACAAGTATGCCCACTACCTACAAATCCAAAACAAAAAGCAACTTGTCTGTTATTCTGAACCCCACCCGATCCCAAAGGCACCAGCAATCCTGGGAAATGTGCTTTCAATTACCAGCCTAAAGACTAGAGGCTAGAGGAGGAGAGGGGGAAAAATGGCTGACTGATTTATTTAGTGTATTAAGCATAATTCTATTAAACCTAAATTAATCGTGAACAAACAAACAAAAAAGAGATATCAAAACATGGCTCAAGAGCACTGTATTTTTTATAATAATGGTACCCAATTTTGACTCTCTAATCATTACATATACTGGGAAACTTCTAGACATATGCTTTCATGCATCAACACAAGCACATGCCTCCACCCCACAGGCTGAGGATGGAGGAGACTGTGACGAAACCAGGCTGATTAACAACTCCTGAGAGATGGTCACCCAGCCAAGCTGTCTGCAGTCACAAACTGCCACAACCACAGGGATGCTAAACACACACACCATTCTTCACAACTAGCATCCTCTCTAAAAACACAATGACTCAGACATGGAGGAACTTATTTTTCACCACAATGGATGCATACTCTGACTGAAGAACTGCTGACACCAACAGCTGCCTGAGAGCTGGTTGGGTGTACACCAAACTGTGAAGCTCTGCATGTGTGGTGCTTCAGGAAAAAAAAGGCATTTTAATGTCACCCTGTCACAGAGTTTTGATATACAAGGCACAAGAGACCGGGGGAGCCTGGTGCAGTGCGAGTGTCTTTATGGTCAAGGCTCAATTGGAGGGTTGGTCTTTCAGATGTTTTCAAACCTGAAAAACCTGAAGAAATTTCACTAGAGATGTACAGATCCTTTTTTACAGTTCCAATCTAATTCTGATATCTTAAAATTGTATTATTATTATTAACTGGTCTACTGTGTAAGGATGTATGAGGGTAACAGAATGTGTTTGGGTTCACTTTCAGTCAGAAAGCTTTCTGCTTCTCTTTCAGCTCTTATATCTAAGGTCTGGAGTTCTAATGTTTCTTTCATCATATTTTGAATGTAATAATTTTATGTTTTAATGCAGAAAAGAAAAAAAATCTGTGAGGATAGTAAGCCTGACTCTATCAAAAATATTAGTGGAACCTTGGGGTTGTTTGATGAATCCTAAGTTAAATTTGGGGTGCTGGAGGATTTTTCTGATTAGGTTTGGAATGTTTGTGGCAGATTAAGTTAATATCACGAAATAAATAATCACAGTAGATATTAATTAGTGAGTTTATCATCTAACTCTCTGGACATGTCAGAATGTACTAGTGATTATTCTACATATCCTCCAAAAAAAACAAAACCAAAATTTAAGGATGAATACCGTATAGTAATAATGACATACAGTAAATAAGAAACATTAGGCTGTGAAATATGGATCAGCCTTTGGATTGCTGACACCCTTCTGACACTTGAGAAATGGAGTATGAATGGGTTGGAACCTATTATCGACATTGTAATGGATCGTTCCCCACCTCCATAAGGGTGTTTCAGTGCACAGACTGTATGGATTGCAGAACTATATGTTGGAACATGACAGCAGAACAGACAGAGCTAAATATCAAATCATTTGTAAGTACAAAAAAGTCAATATTATCAAAGAGTAATAGATTACAAGTAACTGCAAAATGCATAAAATGGAGTCTACACAGGTACATACCACCACAGGGGGATTGTTCCACTGCTCATAGGTTCGTGCAGCATATGGGTAGATGCGGTCATTGATGATCTGGAGTGTTGTCAAACCAATAGACTTCATGGAGCTGAAGTAGGCCTCCCAGAACCAGCGTGCCTACGGACAAATGAAAAAAAAAACGTATTAAAATGTGGAAATAAACATATTAGCAAAAAAAAAAAAAATTGCAAACAGAGGCATGCTTAGAGGATCAATTTTGCATTGGTTATTAAAAAAAAAGGCTTTAAAATACTTCTTTTGAACTTTCAGTTCAGTATTTAGTGTGCAGGTATCGACATTGGACATGGACACGACTGATGAAAAAAAAAACAATGTAATAAAAAACAAATCTTGTCATTATCAAAAATGGAGCATACAGTTATACAAAACCCTGTTAATTTTTCTGGAATTATTGTCAATTAAAAAGGGGAGAATAAAGTGTATTTTATGTCTGCACTTAAGACAGTGATTATGTGAACATCATAGACTACCATAATTGACTTGAATGAGGACAGTAATTCAAAATAAACAAACAAACAAAAAGGATAATATTTCATATCAAAAGAGAGAACTTGAACATTGCAACAAAACAGGCAAAAATCAAAAAATAGAATGATCATCAAAAGAGACATAGCAGCTTTTGGCAGGCAGACATGGCAGTAAAATGCAGATTTTTACCACTTCACTTAAAGTCTTAAAAGATCATTTTGCAGCTCTTTCCAGCCTCTTGACCTTCAAAAGCTCTTCATGTGAGGCTCTTTTGAGGGTGTCTGTTTTACTTCAACAGATCTCCGATGTGAAAAGCAGGCCTCAATGTTAACTGAACTCTTAGCCATAGTTTTATTTTTTTCCTGTCGACCACTGGAATATCAAACTGCTCTCCTTTGCAGTTCACTTCACATTGTTTAAAAAAAAAAAAAAAAAAACTGAGACCACAAAAATGAAAGAATACCTGCACTGTGAATTTGTTGACTCAAACAGTTTAAGCTTTCTCTGTGTTACGGTTTGGATTAAGAAACGAAGAAATGTGAAGAGAAATAATGTAAAGAAAAAAACAATTTGAAAGGGTTCATGAAGTCTCCACTCTCATCAAAATGTATCAATCTGGAGTAATGCTACTAATCATGGCAGATGTGTCAAGCTTCCATGCCCCCTCAGGGCCCTTTTCTATTAAGGAACTTCAAGGGACAGTTCAGAGGCAAGATGACCCTATAAGAGTTAATGAAGCTTCAAACAACACTGCCTCCTGGTGTGTTACACTGACCCGATGCCAACCCACAAGCTCCTAAATGACCCACAGTTCCCAAAAAAATTAATACAAGTTTTGAGCTACATTTCTAGCTCTTACTATCCTATTGTACCAGTTGTTGATTAATATGTAGTCCTTGTAAAACAAAGACGGTCCTAATTGGTATGTGAATATACAACCAATGCCTAAATCAACCATGTCTGATGGGTTGAAGCTTTGGAGGTTTTCAACAATGCAAAAAGATCATTTATTTTTATAGACGGGATGAGGGGAATAAAGAAGAGACGTAATCTCAAGGGGAATCCCAACAGCCAATAAATCAGCAAGTAATGAAAGTTTCTTTTCTGATGGGAGGAGGCAAAAGGCAAACTGTGCTGGCCTGAGGGCTTCTCTCAGTGCCTGCAGGAATTTTTATGAGCAGGGAAGAGACAGCATTATAAGACAAGAAGAAAAAGTTTGACTCCATCTCCATCCTAAATCTACCCTTTGTTCCTATTTGATCTACTTATGAAAAGAGAAGTATATCAATACAAACAGGAAAACTGTCCTGCTCGATTCCTAAGTTAACCACAATTTAGTTCCCCCCAAAAGACTTTTATGTAAGGTTTGCCGGTAAATTTGCTGAAAATGTTGAGAAATCAAATAATACAGAGAGAGGGAAGAGAGAGTCGAGTCCAAAATACTTTCCTTTATAAGTCAAAAGTAACAATTTTAAACTGAATAATTATCTTATTATATTCTAGGTTAGGGAATTCCCCAGCAGCCATAATTATTTTTGTTATTTATAATGTTGTTAGTTAAAATAGGGGTCAAAGAGATAATCAGAAACATCTTATAAACAGCCTAAGTTGTCAAACGCTTGACAAATGGTGCAACCTCTTGAGCAGAATTGGCAGCCATTAAGCTATGGACAGAACCAAGCAACTATTAGTGTTTTTGATATTCAAAAAATAAGTATGTGTCAGTCACATGACCTGCTCAATGGGGAGATTTATTAGGACTTCTAAGTGCAATCAAAACATGTCTACAGCTGCACAAACACACACTACTTGCTAATAACAAATAGACACACAATGAAATTGTGCGGTGTTCCCCGCTGTTTGACTTTTAAACCTAAGAGATTTTATACTTAACTGCTGAGCTCTGATAACAAGAAAGCAAATAGGAGGACCTTGGTCGTTTGTTCAAAGAGATCAGTTTAGCAACTCAAATTTGGAAAAAGTAAGGCATTTTTTTTTTAATAAAAAGTGACTGATACAAGTCGCCATCCTGGCTGACTTTTCATTATTAGATTACATCACTTAAATCAGCTGCAGAGAGAATAGTGTTGTGCATGGTGTAGACCGGAGGAGGCTACAACAACATTTGAAAATCAAGAAGGTCAAGAAGATGGCTGAACTACATCTTTCGCTCCCCCCTCCCACCATAAAGTATATTCTAATTGAATAACAGAATGGATTTGGCTGTGCTAATCTAATAAAGGTCCAAAGTGTATGTGTCATATTTTGAGGCTATGATCCAAACAAGGCTCGTAGAAGTCAGTACACAAACATGGGCTCAGTAGCCTCACTGTTAGGATCTTGCAGCTGTTTAGTATGAGGCTTTGTAATATGTGACCTGAATGGTGTTACATCATGTCAAATTAGAAAATGAGTTGTGCTATTGACTACTGACTAAAGATCAACAGCAGTCAATTACAATGTGACCTCATCGCTAATACGACTTAAGTTGACCAAATGTGGGGCAGGATGAACTAAAAGTGCAGTGCTGGCAATTATGTGCGCTACTCTAATACGGCCAAGAGTACTGTCAATATTTTTGTGAAATAAAAACATACTTGACTTGCCAGGAGGCAACTGATAAATAACAATGAAAACCAATTTTGAGGACTAAGAACAGCTGTCTATTGTTGATACATGGAATCTTTCTCTGAAAAGGACCAGAACCTTGGTTGACAAAACCTGAAACTATATCAAATGTGGTCATTGCATGGTATTTCCTTTGTGGCAAGCATTGAATTCATTTTTTTTTTTTACATTTGTAAGCACTAAAGTCAGGCTACAAGGAGCGAACACATTATGAAAGCACAGGTTCAGGAGCCCTCTGCTGGCAAAACTCATGAAATGTGTCGGCTGAGAGAGACAACCCAAAATCAGAAAAACAACAAACAGTCCACTTAAGCATCTATATTCTGATTTTAGTTCCAACAATAGTTAGCAAGCAAGTTTATGATAATGAGGACTGTGTTAATATTATTGTTAATTGTATCAAAACAATAAATAAATGATTGCAAAAAACCTACAGGAATGAACAAGCTGTTCTTTTTAACAGGACTAATAAGAAAAATACTGCACATTTGACAGTCAATATAAAGCTAATCCTTTTATCAAAGATTAGGAGAAATTATTCTTGTCCAGGCAAATTTGATCTAAGAATACCCATTTAAAATATTGCTTTATGTCTATGTCAGCAGAACTCCATGATTCTACATAATTTAATTTTTAATTGTCCTTAAATATTAATGTGTTCTCAATTACTGTCTTCAGATTAATTATTTTTTACTCTCAAATGATTGTAGTTCTGATATTGTGTGGTTGATTCTATTGATTTATTTGCATTGGTGCTGGATGTGCATATTAATCAAAACTGTTCTGTGAGCCTTGATAAATTTCTATAGGCTGTTCAGACAAGATTGTAATGAACCACATATTTGTTCAATCCTGAAATACTGTTTGCAGATGAAATGCTCCGTAATGCTTTGAGAGGTAGGTCTAGAGGGCGAACTGTGGCTAAAAACACGCATTAGTTTCAACAAATTATATCTGTAGGATAGTGTTACAGACAAGAATCAACCTGCAACCAATTCAGTCCACCTGTGGCCCATCAGAACAGAGTACTGTAAACAAAAATCTATGCTACCAAATAAGCTATAAGCTAAAACAGCAGAAAACGCTGACCCGACCACGTCACCTCGCAAGAAAGTAATGTTTTTGAGCTTGTCTAGTGTAATCCAACTCCAAGCCTGTCTCTGAGCCCTTGGACTTAAAATGTGTTTGGCCAGAATAATGACTAAATGGACTAGAGTTGATACAAGTGAATAAGGAGCAGCTGTACTGGTGCACTGCTCCCATAGCTGCTTTCACTTTTGTTTATTGTGGCTCAGTTCAGATATAACATGGAAAGAGAGAGCGAGCCGTCTTCCGTGCATTTCACTCATGCTAACATCAACACAGTTGAGTCATCTTAAAGCTTTTTAAAATGTTGACTGAGCAAAGGAGTAAATTTAAAGTTAGAAAAAAAGTGGGACAGGCATCCAAATTCTGTCTCTCGCAGGTCACAAAAAATAAAAAAAAAATTCAGCTTTCATAGAATTGATAGATGAATAATTACTGGGTACGGGGACATGGACTAACTGGTCCAACTCACCACTGACCACCATATCAATCTCTGCAACTATTGAAAGGCACTAAGTTTTTCACAATCTTCAGTTTGACATTGTGACGTTACCTGTCTCTGCATCTCTTCAACTTGTCTGTGAGGAATACTCTTCAGGATGGTGTACATCTCTGAAAGCTTCTCCTCTGGAATGACCGCAGATGCCCTGAGCAAGGAAAGAAATATTAAATTAGTCAACTAAACGTAGCGCACTTTCCAAACATTTACAAAGAAAAAAAAGTGTTCATTAGGCAAACCTTTTCCAGTCAAGTACTTCAGAAAATGGCAGAATGTAGGAGTCAGCGAGGATGACAGGAACACAGCCAGCCTGCAGCACATCACTGAGGGCAGCCTGGCCCAAACGTGCCCCTCGCAAAACCACGCAGAATGAGGACTCCTGTGGTGACATAACGGAAGCAAATCTATTCAAGATCTGCCTCTACTGACTTATTTCCACTGCTATAAACTTCTTCAGGAACCAAAGAACATAATAAGAATGGGAATAGGATATGAGGGGGGCATTCATGGTGCTTGTAAACCAATGAATATAGGTACCACAACTTGGCCAAAGGGTGGGAATTTATTGTATAGTTGTTAAAAGTAAGACAAGGATAAGAGTTTGGATTTCTGTTATTTCTTTTTAACACTCCATTCAAGGATCGTGTCTCTTGATACTCTTGGAAATCATTTTTTTCTATGCAGTTGTGCATCTCACCTGCAGAATCTGAGGGTAGTCATACACCTGCCCCTTGTAGCAGCGTTTGCGTGCAGAGGCAGCACCCTGGGAGAGGTTACTGCACTTGTCCAGGAGAAGAAGAGCTTCTCCGTTTTCTTCTTTTAAGCGCTCCAGTTCAGAGCGGTACTCTCGGTGTATAGCAGTTTGTGAGGAGATAATAAAGTAGCGTCGTGGTCTGGGGATATGGAGACAGGAAACAGAACATATTTTATACAATAATAACTACAGAAAATTCCCTTATTAGGACTGTCAATAAACCACAATTATGTTTAATTACTTAGCAACAGATCGCTTTTCACTAACACATGTAACTGTGTTCCTTTAGAGCACTGTCTCTGGCTAAGCTGTTGTGGATAAATTAGGTCAATGACGATGTAATACTCAAATCAGATAAAAAAACAAGTTAATAAACTCACCCAGGCTGTTTCTCAGGGAGCTCAACATCAGCAGAGAGGGGGCTATACACTGGGATGCTGACATCATAACCTTGTCTGTAGGTCCATGTAGAGAAACCACCTCCAGCCAGCAGTGCTCTGAAACATTAAACTGGATTGTAACATATTGTTCACACAGTGTAGATTTTAACATACTTGAGCTAAAGAAACATATCTTAAAACACAACTTTTAGTACTTAAAAACACATTTCTTTCTTCCTCTGAGCTCAGTGATGCTGATATAATGTGACATCAAACAAGGCTTAGTGTCCTATTTAACATATTCCATGTAGCCCAAAGTGATAAAAATCCATTATTAATTACATTCCTAGGGAAGGTGATAATGAAGTGGAAGCACACACACCTCCTTCTTATGATGCTATTTGCCACATGGACTCCAGCTGAATGAGCATAAGAAATTCCTTGCGGCTAAAAGTTTGTGGTCATTGTCTCAAGGCTGCATGTTCACACACCCAATCACTTCAGTCATCACTCTAGCTTACAGGAAGTCTTGAGCTTCAAGGAGTCTTCACTGGTAATACAACCAGGTTCGAAAGAGCCACTGAAGGCCTCTAGAAAATGTTATCTCCCAAGTGGTGGTGCATGTTATTTTCATTAAATGACAATTCTTAATATCAAATGAGTGACTGTGGCTGTGGTAAAAACCTTCTTGAGGTCCGTAACACTTTATAAAATGAAAACAAATGCTCTGTCCCAAAAACAAATTTATCTGCAAAATATATATAATCTATACATTATTTGTACTTCCTAGTGGCAACTTGCTGACATGAATCATAAAAATGACACTTGACAGCATACTTCCCATTCGGCCATTTTAAGACTGTTTGTAGACCTTTATCTTGTTGCACATATTTCCTTTCTGTTAACGCAACCTAGTTACCGCAAGGATCCTGCATTTCAATTGTCATTTAAACAGACACTAGACAGATTTAAAAAAAACAAACAAACAAAAAACATTCATATAGCTTGTATGTACTGTAGCTACCTGTCTCTGGGCACATCTAAGGCAGTATTGTAGTCTGGAGGACCTCCAGGTAACATGTTGAATAGTAGATGATTCATTCCTTTGTCCCATCTGCAGAAAAACAGTTATTTTGGTAAAAAACTTTGTTTGGGGTCATTTTTGGACTGAAATTGGACTTGTGACATTTCCATCTATGTGGATGTTTGCTGTTATTATATTTTAGGGTACTTGATGCAGGATATTCTTCTTTTGTGAATTAAAAGGCTATATCTGACTTTAACAATAATTAGAACAACACAGATATTTGAGCAAATTTAGGAAAAACTGACAAAGCAGTAAAACTACAATATAAATTACTAGGTCAAAGAAGGTCTCGACAGGGTCTCTTGTAAATATTTACCTGTGCAGCATTGCCAGAGCCTGGGCGGTCTCTCTGATACGCAGAGAGTTCTGATTCAGCACATCAATAGATGGTATAAAAAGACAGGCCCTGGTGACATCATCTGTGTAAAAGTCACTGTCAGAGATGGCGCTGAGCAGGTCATTGTATTCTCGTGACAGTCCAGTGCTGCTGATGGGAACCCCCAATTCATCCACAAACTTCTGAAGAGGGTAAATGTAGACCTACAAAAGCATCCATTTCAACAATAAGAATTTCTACAAAGATCACAGCAAAAGGGTCCTACAAGTAGTATTTGTAACGTCACAATGTGGGGATTGTCTAAACGGCTCTTACCTTGATTCTATTTTTAGGATTATAGCCACATCTGTACACATCGAAACAAGTGTGCATGCGACAGCTGAGGTCCCCCCTCTCGGGAATGGGACTGGAGACAAGCAGGCGGACGAGAGGCGCGTCGTGAACGCTGCGCTTATCGTGGGTCCAGTCGGCAGCGGACTCGATGGAGTGCGGCCAGAACTGAAACATGCCGGTAGCAATGAGCCCGAGCAGCACCAGCGAGAAGAGGGTGATGTAGTAGATGCGGTGTTTGGTTTTCATCCGTGGGATGAGGGCAGGGCCCCGCGAGCTGTATTTCCCAGAGGCATACATGCCTGACAGCTCTTGCTCTCTCCAAGCAGCCACTGTAAGGACAGGTTTCTGATCAATGAGCACCCATTTCAACACGATCAAGTAGCTTAACCCTGCCAAATTGGAAGAACAACTGTCTTCTTTCCGTCTAGGACATTACTTTAACGAATACAGCTCTCAAAGGGATAGATTTTTATGTCGAGAATGCATTGCACACATTAGTTATCCACAGCATTCAAATGTTAATATACCGATTTCAATTTCCACGAGGTCAACGACATGTACGCTTCTCGTAGCGTTATAGCAGCTAACGAGCCAATGTCACCAGCGAGAAAGTCACATTTGCTGCAAAACGTTGAGCCATGGCTGAATTTCAGGCGCACGATCATTGCAGCAACGGGAGTACTGATTTAACCTTAAATTACCGGGGAAAACAACTCGGATAAAAATTAAATCCGCGTTAGCTGTTATAGCTAAACATGCTATGTAAAAAGCTGTACCAAGTTAAGTAGAATTATACGCTATAAAACGATTAAGGAAAATATACATTTTCATAGTCATGAATATGTTTTACTCACCGAGATGTTTAATAGAATGAGGGTCAGCCGTTTTGGCCTTAATTCATGGCAACGGTGTCAAGCTCCACTTATAAACACAATGTTAACGCTAACCTAGCATTAGGCTAACACTAGCGCTCAAGGAAGTCTCGGCTGTTGTCGGAAGTTATTCTTCTTCTGCTTTCGACAAGTACGTCTGTAAAACTGGAGGAAGATACTCTGTCTCCCTCGGGCGGAAGTATAAGTACAAAACAATATCACGTTTTACAAAAATAATTAACCAATGTTTATCTAATTGTCTTCCTCTTCCTTTTTCAGCTTTACCTGGGTTTTTCTAGGAGTCGCCACAGGGAATCATCCTCCTCCATCCCTCGCTGTCTTCTGCATCTTCTTTGCATCTCTAATTGTAAAATTCAACAATAAATTCTATTGAGTTGGATAATCTAGTTTATGTCCTTTTAAACTTTTTTTTCCTGTGACGTATTATTGGACATTATGTACGGCGTTTTTAAATGGTATAAGCTATGCAGTGGTGGATCAAGATTTCACTTGAGTAAAAGTACAAAATACTAAAAATCTGGAGCCAATTTTATGCAACTGTTTTTATTGGCAACACAATACTAGATCATATAAGCAGAATTTATGCTTTCTATGCAGGAAAAAAAAAAAGTCAGTAGTAAGTCAGTTCTGACTACTGATATGGTTTCACAAAATATATCACAAAACTATCCTATATGTCAGTCGTTTCTTATGTCCCTAAGGTTTTCTCGGTGCACTTAACTCGCTCAGTAGTTCTATTCTGAGACAGGCGCAAGGTGCGTCACTGGCGATAACAGACACCTCCTGTGCGTGCAGTGTTATTTGACCCATGGCACCTCCATACAGCTCAACATTAGTTTCTGATCCGTATCAAACCTACTGCACTCATCATACGCTACACCTACACTGGCGTGTAAATATAGCTCTGAACGCCTCGTGCCACCTTTACTGGAAATCCATCTGCACTGAGCGGCTCCAAAGCCAATGACACATTCTGTACATCAAATGTCAAGCAGAAACTTTTTTTTTTGAAAACGGGTTCATTTCATGTGCATCCGTTGTGCTTCTCATCAAAAATCTCAAGTTTAAACCTCTTGGCGCTGAAAAACCCAAATATGTGAATGTGAATCTGAGTAATTGCCTACAACAATGTGCAAACACTGAGAAACCGAGTACACGCATTCAGAATATTTACTGCTATTAACACACTCAAGCTAAACTGCATGTTAACAGTCTACGGCAGCTGGGGCTCAATTCAATAAAATCACCGATTCCCACCAGCACATCCGTAGCGTCTGCTCAAAGAGATACGACAGAAAATCAGGGTTATTTTTCATAGTTTGCAGTTTATTCCATTACAGGCAGGGCAGTGAGGGGGGGGGGATTAAATACATTCTCAATGTGGGGCAGGAAAGGAAGGGGAGCAAACCAGGTAAACATGGACAAGACATAGTTGAATTATTCCTCTTTAATATAGACCAATTTGTAAATCTGCCAATAGTTTGAATACATATCTTTTACGCTGAAATATCTTTCTCTATATGTCAATACTCATCTTTTAATATATCATTATCTCCTTATTGTTATATAAATGTTTTTTTTTTTTTTTTTTTTACATTACTGTTACTGTTTCCTTAAAGTGGCAGCTCACAACAGTTTTTTTTTTTTAAATTTTTTCCACATGACTATTGGAGTTCACTTATTTTTTTTAGACATCTGCATAAATAATTACACATAGAAGATGGTGCTGTACACATCATGGTGGAAATTATTATCGTGCCTTCTTTCAGCAGTGTTTACTGTATGACCAGCTGCAATCAAAGCTACTGCACGTAGGAAATTGCTGCCCAACCTTTACTGTGTTTTGTGAGGGTCTGGCAGCGTGATTTGAGTAGCGTCAGACTGTAAATTGCCTGGAACTGTCTGCTGTGAGTAACCACAGCCAATGTTATTCCAAATAGAGAGTGTTTAAGTCGCTATGGTGACTCCAGACGGAGCTGGCTGCTGTGAGCACGCTGACACACAGTGGTGAGCCTCGCCACAATGAAACATTTGTAAAAACAAGTGTATTGTCACCAGGCCATAATACTTTTCCACTTGGACAGAAAAAAAGCTGAAATATATTAACTCCTTACATTTGGGAGAGTCTTTAAAAAATAATTAAAAAAAAAAACAAACCCATCACACTGTCCCAAAAACCAAGTTAAAACCACTGACATCAAACCAATCTGGTGCAAGAGCAAAAAAGGATAATACCACCAATTAGAGCAATAAAAGTGAAAAACAACATTAACAGTAATAAATAATGAAAATTGTGAGCCACCCGTTAACATCCAGACTGATATGGTCGATCGTATGCCACGCGCTGTCTAGAATCTGCATACTGTACGAAATGTTCCAGCCCATATTCGTTCAGTCCAAACTCAAGGATGTTTGAGTCGAACCGCGTTAAAGGGAAGAAAAAACACCTTGACGTCCAATATGGCTGTGAGCACCTCGAGAACAGGAGATAAAACTGATATCCTGGGTTGCTTTAAGGATAAAAAGTGTGGACCAGTCTAAAAGACCTGATCGTGTTTAAAAGCCTCTCAAAAAACAAAGTTTAAGTGTACATAGATCATCATTTGTGAACATGTTTAGAGCTTATTTGGTGAGCTTTAACTGCGATACTTATTCTATGACCAGCCATGCTACTCTGAAATGCATAAAGCATGCCCTGACCCGGGCACATTGCTAAGAACTCTCCAAAGAGATAAAGTACAGTAGGTATGAGACGAGAACAGCTATTATAGCAAGTTTGTTATTGGTTCAAGCACAAGGTACTGAGGTCGCGTTTCCAAAATGAAAGTCATGGCAGTGATCGAGGGTCAGGATGGCATCTTCTCCGAAGTGTTGCTGTGTAACAGTCTTTATGTGAACCAACGGAATGGCTTGGGAAGGAGATTAATGACCTTAGCTTGTGTTTAAATAAAGCATATACGTATACAAAATCAAATTTCATAAATACATTTGGCAATAAAGTGTATCAATTCTTTTGGCAAGGGGAGGGAGTGAGGGGTGAGCAATATGATGTGCGCATTTGTATCCAAATGTCAATCTAAGTGGCATTATTGACAATTTCTCTTTAAAAATAAATTAAAAAAAAAAAAAAATCATGCACTATAAAGATTAACCAAAAGACTCAAAAACATCCATAGGCGTCTGTAATAACTTAGTCACAATCACTAAATTTTTAAGACACATGAACTCTCACCAATGTAACACTCGCTCCGTCTCAAAGTCAATCCTTTATAGACCTGAGGAACATTTCATAGTCTTTTTACTTCTATTAAACTGACGACCGTACCCATCTTCACATTCCTGATTTTGGAAAGTAAAAAACAAAATAAACGCTGGAGCTGCTGAGGGTGCAGGAAGTTGTACAGTACATCAACCTGGATGATGTGCCTATGCTAACCTCTTCTACAGTGTTAAGCTTTTGAATCCCTGCTCAGTTAACTGTTCTCCCGTTGATATTGTGAAGTCAGGATGTGATGCCGACACGTCCCTGTGTAGATGAGACGACATTGGTTTGGAATGGCATTGTGAAGCTACAGTTATATTATAATCACCCAAAAGCAGTATAGCCCCCTGGCATGCAGAGAGAGGTATCTTTTCTTCTCAGTCATTGCAATAGTGTGAAAATGCTATAAACGGCGTCAAAAGAAGACGCCTGAAGAATGGAAATCACTTGCGAGTGGGTCTTTCATTGATCTCTGATGAGTGACTGCATTCCATCTCATGCATGTACTGTGATATGTTATAGCACACCACTCGGTTCGAGCGCACGGCCCCTGGGATCTCAGGAGCACACTAAACCACAGACGATAGTGTGTTCTCCTCAGGACAGTGGCAAGGGGTGGATGTTCGTAGGGAGTGTATGGCTGGCAGGGCGCTCTCGCCGGGCGAAAGGTCGTTGAGCTCCTCGGACGATGAGAGCGGGAAGGAGGGCGACAAAGAGATGCCTGATGATGGGTCAGCGGATCCAGCAAAAGTGCGTGGGGGCTTGGGCACTAGGTTCGGCTCTAGTGTTGCTCTGGCCAGGAGTTGCTTGTCGTCCAGCTGCTGTCCATTTCCGAGACACTCGCCCTGGCTGAAGGAGCCCCGGCCTGACTCTGACTCCCCGTCAGACAGCTCCAGAGGCGGTGAGCTGCTGCCGTCCAATCTGAACAGAGAGTCTAGGTACTGGGCAAACTCCAGTACTGCCTGGCTGGGATTCCCGTTGGACAGCTGGGGTGGAGGACTAGAAGCTGTCTCTGCTGCCTCCAAGTCCCAATTTTCCTTTTCCCTGTCAATTGGTCTAGAACCAATCTGCGGGCTGAGGGGAGTGATAGGAGTGCTCCCGGGGCTGTAGACACCAGGCATCTGCTGATGGTCCCCATCAAGAAGCACTTTTGGATTAGTATTAATGTCTGGCTTAAAAGGCTGTGCCACGGGGGAAAGGTGTCCGCTGTAGTGAGGTGTGGCAGGAGACAGCCGCATGGGGTAATCCGGGGTCGATCGGGATTCCAGTGGGGTAAAGAAGGGCCCCACCTCACCCAGGTGCTCCGGCGTTGCCTGGCAGAGGCAGTCTGCAGCCAGTAGCTCAGTGCGCGAGCTAAGAGACGGGTTCTCCTCGGGAATCGGTGCATCCAAAGGGAACGGGAGGCTACTCAGCATTGGTGAACCCCTAAGCGCGGCTGAGGAGCGTCGGGAATCCAGACTATAGAGCGACTCGGCGTCCGAGAGACTTTCCATGATGGCAAGTGGCGCTTTGCGGTCCTTCAGCTCCACTGCCAGGCGCTCCCGTGCTCCACGCAGCACAACTGGCACTGGGGGGGGAGGGCACTCAGAGAAACCGTCCAGGGATATTTCAGACTGGGCACAGGAACTAGAGGACAGGAGAAGAACAGATTGGAGAGTAGTAACAGGGAAAGGAGGGGAGAAGGGATCCGACACACAGGACGGACGGGAAACATGGGCCAACACGACTTAACGGAGGGTTAAAAAAAGGGAACAACAGGAACTTGTTAGTGTTTAAACAATATCTAGATTTTAAAGACTCAGGGAAACAAATCATTGTATAAATGAAAAGAAGAACCAAAAAAAAAAAAGGAGAGACGAAGGCCAGGAGTGAATCCTAGTGGCAGACAGTATAAACTCATATTAGCATCCAACACAGGAGAGGTAGCATAATTCAACCATCACTACCAGGAGTTCATCCTGACTTTGGACTGGGGCTAAACCAGAGAGGGCGTGGTGGGAACTGAATACTACCATACGTTGCAACTGCTCGTGGTTGGACAGCGTGCATGCGTGCATGAGAAAAGGGAGCACATTATACAAAATTAGTATTAGCATGCTTTGCTTACCGTAATAATGGTTTTTGTCTTTTTAAATAAAAAAAAAACAAAAAACGGACCACACAGAAATGACGATTTTGAGAAAACAATAAAGCAGCAGTTAGTAGCAGTATTATATTTTAGTACTGACAAGATAAAATTAAGCACGTCCCCATGATTATCCCTACTTTTAGGAAGAGGTTTCCTCCATTATATGTATAATGATTTAAAGGGGAACTGAATACACAGAGGATTAAACAAACAGGTCTATATTCTTTTAAACTTCCACACAGCCATAGTGGTGCCTGTTGTACTAACCGAACACTGCTGTTTCTGCGGTGGTGGATTGTAGGCGACGACTGCTGAGAAGTTGTCGAAGTGCCCATGAATATGGACTCGGGGTTCAAGTCCACTTCTGTGGGGCTCACCATGATCTTGGCAGCAGACAGCAAAGCTGTCTTCCCTTTGTTGTAGTTCTCCAGCACCTGCCACAAGCACAAAGGTTTACACACATCCATGAATTGACAGGTAAAGGCACAGTGATGGCAAGAGTGCAGGGAGGCTGAGCGACTGCTAAAGAAAGATAAAAACTTTTCCCCAACCCAAATTTTGATATTTAATACTACTGCAGCCTCTGTGGTAACTCAACATCCTTTCCTGGTACTTGTTTTTGTCGACCAATCAAATAGCTGCCCCAAGTGCCAATCATATCATTTCCATCCAATTCTTTCAAAACAAAAACTTTTTTAATCTAAATATGCCTCATTTTTACAGAAGAGGATTAGGGCCACTTGTGAAAAAATACTTGTGTAGGGGCACATTTGAAAAAAAAAAAAAAATAATTTGAGTTCTGGCTTTTTCTCAGAATTCTGACTCCCCCCATATAATTTAGATTTTTTAAAATTTTTTTATATTCTTTTTTCTTCAGAATTTTGACAAATATATATTTTTTTCAAACCAATCAACATATATTACGTTTCATTGGCCATTAGTAGTTTAGAAATGTGTCATCAATGCTCGGTCAGTTTCCATCATTTATCACATGCATGAAGAATTAAACACAAGAAATGCAAGATCACAAATGTCTGTTATCACTCTTAGAAGGACTATGATGGTTTTCAATGACACGAGCCAAGAAATCACTACATTTATATTCAGCTGCAGATATGAATACATCTATTATTAAAACATTGTAGTTCAGATAAATGCAAGTTCAATCTAAAGGTGAGCTTACACCTACTCTAAACTGACATTAAACACCCACAATACAGTCATAAAGCAGGAACCTACTGAGGGATAAAGAATAGTAAACCATCATCCAACTGTACATGCAACTTCAAAAACATTCAAAAAACTCCAACGTTTTCACTTTGTGGTGTTAACAGTGAAATATGTGAGGAGAAAACGCAATAATAATATAAGCAAATAGCAAATTCACAAACAGCAATACACGAGTGCATGTATTTGGCTAACTTTAATTAGTCAAAACACTTGATGTGTGCACATATACAAACATAAATGGAACATTAAGGTGACAGGAAAATACACAAAACTTGCATTTCAAGTGACAAATGAACATACAATGTGTGAAATAAACAAAGATTGAAAATATTAGGCACACAGGTTCAGTGGGTTAAAATGGTGTTAAAGATGAACTTGTTTACTAGGTTTCGGGTTATGCAGATGGTTATGGATCACACATGAAGGCACGATGATGCTCAATAGGTGAGCGTGGCCGATAATACATGGCGACATGATTGCTGCAAGTAACAAATTGCACCAACAACATTGAGCATCACCTGCAGTTGTAGGAACAATGACTACAAAAAAAACAAAAACAGAGCTGTTTCAGACTCTGCAACCAGACTGGGTCATTGATACTTGAAGATTTGCATTTTTTAATAATAAATAACTGCAATCCCCACTGCCATAGATACATATAACAAATATGATTTTTGAGAGTACATCATAAAAAGCACAATGGTAGACACAGAAGCATAATTCCAGCCTATATTCAAAAAGTCCTGTAAACAGCTGTATTAAGTCGAAAATTTGGCAGCCTCGGTGAGCAAAAATTAACCAGAGCAGAGGGCTCCACATTCACACGTTTGTTCCCTCTTGCCACTCCATATGTAACTGCCTAAAAAGTGCTTTCAAGAAAGGAACAGAGGGAAGAGATAATCCAGAGAGAAATGCTGCAGCTCCCGAAACACCGAGTCAAGATGGGAGAGAAAGATCAGCTATTGTGGAAGAAATTGGGTTACCATGGAAACTTTGTGAATATGAAAAAAAAAGTTAAAAAAAAAATTCTGCTAGCTTGCAGAACAGGGTTAGCAAGTTCAAGCCAAAGCACTCGACCAAACGTAGTGTAGCTGTGAGAAAAATGGAAAGGAATGCAGGACTGGTGTGAAGAAAGCTCATTATCAAGAGAGAGAATGCAGGTGGGTTTAGGCCCTTCACCTCACTGTCTTATACACGCAGCCATCGCTTTAACTTGCTTTCTTAATTCTTGACATTCTTTTCCTTGTCCTAATTTTCCTGGAACACCTTTTAACTTGCCTGGGCTTGTTGCATCCAGCCACCAGTTTTATCAGAAATGGAAAGATAAATAGTAGGAAGCCCTTAGTTTCCAATTTTCCTTAACTGCTATGCCAGGGGATCTACTTTAAGTCCTGGTCTTAAGTGGTTTCTCTTAGTAGAGGAAACAGTGGACTCTCTCCACCTCCTCTCTGAGAAGTTTTTTCATATTTCTCTTGGAGGGGCTGACAGGAAATCTTGAGTTAAAGAGAAGCCTGACAGTGAGTTTCCTTGGAAGCCAATCAGGAGGACTCTTTGTCTTTGGCACATTTGCAAAGAACTACGTAATGTTCGGGGTGCAATTAGACTCATCAGATATGTTATCAGACAGAGGAGCTGCAATCACAACTGTAAAAGGGTGGCAGCCGGGTGGGTCGGAGAGGGTTTGGGTTTGTGGTGGAACGCGTGAGTCATCGTTAGCTGAAAGAGCTCCTGAGTGAGGGTCTGACGGACTGCTAGAAAGTGGGGAGACGGGAGGAGGAGGGACACCAGAATCAGCATCTGAGAGTGAAAGAGAAGCAACTGCAGGGGCAGAGACAATGTCGCTCTCTGCGAAGAAGGTGTTGCAAGTCAGGTCTTTGTTTGTGGGAGACAAGGAATCAGAGGGAAGAGGACAAGAATTTAGTTCTGTTTGTGAGGCCACAATGGCACTGCTGGTAGGTCGAATGACTTCCAGTTCCTCTGGTTCCAAGTTTTCCTGATCAGACAGGGGGCAAAATGGTTCCAGTACCTGCAGAAACACCACAGTTACCACTCTACAGACTAGACAGCAGAATATAAAACACACACACACACAAGGGCGTCTCAAAAATGAGAAAATCGGGATTTTTCTTCAGTTATTTAAGAACATAATTACAGTGAATATATTCAAGACTCTACACAAACTAAAATGCTTCATGCATTAAATGATTTTAATAATCATTGAATACAGCTCAAAAATGAGAGAAAATACATCTCAAAATATTAAATATTTCAATGTAACTGTATAATCCACAATGATCAAAATTAAAACAAAAAAGGTCTTAAAATGATTCACTCAATGTGTAACGAACAGAGAATACATGGAAGATTAACTTTTTGAAATAAAGTATGGAAAAAACCCAATTCTACTTTTTTGAGATACATTAGTACAAACATGCACACACACACACACACACACACACACACACACACACACACACACACACACACACATCCAAATAACCAGGAAAAATAAAATTAGGAGCACAGTGTGGGCAGAAAGGGACAAACTTCCTGCATTAACTCCTCGTCCACGGGAAAGGTGCAACCCCTAAAGTGGATCTGTTGCATGCAAACACACCCTGTCACCTGAAAAGATGTTCATTGCTTCTGATTTATATACTCAAAAGACCAGAGGACACCACGAAACCAGGCAGGAATGACAGTTTCCCATGCTAGAGCGACATAAAGAAAACAAAAAGGTGTGTCTTATATCGTAAAATAATGACAGCGTGGCATGCATAAATTCAACTTCCAAAATTCTCTGTCAATCAAATACTTATATCTCAAAAATGGAGGTGAAAACCACTCATGTTGGTCTTAAACCAAACAAGTATCACTGTTGTATTTAACATTTCATTGTGTTTGACTCGTGTCTTTTCGCTGATGCTCAATAATAACCAGAGGAGATAAATATACCGTATCACCCACTGAAAAATGAGGTTTCTCTATAAATGTTCTCTGGCAAACACATCCAACAGAGGGATTTCTCTGAGTATTTATATTAACAGGGCCTCTCTGAGGAGGAACACTGATACATGTGTCACATTTACAGTTTATGAGCATGTAGCTACATATAAAGCAAATCAGTTTTAACTTTAAATCTGAATGTGACTGGAATATCTTTTTTTTAGTTTTCACACAAATTTGTTTATTGTTCAAGCTGACTTAATGATGTCAGTGTCACACCAGATGTTTAAAAGAGTGGTACCCCTCTTTATGAAAAAAAGGGCATTTTTATATAGTTAGTGGCCATTTGCACATACTCATCATCCTCTATTTCAATTAACCAGAGCTAGAAATCAGGAACAAGATTGGAAAAGCCACTTCACCACCTCTTCAAACATCCCCTGTCTGCATGCACACAGAAAACAAAAAAAGAAACAGACCTTGTGGAGGCCGTCTATCACCATGTGAGGCATGTGTTCATTAAGCATGGCGGGTGATATGATGACCTCATCAAAGGCCTTGTTGTCTCCCCACAGAGCTGAATAAGTCGGCTCCTCCTGGCTGCAGCTGCAGAGTGGGACAGAGAGAAATCTGCAGTTTATGGTTCCAAAGAACTCACCTTTGTTTTATCTTTAATCATTCATTCACAAATGCTTAAACCAAACTAGACCACATTACCTGACTTGGTTAGTGGATAAAAATAAAAAAAATTGTAAAAGGTTCCAGATGTTCCACAACTTTTGCTGAATTGCATAGTATATCATAGACATTTTTTTAAAAAATCGTTTTTCAGATACTGAGTGACATTCGCCTATGCATAAAGATGCTGAAATGCATTCTGGGATTGGATTACAGCTCATCATTGTATGTTTGATAACCAGAGTCTAACAGGATCTAACAGAAGACTGCATAACAAAGAAGAGGCGGGTGACGTATGAAACACTGAAAATGCACACTCTCCAATGCAATGCACACATTTCCCACCAAGCTGTCAGTTTGAGTTGTGAAGACATTTATAGGTAACTATTTCAAAACATTAGTCCTACATTAACTGACCATTTGTGGTGAATCTGCATGGTAAAGATGTCCGATTTGAATATCATTCAAATGGTGACTGGTCTCAATTGTAGTCTTCAGAAAATCTGCTACAAAACTGAATGTGACTCTTTACTTTCATTTCCTCACCATGTCTCAGGAGGATGGTTGTGCACCACGTGGATGATCCTGCCAGGAGGGTAGAGTGGGGTGGAGGCTGACAGGGCGATGCTGAGGTCACTGGGGTGGAGCCACAGGCGATTACTGGGGGGCGCCGATGGCTGAGCCTCAGGATCGTCAGCTTCTAGTGGAAGCTCGGATTTTGGGATGCATTTGGTGCCTCCCGCAATGATCCTCCACTGTTGCAAGGAAAAATGGATTTAGCAGTGCAATCTATATCTAAATGTATCTCATTTCCATTGTGTGTTTTTGATTATAGTGGACACAAATGTGATAAAAGCAATTATACCACAGTGCTGCGAGAGCTTGCTTGGAAGCCTGTATTTTTTTCTATGCAGTCACTGCAAAAAGACTGCGATATCTGATGGGCTGATGTAATAGGTTTCAAAATTAAAATATCTTTTTTTTTTTTTGGCTCATAATGTGATATTTATGGAAACGGCAGCATTCTGTGTCAGTTTTGCGTATCTGCTTACACAGTAGGGTCTACAAATGTGCCTAATGCTACAGTGTCATGAGATGAAGTCACCTTTGGCTTATTACTTTTCTGTAAGACTTCCAGAAGGTGGCGTCGAAAACCCTCCAGTTGGGAAAGGCCGAGCCTGGTGGAAGACCAGCAGCAGAAAAGTCTCTTGCAATAATACTGCAGCAAAGTGAAGTTTCTGTGTACTGTATGTATTACAAAGGATACCTTGGTACCAGGTCTTTTCCCAATACCACAGATGTTACAAACTCTTTGGAGTACTCCATGGCATCCTCACTGGAGAAATGCAAGGGAAAAAAAAAACAAACAAAACAGTTAAATGATATCAACAGGATGTGATGACAAAAAGGGGTGTGAAAAGAGAACAAACTAAGTTCTCTGCATGCATAAGTACCTCACCCTTTGTACAAATATTTGTTCGTTATGAAGAATTTGGGATTGCAAATAAAGGCCAACAATGATGTGAGACAGGCTGTACACATGTTCTCCCTTAAACATCTGGGGACCACATCTATATGACCGTATCCACAAAGAATGATAAGCAAAAAGTTCATAACAGAAACTGCAGAAGTGGGAAAACCTTCCCTCTCATTTGCTTATGCATCAAAAAAGCAACATTTCCAAGGGTTAAAAATAAAAAGGGCCTTAAGTGTGATCTCCCAGACGCTGAAAAGGGCATAACGAACAGGGCTGTCATGAACAGGACACTTTTTGAATAGAACAACCAAGAAGAGTGGATAATAGCTGTACTCGAACACAAAAGAAAAACATTAAAGCCTTTGCTATGTGGGCACTTGCTCTTGATTGATGCATATGCTTAGCCACAGCACAAGTGTAAATTGCCCAACGCAACTGTGCTGCACAATAACAGCAGCTGCTAACGGTCTTGTCTGGGGAAAAAAAAAGTTGCCTGGTCTGAATAATCTAGATGGGAAATACCCATATAGGCATGTAGGATCTATTTTACAGTAATACAGTGTTGTTGGGGGCATGTGACAGACTACAGATAACATTAGGGAAGGGGGTATTAATAAGCACAAACAGTAGCTTTAATGCCAGAGTGCGCCTTAATATCTCTATATTATATGCTCACCATTTGTAGCACCTGTATCATTATAAGGATGGACAATTTACAGTGGAATAATGCTTCCTGTCATCCACGAACGTCAAAGGATGTTACTTATCAGTCATAATCCTCAATTATCATTCAGCTTGTTAGGATAAAATTATCTGTAATAGAAAGGATTAACATTCAGCATATTCTATTTATAAAGGCAAGGGAATAACAAATTAAGAGAAAACCTACGCTGTGATGGCAGTACTATCACAAGCCTCCAGAGTAACTGCAGGGTTACTGGTAAATTACAATAAAATGTCAGAAACTCCACAGGAGGTGAAAAACATCAGCATTTTTCCCCTCATTTTTTCATTTAATTTTTGAGGATGTTAAGAGGATGTTATTGTACGTTAGTGCTATATATCAAAATAATCTGATTTGGAAAACATCTTGCTATTTGAAAGGTGCTATAGAAATAAAAGTTTATTATTAGACAACAAAGGAGCGTTTATTAATCTCTTGGTAAAGTCTCCAGCTGACTTGCTTAACCAACACAGCTAACCACAACAGCCGGCTGTATGGCAAGATGTTGGATAAAGCTCATAAAGCCGTATAAACACTGACAATGCTAATAAACTTTAAACCACTGGACCATAATATGAGCCGCCATATCGTCATATTAGGCAAAGGATCCACTGATATATTCCAGTACTAACAGCTACAGACCAAGAGTGGTAACCAGTGTTTAATCTTGAGAGCAGTCTGCAATGAAAATATTAAGCTTATAAACATGGGATTTGTGTGTGAAAGAGGAAAACTTATATAATAGCTTCCCGCACAATGCAGTCAATCAGAATGACTATCTTCTGCCTATGGTATACACGCAGGGACCTACTCACCTGAGAAGGCCACCAGGTGGAGAGTAAGAGTAGCAGTGAAGC
>KV751315.1:9572388-9596268 GCA_001698575.1 Mola mola
TGCCTGCGCCGAGGGAGTGTCCTACTATCACCAGCCCGTAGTGCATGGTGCCCTTGTTCTGGGAGAGACAGTCAGAGTCATTAAGTCCCAACAGTCCAACCTCTGACACCACAGTTAAGATGCTGTAATCGCTGCATACTGTGCACAGCTTTGTATACACTAGGGTTGATGCAGCACAGCAGGTGCGGCCTTGACTAAAGTAAAGTTGTGCAAATTTATGGTGAAAATGACAAAAAATGTAAACCGAGTCATGTACCAAGTCTCTTCCAAAGGCTTGTGACAAGATCATTTCCTGCTCCAGTTTCTTCTTAATGTATTCTGCTGAGTAAACCATCCCCTGGAAGAGGAAAGAAAGAGGAGTCAGAGCAGGGGAGGGCGGCGAGATAGTCAGAAATATGGGCAGGAAGTCACTGTCAATCTCTTGAAAACATGAAGCAATTAGCTGACTTTTAACAACTGAAATGACCTTTGGAGTGTGGGATAATGTTACTACTTGAAGCGGTGCTATGGAGGACAGACAAGTCGACAGTGAAAAAGCTAAGGGGAGACTGCACAGTGCACTGTGTGTATGGTGGTTCAGCATTGTGAAATAATAATCTCTGACCTTGTGACCAAGCCAGGTCCCGTGTTGCTCCTCTAGAGGTAAGCGTTCAGAATCCCCTGTCAGATCAGTCAAGGCGTCCTGATAGAAGAAGTCAGATTTTAAAAAAAGTTAGCAGAATTCTGTTCTCTTCATGTGCACAACAGCCTCAGAGAACAGTTATTAGGCTCCATGAAGTAGCTTATACCAATACAATACAAAGAAAATTCAAGTAAAAGTCAGAATCTAAGATACAAGACTTTTACTTGAATAGTGTATAAGTTAAAATACAACAATAAACTAGAACAAACACTGAGCTTTTATGCCTCCTCCATGCACTAGTGACATTATATTTTATATACATGTCTGTCTAGACGCATTAGATATGCAGTGGCTATTTGAGAGCTGCCTCATATGGTGCAACAAGAATCACCTGAAGGTCAATATCAGCAGCAGCAACAAGCTTAAGGTGGACTACAATGCTTCAATAAAGCTCGTAATTATAAAACATGGATGCATCAAACATGTTTGAAGCAGCAGCACAAATATACACACGTGTATACAATCAGCACAGTTTCAAGGTGGCCACCCCAGATTTGTGTCTAACCAGAAGACACAGTGAGGTTTGACCTTTTGGGTAGAAAATGTCACAACACTGTTTTATCTTATTAGACATTTGTGTGAATTTTTCTCATGATGAGTGTATAAATGATTGAATTATGACTAAAAATGAATTCTAACAGTCACAGTGACCATTGACCTCTGACAAAATCTAATCTATCCTTGGTTCCAAGTGAATAGTTGTGGCAATTTTGCAGATGCTCACTCAAGGTCCTCCAGAGATTTCACTTTCTCCAGAATGTGACGGGTCTGAGGTCACACTGATCTTGACTGTTGACCTCCAAAATGTAATCAGTTCATCCAAGTGAGTCCAAGAGAATGATAGGGCAAATTTCTAATAAAGCAAAAAGAACATCTTACTAATAACTGTACATAGACAAGGGATTTACAAACACCATTCATAACCGTCGTTTTAAATTCCACTGTTGTATTATATCACCTGTACCTTAACAGCTGCACTGAGAGCTACAGCATACGACTATGAAAACAATGGCAGATTCATACATGTTCTATACTTCAGTCTCACGTTACTTCCCTTTAAAAGAACCCAATGTAATTTCTAAACAACTGGTGAAATGTAATGCAAGCTTCTAAAGTGGTGTTCATATTGCATGACACATCAAAGTCAAGGTGCACCATGATGGTTTTTAAAAGCCGGACAGGGTTTGGTTTGACATTAATTCTACCTGATGAGAGGAGAGCCTCAGGTTTTAAAATGCTGTTTCTTGTATCGATTAAGCACATCAGAAGTTTGAAGTTTTCCCTGAGGGGTCCAAATTTATATATACAAACACTTTGATAAAGCTTCTTAAATCTTTGTGCTGTTAAGACCCCCCGCACATGTACAGGTATGTGTTTTTGAAAAGCTTATGTAAAAAATGGATGGGATCTTTATTTTAGAGATGTTCCCTTTTCTGCTCGATGCCTGGAGGATGTGGGAGTTTCAGAACAGCGTGCTTCACCTGCTCTGGAGGTGATGGCCACTAAGGTTTAGAGGAAGGTAAAGAAAGATGTAAATCACCTTTGGCGACAGTGTTCCTCTAATGCTGATGACAACCTTCTTTTTGTCGTGATCCACTGCCACAAAAAACGGAGTCTCGTAAACCTGCATGTGGACAGTAAACGGTGGTGACAAAGTGAGCAGGGTAGAGTGAGAAGGAGTCAAATGTTTGCTCATCATAGTTTCACTTCAGCAAACTGAGCAAGTCTGTGTCATCAAACCTTTCTCCGTTTGGCACAGCTAAGCAGTCACTCCATTAGGAAAATTTATGGCTGGAAACTTTGCACTAATCTCACTCAAGAAGCTGTCTGCTTTACAAATCATCAACATGTGGCTCAGTCACTAGTGGACGATTTGGACGTATTACATAAAAATAGAGGTAGGAAAAATCTAAGAAGGAAACTATTTTAACGACAACTTTATTGGCCATCTCATCTTGATTTTAAAGGAGTAGCTGGGAATATTGTGGCCATTTGTATGGTAAAGTGATGAAAGTTATGTATGACCAGCTAAACAGTGAAGTCACTAACTAAAACTGAGCTCACTGTACCAAAATTCCACTTCAAATGGTCACTAGAGAATTCTTTTTAAATTTATTAATCATGATTTTATGACAATCAAGGAATTTATTAATTTTTCATTTGTGAGCATCATACAAACCAGTTTACTATTTTTATTAACTAATTTAACTCATTAATATGAGGATCGAGTACTTTTACAAAGCCAACAAAAAGCTTAGCTCAGGCAACGATACACCAATAATCCCAAGAGTTTAAAACCACTCTTATCGTGAAGGAAAATCATAAAGGGATTTTTTGTTTGTTTTTTAAAGTTTGCCCACATCTCCAGAGGAGAGGGATTTCCTTTCAAATTAACTGTTTTAATCACAAGAATATTGTCTAGCTTATAAGCATAACATCATATGCTGGACTCCAGGGCTTAAAGGGGCATACATAAAATTACCTACACAGTGCAAACACTCATACTCATGATGTGATACTGAAGAAAAGGAAAAACAAATGAAGCACTTTCCTGATTCTTTTCCTTATTAACAGGAACCATTCTTCCTTTTATTTAGGAAATCAACACCTCTGAATGCCCGCTAGCTGGTTGTCAGATTACTCACAGCATCGTGGCAGGAAGTGTAGACAATGTGAACTTGCTTGAGGTCCCTGTCCAGGAAGTGCCTGCGTATGGCGAGGACATTACAGCCGCAACAGTTGTCCTCCTCCACTGTCACAGACTGAGACAATCGGGAGCCAGACATTGATGTACAGCTGGGCAGAAAAAGGAAGAGAGGACGGGAGAAGAATGTCAAAAACCTAAAATGGCTGTAGGTGGGATAAATAAGAGAAACGCAGAGAAGAGTTTATATTAAAAATCTTATTTGGATCCCAGTACAGGCAATCTGAAGAGGACTCGGGGGATTTCCACTTGGACAAAGTGTTGACACGTGAAATTGGATGTGCGGTGAAAAGGCTCAAGAGAAATTGAAGCCAAATAAATCAAACCTGCTTATGTGTGTGTGTGTGTTTGTGTGTTTGGCTGCTTACGGGCAGGAGCTGGCAAGGTGGCACAGCCCGCAGGCAGGTTTTCTCATTAGATACATGGGCCACCCGTATGCAGCCAGGGCAAAGAGCATGTAATAACACACATCTTTGTACATGTTCATCTCAGCCTGGGAGAGGTGACAGAAGGACAGATGGACACGCATGTGAGAACAACTGAGGACAACACGATCTCTCATCAAATCAGGAATGGGGAAAAATAAGAGCAAAATACTTTGTGGGGATCCAAAAGGGATCCTGGTTCCCACAGGTCTCTTTAATAATACACAAACTACTTACACAATAGCCCATTTGTGAAATATTCTTGAATAAAATAATGATGTCCTTGTGAAACCTTTGTTAGCTACAAATGAGTCCCCTTTCTTTTCTTCGCAAACATTGCTTGTATGTTTGTACGTATGTGAAATGAACACAACTCAACCTTGAATTTGTCACACAGGTAAAAACTTACCGAGTTCTTAAGGTCCAGGTATCTAGTATTACGAGTGACAGGCATTCCAGATAAGAAGGCTAAAATGTCATTGTTGGCCTTAGTGAAAAGACAATGGAGCAGTTATTATTATTGTTATTTTTCTTGTTCAAGTTGTTCTTATCATTTAATTTTTACAAGACTGAGATACCTGGTCCAGGATTGCAGATCTCTTAGACCTCTGTCTCTGGCGAAGAAGTACCAGGCCAGCAATAATATCACTAGGCACAATGTCCAGGTCTCTGAAGAACTCTGCAAAAAGGCTGGCCACTTCGGAATATGCGTCCTGCAGAGTACAGCAGCACATATCAAAATGTGTTAGCAAAGCACATTAACAAAACCAGGGTGGGACTACAGTTACCTTATGCTGACATTAAATTGTCTTATTCTCTGCTTGTTGTGTATTTCTTCACGCAAATAACAGGGCAAAGAAAATTTAAAAAATGAATACATTTCCCCAGCACAATTTCAGTTTTCTAGTCTTTTAAATAAGGTAGTTTAACTCTGAGCCCTAGGATGAGGCAAACTGGCAATAATGGCTGCTGAAAATCTTACTCACCTTATGTAAGGTACTTCACCACATTCAAGTACATATTTATAATGCCACCTTAGGTGATACGATACTGCATGCCTTCCTGAATACTGGAAGCATGCAAACTCACTGAGGACAGCAAGTCTTGTTCAGGCAAGCAGTTTTAATTTAGTCAGGAAGGAATGAACATCGGATTGACTAAAAGCTGTATGCAGCATTCACTTCTGCCTAGACTAGTGAATGTCAGTTTCTAAAATTTTGAAAGTTGCATTTCTGTTTTAATATTTGTATAGGCTAAGTTGAGTTATTTAATATTTATATTTTAAATGAATGTGTTTATGTTGCCAGTACCTGAAAGAAAAGAGCAGCTTTGCGTCACAAAAGAGTCTTGATGTATCTAACAGGGCTTTCTCAACGGACCGGACACTGTTCCACTTTCAACCCTTTCTGTTTAATTTTCAGCAAAGAGGAAAGAAAAATGGGTAGTGTTTGACGTGACTCACTGATTGTGTATCCTGGGCTCTTGTGCAGCACATGAAGAATTTTAGTCTCCTGCTCCAGCTGCTGGCTTGGCCTTCTTCTAGCCTGTGTCTAATATGAGAGAAAAGAGCAAAAAAAGAAAAAAAAAAAACCAAAAACCACTGAATGAATGTGTGTGAAGGTGAGCCATTCTAGTATGAATGATGTGTTTTGGTAGAACTTTACTTGAAGACATAACAGAGACAGGGGGAAGAACAGAATCTTAAGAGCTTGTGAGTACCGGAGTGTGTACGTAGTGAGATTCCGCTGACGCCGACGAGTGGCCTTCAGTTTGACAAAAGTCCGACCCGTAGGATCAAAGGTGCACATGAGGGTAATGCAGACACTCAGTATCACCAGCCAGTTGCATGTAACGATACCTGCAGAGAATATTCAAACATTTTTCACATTCTAGTAAGACAAACCCCTTGGAACTTAAAATGTTCCATCTCCTTCTCCTTTATGTCCTCTTTCACTCACCCAAAGCCAGGTTCTTGGCAGTGACATCAGAGCACGGCTGATAATACTGGACAAGCCAGGCAATTCCCACCACAGCATACACTAACTCAACCAAAAGAATAGCTGGACAGAACAAGGGAGAGAGGGAGCGAGGACAATGATGATCCATATAACGGATCAATATAAACTGCATTGAGATCTTTACTTGGAAAATGCAGGAAACCCTCATAACCACCTTCATGAATTTTAACAAGCATCAAATGATTTAAGAAGAGAGCCTCAGACAGAACGGTCAGTAGGCCTTGGAGATTTACCTAGCCGTATATAGATGACATACTGCACAGCTTCCCTGGGCTGCGTGTACAGAATGCTGCCTCTCATGCTCAACCACATGATGGCGCTCTCACAGATAAGGCAGCTGACCAGGATTCCCAGGTACCCTCGGCCATGGTCCACCAGCGTTACGGAACACGACTGCTCTGAGCCGTACGGGAGGCCAAAGAGAACCACGGACAGAACTACCAACCTGAGGATGAAATGATACATATAATATGAAATACATACACAAAACAAACAAAAAACAGTGGAAAAACTCTTGACTCACCAGATGCAGTGCAAAAGAAAAAGGAAGAGGGCAGGCAGCACCAGGTCATCACTGCCAACTGACCAGCGCCGCCGAAACATCACCATGCCAGGCATCACTGCCCTGTGGGAAGAGAGAGACGGACAACTTCAGAGACATCACTTGCAACTTTGCCTTGTTTGAAAAGTCACCAAAGCCTCGGTTGTCCACAGATATCTTGTCCTATATATTTGATGCAACAACTCTTGTATGATTGAGAACTTCATAACAGCAAAAGAAGGACAAACCAATGATAAACAAACACAGCACATTTATGGTATACTGCCATGGATCATCGTGAACAAAGCAATGATTTACTGTCTGTCTCTTAAACCATCTATCAGGAAACTGAGACGGAGCTGCAGGGACTGTCAAGGAAGTAGACTTGCACAAAGAAAAGTGAAAAATAATGGGACAGGGTGAAGATGAGACTAAGTTGGTGAAGGGGTGCAGAGAATTCGCACCACTTAAAGAACAACAGGAGAACCAGTTTTGATATATAATGGTACTATATATATAGTTATATCAAATGGTACCAGGCTGGTTATAGCCACATGAAAAAAGCCTCTTTTGACATCAATCTGTCCATTGAGGAGAAAAAAACCAAAACATTTAGACTCAAAGGCTTGAGTCTAAACAAGTTGCCTCCAGCCAAAACTGAAATTAAGTGTAAAAGGCAGGAGGAGCCATACAGATGCTGATGCAGGCTTTATGGTGCTGCTGATACAGCCTTTATCCTAAGTTGTTCTTGCATTGTTGCTGAAACATAAAGGACATCATTCTTAATTCAGTCCAAAAAGGATGCCATCCATCAGGCCAAAACCATTACATTTAAAATATTGAGCCACAGGATAAAGATGAGCTTAGCAATGGACAGAGCAGTACAACTTAATTACCAAATCTCTGGTGGTCTCCATTCAACACTCCTCTGCTTTTTAGTATTGTTACACAACATTTTTTCACATTTAGTTTTCAGAAAAACAGGCAGTATCCTCTTTATTTCACCCTTAATTACCACAGTCATCACATTTGTTAAAGTCTCCCTCTGCATCGTGCCTACATAAAATAGCAAGAGGGACAGCTGCATCATTCCTTCGTGAAAGAGGTCAATTTAGTATTACAAAACAGCTTCTTGTTGGAAAATGACACATAGCAGAGACAAGACGCAGGGTTTTGCATTTCCATGACGGATATAAATGCAATCAAAAAACGGGAGGTGCAACATAGTTTGGCAATTTGAAAGGCTCAAACAAGACGGCAGTGTGCAAAAATTACATTTAAACCAACTCATCAAATTGAACTACAATAGTCAAGTACTGACATCATAACATAGTGGAGCACCAAAATTCCCTATTTGGCATCCCATTGTCTGATTATTTGTTTGCTCACTCTTTTTATTCCTGACATTATGTGTCTGGGACTAGACTGAGAAAAATATTTTGTTTTTTTCCTTGTGCATGTTTGATAGTGCCAAAACAACATGTACGTCATCCCATGCTTAGTTTGAGAACTCATGTCCTTTTTTTCCAGGTCAAGAATCTAGCAGAACAAATTTAGAAGAGAGTAGAGTTTTGGAGTTGCCGAGTTTTTTTGAGCATCTCCGTGCTTTAACAATGATGATGATAGATATACACACAATAGACAATGTTCAAAAGATTCTGCTTTTAAGAGATATAACAAGTGTCCTCATTGCCCTGCAGGACTTAAAAAAAAAAAAAAAACCCAAAAAAACAGGAGTGCCAGGAACCTCCATAAGACTTAAAATGATTCTATATTTCTCTACAGTGACCTGAACAGTGTTAAGGTTTCTGAGATGAAGGACAAGAATTAACATCAGAGTCTTGCAAAATAAGAAAATATAAACAATTCCTGAGCAGAGAATATATTTGTCTTGGTTCTTACTCCAACAAGAATGCACCCAATTACCTCTAAAGGAAAAAACAGGCAAAGAAATAAAAACACTCACTGAAGCATTTGTATTACCACCTACGTAGCTCTCAGTGGGGATGTGTGAGTATTAGAGAAAAACATTGCCACTTACTGTGTGCAGTTAGGGCGAAGAACCTTTTTTCAAACCCTTCTCCTATCTAGAACTAAAAACAGAAACACAACTGGAGTAAACTTTCCCCCTTCACCGCAAGCTCTTGGACTTGATTTTGAAAAAAAAAAAAAAAAAAGCATTATAATCATGACAAATATATAAAAATATACAGCCATGTCTTTCATGTATCATTCGTATATCATACATTCAGCTTTGTTCCATTTCTCTTGCGGGTGAGTCTGAACACCTGCGCAGATTTGCATTTCGTCTCAATGCAGATCAAAGGTTTTTCCTCTGTTTTTGCAGGCCAACATGAGAACTTCACCAGCAGTAATGGCAGTTATAGCCATCATTGCTTATCAGTGTGGCATTGACGCCCTTCTGAAAATTGCATTCCCATCAGCCACTGTGACCACAGTTTCCACCCTCTGCATCTTGTCCTCTTATACAAAAGGTCTGCCTGGTAACCTCGGCCAACAGTAACAGTAACTGAAAAATGTAAGCAACTGCAATCCACTCCTTCTGCACATGTACAACTTTCAACCAAGGTGATAAGGAAGCGAGATGCAATAGGCAACTTGCCAGCTGTGTAACAGGAAACTGTCGACCAACTTCATGTTAATTTGTTTCGCAATTAAATGATTAACGCATTTAATCCTAAACTGAATTTGAAGTGCGAACTACACTGATTATTGATTAGGTGTTATGAATGTCATTGTTATTCACTACTTCTTCACAGGATGATATCGTACATAAATCTGGTATCTGATATGCTCAAGACTTAAAACATTTTTTTTTTACTCGAATTACTGACTTGCAGTTGCAGTGTACATCCGTATCAGTCAAGACTCTGACAGTACACAGTGTGGAGGTGACTGATATAGTGCTTAGTCACATGGTGCAATGACAATTGCCCAAAGTGCAATAGAAACAAACTGCGGCACAGTGGTGCAGTGGTTAGCACTGTCACCTCACAGCAAGAAGGTCCTGGGTTTGATTCCGGGTCAGGATGTTTCTGTGTGGAGTTTGCATGTTCTCCCTGTGTCTGCTTGGGTTCTCTCCGGCTTCCTCCCACATTCCAAAAACATGCAGAACTGGGGGTAGGTTAATTGGTCACTCTAAATTGCCCGTAGGTGTGAATGTGAGTGTGGATGGTTGTTTGTCTCTATATGTCAGCCCTGCGATGAACTGGCGACTTGTCCAGGGTGTCCCCACCTTCGCCCGAAGATGCTGAGATAGGCTCCAGCCCCCCCCGCGACCCCTAACGGGATAAGCGGTAGTAAATGAATGAATGAATGAAAGCACTTGGAACTGTCTACAATGCCTCTAACAAGGTTTCCTCCCATATGTTTAACTTGGCAGCAGAGAGCCATATAATTGCATCTCTTGTGAAAATCTAATCACGTCATCCTCGGGTCCAAGTGGACATTTGTACCACATTTGAAGAAATTCCCAATCCCGAGATATCGTGCTTAAAAGAATAGGACGGATATAAGGTCACACTGGCTTTTACATTTGAACTCTGTAATTTCATTCTTAAGGCCATGACAATGTTTGGGCCAAATCTGAAAATTTTCTCTCAAGGAGTAAGATATCATATTCAGAAGAATGGAACTGATCCACTTGACAACCTGGCCAACACAGAGAGATATAAAGTTTTAAACAACAAGAACTTAATGAGTGAACCATCTTACTAATCTAAGTTAGCCTACACTCCTTCTAGTATGAGGTTTTGCTTTGTGAATGACCTTAATCATGCAGACGTCTGCTATTAACGTGACTGAAGTATTTACCTAAAATGTCAGTAGTGGGTGTGGAAACATTCAGCAGCATACAGCCGTCACTGTTGCTGTCTTGAAGATATCTAATGCGGCATTTGCAATGTTTGAGGATTCCATGATTTTATGGAGACCATAATTTTGGTGTTTGATTTCATCAATGCTTCCTTACTTGACTTCATGGGAAATGTAAAATAAATCAGCCAAGACCTCATAAAAAATGTGGACTTCAACATGTTTGGTTTATCCTTTCAGGAGAAATTTCAAATGCCTGATGGCACATTATTGTACATATTTAATTTGTACAAACAATAGAACAAAAGTATAAATACCATGGGACTATGCAACTACCAAGCCACTAATGGATTCCCCTTTGCTCTCTTACAGATAAATATTCTTTGTTGTGTAAAGTGAAAATCAGTTGAAGAACAACAAAAGAGCTTATGAAGACAGTGTAGAAAACAGGTACAAAAATAAATATACACACACAGTAAAACGATTCCTTTGAGAACGTAACCATAAAAGACCAATGTTACAAAACCACAAAACAAAAAAAGTTCCAAAATTGCTATAGCTGGCACATGGGGACAAAAATCATGATTTCTGGAGAACTGCCCACTGGAATAGTGAAACAAAAACTGAACTGCTTGGTCATAACACTAAAGCCCAGTTCACAGCTGTAAAAAAACAACATGGAACCACCGTACTGTGGGCTCACTGCGTGTGGACATACTGTAGGCTTTGGGGTCAGGTGGAAACTCAACTTATAGCAGAGCATATATAAAACTCCAAGAGTTCTCTGAATGACAAATCAAAAAACACCAAGAAACTGATTTTATGAATGAGCCACAAACATTACTTAAAAATTTATACGTTTAGAAATGACTAATTCCTCCGATTTGTTGGTGGAAAATATTGCTTTCACAGCAGCTTACCCTGTGAGAAGTGTCTGGCAGTTGGCAACAACTGGCTAACCACATCAAAAGCAGAAGTAGTTAAATAATGAGCAGTGGTTCTACACTATTAAGGGTCTGCCTCCAATCAAAGCACTACAGCAAGGGGTCTCACTGACTGGCAGACCTTCACTCCAATAGGGGAAACAAACCAGTGACATCAGCTGCGGCATTGTCTGATGGAAGACATAACTGTTAACTCTAAGCCCTCCACAGCAAACGGCAGAAAAATAGAAAAATATATGCACATTATCTATAACACAACCCCTCAGCTTCAGTTTCCAGTTCTTCATTTTTACCCTATTGTATGGCTGAGCTGTGACATTATGAAAGAGTGCGAAAGAAACAAGGGCATGCAAATGGATTCATATGACCAAAGCCACATAGCAGCTACTTGTAAAAATCCATCAGTGTTGAAGTGCCATTAAAGTGGACAATGAAATGAGGGAGGGCGGAAAGAAAGGAAATGGAAAAGGGGAACATTTGAACTACCCCCGCAATCTCATTTAGGCCGAGACAGCCAGACTGGATAAATCAACCGGATCTCTTAAATGCAGAAGGCACACACTAAACCGCCAGGGACACTCTGCTCCAGGCTTGCTGTTATGATATGGCTTAAACTCCCCGTAGAGACCTTAACAGTGGATGAACCACACACTATGACATTGTCAAAACTCAGATTAGAGTGTGACCTTGTAGTGAAAAGTAAAAATAGAATCAGTTCATGTTTTACCACTTTCGAGCATCTAGCCAAGCTTCCATCCATTCTTTCAACTGCTTAACCTGTTTACGGTCATGTGTGATGAAGCCTGCCCCAGCATGCACATGGGTGACTTATGGTTCCAAAATGAAGTTTCTTTATGGTGCTGCTAAATGCTTTATAACAGGGGCTTTTACTTATATTTCTTGCTTTAAGATAGCCTTGATGCGGAAGGATCTATTGAATGTAACGCACCACTGCCAGCAAGATCTGACTATGTAGACCTAAAATCTTTGTAGTAATCAGTGCTGAGCTGACCTATTCCATGAATTTTAAATAATGAACAGATATTTAGCAATGATTAGAATCTTATGTCATTCACAAGCACTGCTGTCATGAAATCAGGACAAACACCAACCTATATTTTGACGGATTGCTCATTGTTCCTTAATTTATATTCCTTTATCACTGCTGATTTTTTTATCTAATGGTTAAATTTATTTATTATTTAGAAAAAAAAAAAAAATCTGGAAAACATCCATCAGAATTAAATGGTGCCAAAATTTCCTAGATATGAATTCTGCCATCTTCCACTAGTGATATCTGCTTACAGTATGAAATAACTATACTATGAAATTTTTCAATGAACATTTGATTGCACCAAAATTGTTGATTACATTTCAATTAGTTAGTTGACAAACCAAGCAATTTGCAAACCGCTTCTAGAGAAACATATTTTTATGCTTCATATATCATAATCAGTTGCCATGTTGTCATTTTTGTTAGTGCAGTTTATTTTCATTTTTCACAACTGTGTCAGGCAACATCACTAAACAGAGATTCTTAAGTCAATCAATATTTTTGATTGATAACTCATGAGGTTCTGAGGGGATGTTCTGTGCTAAGATCACCCGGGAAAATTTATTTTAAAAATTCAATCTGCAAAACTGTGAAAAGTACCGATGCCATTCTGTTACTTTTTGTTGATGATAAACATTTTTAAAAGTTGCCTTTTTTCAGGCCGTACGTACTGTGCAGTCAAGAGTGTATATCAAGTATCAAACTGCACAGATACAGTACATGAATTCCAGCCTATCACTTATGTAATCATTGGCATGTGCTGATAATCAACACTGACCTCTGACGAAATCAGCTCCACAAGCATCATTTCATGGAAGAAGAGTCTGGCTGTCCCTGCTGGACTCCGCCCGACTTTCTCGCTAATAGCAGGTTGCCTCCTAAAGTGCTTTCTCATCCACCAACCCAGGGGATGTGAGCCTATTAGTACTGTTTAGCTTCCTCTGAAGTCATCAGCTGCAGCACATGGTGAATTACTAACTGATCATACTCACATTAAACACAGTGCATTGGCCGAGTTACATAGTCAAGTACACTTTTCAAAACACATCTTTTCAGAAAATAAACACATGCACTTAGTTTCAGGCTATCTGTAAGCTAAAAGTTAAATGTAAGACTTGTTTAGACCACCGTGAATGCAATTTTTAAGAACCATTTTGCATCCATACTGGCAAAAGAAAAAAAAAAAAAAGTATGGATATAAAGGAAAATACAAAGGAGTCCCAGAATTACTTGGAAAATATATTTATTAATGACTGCAGAGCTCAAGTGTAATTTTAAAAATGAAGACAAATGGCTGTTTACAGCCGTGTTCCCTAAATTCATACAGAATGACACAAAAAAAAGTAACTTATGCTGGATAACAACAAACTGTGATTTGACTGATGTTTAGTCACAGTGTGTAATATCCTCAGCACCTCTGCTGTCAGTGTTGGTGTAGATCCGAAAGCTGTCCGAAGGTCTCTAACTAGAGGAGTTGCAGAATGCGTCGTGTTGGGCTGGATTTTGAAGCTCCCGCTCCTGATGTGCGACAATATTGGTCGATAGAGGGCGTTTGCTGCGTGCGATTGTCATGATTTTATACCAAACGTCCCAAGATTTAAAGTTTCTTTTACATAAGTTGCAGCAGGCTTGGAATTGGTTTTCAGCAGGCTTCAACCACAAACCGAATTCACTATTCTCTTACCATCTGTGATTAAACTTGCACTTACCCATTGTATGCAGGTAACACTGGGTTTCGTTTTTCTAAATACATGCCTGCTTCTGTTATCCCTGACTGGCCAACTGTGCCCTCATGCTGGGTGTGCTGTGCACCGATACATTCTGACCTCCCTCTTCTCCTTTGCTGACCGACCTGCAGTTGGCATTAGTGTTTATTGTTCCACGCTCGTTCCGTTCTCGAGTTTAGGTACAACGCAATCAAAACATTTCCTCAAATAAAAGTCAGACTGAACTTTGTAACTTTATAAAAGTAACGTTAGTCGATTTTTATTTAAAAACTGTCAAAATCGTATTTAAGACTCAAAATAGGGAATAAGGCCTGAAGTTGAGATTTTGCGATTTTAGACTTTTTAAATACTTTTTAAGACCCCGCAGACTCCCTGACTGGATATGAGAAAATTGGGTTTTTAGAATCAACAAGACTCCATAGACTACACCAATTCACAAAAGTGCTACCAAATCCTATCCAAACAAGGGTTACAGCAATATTTTCACAACAAACACACTAGGGTTGTTGTACGAGATGACAGCATGTACTAATTATTTCAAAATCTACATAATGTAACGCTGTAAAAGAAAAAAAAAAAGCCATAATTATCATTTTGTCATCTTATGATGAAACACTAGCAAATCTAATCAGCATGTCAAGAAACTTGCTAAAACACCAAAGAAAATGGGGGGCTGAAGACTTATCACATCACAATCAAAAACAAAGCAAAGTTTAGTTTAAACAGGGTGGATGTCATCTTTCCAAATATGACACTATGAGACACATGCAGAAAAAAAAAAAAAGAAGTTGCTTCAGAGGAAGTCAACATGATTGCAGCACGAAACATCCAAAATGCATGTTCCAAAACAGTTCAGAAAGGAGCAACAGGTCAACAGGTTTAACACAACCAACCTTGAAAGAACTACGGAATAATAAATCATACATCTAAATATGTCCATCATTTACAATACAGGTTATGATTTTGTTTAAAAAAACACAAGAGTGCAAGGTTATCAAATACCTTAAACAATAACTGGTAATTATATCTGTATAGTCAAATATATATATTGTAACTCTATTCCCTGATTATAGCTACTAGTACAGCGCCCATTCGGGACACATGCCTGTAGGACTGAAGTCCATAATAGATACAATCTTATCTTTAACCACAATGTGTCTTGCAAGGACAGACTTGCACTGTCTGTAGAGGCACTCAACGTAAAATTGACAACATTTCCATTAATATCAAATGTCTCACATGTTCAAACTGCACATCCTTGGGTCATCAGAGAGACACCTGCCAAGTTTGAAGTCAATCTGAAGAATGGCTTTGAGCTATGCGGGAGACAGAAAGACAGATAGCAAGATTCCTTGCTTTTACAGAAGGATGGTTATCCATCCAAAAAATAATAAATGAGTCGAGTCAATATTTTGGACAATGGTACATAATAAACTACTGAAATTGGACAACATATATTGTCAACTGGCTTTTCAAAAACTTTTGTGACATTTAGAGCTGCAACGCTTAATTGCTTAGTCAATCAAAAGAAAATTAATCGATTTTGATAATAGAATAACTGTTTTGGTCTTGTTTCGAGCAAAAGTATAAATCATTTGTTGGTTCCAAGTCAGGATTTGCTGTTTTCCTTCATTTCTGGCAGTAAATGAAGAGTCTTTGGGTTTTTCACTAATGGTTTTTGTAAAGAAGCAATTTGAAGATGTCACTATGGGCTCGAAAAATGTGATAAGCTTTACTATATACTGATATTTTATTTTATTTATTTTAATCGATTAATCACGAGATTAATCGATGATTAAAATAATCCTTAGTTTCAGTTCTAGTGACATTCTGTGGATTCATAGTTTTTTTTTTTTGTTGTTTTTTGCTTTTACATGATCTTTGTCTCATGTAAGCCTTTGGTATCCTACATGGAAATGTTTAACCCTCATGCAGGACACCTTCTGGGCAGCACAGGAAACAATGAACAGTCCAACAGAGCACCAGGACTGCAAAATGAAATACACGTCACAATGTGATGCTATGGTGATGTCTTAATGTTTACAAAGAATAGAATAAAATCTAGCGAAGATTCTCAGTCATCCAGGTCATGGTAACTCTTGGTGTTTCTTCTGAAGGCAACTGGACTTCTTGTAGTTTCTCAAAGACATTTCACCTCTCACCCAAGAGGCCTCTTCAGTTCTACATTTCTGATAAGGAGTCCCCAGTATTTAACCTTGTGGAGGATCGTTCTCACTCAGGGTAGTGGGCAAAGGGTACAAAGCCCCGCCCCCAATCTGTGTGTCTCAGATCCACCCAGCATCAGTTGGGTCGTCACTCCACCCGGTCATCATGTGAGTCGCTGGTTTCACATTAGCCAAGGTGTGAACTTTGGTAAAGTTTCCTGGGGAGGGATTTCAAAACTGCATTGTATGTGGCAGACAGTTGATGTCTGAGGCCTCCTCTGTTAAGTGATGGCTGTTCCAGCTTGACATAGATGGCCTCCTTTACTCCTCTCTCAAACCATCTCTCCTCCCTGTCCAGCACATGCAGATTCTCATCTTCAAAGGAGGGTCCCTTCTCCTTTAAGTGTAAATGGACTGCTGAGTCCTGGCCGGAGGAGCTGGCTCTCCAGTGTTGAGCCATGCGTTTGTGGAGAGGTTGTTTGGTCTCCCTGATATACAAGTCTGTGCACTCCTCACTGCACTGGACTGCATAAACAACATTGTTGAGTTTGTGTCTGGCAGTTTTGTCCTTGGGGTGAACCAGTTTCTGTCTCAGAGTGTTGCAGGGTCTGAAGTGAACTGGGATGTTATGCTTAGAGAACATTCTTCTGAAATTTCTCTGACACCCCTGCCACATACATAATGACAATGTTTTGGCATTTGTTCCTCTCCTCTTCCTGTGTTGTTGGGGTGTTGTTCCTGGAGCCCTTAGTGGATTTGACATAAGCCCATTTAGGGTATCCACAGGTTTTTAATGCTGTCTTGATGTGTTTGTGTTCCTTAGACTTCCCCTCTGTCCTTGTGGGAACATTTTTAGCGCAGTGATAACATCCCAGTTCACTTCATGGCTTCTTGGCTCATGTGAAACCAGCGACTCACGTGATGGCCGGGGGGAACGACTACCCAACTGATGGTGGGTGGATCTGGGTCACACAGATTGGGGGCGGGGCTTTGTACCCTTTGCCCACTACTCTGAGTGAGAAGGATCCTCCACAAGGTTAAATACTGGGGACTCCCTACCTGAAGTTTAAAACTGAAGAAGCCTCCTGGATAAGAAGTGAAACATATTCAAGACACTACACGAAGTCCAGTTGATTTTAGAACAAACAATAAGAATAAGTTATTTTGTGTCTATTATTTTATATAAAGATCCCAGTATTGAGCGTGACTGTAAAATGCAGCGTCACTCAGTTTTACTCTGCAAATTTAAAACAAATATTAAATTCCTTCCAAAACGTAAGATCCTTCATTTCCATCAGCATGCAGGGAGAATTTGAATGCTGATTGTAACATCTCAGGAGGTTTTCAGGCTCTGGTCACACAACTCCAGGTACCATTACACCAATATAATCAGCTTCTCATTGTTGATGTCAGCCTAAATGAAGTGCTGGAGGGGCTATGTAACAAAGCTAGCAGCATTTCCTTCTGCCTTTACCGTCACTGGTATTTTTTGCCAGTCTCCTCAAATTTTACCGTCATGCTCTCATCCACTAAAATGACATCTGGTTGGCTGTCTGCCATATTCCATGTGAATGCAGCATCACAATAAAACTGACCTCACTTGTGTAAAATTAATCATTCAGTAATTAAGGGAGGGCCCCTTCTTATCAAGGCAGCTGTTTTTCTAGTCAGTGAGATACTGCCTGCAGAAATACATACAATTTATTTTTCCTTCTTTGAGATGTCGAGAGCACACTAAATGCTCTCTGCAAACAAATTACTCATTGTGAAAATTTATTGAATTTATGAATATAAAAGTATATTTACTATTACACTATCCATACATCCACACCTTCAATATCATCGTGGATATTAACTATAAGAACACATGCTTTGCTTAGATAATTGAAGTGATGACTTCTTTGATTTCTGGGTGATGCATGTTAGTGATGGATGTTCAGGAAAAAAGCCATTGATAAATCAGTACCTTGGGTGATGTTGGGAAAATAGTAGACACATCCTATTATCCTATTATCCTAATAATGAAGTTAAAGTTTTATTGCTCCTCTCCAGCAGCTGATTTATCTGGTATTACACCTGAAGCTGGAACACACCACAACGCCTGCTGTTTGTAACCTGACATCAGGTCTAAAACCTGACCTTTAGGGCCCCTCAACTGCACAGACAACTTCAGCCTGAGCTGCTATCACCAGCTTTAATGTGATTGTGCTTCCTGCATACGGCACGAGTCATGCACACTCTTGATTCCCATGTTAGTCACTCCGTCTGAAGCCAAAAGGACATGTGTTTTGTGAAGACACTGTGACATATTCTTGCATGTGTGCAATGCTTTTGTGCTACGCGCAGCGTGCTACTGTGTGCCAGGTCCAGACCCTATGCCCACGTGACGCAACAACAATGATGTAACAACAATGACAGTGCTCCCCGTCCGTCATCGTGGCTTTGTCTCTGACATGGACGTGTTGAAACAAACAAGGCGACAGGCATGCAGCGCTGCACTGAATGATTTCAGTTGAACTGTATAAGCATCTCCTACACAAGCTATAACATAGTGACACAATCCACAATCATTTTATTTTACATGTATGTGTTATACAATCTGGCTGTTATCTCATTCCAACTTTCAGTCAATGCCCATTATAGAAAGTAAAGCTTGAGCTGAATTACTTAAAGAAAGCACACACTATTTAATCAATTGTTCCTGAAGCAGATACAGGACGACTGTATATTCCTGGTTTTGCAGGGAGCAAGTTGAACACAACAAGACATGCGGCAGATTTGTTCTGCTATCCATTACATTCTGTCCCTGAGAAACCTCCATCATCACCACAACCAAACTTGAAAACAGTGACAGTGAAAACTCAACAAGTGAAGAAACACAATACAGGTGATTCATTTAATTCATCGCTTTTATGACAGTCGCACTACATTAAACCAATATGTTCGAAACTCATCACGATCTAGCTTTTAAAGTTGTTATTCAAACAAATTCAAATGTACTTTGACTGACCTACGATTAGACACTAGATTCCACACGCAAGCACACACAGCAATAATGGTTTCGGAAGCTTCTATAGACATTGGGAAAACATGTTACCAGTGAATCAACTGAACTATCAGGTTCCATTCAGGCCTACAGAGGGAAACTATAATGCCCAAGACAGACTTGTGGGTTTTTTTCCCCACAGGGAAGCGATGCCAGTGCAGCAAAGTGAGGTATACTTTGCAGCACTTGATTAAATGAACATTAAATATTGCTCCTCTTTTGCTCATTAGGTGGGTTCTACTACCCGAGGCTATTCTGCTATGGTATTTATTGTTGTGGCAGTTTATCCTTCTCATCTGATAACATACATGCATGCATTTCCTGAGGTGTGCTTAAAAAAAAATAAATTTAAAAAAAAAAAAAGGTCTCTTTCAAAGGGCTTCTTTAGTTCTGCCTGACTCATGGGTGATGGAATATTTAACCTGTGCGAGCTGTCATGGTTGTTGATACCAAACAGGTCACAGACGCCACTTGATTATTAGCGCTCCGGATTATTACGACAGACAGAGTCACCTGAGGCCAAGTGAACAAACGTTGTCAGAGTTGTAAGATGAGTCTAACTGTGAAAAGTTATGTCCTGGGAAGAAAATTTAACATGACTGATTTCACTAGTGATGGACAGTCCTTTGGAAGCACTCATGAGACACATACTGCAGATTAACTTGTTCATCTGACAGATTCAGTTGAAACCCTTATGGACATGTTTCAGTACTCAGCAGGGGCCTGATTCTGTACTTGTCCCCAGTTACAACTGCCATTGTCCACAGACTGTGACCCTAAATAAATGTCAGCTATCACTCGCAGCACACTGGAGAGCTGTAGAGAATGTGTGTAAACTAAGGCGCGACTGCCAAAACATAGGTCAACAGACTTCAGCAGCTGTTAGTCAAACAATGTCTTAAATGTCTTTCTACACACAAAATGTAGAGACAGTAGGCTGTGGTGAGTGAAGAGTCTGTCTGTACCTTATCGTGAAATTAATTATTCAACATCAACAGACTCAAATCAATATTGTGAGATGTGTGTTCAACTAGTTCAACATTATTAAAGAGAAGCGCTGTCGGTCAACATGAAAGCAGTTTCTTCCTTGTCCTGCAAATATCAAGTTAAGGCAGGTTTGCATGACTGCAGCAGAGTCCCAAATGTCTCCATCTTCTGCTCTTTGTCACACATCGATCTGTTTGAGTCTCTCTTTTCCGGCCTGGGTCAGTGTTACACTGCTCGGACCAAGATTGTCATCAGCATTTGTCAAGTCTCTGGCTTTGCTCCTGCTCTCCCGAACGATCCCATCTCTCCCTATTCTGCACAGCTTGGTGCTGTCCTTCCTGAGGAATCTCTCCCTCTGCCGTCTCCTTCTCGCCTCTCTCAGCTTCTGTCTTCCCATCCTCACACTCTCTCCCACTTGTTCTTCTACCCACACCCTCATACAGTATTCATATTTTAGAGGACATTTATGAGCATGAAACGCGTGTGCATCTGCACCATTTTCGGTGCAGAGGAAACCTACATATTCTCCTCAAGCCTTCCCATGTCCCCTTCCTCTTCCTTATCTAGCCAATACAGATTTTGGTTTTCGTGTTGCTCATCTTTTTTTAGACTGAAAGCCATGTGCCACTCACTCCTACTCTCCCTCTGCCTCTTTCTCCATTTGTTTCTCCTACTGCCACCCACTCAATCCCTTTCACCTCTTCCCACTCCATTTTCTCTTGTTACGCTTGATGTGATAGTATCTGAACTGCTGACTGCATGTGTGAGTTTGTGTATATACTCGTGGTGTTTTTTTAATGCAGGGGTACCAATATATTTGCTCTGCCAACCCTTCTGGGGATTGCTGCTACAACCGTTGCATGGATCCGGATCTGGTCAGGCACAGAACACTTGAAAGCTACGGACGCAGCACACAAACTTCAGGCACAGGTTTACAGCAGGGTGCTGTATGTGTAGCAGAACTTAAGATTTTCACACACTTGTAACAAACAACTGTCTTTTAATGGATTCCAAGTAGGATCACATGATTTCAGTTATGCAGCTTATGGATTTTGTAACATACTGCCTGGGAGGGCACATCTGCAAACACAAAGTCACCTGCAAAACACATACCAGACCATCACACTCGTCAAACCAGTGTTGTCACAGAGGGATGCTCTTTTCACTATTACTTATTTGGATCATCTTTCCAGTGACACACTGTTCAAAAGAGCAATCTCGAAATTAGAATGCATGTTAAGGCACCCTCATCTGCACAAGACATACGTATATGTGTGTGAATTAATTAATAGGCTAATAGCATCTACAAGTCTGAACATTTGCATTTTAACTGACAAATTAAAATTAGGAGAATAACAGTTTATTGTTTGTTTCAAATAAATAATGTACTATCAAAATACAGCTCTTTTCAATTCAAATGTTTCACAGAAACACGAAGCTCCTTTAGCAAGCTCTAGCAAACTCTGCACTAAGACGACAAATTCAACGAAGGTGAATTTGTTGACCTGCTTTATACTTTTCAAACTACAAGGGTGTCACATTTTACACAGGTTAATTATCCTACAACATATTAAATTTATGCCATACTTGACTGTACAGTTTAGCTAATATGTGTTGGACAAATATATCAAATCATGTATAGTGATGGCGTCATGTCCCTTCCGGTCATAAGGAGTATTCCCCTGCACATCTGCAGTACATGACATAATGCAGATGGACTGATAAAATTATACAGATCTACAACTTGATCCTGACCCTTAAAGGACCAAAACAGTTAAATACTGCCAAATGATGTAGTTTGTTGCGGCGTCATCCCAAAGCAACACAGTTCCTTGTCCACCTGACAATCAACCAACAGCCTCAGCTGAACCCAGTTATCCAAAATGATTAGACAATCCTGGATGAGGAGTATTTGCTTTCTGGCACGAGGAAACAAACAATTCTTTGGAATGGGAAAACAACTCGGAGTATCTGCCAGGTGTCCCTGGAGGGACGTAGATGCCAACAGCCATCAGGGTTACCAGAGAACCAGGTGGAAACAGCTTTGCATGCCTGGGCTTAGATTGACTTTTTTAAATATTTAAAACGTGATTAACAATGTATTGTATAACCTTGTCAAAGCTCAGTTACCTTAAGGTGAGAGGTATGATTTTGTGAAGAAATTAGTATTTAAAACAAGATGGGAAATATATAAAAGATAGGATACAGTACAGTAGTCTTCTGTTCGACGGTTCAATTCCATGCGGCAGTCTGACACGAACTTATCAGGCTGACACAGCATAAAGTAGATACAGACTATAATTGCTGGTAATGACAGACACTTTCCATTTTCTGCTTCCCTGAACTCATCTGCTTTTTTGTTTTAAAAAATGAATAAAAATCTAAAAGCTTTTGTGTTAACTTATGCAGACACGTCGTTTAGTGAAGGTGCATTTTCATTTTCACTCTCACTGGTGACAGCAGTGTCAGTAGAGAAAAATAAAAGTGTCCGGAATTAGAAGTGGTGAGGAAAGCAGGGTCCAAATTAAACATGAAATATTAACTGTGTTAATTAGAAACAAGTGTGACATTGAAATAGATTTTTGAACGGGACTATTTTCTCTGCAAAATTAGCTCTTTATGTATTTATTTAATGATGGTGCTGACGGCGGAAACACACCTTGATATCCGATTCCACCCGCCACAGACCTGCACCCTTAAACTTTATGTTATGCATCACTTTTCTATGCAGCTAAATAACTGTCAAAGCCTTGCAAATTATCTCTTGGTGTATGGTTTAACTTTAGAACCAACACAATTTAATCAATAGAAAAAGAAACTCGAATCAGGGACCAAATGTGTTGATTGATTCGAATCAGGTCTTTGCAGTAATGAAAAGACTAGATTAAAGAATTGTAAGAGAAACATAAGTCATCAGCACCAATAGGAACATGTGTTTCGCAATGTCGTCTTTTGAGATTTTGTATAAAATGGCACCACATAACCCAAATACCGACGCTGGCTGCGGCATTATCCGTGCACATGTGCAACAGCGTCAGAATGTGACTCCAACAAGTCGGTTAGCAGCAGCGCGTAATCACACGGATCAGGACAGCTGCTTCAGGTGCCTTCCTGCGGGCCCTGCTGCTGTGGATGTGGCCTGACAAATGTGTCTGATCGCACGGACCGAGGAGCCGGCTCTCACGCTGCCCTGCGAGACAGCCCGTCCTCCGGCAGCTCACCTGAATTTTGACGATGCCTTGCCAAGACCCACTGCATCGGCTCCGCTCGCTCTCCCATATCCTCCTCGCCGACGAGCCGCCTCAACCCCGCTCTCCCCGAGGGTTCGCCGGGCTGCTTGGAATCACAAATATCTCGCCAATACAGTCACAATAATCACACCAACGTCATCGCAACAGCTGTGGGTAAATGGGCTCGGAGGCATCGAAGCTGGAGCTCCCTCGGTTAGCCGATACATGCCATCAAAAGCCTCATCAATCACACGGTCACGCCGAGAGCACCGGGCTCGGTTCTCGACACGTCGCGTCGCCCGGCTGTAGCAGTTCAACGAGCGCGGCTCGTTGTCATGTCGGCGCCCCGATTCCTACCCACTAAGGACAGCAGCGAAGAACGAGGCGAGCCCTTCCTTTCCCGCGCCGTCGTCAGTAGCTGGAGTGTGCCATCAGCCGGACAACTCCCGAAGCCCCGCGCGGATGGCGACTCAACGCAGGGAGCATTTCCCGGGAATCTGACCCAGCCTCACGGACATGTCTC
>KV751315.1:9598430-9614493 GCA_001698575.1 Mola mola
AGGATTTTTTTTTTTAATGTTTTTTTAATCTTCATTTGTATTTTCACTGAGTGCCTAACAGTAACCGTGGCCCTTACTGCTCTCCTCCATCTTGTCCTCCATTTATAGCAGTTATGACTCATGCAGTTCTACAGGGAGAGAACAGAGAGCAAGACAGTGGAAGCGCCGTTTCTCGCTCTGTGCATGCTCAGCATCTGGATTAGGCTCAAAGAAACACAGATTTGTTCCTTGACTATGAGAGAACTCTGCTGCAGTACCATTCTGTCTTCCTCCGTTAATGCGAGCGCAGCCGATCGAAAAGCTTCACACAGGAAGCTGACATGAAATTGTTTATTCAGTGGAAGGTTAAGTCACAGCTGCTGTGACCAAAATAAACAATTTCCCATCTCCTCCAGCATCAGAGAGTTCCCGTCAATGTCATCTTTTTCCAAGGTCACAATTAAGGCCTCGCGACCACGCGAGCGCTTCACTGCTGTGCAGGGCATCGTGGATCTTAAGGGCTCTTATCTCAGCGTCTCCACATTCAACAGAGCACATAACATGTCTCGGCCAAATTTAGAGTGATAATCTGGCTGTGTCTGTTTGCTGTTTTTCCTCAGTGGAGCAGCACAGAGCTGACCTTGTAAAGATTCCTCGTGTCCACACCAAATCTCTGTCCCCGAGTCCATGGAAGCCAAGGCCAAGACTGGGGCTCCATCGCCCAGGGCCCCGTCTAAAGTGGAGAAGAAGGAGCCGGCAGCTCCGCGCAAAGCTGACCCTGCCCCTGCAGCCCCCGAACCTGCGCATCCCGCTCCCCAGGATGGAGCAGCAGAGGCTGAGGCGGCAGCAGCAGGCGACGAGGCTGCAGCCTGCGGCACAGACTCTCTGGAGCACCTGAAGCCCTTTCTCATCGGTGGCGCAGTTATTGCTGCGGGAGCCATATTGCTGGGGGTGTTGCTACTGGCGAGGAGGAATTAAAAAACAAATTACTGTCCCAAATTAAAGTGTTTCTTGATTGATGGCTTAGAGCTTCATTGCTGCGTGGTTCACAGACTATGATGATACACATGAGGGAGGGGGAGCCACTGTGCATCTTATTATATTGATTTTTGGGGGGGTTTTGTCTTTTTAGGGAGGCCCTGCTTTCACTTGCAGTGAGTTAAATCTTTCAAGGCTGTATATGGGGCATAATACACATAATATATGCATGAGGCTGTTTCAGTATTCCACTTAGCTGTAATAATCAATTTCATTAAAAGAAAAACTCTTACTGTAGTGCCAAGCTTAAAGCCTAATCTCTATTACAAGGTACTTTATTGAACTGCTTGATTCTGTTTTATTCAGTCTGTACATGTCCTGACAATGGCTTGCAATACTTGTACATTCTTGCACTGTAGCTGAGCTTGGATGACTGTACTAAAAGATATTGAAACAAAGTTACTGAAGGTTTTCTTTAAAAAAAAAAAAATGAAAGCATAGGCCTGAAAACAGCTGAGAATGTGCACTGTGGTCAGTGCCTCACTGAGGGGATTCTGTCTGTGTTTATTAAGAATAGAGAGAGAAAGAAAGAGATACCGAATATCCGCATACCAAAATAATGTCACGCACCAAAATTTAAAAAAAAAAAAAAAAAGGAATGAGATGGAGATTGTTGAAGATAGAACTTGCACATTATGTGGCACAGAATTATAGTAAAGTTACTTCTTGCTGTGGAATAAGGGTTTAATTTTACTGTCAAATGGTGTCACAACTCTGTTCCCTTTCGCATTGTGCACCAACGTCCGCAGTCATGGCAGTTCAGTCTGTTTACATCCCACAGTCGATAGTCAGTAGTTGTAGCAGAACAGCCATTTGTCTTGCATTATCAGGTTGACAGCCTATGCCAAATATTTCAGTTATTTCTGTCTTCACCATAAAAATCCTTGTGTTCAAAGCTTCATTCATAACTGAGTACTAATGTCACAAGAATATGCTTGATAAAAATGTATAAGGAAAAAAAAAAACCAAAACAAGACGTCAGAATTTTGTTGCACATATTCACCTGTACAGCAGTTGCCAACTCATATGTAAATCTCATGGGGATGTTGCATAAGTAGATGGTAGAAAGGCAACTCTGATGCACATTACTGGCCAAGACATATTGTACGAAACATAATGTTTTCACCCAAACACATCAAACCATAATATACCAACACCAAACCAAACTTAGCCTTACATTGTACAATACAATGTATGAAAAAAAAAAAAGAGAAAAATGCTATTTTCATTATTTCAACAGCGTATAAATGCAATAATTCAGATAGAACTCATCATTTAGCACCTTTACTGTAGCAAGTTAAATTACATAAATGGTGTAATAGTATTGTTGGTGATGATGATGATGTGTGATGCTAGTGATGGCAATGACGATGATGTGATGATGGTCGAGGTCGTGAGTTTCATGAAAAATGTATGATTATGATGGTTCTGCTATATTTTTGATATATTTCTAACATATTTGCCGTATGCACACTCTGCTCTGCCCCCCAAAATATTCAGTGTAAAAAAGAAAGAGGTTGTAATCTAGCCTTTATTAAAGTCAGTGAACCAGCCCAAACGAGTGTTTATTCATTAGCAATTAATAATTGCAAACCACTTTGCAATGATTTGGAAAAACACATTGCAATAATTTGTGATAATTTATTAGTGGATATTTTTGTAGCTCTATTAATTACAAAAGAAATAGTTTTTTAAGCCAATGACCGTTAATTTAGGTTTGCCTTAATTTGCACAGTCCGACATGTAACAGTATATTATTTATATATTATTATCAAATGTTTTGCATTGCACCTGGGGACTGTTTCAAATTTTTTGTCTGCACTTTATAATCAGCGAGGGTCTGTCCGAGAGAGAGAGAGAGAGAGAGAGAGAGAAAGAGAGAGATGCCTCCGACCTACAACGGCGGCTCACCAAACAAAAGACTGCACTTTATTTTGCTCTCAAGCGGCCCGTTTAAGAGGAGCCTGGGAGAGAGAAATCCGGTGGGTATTGTTGAAGTCTCTGGTGACGGCAGTCAACGCTCAGATGCCCGGAGTCTTTTGACCCCATAGGATGTGTCATCAAGACCCATCCTGGCCCTGATGGTCACTTCAGGTCTGCTGACATAAAGATCAGGGACAAAGTGAGCATTAGGTTGCTAGGCTAGTTGTACTCCCAGCTATTCCTTTGATTGAAGATGGGGACCTGACAGTGCCTTCAGTTCACTCTTCACAATGAGACTTTTGTGCTTTTTGTATGAGCAAAGGTATTTATTTGAGGGTGGCTGTGTAAAGGGCCCGCATGTGCCACAATGCAGTGGAGGTTTTATTGATGGTGTTTACAGTACTACTGGTGTTGTTGGGAAATTTTTTGTCCATGACCAGTTTTATATAGCAAGCCAATGTCTCACCGTTTAGTTAGTTCACATGGCTTTACTATTATTAGTCTCTGTTTCTTTATTAATATTGCTCTTATTAATAATATTGTTATAATTATTATCCCCTGACACACTGCTCCTACTGCATTTTTCACCTAATAAACCATTCAACTATCAAAATGTTAAGCTCTTTAAGGACATTACAGGAATGTATATCTCCTCCTTTCTCCTTTTTTCTCTTGAGCTTTTTCCAGGATTTGGGCAAAACTAGAACGTCTGTGAATTTCTTAGATGTCTTTTGTGTATTTTACGTAACATAAAGCATAAAAGCATTAAGGACAAGAAAGAAACAATGTCCCAACTTTGTAGCTCTTAAATTTTCTGGCTCTTCATTTCACATTTCATTTCATTTTCAACAAGAAATGCATTTTTTTGTGCTTTTTTTAAAAATTGCATTTATATTATATTCTCATTCCTCTTTTCTTCTGATTTTATATATATCTCCAAGTCTTTTATATAACATAAAAACAATAAAAAAACAGAGATTGTTGACATAGTTAACTCTTGTATAAATAACTCACTGCGGACGAGAATTTACAACTCGCACAGGACAAGAACCATAGGAACAAAGCATGAACCCTGTGACCCTCTCATCAGCTGTGTCATCATTCCATGTCCTCACACAGACTCACCCATCCAGCCCCGTGCTTTTACTCTGAAGGATTCCTACCGGAAGTGGCACCGGTGTTGCACGCAGAGCCCAGAAGTGGTTGCAGGGGGCTAAGGCGATAAAAGAAAACTGCGTGTTTCGCTCGAAATAAGATTACATTTAAGATTTCAATAAACTAATTTGGAGACGGTGAGTAAAAAAAAAAAAAAAAGAAAAATACTATGTTTGACTAAATAACTAACGCTTATATAGGTCAACTCGTGGTAACATGCTACCTGCGGCTAACGTTAGCAAACAGTTTTGTACTTACAGCTTGTTTAACAGTCTGAAAGGCCAAATTTAAGTCACGCGATGTAAAACTCATGCGTTAACCAACAAACGGAGTCCGGGGTAAATAGCCCCCATGCTTATTTTTGCGCCAATCATCCCAACAATAACACCTCAATTTGAAACATTCTAGTGAGTACAGCGAATTTCCGACGCAGCGTTACCACTTTGACAATGACTGACTGAATGACACTAGCTTGAGTTCTTTCGATAAGTTGTGTTCGTTTAATGACTTAACTCGGCATTTCATTGTTGTCTGCAGATCCTTGAAAGAAATAAATCTGTTAACCACGTGGATACTTGTATGATAAACGGTTTTGAAGTCAAAGTCCAAAGTACCTTTATTTGTCAATTTTGCCATGTGTTCGGCACATACAGAGGATTGAAATTTTCTCAGATCCAAGGTGCAGCAAGTAAACATTAGAAAAAAGAGGGCATACAAAATAAGCTAAAAAGGAACTGGGTGAGTTAAATCTAAAATATTAAGATGTAAAATAAAAGTATAAGTAAATATATTAATATATATACATAGGCACATAAACAAGTTGCAGAACAGATTAAAGTTTCTATTTTTGTGTTGTCTTATGTGCTGTTAGCACCCAGGTGTGAACGTTAACGTGACAATGTGCCTCTGTCCCCAGGTGTCCTACAATGATCATCCCTGTCCGGTGCTTCACGTGTGGGAAGATCGTGGGTAACAAGTGGGAGGCATACCTTGGCCTACTTCAAGCAGAGTATACTGAGGGGTGAGTTAGATACCCTCCCACAATCTTCACTGCACCGTGTCTCCAGAGCAGGTTAACAGCTTTTCAGTGTCATTAAGGCTTTTCTCTTGGGGACAGTTCAAAACGGAAAATACATAAAGCCTTTTCTGCCATCCGTTTTTTAAGGAAACAGTTTACAACTTGTATTGGACTGGCTGTACCAAAGATTTGTTTTCTAGATGCAGTCAAATACAGCACACCAAAGCCTTTTAGTCTGTCAACTTCTTTGGAAACTTTTTTCCTCCGAGGCTTTGAGTAGTCTGCATTCAGACTTGAATACAAAAATGAATAATAGTGAGTACCTGAGACCATTAGGGCTGCTATTTTAAAAGTCTAAAAGTGATGCGTACGTGTTTATTCAGTAAGCTTAATGCCATGCATTAGGACTAACATCCTTCCTGTTTCCCTGTCAAGTGATGCGCTTGATGCCCTGGGCTTGAAGAGGTACTGTTGTCGGAGGATGCTGCTTTCTCATGTGGATCTTATCGAGAAACTGCTGAATTATGCACCACTGGAGAAATGATTGTAACTGGCGACAACTGCAAAGATTTTGTTGCTCCGACATGAACCGATTCATGTCATTAATGTGAAAAATCTAGTTGCGACAAAAGTTAAAGTCTTTGAATCTATGTAAAAAAATTAATGCATTTTTTTTCTAAATAAAGTTGTTTCATGACATTTTTGTTTGACTGGCTTACGATTATCACAACATTTCTTCCAGAGCTGTAAGGTAAAGAGTTTTGACATGTGATGTATCAGTGCATTGAGTACTAAAGGAAAGCAGTAACTCCAGATTTTGGAGAAAATGAGTAGAGATGCAAGATAAGGGGAATCGTATTGATTTATGCATACTAAACTGATTCCATTGACTTTTATCAATTATACATCGTTAAATAAACACAAAGCAGCATTCACTACATCAAACTGCTTTCAGTTTTAGAAAGAAAACAATTGCTTTGCAGTAAATGTTCCACTAGGGTTCAGAGAAGATGGATAAGTATTAAAATATATTTGCACTCCGTCTTAGCGTTCTCAAGTGATCATAAACTACAGGTTAACTGCTTTTTAAAATACATCTGAAATGAGCCATTTTTAGCAGTTTGGCCATAACAGGCAACTAATTCTCAAGCTCTCTGAGTTGAAAACAAACAAAATTCAATAACTAAGTATTTTAACTTAATTCTAAACAAGGCAGCTCAGAACTCAAAGGAATTGGGCTAACAAAATATTTTTTTAAAGCAATGGAATCACTAATGTGGTACAATTGTCACAATGATCTAAGTAGTCTTCAATCACAAAGGTGCTATAATTTGAAGCTGAAGTATTGTTTCACGTCATCATGATGTGCGAAATAAAATACAGGTTATTTGAAACTTGTCAAGCACATGTAACGCAATCTCAATGCATGAATAAAATACGGCACTGGACTGATATTTTCAAGGAATGTTTTATTTTGTAGATTTAATACAAAACTAGTGAACATTAAACTACATTACATAATTTCCTCGAGTGTACTTCAAGTGTTCTCACACATGCAAGCATTGGAATCTCAAATTCCAGCAACAAATCTACAACCATTTTTTTTTTTTTTATTATAGCAGGAAAAAGTTCCAGTATGTACAGATGACAAAAATGGAATAAAGTACACTTTAGACCATTGAAGACAAATCTTCAATCTCACCTTACATCCTCACATCCAGATTTTCATCTTGGAGAATAAGTCCTGTCTCTGCTTTATGTGTGAAACTTCACCAGTCTGGGGAGAAGAACAAGATAATTTTTAAAGTGAATTTACACAAATATGAACTTCACTGGCCAGCAACTTAGAATCTGAGAGATAACTACAGTAATACTTAATAACATTATCTGAGCATTTTATACTAATTGCCACAGCTTGTAACACTCCACAAATCATTGAACCTTTGTACTGATTGCAAGATGCTGTTTATGAACAATGGTTTTATAAAGCTCATATAGAAATACCCTTTATACAATTCCAGTATGAAGATGGAGCTCAGCCCATCGTCGCCTATGAGTGACTGAGCCTTTCAATGATCATACTATCACCTGATACCAAAGGCCAAACAGATGTTTTTGGAGGATCCACAACTCTCTTAACTGATTATATCTGCTAACAAAACTTGTCTCAAACACGTTGGTTATTAATTTCAAAACAGGTATATATGTACAAAGTAGTAATTTAATTCCAGAAGTAAAACATTAAATATACTCTCTATGTACTGTTTTGTGATGAGTATATGTCTAAAAGCATTAGAAAAATTAGTTGACGGAAGCTGACGTTTTGTATCAGGTGCCAACTTTTTTGGAGTCAGGTTTTTTCATGTAATATTGGAAAGATATGGAAAAATACACTGTCGCACCTCAATACATATTGCATGCTAAGTCTATAGATGGTGGCAGACTGTTGACATAATGAGTGACGGACACAACAGTTCATTGCACATAAGAACTTAAATTCCTTCTCTACTAACTTCAACCTATGACACGTAAACTCAAAAAAAAGTCTGAAAATAGTACCTTCTTTAAACTGTTTAACTAGGGTTGCAAAATTCCGGGAATTTTCAAAGTTGGAAACTTTCCATGGGAATTAACGGGAATTTATGGGAATAAAACAGAAATTTACAAAATTGAAGGTTGGCCCTCAACAGGGAACTTAAATATAGTTGTGGAAAATATATTGTAGCATAATCTTGGCTAAAACAACCAGATTTAATGCAAGTACACTCCTCAATCACATGCACACAGCACTGCTTACTGCAGGGCTATTGAGGCCACGCCCCCTGCATGCACTGTGTACTCCTCCATCACATGCACAGATATTACTGTTTAACTTGCAAAAATTAAATAAAAATGTATTCATACAGTAGCTAGCTAGCTGGTAAGTTAGGTGCTAAATGTAAGCTATTTTTCATTTCATTGACCATTTAAGAGGCTAGCTTATTATAGCTACCTCAAATGTGATGCTGTTTCTTCTGACTCCTGCAAGACGGTTTTCTGTAACCATACAAGAATTTATACATCAATTGTAAAATATTTTGAAGACCATTCCAGTTGTTTAGCCAACTATATTTCTGTTCATGCCATTGCATTAGTGTTTTTACAAGCTTTTTTGTTATTTTATTCTACAGAAAAATGCCACGTTTGCCATCTGATGTGTGGAAGCATTTCACACAAGCTAATGTTGAAGGAAAGTCTTTGTATATGTGTAAATATTGTGGAAAGACATACGTGAAGAATGCTACAAAAATGCAGCAGCATATTGCAAAGTGCCAAAAATTTCCTCAAGGCTCAAAACATTCAGCAGACAAGAGTTCCACTCAAGGGGAAAATGATTCTGCTGTATCAGAGTCAGATACCCTCTCATCAGCTCCTGGTCCCTCTGGTATCAGAGGATTCTTTGATTCGATGGATGAACGTAGCCAGAGAAATGCAGATGAGTGTTTTGCTCGTGCAGTCTATGCAACTGGCTCACCCCTGATGCTGCCATCCAGTGTGTACTGGAAGAGATTTTTGAATATTCTCCGGCCAGCATACACCCCCCCAACCAGGCATGCGCTATCTACTCATTTGCTGGATGATGAGTTCAACAGAGTGCACATTGTCACCACCCCTCAACCTGTATTCTACAAGAGCACAGACACACAGGCCCCTACATTGCTGATGAGCTGAAAGCAGTCATGAATGACCTTGGACCAGAGAAGGTTTTCGCACTTGTCACTGACAATGCACCAAACATGAAGGTTGCCTGGGCACACGTGGAGGAGACCTACCCTCATATAACAACCATTGGCTGTGCTGCCCATACTCTTAATCTTCTACTGAAAGACATCATTGCATTGAAGACAATGGACACACTACACAAGAGAGCTAAGCAAGTTGTGAAGTATGTGAAGGGCAAACACGTAGCTTCAGCGACCTACCTCTCAAAGCAAAAGGAAAAAAACAAGAGCACTACACTGAAGCTCCCCAGCATCACACGATGGTGTGGCGTTGTCATCATGTATGACAGTCTACTGGAGGGAAAGGAGTCTCTGCAAGCGATGGCCATATCCGACTGCAGGCATTGAAAGTGACATCAAGAGAATCCTGTTAGATGATGTGTTCTGGGAAAGAATGACTAGCAGCCTGAGAATCCTCAAACCAATTGCAGCAGCAATTGCCAAGATAGAGGGTGATGATGCCATCTTATCAGATGTCCACTGTCTCTTTGCCGACCTCAAAGAAGAAATCCAGACGGTCCTGCCCACTTCCCTACTACTCAAAGCAGAGGAAACTGCTGTGGTCAAGTCATTGGAGAAGCGCCGGGAGTTCTGCATGAAGCCAGTGCATGCAGCAGCGTACATGCTGGACCCAAAATATGACAGGGGCATACTCTCTGGAGAAGAGATTAACGGTGCTTATGCTGTCATTACAGCCATGTCTGGCCACCTGGGCCTTGATAAAGGCAAAGTTCTGGGCAGTTTGGCGAAGTTTGGCGATATTTCCAAAATTCCCCAGCTTAACTTCCCATGGAAAGTTTCCGGAAAGTTTCCGGAAATTTACCAGAAATTTTCCGCCCCTTTGCCACCCTATGTTTAACACAGCTACACCTTAAAAAATATAAACTGTTACAAATATGATTAGAGAAATAAAGGATGTTTGATTAAAATCACATTCGGTATTAGACAACTTAAGCCACCTACATCTAATATAAAGCACATTTTTGTCTGTGTGTGCGCGTATGGGCATACAGTCTTGAATCTTTTACTTCAACTTTTGTAAAATACAAAAACAAAAGTGTTGCATTTATACAAAAAATGTCACGTCTCCTGTTTTACATCACTAGAGGTGACCTTTACTTGGATCATCTGAACATACTGAAATAGTCTGAGGGATGATGGATTAATGGTGTATGATTTAGAGGGATGCTTACCATGTTAGCGGTATCTGTCCCTGTGATCTCTTTGCCATTCCCGTGACCTTGTGCGTTCCTTGTCCCTTTCCTCACTCCATGAGCGCTCTCTGTGTCTCCGAGATGTTCCCGCACCTTCCCAACCAAAAGAATCTTGTCTGTCACGATCTCGCTCTCTGTCACGTCCCCTGTCACGGTCTCGTTCATCATCCCTAGATCGACTGCTGCTCCTGCAAGTGAATGCAGAGTGGTGGCTTATGCTAGTTCCATCTTCAGCTTCAGTTTCTGAAGCAACAAGATCTATCAGTTCTCTAACTGAACAAACCTGTCACGGTAGTTTCCCTGGATAGAGACGAGACAGTCTTTGAGTGAGGTGACCAGGGCTTGGCAGCAGTCATCATCATACACTCTGGACTGCTTAATGATGGCAATGGCAGTTAATAACGTTTCCATGGCTATCCGCAAGTCTCCTGCATTAGAAAGTATAGAAAGTAGATAATAAAGAAGGCTGCTTTAAAGAAGGTAAGCATGCCAAAGCTCTTATGACATTGGTTAACCGAAAAGTTGTGTAAATATAAATGTATATTTACCACTGAGTGAGGGGTAAATACACATCTATGGGAATCCTAAGACCCAAAGTGACAGAGGTCTACTTAAAACACAAAATTTAATTAAAGTTACAATTCTTTTTGTTTGAGGTCTTTTCTTCAGTTTGACATGGGCAGTGCTCAGTTGGAAAAATGTGATGGCCCTTTTGTGTCAAGGAAATCGAATAAATAATTGGAAGTAATAAAGAAATCCTCTGTGAAAAAAAAAATGAAAAGACACACAAATGATGTGTTTTGTAGTACATACAAAATACAACATGGGCATGTTAAAGTCAAAAATGTTATTTTACTCAGAGAGGGTCTTTAAAGGTGCAGGCAGGGTGTAGGACAGCCGATTTAGCCAGTGCAAAATTAATGAGACAATACAGGTTATTATTGGCCATTTGTATCAGTGAAATGCCTCCTCATTTGCCAATAACTGATATTGAGCCGATCAGTGCATATCTATTGTGAAGACTTTAAGTACTCAGGCCTTTTATATTTACTGGGTCATGAAAATGACACACAAAAGTAAAATTGTTTAACCATTCATATACACCCTCCCCATAAAAAATGCATACAATTAATTCATTAGAATCCATTAAAATTCATTAGATGCTGGTACTCAGAGAACGCAGATATCTGCCAAAGCCAAACAATTCCTTCTCATTTGTCAGTAGACCTGCATATTTCACTCACAGTACAATGTGTGTGTTATAATATCAATGGTAATTACTGCTATTTTGTGAACACTGTGTACAAGTCTATTTAATATCATGCATAACATACCAAAATACTAAAGCACAAGACTGAATCAATTCATCTTTCAATTCCATCGATATGTGGTTACAAGGGTAAGGGATAGCTTTGTTGTAATGTTGGTCAGTAGTATGGAAGGACCATTCCTTTAGCCGTATTACTTGTGAAGTCCTGTAATCTTGGTTCCACTTCTCAGACTTTGAGGTACAATACTCACCAGCTGTTGCTGAAGACACGGCCTTGGTGATGGCGGTGCTGGCAACAGCTCTGTTTCTGTTCATCAGCTCTTCAAAATCTGCATCACTAGTGGGATGTGTGGGTCTGGAAATTACAAACATCATTCTCACACTGCCAGAATTCTTTACAATCGCAAGGTGTCATTAGAAATACCTGTAATTGCCATAAGAAAAATGCAGCTTCTTAGTTTGTTGTAGTATCTACATTACACTCCATGCCCTTTGTTATTTGCATATGCTCTATTATTTGGGATTTCAGCCTGCATCCTGGTATTTTACTGTTTAAACTAGGAAAACATACTACTATTTAAGGCTTGCAATATCTGTCAATAGAAAAAGGCAGATGTTCTCACTTGTGTTGGCTGTAAGCGTTGCTGCTGTGCCCATCTTGTCCTGTGGTGAATAATGCTGGATTTACATGCAGACTGGAAGATGGTTGACTGGGACCGTGAACTGGAGGGAAGAGTGTGGGTGGCAGGGGTGGAGGGATGTTTGGTGGCAAATGTGGGAAGTAAGGAGGGGGTGGCTGACCCAGGAAAAGGCCGGGTAATGAGGGAAACCTGTGTGCTTGGGTGTGTGATGGGAAAAGAGGGGACATAGGGAGAGGGCTAGGCTCCCAAGTTGATAATGAGGGAATCATTTCTGAAGATTCAGAGTCCTTAGAATCCTTGGAATTAACACGCAGGGGTATACCTACAGAGAAAGCATTGTATTTTGTGAAGGAGGACGGTCAAAATTATGTGTTGCAATGCAAAGAAAAATCAACAATATTTTCATTACGTTGTGGTGCTCTTACGTTTATTTGCCATCTCCTCAAATATGGATAGGTTCTGTCGGGTGGCAAAGCGACAGTCTACAGATTCCCCATGGAGTTTACATTGAGGTATTTTTTCCAACAATACTTTTAAAGACTCTTCTGAGGTTACCACCACTTCTGCATAGCTGTATTGCAGACAAAAACAAAGTCACTGAAATTCAATGAAACACAAGCTTCCAAGAAGTCTTTGTATTTGATAAACACTAGCGCCAGAGGCACTTACCCTCTTGACTGGCCATTAACTCTGTTCTCAGCAAATTTGATGTCTGTGATGTCCTTCACACCCAGTCGTTGAGCCAAGCACATGAGGTCTCTATCAGATGTCCACTGGTAGAAGAGAGAATGTTAAAATGTGAGGGAGGTAGATCTCTATTTTTGATATTAACAAGACCTCCCCTGAAAAACCCCCCCCCCCAAAAAAAGAAAAACTGACAGAAATTGACAGATTGACAGACTGATGCACACCCGTCACCTTTGTTCTTAGGCCGTTTCTTGTGCACATCAGAAAGGATGGATTATGGAAAAATGGGTACACATTAGTGTAAACATGATGAAGGAGCTGACAAGATAATCAACAGTGCAACGTCAAGTCTGGTAAAATATTTTATTTGACTGTGGCACTATACTACAGTAACTGAATTTAGATGAATCTAAAAAGACATAGAAATTTTAAATGTGATTAACCTTAAGGGGCCAGTTTACAACTATACCCAAGATATATGAGCTTATCTAAAAATTTAAGAGAAATGTACAACTGTTCTTTTGCAAAGTTGTTTACTCAGTTCCGTTTTTGTGCAAACTGTGCCTGACAAAACAACAGAAGTTGGACTGGAGAGTTACAAAAAATGTAATCACAACGGTCAGTATGATTCTCACCCAAGGGAAATTTCCAACATATAATGACAGTTTCCTCATCGAGCTTCCTCCAATTTCGCTTTTCCCTGCTGTTGATTTAACCCTCTCTTTAGCTGGTGCGTCCATAGGAATTGTCGCATTCTTGGTAGCTTTCTTGTCTCGATCAACTGAGCCAGTCAGAACAGCATCAAAAAGTTCATTTGCCTCTGCAATTCTGTCCAAATCCTGTGTGAGGTAAAAGAAAAGTCTTCAGTGAATATCAGTGTGCAGAGCATCAATGAACACATAGCCAGGTCAAACAGAAAACCTAGCAGCAGGCCAAAGTGTGCGGTGGGAGAATAAGTACTGCTGTTTTATTGGGATTACATTTAGGCTACTAGTGCCAATAAAAGAAGACCCAAATTTCATGTTCTGATCAGAAATTTTAAAAAGCATTTAAACATTAATTCTGCTGCGCTGTTCACAGTGATACATTTGCCGCGATGCCAAACAGGAATACGTAAGACTCACTTCGTCTTGGTTCGCGTGACTGTGAACATCTAGATCCAAAACCTTCTTAGAGGTACTCGGTTCGACTGCAGATCCCGCAGCGGCCATTCCGTGGGCCCAAGATGATCCAGTTGACGGGATTGCAACTGTTTTGCTAAATGTAGTATGCACACTGCAGATTATTGGCATATATCAACAAGGTATGAAATTTGAATAGTTAAGATTTTGCGTTATCGTTGCGACGTTAACGTTAGCCAACGCTAACCATCGTTCCGCTCGGCACGGAAAAATTGATACTTCAGCTGTGAGCTAAAACTATAATTTAAAGTCGAGCACACGACAAGAGTATGTGAAAAACTTATTTTAATGAAAACACACACGGTGTTTTACATAAGAGTGCACACACAAAGAAAGTCGAAAAACGGTGGCCTCGCTCTTTCATCTGTTAATGCTAAGCAGTTATCTTCCGTCACGTTACCATTCAGGTGCGTCAGTGATATTTCACCGGCTTTCAACCAAGGAAGACGTTAGTTCCAGTTATAATGCCCCCTTTAAATCTTGACGTGAGATACGCCTTTGACGGTTGCAGCGATAATACCAAATAACTGAAAACTACCAGTTAAGTAATATCCCGCAAGTCTAACACCGAGGCGCTCGTGTATTTTCTTTCCGTGGATTCTTTTTTTTTCTGTATAAAGTCAAGCTTCCTTGTAGCTAAACGTTACCGTACCAATATGGCGTAATGTTTGCGCTGCATCCGGTTTCCACTCGTTAGCGTCCCGTGTGATTTGAAACCTGCTTGTGTAACTTCACTGTTTAGTGTCTGACATTCAGACTCCCGCAACATTTCCACGCCGGAGCAGCAGTTCACGAAGTAGCCTCTCAACGTGTCACGGATAAGACAAAATGCTGTCGTCTATTGCTGCGAAACGGGTATGTAGCAAACATTTGTTTGGTTGAAGTGTCATTGTTACAGCGATTGAGGCGCAGGAGCGCTCCTCGGGTTTACGAAAGATCCGGTGCTAATGATAGTGTTTAATGTAATCTATTAGTATTGTATGAATGTTGTAAATAACTTAGATCAGTCGGTTGATGCTGACGCATTAACGTTATTAAAACTGATACCTAAAGCGTGTTTTGCTGGAGGACAGTTGTACAACTGGGCACCGTGTGATATTATGTAACTCCACTCTGTGCCTCTCTCTGTTTTTAGTGATTTTTAAATTAAATTAAACTTCACTCCGTCTGTTTTAAAAACACTGTGATCTAACTAAGAAAGAAGTATATGAATTTTTAAGCGATTTTTTTCCTCAACATTTCCTGAATGCTCTTTTTACAGTTAGATAATACACAAACAAGTGTTTAACAAAAGCTGTTAAAGCAAAACACACACATAAGCACATATTAGAATAACCTGTAACTCTTATGAAAGGTAAGTAGGGAAGAAAATCAAAATATTCGAATGATTGTACTGAATAAATTCATTTATGTATGTAAATTCATACATACCTAAATCATATATCTCAGTACACACAGTGCTGTGAAGAAGAGTTTGCCCCCCCCCACCCTTTCTAATTTCCAATTTTTTTTTTGCAGATTTGTCACACCTAAATGTTCCAGATCATCAAACAAATTTTAATATTAGACAAAGATAACCTGAGTAAATACAGAGTGCCGCTAACAAGAAATTATTTCATTTATTAAGGGAAAACAGCTATTCCAAACCTACTTGGCCCTGTGTGACAAAGTAATTGCCCTCTAAACCTAATTACTGGTTGTGCCACCCTCGATGGCAAAAACTGCAATCAAGCGTTTGCGATAACCGTCAATGAATCTTTCACATCGCTGTGGAGGAATTTTGTCCCGCTCTTCTTGGCAGACTTGTTTTAGTGTAGCCCCATCGGAGGGTTTTCGAGCATGAACGGCCCCTCTCAACAGGTTTTTAACAGATGCAGCAAATTGCTTGACTTATCTCAAAAATTGTATGGTAAAAGTGCAACACAAGATACTCTTTGTTTAAAGGGGTTATGTTTGTTGCCTTTCAGCTGGTGACAGGGTTGTGCCAAGCAGCATGGAGACCAGCAGTCACAGGGCTTGTGTCATCTCGTGGGTATCGTGGAGATGCGCCAGACGACACCAGAGGGGACCTGATTGAGATCCCGCTGCCGCCGTGGGAGGAGAAGCCTGACGAGCCCATTGACATCAAGAGGCGCCGCCTGCTGTACGAGAGTCGCAAGAGGGGCATGTTGGAGAACTGCATTCTGCTCAGGTTGT
>KV751315.1:9616649-9649871 GCA_001698575.1 Mola mola
TAATCACTTAGTTTTACATCCCCAGAAAATGCCCATTACCCTTCAGCAGTCTGTCTCCTCATTAGTGTCCGCACATTAAATAAGGAATCTGAGATGTCTTTTTGCTTGAATCTGTTCTCTTTGTGCTCACAGAAGCGCAGCCCACCCCTGAAGTTTACCAAGGAGAGGTGATGGATATGCTGAAGGAGTTCACAAAGAATCGCAACCATGAACAGAGGTTAGACGCACCCAGCTTGGAGTACCTGGATAAAGGAAGTCAATGAGGCCCGTGGCCCCTTCGACTTTGTCAGAGACTCATGTAAGGTCGCTCACCAGGTGATACATCAAAGTCGTAGCCGACCATAAGAATCCTCCAGAGGTCAGCTGTGCTCCTCTGGCCATACACAGCAGAATGTACAAAATATTTATAACACACAATCAGGTACAATACACCTCTGCATGAAAGCCTCTTTCCATTATTGCCTCTGTTGTAATGAATTTGTGTATAAGGAAAAGGCTAATTTTCATGGACTGTGATTTAAGATTGTAAATGCAAAAGTTGTAGTGTGCAAAGTGCAGACTGAACATGCTGCTTTTGCTAAATGGATAAAGAAATGGATCTCTTTCTGTTTTAGACAAACAAAGGGAAACTGACTAACTTAGTAGTGCTGCTTGTTGAATCACTATTGGGCTCTGTTCAGTGATTTTTTTTTTGTTTGTTTTACAATGCCTATTACATGTTAATTCATTACTTTTATTTTCTGTTTATGTCAATTGTGTGATTTTTATTTTGTATTTTTTGATCAGTTAACAGACTGAAGGGTTAAATCATACTCTGGCAGTGGCCATGATTGAAACTAAGAACAGCGTTTGTTACATAATGAAGGTTGTGTGGCTTGTAGTGTCAACACACGGACACCAGATGGAAGCAGAACCACACATTTTCAGTGACCTGCCAATTTTTTTTGTATCTACCACCTGTTAACCCATTAACTGTATAGCTTGTTTTTTTTTTTTCATGCATATTAAAATATACTGGTAATAATGTGTCCTCGCTTTATTTAGTTGATTAGAATGAAAACTGATGTGTTAGCTGTTGGAAAAAGGCAACTCTCACTACCTAACTGCATTTAAGACAAAAGGGATGTTTGACACATGATAGCAGTGTGTTTTTATTTAACCTGAGATTCCTTGAAATCACTTACAGTTTTGATTAAAGCCGGTCAGACAACATGACAGATTTTTTTTTTTTTTTTTTTTCCCCTTCAACACTGCATCTGTGTGTGTTGTGGAAATACCCTGCTCGTTTCACTCGAACCCTGTACTGAGAGCAGGGGGGAGATGTCCTCTGGCCAGGAGACGTGCACAGAATCCTAAACAGGCGACAAGCCTTCCAACATATACCCACGGAATCACAATGTACACATGATTCACTGTCAAGATGTCACACAAACAAGGCGATCCCGCTGGGAGGAGGCAAGTATTAATGCGTGTGCTTTTTTTCTTTAACACTTCAAAGGGTAAACACGGCGAGTAAGAGTCCTGGTCTTAAATATTTTTCTCCTCCGCTCAGGTGATGTCAGAGGAGTTCCCTCTGTGTTTGTGTCATGTGGTGATCAGTGTTGGGAAGAGGGTTAGAGGAAGAGGTCAAAGGAGTCTTGGGCTGTTTTTTTTTCTTCATAATATTTAAAACACTCATGTTTTATTTATTTTTTTTTTTCTCAGCACAGCCTAAATACTGACCCAAATACACATGTGAAGTAGAAAATTGAATTTGTACAAATGTTTTTCATGCATTATCTCATAGTACAGCAATAATCATATCTCAGCAATGAGAGTTTTCAGATAAACATAGTACCCGCTCCACCCCCTTTTGCATACTTTAATAGATGCATAGATGTATGTTTTATAATAATATATCCAGTTTTATTTTGTCTGCATACAAAAACTGGCACACAGTTTAGCATCAGGGTGGAAACGAATCACACTACTCAGCAACACCTCCTCCCGTGACATGGATCCACTCATCACATTTCACTTGATTCATGTCTAATCACACGAGGACCCTCTATCTCTGCAGTTCCTTATGGAAACCTTATGGTTGTGTGTGAAAATGTCAGTTTACATGTTGCTGAACTTTAGTGTTTTTTTGCAATTCGATTTGTTTGTTTGCCTCAAGACTGTATACATATTGTGTGTACGTGTGCAGTGCACTTGATTCAATAACTGTAATTCTTGAGGATATGCAGTAATCCACAGAAACAATTTAGAACATAAAATTCTGAATGTATGATGCTGTTACACTGTACTCCAGTTTAGCTGTGGTTTGCCTACTCCCTTCCTTTTTTGGGTTAGAGTCATGTCTATTAGGTACAAAAATGTTATTTGTATTTTGGGGTTTACTGTAATGGTGAGTTATTTGTTTATAGTATGAACTGTGAAGCCTCGTCTGTTGCATGTCTGCATTGTGGCAATGAATGGCTTTAACTGTTGTCCTCCCTCATTCTATTCTATGTGTCATAGTGATGCTCAGTCTCCTGTGAACCAGACTGAGACGAATACTACAGTCAGCACTTTAGACAAAAGTTGACAGCTCTGTGCTTGTGCTTGTTTTTATGCTTTATGCGCTGGCCCAGTAATTTGATCACACTGGGAGAGAGAGAGAAATATTCTCCTTTTCATTCTCAGTAGGTTTTGATGCTCTATTCCTGACAGCTATAGTTATGAGTAAGATTTTGTATTAAAGAATCCATCATACTTTTAGAAATTACAGTGCATTATTCAAGATCATTTTGACAACCTATAAAAAAAACAAACCTGCAGCGTTTAGCTGTTGATTATGATATATAATCTGAATATGGATATTCATCTTTCGTCTTCAAGCTTCACCCCATTAATCATAAAATGACACCACAGACTCATCTTATGTTCCACTGGGGAGGCCTGACCAACTGAGTGGAAAAAATACCCATTATATACTGTATATTCTGGTTGAAGCCAGCTAACACTCAACAAATTACAACAATTAAATGATGCACATTGATACACCAATGCAATGCAGTATAAACTAACATTGTTGGCACTTAAAGGATTTGAGTAGCTCTTTCACTCCTGACCACAATGCAGGAAATACAGCAGAAAAAAGTTTAAGAACCAATTGTTCCTTAATTGTGCCGGTCTAAATGTCCTGCAATACACAGTTTATTTGAAAGTTAACATTCCTGGCTGTCACCATTTCCTGCCTTGAAGGAAATAAACGAGGCCACCTGTAGATCCCACGTGCCGGGGGAGCCGAATTTGCATCTCCATTGCTCTGAGGCATTTTTGGAGTGTGTATTCATCAGTTGCCCACGCCCACCCACTGTGCCTATCTGTAGCCCAGCACTCCTGTCATCCTCCACTGCTGCTTCCTGTGTCGTGACAGCTCTCCGTTTCATCCTCAGCCCCGTCGTCATTCTGTGCTCCCTTGGGATTTCAATCTCACATTCTCCCTTTTCACCAGCAGCAGCAGCAGCATCCCCAGCCTTCATCTCGTCTCTCTGTGCCTGCTGAAGAGACGCACACAGGGAAACCGTTGCCACTGTAACAGATACTTCTGCCGGGTTTAAATTTGAGGATGGTGGATAAGTTGGCAAATTAAAGACTTTTCCCAACATTACAGACATGCAGAGTTTTTCTCTTAGACGTTCTCTCGTGTTGGAGATGCTGTGAAGTTTGGTGTGGAGGAGGCAGAGAATGCAGTTTCTCTACTAATCAAGAGATAAATGCTAAATATTGGTTAGACTTGATTGATTGAAACATGGATTCCGCACGAGGAAAGAAAAGTAGAAGGCAAATTCCTTTCCTACAGCAAAAGAAGTTGGTATCAACACCAAATATCCGACTGAGGCAGAAACGGCAGCAAGTCTTGAAATGAACTGACTGTTGCTCATCTCCCCGTGTTTTTAGAGCGCATTTTTGAGTTGTGTCAACCATGCAGAGAAGCATTTTCTTAACTACTGTTTTACTTTGGCATTTACATTTTCTGCCAGGTTATACATCTAGAAAGAATTTAACTTCTAACACTTAATTTATTTGACAACTGTAGTAATTAGTTCATCTTCATGTTGGGACATTATGTTTTATTTTATGTGTTAAAATTCAAGTCAGTTTTATTTATATAGCAATTCATAACAGAAGTTGTCTAATGACTCTTAATATGTAGAGCAGATCTAGATGATTATAATGATCAATTATCAATGACATATTATAATTAGCAATTGATTAAACTCATTAATTAACAGAGACCTGACTTTCCTCCACAAGCAAGCACTTAACAGAAGTGGAGAGGAAAAATCACCTTATGGACCAGAGAGAGCCACAGAGACGCAGACCTTCACAAACAACTACCTCTGTTAATAGTAGTAACTAGAAGTCTTGCACCTTGAGACTGTACACAAAACATTCAGGGGGTGGTGAAGGAATAGTGAGCATCAAAGTCCCTATCCAGGAACAACAAAGATCCAAGTATAGATCAGGAAGACGGCCCCAAGCGATGACCCGCTGAGTGAATGCCTCGGGCATCTGAAATCCTATGATGAGGAGGAAGACGGACCATCATGGAAGGACAAGTACCTGCATGGCATATACCACAGACAGATAGAGGAAGTGGCTTTTATCGCAGAAACATACCAGCTGCTGGAGAAGCTTGACCTGAAGGACAGCACAGAGGCACTAATCATGGCAGCACAAGACCCTGGACACAAGATAGATAGAGGCCAGGGTCTCCCACAGCAGACAGGACCCAAGGTGCAAGAGTGGGATGCAAAATGGAGGCGGGTACATTACATAAAACATCTAATTCTAGTGGTTTGCTTTTCATACAGGAACGGGAGAAAGACGGTGGTGGCTCATCAACCAGATATCATGGTGGTCGAACCAGCAAAAGAAAATATCAATACCAGTAATAATAAGGGCTGAATGAGGAGCTGGAAATGATGTGGAGAGTGAAGACAACAGTGGTGCCATTGGGAATTGGAGCCCCAAGGGGCGGTGACAAGCTGCAAAATGAATTGCAAAAGCTATCTAATTGAAAATAGCACAAAGACATCAAATGTTGAAACTGAAAAATGCCTTTGTTTTTTTGAAATTATGACCATTTTGAATTTTCTGCCAGCAACACCTTTTTAAAAAAGTTGAGACAGTGCCAACAAAAGACTGGAGAAGAGAACCCTAAAACAAACATCTGGTGAAACATTTCACAATTGATAACATTACATGTGTCGCGCCCTCTAATAATGAGGCAGAACATAAACAAGAAACAAATAAAGTTTGCAGAGAAGATGTTTGTGATTTATTGACAAAAAGCATAACAAAACCAATTAAAACAGAAAAACCGATCTGGGTGAGGGCAAAAAAAAAAAAAAAAAAAAAAAAAAAAAAGGCAGAGTCACTAACCAGCCCTCAAAGGGCAGTCTGACAGGGCGACTGGGTAGAAAAAGGGCATCACACAGAGAGGCTGAGGGTTGCTGAAGTGAAGATGGGGAGGACTTCATCACTCTGACAAACAGTGCAACAATTCAAGAATAATGTTTCTCTGGTGTAAATTTGCAAAGAATTTTAGGAATTCATTGTCTATAGTACATCGCATCATTAAAAGATTTAGAGAATCTGAAGATATCATTGCCGATATTATGATGAATGATATATACAGGTTTCGGAGCAACATAGTTACAATGTCTTTTTCACTGAAGACCTTTTTCATTTTAGCAGAATGATGCTAAACCACATTCTGCAGGTAGGACGGGTGCTAAACCGGTTTGCTTGTAGTCCCGACTTGCCACCCACTGAAGATATATTAGTAGTATGACAAAGGAGGCCCAGCAATTGGTCTCCTTGGTTCCCAAATGTTTAGACTGCCGTTAAAAAAACAGGTGATGCGACAGATTGGTAAACATGGCACTTTCTCAACTTTTCTGAAACATCCGCCCTTAACAAAGCTCTAATAATAACTGAATTATGGCCACAGAAAGACCCACTAAGTGTCATTAAATTGACATGACAGACATTAAACTGGCATTAAATTCTAAATGAGGTAACAAACACAAGGAAATTTGTGAGTTTCACCCTTTGATTCGATGTCTTTGTATTATTGTCAGTTGAACATTGGGTTTCAATGTTTTGCAAATCATCACATTCAGTTTCTGTTGACACAGCGTACCAAGGTTTTTTTAAACAGTTTTAAAAAGCACCGCTGCTCACAAAACACTATTTTCATATGTGGCCATCATGCCACATGAAAATATATACAGTATATAAAATATTCATTTGGGCCATTTTTTTTTTTTGCAGAACAACTACTTTCTTTTGATACTTTCACTATATTTTGCTGGTAATCTTCTATGTATTACTCAGTCGGGATTCTGAATGACTTTCATTTCTACTTGAGTACCTTTTATTGAGGTATAGTAATTTTTTTTTTTTTTTCCCTCCTGCTATGCATTTGTGTATTATACAGTTGTTAAAATAAGAAAAATAAGGTTCTGGAAAAAAATCATAACAATACCAGAAGTATTTTTGTTTTATATACACATTTATATTTTTATATACACTGTACAGATTTGCAAAAAAATAAATGGTTGATATTTAGGATTGTGCACCCCACGGAAGTGTAACTACAAAGAGAGGAGGACGTGAATGAGGAGGCTGAGTGATACCAAGGTCAGACAGATATAAACAACCCCAGTGAAATACTGTTTGTTTTTTAGTCATACAGTACACTTCACAGTCATTTGTACAGTATACAAATTAAAATGTTGCTGGTAACCTCTGTTTGTCTCAAGCAGGTCCAGTAAAATCTACCAGTTTATTGTACTTGGTCAGTGAAGAGCAGGCAAATACAGCTCGATTTTTCTTTAAACACACACAAAAAAAAACCCTGACTGTTATTTCATCAATAGTTTTTACTTGCATTGACTTAAACTAAGCCTTTGGAATGTAATACTTTGTCGGCAGTACACACAATAATGCCTTCTTTAAACACATCGGGCCATCGGGACGGACAGATGGGTGTGGTGCTAGCTATTTTGGGATGCTCCGTTACTCTGACCTGAGACGTAGCTAATGTTGATGCAAAAAGGTGACAATTATCTCCTCTCTCACCCTTTTTTCCCCTCCCCCCTTCTATAACACTTGGAGAGGGAGTGCATACGGTGTAGAGCCAGGCGTGGCAGGCTTTACAAGGCACACACTGGCACTTGGTGCCAGAAAGCATGTGTGCACAACGGGGTGTTTTGGGGCAACGTCAGCTGTGTTGTAAAGGTGCCACCCTTCAGTTTTCATTTTGGACCAAATAGGAAGGACAAACAGGACAAATGTTAGTGGCTGCTTCTGCCTGAACTAAATATTAGCAAATGACGGTTAAGAAAACAGCTTTAATCCAGGGTTCTTCTGAAGTTTGTGACATTCTCCCGATGCCCTTCACTTTTGACTCATGTAACAGATTTGAGTGTCATTTAAAACGCGTGCATCAGGAAAAGTAACCCCTGCTATGAAGAGAGGTTTGGTCCAGCATTGGTGTCAACGAGTGCAGTGATTCTTAAAGAAGTGACTCATTAAAAAAATCATAAAACAAACAAAAAAAAACCCAAATTTCTTTCTACACCTGGATTGTTTCATACAGAATAAAAACGGTAAACAATATCCTTCTGTATTAAACTGGAAAAACAGAACTCACTGCAGATACTGAACACACACACACACACACACACACACACACACACATACACATACACACATTTCAGGAGATAAAAACAAACAGCAGAATGTAAAAAGACATTTTTTTTCCCCCCCAGATATTATTACTCTCATTCGGGACTTTGGGGAGGTCACACTGAAGCAGTGATGCAAACAGCTGGAAGATGAACTTGTATCTAGTTTGAAAACCTGTACAACATGAAAAAAGGGGTCCCGAATGCTCATTTCAGGTTTAATGCACAGATAGACACTGCTGGGTGACAAGAATAGTGCATTGCAGTCAATCCAATTGTTTCACCCACATCCGATTTTGCCGTGTAATCAGCATAACCACATCATTTACTGCCCACATTCCTATATTGTCTATTCACCCAAATTAGTGTAACGTCCCAAAATAAATAAGTAAAAATCTAAACTAAAGCTCCATTTTCTAGCTTTTTTCTTTTGACTGCGTCTAAACATCCTCCTTAATGGTCGAACTTCAGTCAGCGGAATCCAAGATCTCATGGTGGAAAGAAATATTCATATTCCCCTTATTAATATTTTTACACCACCGAGTGTACATGGAACACGTTTACACGGGTATACACAGCCATCTGAGTTTGTTTTTCTTTTCAAGGCATTTGCAAATGTCCATTAAACCGTAAAATATCCCCAAAATGTTGCATGTATGTGGATAAGGGGCAAAAAGAAAAACAGGAAAATGTTTGTTTTGAAAAATATCTGCGTAAGTGTGGACAGGGCCTCAGTGACCTCCTCACATCAGATAACTTTAATGCTGCAAACTCCAATAAAACGTCATTTTGACCAACATTATTGGGGGCAATGCCAATTTCAACAATATCATAAAACACATACACATACACATACAGAGTCACACACACACACACACACACACACACACACACACACACACACACACATCAAACCATATTTATTTTTGCTTATTTTCCGTGTCTGGAAGAACAGGTTGATTCTCTAAATTCTTTTCAAAATCCAAAAATAAAATACAACAATAATCATCTTGCTCTATTTTTTCAGACCATTTTGGTTTCTTTTTCTTTTCTTTTTTTTTTTTTTAAACAAAATAAGAACATTCAATTTGTTTTTTGTTTTTTTTCACACTATTGGACCAGCATTAAATGTTCATGTTCACATCCCTTGCTGTTTTTCTTTCTTTTTTTTTGTCTGTTTCATTAGAGAACTTCATTTGGGATTACAGCACATCACCCACAGCACGCACAGACAACAAAGGGTTCCAGCCAAGGGAGGACCGTTACGGCGGTGCCAGAAAAAAGAGTGAAAAGTGAAAAAGATCAAACATGAGTTAAGTGACGGAGTCCAAAGTCCGTGTTAAATACAACAAATCCCTCGCCTTTCGTCTGTGTTGGTGTACTGGACTTTTCAGGCCTTTTAAGGTTATGGAGAAACAGTGAGAGTGATGGGAGAGAAACTGAACGAGGAGGTGAGGAGCTGAGTGTAAGATTTCTCACCAGAAGCAGGTTGGGAAGTGGGTTCACACTCAGATGCATGTTTGAATGCAGCCCATTTTGTCCCAATACAGCTTGGACCATTTTTGCTGGGTAGTTGGTATTCATGGGGGGAAGAGAGGTACTGCTGTAATGTTAATCACTGCAACTCTTTGACATGGTGCAGGAAAAACTAAAGGATATCTTGGGAAAAAAAAAAAAAACCAAACCACCAATTCTCATAAGTTACGAGGAGAAAGTGAGTAAAGACATCAAAGACATTTTTAAGTTCAGACAAAGACGATGAGAAGAGGTAAGGTGGGAATCAGAAGGGTGAAATTCTAAAAGTGGTGTCACATTGAGTGAGGGCGAAAGATATCAAAGAGGCCTGAGAACAAAGAGATGACATTATCTGCAGCGCAGGGCTGCAGTTAGGGAATATGTGCTAAGGGCAGGGGCTGAGAGGCTGATGCTGAATTCTGAGGGGATCCACGCCGGAGACGGGATGCTCGCTGGGTTCCTCATGCCTTCAGAGCGTGCCACTGGGACACGGCAGTACGGGGACGACCAATCATGTCTTTCCAGTGCTTAACCTCTGCAGGGCCACTCTTCCATGAAAGATAAATCTGCAAGACAGAGAGAGTCACACGTACAAGATTTAATTTCACAGAGAGTGATGCTGTTTACGTAGAGCTTTCCCTCCAGAGAAAAATCAGTGGGGTATTAATGTAATAATAATAATGAAAAAAAAAACCCTTACTGTGAGTCTTAAGTCTTGCACTTCTCTATGCCTGCCACTCTAATTGGGATTTAACTCAAATCCAGGGGACAAAGTGAAACATTAGAGGTAGAGATTTCCCTGGCTGGAATATGCTGAGAAAGGCTAATGCTGACACTAATGAGGATCAAACAGTAAATCTCTTGTTGAAAGAAACTCCTTATCAGTATACGTACGTCACAGTTAATACCAAACTTTTTTCTCAGTGTCCTCTCACCACTTTCAGACCTTCACGTTATTACTACTGTCTAAGGCAGATGATATATGTGGCCGTAAGATGTAGCACCTGCTACTATGATGTGTACATGTATCTGGTTCAAGGTTAAGGGTCTTTCCACTATTTGTGAAGTAACTGATATGATAATACAAGTCATATTCCTCACATATATCTGCACTCATAGACAAGTAGGCATTTGGTTTAAAATAAACAAATCATTATGCAGAAGCAATCGTGTCCGCTGCCATTACAGCTGAGTGGAGTCATGATGTCTATATGAGCTGGTAATCTGATAAAACTGATGTAGATGAAATAATGCAATAGCAGACACAAAGGCGTTTATTTTATGGGCCTGTAAATTCCCAATAATATTCTAAGAGTTTTATTGGTTTATTTAGGTAACAAATTAATTTGGTAACAGTTATAGCAGAGAACGTGTTGCACTTCGAGTGAATTAATTTCAATTGTGCAGCCTCTTTCAGTCAGTGCGCAGAGGGGCAGTTGAACATGCAAAAATATGACTCTGTCTACAAGAAACCAGACCACTTAAGGAAGGCATATATTATTCATGCTTGACATAAAATCACACAACAGTCTGAAAAATAACTAATAAACAAAACACTTTCAACAACCAAAAAGCAAAAAAAAAAAAGAAAGTATAAATGTAATGGTAATACAGCAGCCTCAAAAGTCCTAGATTTTGTCCAATATTTGCTTGAGAAATTTTAACGAGCCAATCTTGTTTTTTTCTTGGAGGCAAGAACCTGCCTGAATCAGAACTGAAATGCTCACGCACCAGACGGCCGATGAATATTTCAGTTATAGTCGCAGGAATTTGGACACCCCTTCAGTTTAAAGTAAAAAATGACAATGCACACCAGAATATACACCAGCATTCTCATTTTTGTTTAATCTTCTCATTTGTTTTCATGCATGTGATAATTTCACTGCAGAAGATTGTTCCAGCAGGGGTCAGTAGAGACAGGCTCAATGATGGGCTGCGATGGTCTGTCACAGGGTCAGAAGAAGAAGGAGAAGGAAGGAGCGAAGAAGGGTGGTGGGGGGCAGAAGATACCTTTCCAATGACATCATTGCGACTGAGCCTGTCCTTGTCCATGACAGTGATAATTATGGTCGTCTCCCTCAGCACGTGGGCAGGCACGTCAAAGGGAAAGGACTCGTTGAAAACAGGGTTCAGGCAGCGCTTCATTACCACCGTCTTCTTCTTCTCCACGCGCTTGTCCTTGTGCATCAACCACACTTTAACGTAGGGGTCTGAGGAGAAGGAAATGCACCAGGATGAGTGCTGTTCAAAATATCTCATTCCTGTTTGGATTCACTGTCATTTCCTAGTGGTGAACAAAGCAAAAACCTACAACTTTGTCATTTTCATTTTCAAGCAGCAGTGATGTAGAAGAGTGATTGAAAAAAAGGCACGAGAGGTGAGAGCCTCTATACCAGAAGTGCCTCCGATGTCCATGGCTTTGAGGTTGCGGGCTTTGATGATGCTCACAGTGATGGTGTTGGCTGTAGGGTTGTAGCACAGAGACACCAGCAGATCCCCTCGACTCCCCTAGAGAAAAATTAGTGGAAATGTTTACTTTCTCATCCCCTTCTCCTGCATTTCCTGCTTTCTTTTGCTCACTGGGATTTTTCGGTTCTTCCTCTGGCTGCCTGTCTCCTCTCTGACGACCTGTCAGCCTCTCCATAACCCCCCTCTATTTCTTCTCCCACCGGCACGCTGCCACATCCCCCGTGGGAGCATCACGGCAGCCAGGAATGACATCACACATTACATTCTGTCCCATCTCCTTTCTTCCCCGCCTCCCTCTTCTGTTACACACGCACACACACACACACACATATACAGAGTTGTGTCTCTCAGACGACACACATAATACAATCCGCAGCCCCTACCCCAACCACTCACCCTTACCTTAACCAGAACCTATAACCTGTAACCTTGACCTTAAAGCAGACTCTTAACCCTCAAAATGTACCTTGAACTTGTAAGGAGCAGTCAACATGTCCCGACAAAGGTGACATGTTACCGGTTTCAAGTCAAAATTTGTCCACATAATGATAGAAACACACGCACGCATGCACGCACATGGGTTTGCGCAGCTGTCTCTGTTAGGACGTCGCCTTGCGCACAACCCATCATAACCCTATCGTTACTTTCATGTCCTCGATTCATAGCCACCGTGGCCTGAAACATAACCAAGACATGAGAAATTGAGTTTGAATGGGTTTTTAGTTGTTTTTTTCCAAAATCAAAAAACAAAAAGCAAAATTATTTGCCTTACCCCTTTTACAGTCAATCTGGATTTGTTCTCTAACAAAAAACAAAATTAGAGATCAAACATGAGTTGAGTCCAGTTCCATGCTAAATACAACCCATTGCTGACCCATTACCTGTGCTGGCTTACAGGACTTTTCAGGTGTTTTTAGGTTATGGAAGAATACTGACAGTAGCGGAAGAAGACTTCACCCCCCACCATTGTACTCACGCTGCCATCGCTGCATGGTTTGAGCTCTTTCCAGAAAGTCTGCATGTTGGCCAGGTCCAGCTTGTTGAGGGGGATGGACACCTCTCCAATGGGGTCGTTCCTGTTGAACCGGTCGTAGTCCAGAACCTGCAGGTATAGTGTCCTCTGGACCACTTTCTCATACGGGAACCCTGTGAAAGAATTTGAGACAACATAGTTACCATAAGTCCCAGCAATGCACACAGAAAAGAGGCAGCTGCACATGCTCTCAACACTGTCCAAGTCTGAGGTAAAAGCCTCCTCTGGCGAACCTTCAAACAGAAAGGTCTCGTTCCAGTGGGGGTTCAGATTCTTCCTCTTCACTTTGGTCTCCAGTTTGTGCTTCTTGTCTGGCAGCAGGTAGAGTTTGACAAATGGATCAGAGGTGCCAGAAAAGTCCTTAGCAGGCAAATCCTGGCCCTTGAGTATTTTGACAGTGAGGGTGGAATCCTGGAAACTGTATCCAACACTGAACTGGATGCGACCAAGCTTCTCACACACTTGACCCTCATGCTCTTCTTCCTCTGAGCCCGGAGACAACTAAAAGACACAGGAGGAAATTACTACTGGATTTTAGACATTTAGTGTTGTTCATAAGTTTTTTAGCACCCATATCTTTAAGGAGAAAATCATTTCTTGTTATACTCTATATGTTTTGGACATAATGCATGATTGACTTTTACCAAAGTAAATGTTCAAAATGATACCTACTTTTACTCAATAATGGTATTATGACAGCTTTTGTATATAAATAAGGTGGACACAATATTGAAAACCCACGTCAATTGTAATAATACTAATAATCCTGCTGTTTAATGGCATGCTATAGCAAAAAAAAACTATAGCATGCCATTAAACAGCATTTATTCTTTATTGATAATGTACATTCCAAACATGTTTCTTGTACACTGTACTTTACATCCTTACCCATTAATGATTTAGTCCTATGCTTTTATTGGGTTTTTCTTCCTTACTAATTGTGATATAGATTTAAGTATTTTCTATTGCATATAATTATAAATCATATTTTACATTTTCTGGTTCTTTATAACTGTGTGAATCTTTGTTTTTGTTCTCATTTGGAACAGCTGTGACAAAACCCAATTTCCCCCCATTGATTAAAAAAGTTAATTCTCATTAGAGCTGGAGAAGTTGCTGATGAAAATCATCTCAATCCGATGTGTACTTATTGGCTCGTTCAAGATCTTTTTACCTCGTAGCTCAGTCCATTTTGACTTACACTGAAGGTAAAGCGTGAGATAAGTCATCATGTAGCCTAAGATGCACTGTACTGGCTGTGTTTATTGCCTGCATATGAAGTCAAAGATCTCATTTCATCCTTTGTTCTGTACCCGGAATGCCATTTAGAACAAGGAAGCAAGGTGTATAAAGGGACAAATATAAAATATAAGGCAATAATAAAATATCAGTAAAGATAGAGAAGAGGAATGAAAAAATAGCAATAATTCAGAGACCATAATACAGTATCAGACATTTCATTTGAGTGTCCACACATTCTACAATAACATACTGCAATGTGTTGCATATTAAAGATAAATTTGTCATGACATAAAATGATGAGACAGATGGATACAGTCTAAAGCTCCAGAGCAACACATTTGAGTGAACTATGAGCTGAGATTTACTTATTTTTTCTCTATGTTCAAGAATAAACTCTCAAGCTTGACACTTAAGTTAAATTGACACTTGCTAAGCAGCCTGTGAACATCATACATCGATCAAAACCTGGACTCCACAGTCTACACTCCAACATTACAAACACAGCTCATAGGTGGTAAACTAGCAGAATGTTATGTCACATGGCTACTGTCTGCTGTGTGATGAAGTCAGACAGCATCCGTGGCGCTGTGTGGCGATGAGAGGCCGATTATCTGTTAGTAGACAGACTCTCTGACTGATGATGATGTGGCCTGGGGGGACGGGGCGAAATCCTGTTTAAAACATGCTATCTGATGTTGGAGGACCCAGCAGGATTACTTAAGAAGTAGTTCCAGAAATGCGATATCCTATTCCATATTATCCCAAATATTTCTGATAGTGCCTCATTTTCTATGCTGAATAAGATCACTTTTCATTATGCCGTCCTCCACCCAACAGCTGGCCTAAATTGCTTTCCCCCAGCTTCTGCATCAGGATCTTTCTCTTTTTCCTTGAGTCTTTGCCTGTCATTCACCTTCTAAATTCTGCCCTCCAATTTCATTCTCTGGCACCCAAACAGCACATGCACTAGATGCAAATTCTCTTTCAGCACGAAAGACCGAGTTATATCTGTTTAGATACGAACCTGGTTAGTCTCAAGGGGCCTCAGAGCATCATCATGGTCTGCAGAGGTACTGGTAGACTGCTGCCTACATATTACAGTCATTTTTTGGTAATATACAAAGGTAATTATTTTTGCATCTTAAGTATGCACGCAAATAAAAAAAAATATCACCACTTAAATTTAATAAAAATCACAACAACATATGTGTTTACTACTAGCTAACGTCTGCCCCTGCTAGGTAACATTCCATTACACTGCTTTTCCATTGCATGTTACATGCTCAGCTCAACTCACATAAACTCCACTCAGCTCTACACACTTATGGTACCGTGGTTCCTGTCCTACTCACGACACTATATCCCCTCAGTGTAGATGGTTGTTAACGCAACTTGGTGGGAAATCGCTGTGATGTCACCAACAGTCAGTGCTATGCAGTGAAAAGGGCATAAGACATGCTGCCACATGCCAAAGCATGAAGTGACATTTTTTTGACAGCCATAAATGGACTTTAAGTTACAAAAGGTTGAGAGCCCCTGTTATAGTCCATATTTATAGTTTAAAAAATGAATGAAAATATCCAAAACAATCATTGAACTGATTCTGATAAAAACTAAGACAATCACAGAAAGACAAATAACTTAATCCTTTGTGTTATTGTGTAACATTATTGGACACTGTACTTAAGTTGGAGTCAATCACATATACCTGCTGCGTCACAGCCCATCTATCAATCCACAGCTGAAAATAGTCCCCCTTGGCTCCTATTTGAGTAACATTGCCAAGAGCTGGAGTGCCCTATCATTTATTTAATCAACATTTTTTTTTTTTAGAAAAAGGAAAAAATAGATTTATGTCAAGTCCTAAAAGATTTACACAAAGGAAAGCATAAGCCTGTTTGGAAAATTCACCTGACTTTTCAACAAGTAATTATTTTGAAATTGTAAGGATGTGTGAAGATTCACACACGAACACTATCCACGACTCTGAGCATGATAAAAAAATGACAGCTGTGTCAGAATAGAGGCGACAGGTCCCTCATTCATCCTCCCTCAACCTCTATCATCTGAGACACTTGTGAGGGTTGGATGTATACTCTCTTTCTCTCTCTCTCTCTGCCATTTCTCGCAGTCCTTTTAGTCTATCTCTGCAGTTGCTTTTCCTACACCAGCACAAGTGGCTGAAAAGTGCAGGACGGCTATTTTCAGCATGACATGAAAGCCGTGTAGTATATAGATGCTTTTGGCAGAGTAGACCAGAATGAGTATTATCATTAAGCCTCACCGCAGTGAATTCCTTGGACACATGAGGCCCACATAATGACCCACCGCTCATACCCATCATTGCCCCATCGTCACAGCACCCACAGCACTGCGTGTTCTTTCACAGCTAATTACCGTATCTCGCCGAATAAGGCGTTCAACCTCCCCACTGTCTTACTTCAGACCGATGATTACTGTGTATTGCACTTAGCTGTGTGGCCATAACTGACTCTGATACTCTACAGGTGGGTGGACCGAGCCCAGTGGGATGAAGATGGTACTTTTTAAATGATAAAAAGACTTGTGAAGAAAAAGTGTGGGAGCTCTCTTCCCTCAGTGCCCTCTCCCGAATCAACACAGTACTTTTTAAAGTAGGTGGTAGACAAAAAAAGATGTAAATATCAATACCAGTGATGGAAACAAAACATTCCACTCCCTGAACCAACTATACACTGTAAAAATTTAATTTTGTTAAAACTTAATAAAGCTAATGTCTGCCTTTAAAAATGTTGTTAACTGAATTTAAAAAGACAATCTGAGGTTCATTCTCATGATTCAAAGTTAGGTCAACTTGTGTTTTTAGAATTTTAAGGCAGCCTGGATACAAATAAAGTAAAAATAACTGTCAGAACCCATCAAGTTAGATTACTGTCTAGTCGCTTCTTAGAATTAAATTTTTCTAATCTATTTTGATCATGTGATTACTTCCTCCATTCAAATGAACTGCACTTTTGTCTTTTTCTCCCCCTTCTCCTTTTGTATATACGCTGTCTCCCCTCCTTTCTGTGTGAGGTCGTCTTATCGTTGTAAACCCCAATCCAGCAATGACACAAATGTTCAGGAATGTCAAAATAACATAACAACTGCATGTATACTTGACTGTTTTGTATCCAGTTTAACCCTTAACTTTCATGTTTACTGTTTTGGGAATTATGTTTGTACACAGTAAAAAAACCCAACAATGGATCATGATCAGTATGGGACATCAGAACCTGTGAGGGCCAATGGAAGAATTCCTGTAGTGTGGACAGTGGAGGAAAATACATTAGGGGCAGATACCGCTGAAGGTTTCAGGAAATCACATTAGCAGACATTCAGAGGTTTGGCATTCATTGAGGAATGTTTGTATTGTCCTGTTGTAAGCTAACCTGGGGGTATAAAATTGATGGCACACTGGAAGTCTTCAGAGAACATCCTGCAGAGGGCATTCTGCACAGAAGAGCCTGTTTGGGCCTTCTCGTCATGCAAGTCTATAATTCTTCAAAAGAATTAACAACTCACAACAACTTACTGTACTAAACTAAGTTTTGTGTACAATCTTTAAGTTGAGTAAGCAAATTAGTGTCACGTGCTAGTCCTAGTGTTACTAATGTTGTCTGTTTTTTGACCAGTTTTGAGTCCTTTGCTTATTGATCACTTATCTCGCCCGTGATTGGGTCTGCATTTTGAAACGTCTTTCTGAGAGCCCGAAAACAAGTTTTGTTTTTACCATGTGCAGTCTTGCACAGTGCACAGTCAGATCTTGCAGGTAAGGCAGATTCAATTTGAGCCAAGGGAGGGTGGGCAGGGGCAGACACATGGATGTTTTAAACAGGTAGTTATGTTAAACATTTTATCTTCCCCAAATCAGAAAAAAAAATATTTTACGCTATAAAGACATGGTTTCAAATCCTAGCAATTCATATGAAAAGTAAAACAATTTTTTACTGATAGAAGTTATGGCCACAACTCTGAAAAGAAAAGTTGTGAGTAAGCGGAATTATGTCAATGAAATGTAACTCAATAAAAAAGAAAATGCTCCTATAAATTTGGGTCATTTTAACTTTGATGCCAGTTAACCGCATCTGTGAACAATAAATCAGCATTTGCGAGCACAAGTGTCATACATTGGATTTTTCATTCCACTCACACGTTCTGGAGCTCTCACTCATACCGCTATCTCTTTACCTGCACATTAAACTGCAATAACCAGTATCAGTAAATAAACATGCCACCTTACATTATCATGGATACTTAGCAAACTTTTTCTGCTGAATGAAAATATGTTGCACACTGAACAAGTGGACCCTGAGTGGACTGAAGCGTGACAAACCGCCTTAAATGGGCTGTAAATTAAAAACTATGGTTGTCAGCAGAAGAGAAGTTTTATATGTAGTGCTTAATTTCTTTTAAGGTAATATAAAAAGGTTTTTATTATTTTTTCTATCCCTTTGACTCATTCTCTGCCTCTTTGTCTGCATTTAACTTTCATGTTAGGTTAGGAAAATATGATGTGGAAGCACCAATATCATCTGTCTCTCATTTGTTTTTATTGAAGAGACTTTGCTGACAGCAGTCCTGCTCTAGATGAGTAAGCAATGTGGAAAAGAGACAGACAACAGATGAGTAAATGGTGCCGCAGTTGAATATGTCACATGGAGCGACGCATTTATAATGTCGTGGTTTACCATGAGCATGTCACTGGTGACTGAGTTGGCCAGGTCAGAAACAGAGGAGTTGGCATCATGGCGGCGTCCGGCCTCGTCCGGGGTCTGACCTCTTGGGCTGCTGCCTGGTTTGTTACCAGAAGTCCTGTCAAAAATGGACACAAACACACACACATTCTCATGCTCTTATACTGAATTGCCTTACATTAAATGATTGAGTGATTGATGAGTGACTTTTTTTTTTGTCTTGAAATATTTCTCACATTTTGGAGTTGGACTTTCATTTAAATGAAAGGGAACTCCTAATGTTACAGTGACATTTTAGACATACTTGGGCAAAAGTCCTTTCCTGTCTCAAAAACAGTAATTAATGCAGTGAAAAAAGGACAACTCAACTCAAAATGTTCATCGTGGGAGAATTCAAACCACCAAAACATTTGGGATGAACTGCAGCATCAACTGCAAGCCAGGCTTTAACATCAGAACCAAACTGTTTGGCAAACAGGTTGAGGAAACCTTCCCAAAACACTGGGAATTGTCACAGAACCTGTTGACAGCTGGCAGGAACTTGCAATGCGAGGCGACAGAAGGAAGTTGAAGTGGAACATAAGTAGGCTTCATTTTGGTAGCTCTTCCTCTTGAATGCTTGCAATTATTAAATAACCAGCGACCATAAGAAATTAATTCAGTGAACGTTCTGTTCTCTAACTTCCACAACATGAAGTAGTACAAACCGGGAAATATACTTATTTACTTAATTTATTAATGTTAAAGGACACCTACAGCAAGGCTACTTGGATATATGGATATATACAGATATTTTGCCCTGTGCTATAGTATCATGTGACCTTGTTGAGTTAAATGGTCCAAGCAACTGCATTTCATAGTTGTGTTTACAAAAACCAGATGTATCTTGTGAAATTTAGTAACATAAAAGACCAGTAAATAGAGCTCAGCTTGAAAAATATTGGAGGTCTCCTATAAAGGATGAACGCTTGTACGCTAAATAGAGTAAGGGGCTTGGTATTAGAATTTGCATACCAGCACAATTAAAACTCCATAATTTATATATTTACATCTTAATTAAATTTTATAAAGCTAGTGTAAAAGAGGTTTTCTTGCCTGTGACACTTATTAGTATTGTTTCACTTCTGTTTACAGCTGTTATGCTAAGTTACAGTAACAAAGTAACAACTCAGGGTAAGAAATTCCATTTAATTACATAAATAACAATAAAGTTGCCCAACCATGACATATAAAATGTCCGAAATAGTGTCTATAAAACATCTATAAAGGGATTATTTATTGATTTATTTGCTATATTTTAGTATACCCACAGCAAAAAAGACCCCATGCTAAACATGCACAACTTTGAAACTCCACCACCACCTGCATGTTACACTACTATCAATGCACAAAACTATCAATCAAAACCAAATCAAGAGATTAAGACCTTTAGAATTAAAAAAAAAAAAAAATCCATCTGAATCAATCGTTGACACACCAAATTAAAGAAAAAGAAAACACTGAACTTAGTAAAGGTTTTGTATTAAGTAAGCAAGAAAAATATGATCTGATAATAGTCTTGGGGTGTCGACCAGTAAGACTAATGAGCACTTTGCTGTGAGAGAGAGACAACCCCGGAGGAGAAACAGAAATAGTGAAAAAGAGCAGGTAAGTCGCAAAACCAAAGGTAAAAGCACGCTTGAGATAAGATGAAGGCATTGTGGGAAAAACAATCCCAGAAACATACATTTGAGTTGTACAGAGGTTGAGAAAAAGTGTAGGAGAGGATTTGTCTTTGTAAAGACTCAGAGGATTAAGCGAATGAACAAAGTAAGGTTACTGACTCGTAGTATTGCTGAGATGCTCGCAATAATACACACGAGCTTATCCGAAGGGGAAAATGAGAACAGGCGGCAGACGGGAGAAAAACTCAGTGGACCAAATTTGGTTTGGGGTAAAGAGTCAGATGCTCTAAAGGGAAGAGAGGAAGCAAACTGACATGTTATAAAAGGCAGACGGAGACTGCAAACGGAAGGAAGGAAAGATGGTCAGGGTTTAAATGGCAAAAAGACAAGCAGGAGTGAACAAGAGAACTACAGACGGGAGGAGAAAAGGATATGCTGTGGATGAGAGAAGAATTGATTTGTCACTCTGCGTTTATGTCCTGTGATGTGCAGGTCAAAGTGCCAACAACGTAATGCAGAGCATTTTCCAAATAATGGCTTCTCTTTTAGACACATCTGAAGCATTGCTTTTCAAACAGGTTAAAGTAAACGAACAAAGGATGCTAAAATGTTGAATTCCAGCTTCTGAAATCAACCCCAAAACACAGCATGGAACAACACCCTTTCAATAATTTCACGGCACATGGCAGTCACGCCAAGACATGGCTGTCTTGTTGTGCCACTGACTCAACTCCCACCCGTACTGTGATGTTCTGTGCTCTGGGACCAAATGTTATCTATCTCAGCCCTTTTACTAAAAAGCTTGTAAACTTAAATTAACATATACAGCTTCATGTATCTTTCTCTGAGGCATTGGGCAAAAATTATGCAAATAATTCAGAATAACTTTTAAGAACATTGTAATTCAAGTGGTCTAAAAACAGGTTGGACTCCATCTTCTGGAAGCTCTGCATTCAGGCTTTACTAAAATTTCCCCGTGATGAACCTTTTTGGCCAATCAGAGGTCATTTCAGAAAGAGGATACTCCTACTGTCTGTTATAAAAGTGTGTGAAGATACGCATATATGTCCCCATGGATGATGAAAGGGCGATACAATGGTGGACATCCCAGCAGGAAAAGTTGCTCTTCGAGCGTTATCAACAAGTGCATGCCCAAAGACAGACAGCCAAAAAGGAAGACCGAACTCCAGCTTCAAGATTGTTGTCCTTATCTGCTTTTTCGTACAGACAGTAAAAAGAAATATATAACATGTATAGTAAATTATTATATTTTGCACCAATTTAGATAATTATGAGCCAGTAATTCTAATTCTAAATCAAGCAAACATACGATGACAGATTATGTCTGCAAAACATGTGCCAATCCAGATCCACTCTCGAACCCATTCTGCTGGACGTCCAGGACTTGTTTAATTTTTTTAACTTGACAATGTCTGCAAGATCAGCTCCTTTAAGTGAACAATAAGAGCAGATGCTTCCATCCAACAATTTGGCCTGTAAAATCTAAGGAGAAAAAAAAAAAGGTAATGGGATTACCTGGCATACATGCTGATATTGTCATTGAACAACTTCCAAAGTTGAATGATAGAGAGACTATAGTTTTGAGCACTCTCTCTCTCAACGGTTACCTCCCTGGTCACAAAACAGTCTGGAAATGCAGTTTGGTGCTGGGTCTGACTAAAAGGCTGGTTCAAATTAAATGATTATTTTACAAATTTGAGTGTGTGGATGGCTATATGATGGAAAGCTACAGAGACAAACTTAAAATCCCTCTTTGCCTCACAATAACTTGAGTTCAAATTTTATGTTCACAAAAAAACAAACAAACCAAACATAATGTAGTATTATTAACGGTAGTAATGGAAGTAAATTAATGGTATTATTGAAATTATAGGAGTTAGTATAATTTTGTTGAATAATTTAAGTGACACGCCTGCACATTCTGGGCGAAATGTATAAGCTATAAGTGGTAAAACCTAAAGAGCCATTTGGGCACCAAAAGACTCTTATTGCTCAGCTGAGCAAATTGATCCGGATCACTTAAAAGAGCTCTAATTCCCATCACCAGTCTGAACATCTGTCTGGAACCTCCAGTGGATGTCTGTGGACACGCAAGAAAAACTAAAAATCAGAGCATCAGGCCAGGACCCCTTTGGGAATTACTCACCTGATTAAGTGAATGCTGTTTGAATTCCACCCAATTATTTCCAATTTTTTTCAAAATATCAATTCTAAACCCATAAAAACCTCTGAATTAGAGTAATTGGAACTGATTAGATTTTTATAAAAACTCATTTTGATCCCCCTGTGAGGATGTCACTTTGGCATCTTCAATGGACAATTTATTATATAACAATATATTAGCAGCCTTTCAGTCAGGCTCTTGTGTGTTTGTTTTAGAACGTTAGACACAAACATTAAAACGATGTCTTTGCTTGGGAAGGAGTTGATATTTCTTCAAATAAAGATGAATAAAATCTGCATGTAATCCATCAGTATTTTATCAAATGTATGTTTTCCAACATGTTTTTATCTGTGAGGTAGTTCACAAAAAGTTACATTTTCCTGTTTACAATGGTCCTATCTGATTAGTTGTTTATAGTCCAGAAAAATTTTATGGTACAAAAACCACCACTTTTTCATTTTGAAAGGTCTTAAGAAAATTTGAGTTGATGGTCTAATTCATCGGCTAAAAATACAGTATGTGTAGGCTATGTAGGCTTAGTCACTGTCACACATTTAAATTGCAAAAAATAAAAAAATATAAAGTAGCCAAAATTTAGGTTGCTTCAGGCTACTGTTGCTGCATCATATCTTTACCAAGCAGCTCCCTCAAATTTGTCCAGAGATATAATGGAAATGATGGAGATATGTTGCTTCAACTGAAATGACTCTCATTGAGAATTATTCAGTTACTGCGATTCAGTGAACAAACTTAGTGCATATCAATCATAACAGGGGGATAAACTCTCAAATTTGGTAAAAAACAAACACATGTGTAGCTGTGAGTTTCTGCTTGCGAGTGTCTTTCTAATCTCATCACCTTACATAATTCATTCTTTAGAGGTTGTTGTAACCATGACTACTGAAATGTGCGCTCCCGCTTAAGGTTGTACTCACTACCATCACGCATTCTACTCGGGGGTTGCAGTAACCATGGTAGCAGAAGCCTTCAAAAGAGGACAGCAAATTTCCAAGTAGGTTCCACATAGAGGGGCAAATATTGAAAATAGCAAAAGGCCCACGGGGCAAAAGGGACCAAACATCTAGAAAGGCTTTGAAACACACTCCTGGAACACACTCTTTGACTTCCCTCATATTCAGTAGTCTCCTACCCCAAAGTGACCCTGTGAACACACCACAGCACACACCACCGGGTGTATGTAAGCTCATGCTGAAAATGCCTGATTCAAAAATGCTTAAAAAAAAGGTGCAACCATGATGCTCACAGATACAGTTAACAGTAGAAATGCAGAAGTGCAGCAGTGGGGTTACATTATTTTACCCATTAATAAAAAAGTGTGGATCGTCAGCTCTGATCTCACTACGCATCTCGTTTACACAGGGAGGCAAAATAACTACCGGAAAGCCTGCAAAGTACTGAGCACACACACACACACACACACATGCAATCCTCCTGGAGGTCGAGAGTAGTGTCCCTGGAGAACGCCCATTTCGATCTGAGGCACTGAAACACAGGACCCTGACTTCTGACCCCATGGCCTCAATCTGGGACTAGATTGGAGGATACCTTCTGTGTAATTGGACAAAACATGTCATTACATGCCAGGGTACAACACAGAGAAATCTTATCTCCTCCTTTCTCACAAGTGCATTGTGTGTTTGTAAGTCTATTCATCGTTGATTAAGGAATAAAAATAGTAAAGCGCATGCTCTAATCGTCCAGCTTTGATAAATGGAGGTAATTACAATGAACGAGAACAGGAGATAAGGTGTAGGCAAGCAGGGGAGTCTCCAACAAAAGATTCAGAGCAAGCAAAGTCCAGTTTTATTGGACGAGAATTGCAGTCACTGTATTTGTGTGCCATAACCATGTCTTTGCTTTTTGTCCATATTTTGAACATACTGTCGTGCTGTAGGCCTCCACACAGCTGGGATCCTTGAAACTCCAGGATGTCTGTTCTGCACAGTTTATGAAGCAAATGTTGAGTTCGTTTTCTAAATATAATTAGCCTTAGTGGTGAAAACTGCTGGGAATAGAACAAGAAAATAAACTTCTTACCAGTGAAGTAGCACCCTCCAGAGCTGAAATATTAACATATAGTATAGAAGCAAAAACTGCAGATGGCCACTCAAGGCTCACTCCAAAAATTGGGTCAATCCCCACAAGACCACATGTGAAAATAACCAACTTTACAGCAGAAATAAACATGTTTTCAGCCTGGTACAAAAACAGAGGGGGATTTGGACTTTAATGTCCCTGGCATCCGTATGGGGGGTTTAATTAAGCTTAAATTAAATTGTCTTCTCTTAAGTCTGTGAACACAGCTAGCTTGAGGCTTGCTAGGTTCTGGCTAGGTGGGCGTGTTTTAATAACAAGGCTTCCTTGAGCCAAATCTTTCCATTGCTGGACACATTCAGAACAAGCAAATTGTTCTGGAAAAAAACAGAATGTTATGTTTTTTCAAATTCAAATTGAAATTGCTGTGTGACCTACTAGTGTCATTTCATTTCATGTAAGAAAGTGTGACAGAAAATGTATGTAAGAAAACAGAGTGAAAAGACTGAAAATGTGACATTATAGTCAGAGGAAAGAGATGAACTGGTGTTTGGCATGTTTCGATGTGTGTATTAAAGGTAAAACAGCAATCACGTTTATTTTCAAAGCAAATTAGCAAAATAGAAATTAAATTTCACAAAGACTATGTCTGAAAGAGAAATTTTTTTTCATTTTATTTCCGTCTGTATGATTCAATTGTTAGGCGGTCAACTGCATACAAGATGACTCAAGATTTGGATCATAGAGCTTATATGAAAGAGCCATTTTTGTTGGCATATTACCTTCTATCGGCTTCCATTATAGTTCTTTAGATGTCATGCCAAAATATTGACGTTGACCTGCGTAAGGATATGAGATAAGTTAAAAAGTGACAAAAGATTTATTGCATTTATGTTTTTATAGATGGTTTCGTGTGAGGAAACGATATGAAATCATACTGACTTTTATTATACAGGTGAAAGGAACATGGGGGAAACTTCAAAACGGAGGTTTCTAGCTAAAAAATAACATTTAGAATCAATCTTTCAAAACTAAGAACTGGCACAGACATTCAAAGGTGATACTAAGAATGTTACAGAAAGCTCATGGGTGTATCAGTAAATATGCTGGTTACCAATGTATGAATAAAATGACAACAAGGGAATCTTATCTCTCTTTTCTGACACCCAGCAATGAGTCTGGCCAGGCTGACAGATCAGCACTGCTCTGACATCGTACCGTCAGAAAGTCCGTTAACACCCTCGGGGAAAGGGTGGATTAGGTGAATAAGGAGACAGTGGGATGGAAAAGTCAGAAAAGCAAAAAGACAAATTGGCATAACAAAAGCACAGAAGAATGGGAAAAAGGTTTGATAGATGCAATTAAATAAAGCGTTGGAGGAAAGATTGAGAGGGAGCGTGAAGAGTGAATGAAGCAGAAATAATGAGACAAAGTCTTATTGTGAATCAAAATGAGGGCCACAGAGGGTAGAGAGGAAATTGATGAGGCCATGGGGAGAGGAATGGGAATCAGAGGACGGGGGTGGGAAACTGGATGGACGGGTGAGAGCGTGAGGGATGAGGTTTACCACTGGGGTTTGTCTCCATAAACCCACTGAATCTGGTTTCTGCTGATCTTACATTAGCCCTTGGAGAGTATGAAACACAATATAGGTTCCATGTCCCATGATGGATGGAGGCCAGGCTCCAGTGTCAGTCCAATCCCCTCTCCCACCCAACAAGGACAAATCACTCGGCCGCCGCCCCCCTCAACACGCAGGATAATGCAACTAATGGAGCCATCTACAATGTTTGACTGGCTTGATGCTCTTTGAATAGACTTCTTGTTTATCCACCAGGAGTCGTTTATGTAATTCACACTTGTGTGAAATAAATAACCTCATATATGATCATGTTAAGAATAAAAGTCAATAACATTTGTTCATTCACTGTTTTTTTGCTTCCAACACTCACATGTCTGTGATGTTAGCCCCACTTCACTTTCATGGGCTCCTTCTTATAGCCACAAGTAGCAACCTGGGAAATGTTGAATGAGCTCCAGACTTAGAGCTGACAGTTTTTTTTTCAAAAGATGCCTCGTTTGTGCTGACCTACATTGCTTTTTTCTCTCCAATCATCTTTCCTTCTGGGCCACTGCCGGCTGCCATGGGGGCCATTGGCCGACATGGAGAGTCATTAGAAGGCTTGACTCACTATGATTGCTGGCTTGTACACACAATCGAAACTGTACAGTCTGGCGTTGTACAAAAGTAGTGAGTGTAGTATTAGGTTTCCCTGCAATGATTAGAACTCTGAACCCCGCCAGGGATTAGTGGTATACCATTCAGCGATCCATTACATAACAGCACTCATCAAAGGTGTACTGTGTAAAGGCCGGTACACACCAAGCTGTCAGGAATGTCTCTGAGCATCTGTCGCTCAAGTCTTTTTGGTGTGTCTCGAACCATCTGCATTGTCTTTCTTCATTGGTTTGTCTTTAGTCCAACAAGTGCCGATTCAACATGTTGTATTGGTGTAGGGACAACAGTGACAGAGATCACTCTTATCGACCGTTGAAGGGTATAAGCAAATGCTGATTTGTTTACGGGTGACACAGTGGTTAGCACTAGCCCCTCACAGCAGGAAGGTCCTGGGTTTGATTCCTGACTGTGTCTGCATGGGTTCCCTGCAGGTGCTCTGGCTTACCCCAACAGTCCAAAGACATGCAAGTTAGGTTAATTGGTTGCTCTAAATTGCCTGTTGTGAATGGTTGTTTGTCTGTATATGTCAGCCCTGTGTTGATCTAGCGACTTGTCCAGGGTGTGACACTACATAGGTTAATGGTAATTAATGGTATGAGTGATTTGTTTACAGTTTTTATCCCTGCATATATGTTTTCTGATTTCTCTTACTGACTAACCTATACAGACTCCCACACAAGTGCAGTAAGTACGTTGTAGTTGGATGTCTGACGATGGCATTGCGGTGTGTTCCAGCGCCACTTTTTTTTACCCTAACATCTGCAATGCCAGATGACAAAACATGGGGTTTCTCAGGTTGGTATGTACCAGCCCTATCACAGTTGATCATCGTTCTCATTCTCAGGTCATGAAATACCGACACTACGTGTTTCCCGATTCGTCAAATACTGACGGTTTGGGTTTGATGACTCAATGTGTCAGTCTTTGGTGACCCAGGGCATAGACATCTTACGGTATAAATTTCATTTTCAAATGAAAATCTACTGAACATGTTCCCCTTAAGACTAAAGTATTAATAATAAGCTCCTGCACCTTGTCAATACTGACTGAAGGTTGTTTTAAGGATATCAACCTGTTTTTATCCCAGTCCTCCATGTCCCTTCCTAATGCACAAGGTTATTTTGGTTAAGAATAGACAGAGAAATACATGGTTAAGTTTAAAAAATAACTGTTAATGATTGGTTTTAAATGGAATGAAAACAATGGTTTTCTGCGTGAAAACAATGGTTTTCTGGGTGAAAACTGCATGTGACGCTTCACTGAAGCCCAGATAGCTTTACATCACTTCCATCACTTCGGGCGAAGGCGGGGTCACCCTGTACAAGTCGCCAGTTCATTGCAGGGCTGATATATAGAGACAAACAACCATCCACACTCACATTCACACCTACGGGCAATTTAAAGTGACCAGTTAACTTAACCCCCAGTTTGCATGTTTTTGGACTGCGGGAGGAAGCCGGAGTACCCGGAGAGAACCCACGCAGACACAGGGAGAACATGCAAACTCCACACAGAAACGCCCTGACCCGGGAATCGAACCCAGGACCTTTTTGCTGTGAGGTGACAGCGCTAACCACTGCACCAGTGTACCTTCCATATTAAATCAATTTATTATTTTATAAACATAATATCCCCTTATGAAGTTATGAAATTGAATGAATTATCAAAAAGTTAATTTTTAGTTGTGTGAATGTATACAAATAGTCGTTATTTTCTTATTTCTGTTTTGATTACAAACTCCTGGGGAAAAAAATGTGGCTCAAAAGCTGCAAAATTCTCCACATTCACAAGCTATTGGTTGACCTTGTTTATTAACTGTTTGCCAGAGCTTTTAATCTTAAAAACATCTGAAACAACCGTGGTGAGAGCAGTAAGACCGAATAAAAACAGGGCAGGTGTGGGGCTTAATGAATATAAAAAGTGGAAAATGTATCAAATGAGTCTGGTGGTATATTTGTAAGTGTAATTTAATGAGCTTTTACAAGTTACACACTGCCGCTTATTCTATTGCCAGTATAAAACGGCTGATTAGTGCAGCTTTAAATATAGCTTAATTTCAGCCAAACAGCCATCACTAACCACTTTAGAAAGCCACAGCAAACAAGTACATACTTTAAAAGGGATTAAGAGCCACGAAATAAATCACTCAGTAAACAGTATCATCAAGCATGTAATGCATATTATTTATAATCTAAGGAGTGTTTGGGCTGATTTTAAAAACATTTCATCATCAAATATTTTTTCATATGCACATCTGTTGTACAGAGCTTTGCACTTCACTCAGACTGCTCAGACTTTGAAAACATTTTACACAATTGTCCTGAGATATTTTCCCAAAGATGATGTCTGTGACATTTGTCTCTTGATGTCTCACTGGATGCGTCAGCCTCTCAATCATGCATTCTTTTGTGGTAACATGGTGCACGGTTCTCATTTAAATGTTATGGACGGTCAACTACACTGAAAGCATGTATTCCACACAAGGGACTCTCTTTAAACAACCTTAAGAGCACGCTCCAACATCTGTGGCTCAAGTGCATTTAGGGTGTCCATCTCCATTTTGTTAGGTACATAATGTGGGATGTCAAGGTTGTATTAAATCCCTTGATTATTCATAGGTGTGTTTGGGGCATAAACATATATGAAATGAAAAGGGTGTCTTGTTTAATTCTGCTTCTGCTCAAGATTTTCCGTCATCGCATTAAGGCTCCCGCACAAATGTAATCTAGGCACCTCTCATGAATAACCATATATGTAGACTAATGTATAAAACATAGATGAAACCTTGACATATGTCTATCTATCTATATTATTTGATATATGTATGTATGATGCATATATTTTTTTATTCATATGTAAAGTATAACTTACACGTAATTATAAGTAAGTGTTTAACAAGCAGAGTGAACACGCATTTGGAAGCAGCCTATACATGACGTCCTTCTAACTGAATGATTCTTTAAACAATAATTTCAATCATTAAAAGCAAAAAACAACACTGCCTCACTGACTTTAAACCAGGCTTGTGTTGGCGAAGGGCACATCGACTTTCTCCCGTCACAAGACAGCAATGTTCACAACAATGCAACCAGCCTAACACGCCCATGAGATGTAAATGTACTTACACAACATAGCTTCTGAGTGTGTAAATGATTAATATTGGAAATTAGGGATGACACATGAGGCTTGCACCAGTATGCACCAGTACAGTACTGTATGTAGCTCGCTATCATTGAATGACAAAGATGTGATTATCAACTGTGAAAGCAAAAAAAAATGTGTTAGAGGATCATATTGTGGACAGTCTAAGTGATCCACAACCTCCTACTTAAACCTCCCATCATTGTCAGTGTGTATGTGTTTAATATATTCTTGGTTTGTATTGAGTGGAAGCAGACTCGGTTTCAGAAGCCGTTTCACAATTTACAGCTTTTACAAACTCAGCATTTAGAGTGTTAGAGTGGAGATTGTGAGCGGCCAGTGAGTTCTTCTTGGCTTTTGGCTTTTGGATTTATTTCCCTGTTGCGTCTCTGTATGTGGTGGATCTCTAAGCTCATTAAGATGCAGCTCCTCCATGCAACAGCGGCTTTAAGAGATGATAATAACAGCATCAGAGCTTTCATCACAGTTATCTGCAGGTGGGTGATTATGTTCAGTCCACGGACCACAGTGACCCAAGCTGACTCGCTTTATGAGAAGCTCCACATACAAGATTAACCACAGAGCAAGAAAAACCCTGGCTATGTCCGTAAATAAAAGATCAGCAAGAAACAAAAATGTGTCCTTTGACAATAATATATATAATGAACTGTAATTACAGCCGCACTGGTGTGTCGTGGGATTTTTATCTCTAATATCTAATAAGTACAAGACAGGTTCTAGAGGCAGCAACTAGCAGATTAACATTAACAGACGTGTCTCATAACATGCTTACGTTAATGAACTCTAAATTTGTTCAGGGATGATTTTGCCATCAGCCTGTATGTGAGTTCAGCTACTAAAACAGGCTCTTTCTATTTTAGGGTTTTAAATGAATGACAGGCGGGAAAAACAGATTATATCTCAGTGTTATGTTGCAAGTTTAGATGAGCGCTGCGTGCAGACGACAACAGTACCTGCCTGTATTACTAGAGATTAACAAACCTGCAGTAAGAGCAGACAAGTCATGCATATTCTATTTCATAATCTTATTTTCAATTGAACAAGGGAAACAATTGCAATATTTCATAAATTCAAGACAATGACAACAGGTTCCTTATATCAGATGGGATAACAGATTAGCGATCGAGGATTGAGTTCTAAAGACACATTGAAGCTGCGGTAATCTACGGTTCAAATGACGTGTTGTTTGAACTGTTTTGATTTGACAGCCTTCAAGTGTATTATTTTGCTTCACGCGTGAACAAACAATTATCCTCAGCTCTGCAGTTTTCGTCAGCTCTTATGCAGCCTTCAGCCTTTTTTTAGCTAATTGTTTTGATTTGACAGCCTTCAAGTGTATTATTTTGCTTCACTCTCATTGCCTTTATCAGCCAACAACATCAGGCAGCCGCTCTCGCTCAAAAAGCTGTGATAAACCAGCTTTGCATTATTTGCTCGGGATCAAATGGCAGACAGAGTTAGCGACAAGCCGGTGAACACAATGGAGCGTTTAGGACCTAAATTTCAGTGTATTTTTCTCAGCAGTTGTTCTCAGCTCGATTGGCCAATATTCTGAAAATCTGAAGTGAAAATATTCTCAATACAAATGCTCCCATTCTGCACTGATGACATGATTTTGAGCCAGACTAGCCCTAGTCACATGAAGAAGGAGCTGCGCTATTGAGGTCTTGCCCTGACACTCGTCTGCTTTATCAGGAGCAGGGTTCAGCTGTCAATCATGATGTCTGTCCTCCATTTTATAGCATTAAATACCAAATTAAAACCAAACTGATCAAATTAATTAATACTTCAACATAACTCACAAAGATATGAAGTGACAGAAACCATTCTTCCCTGTCTGCCGTCATGCTGCTCATGTTTGCACAGGAATTGGTTCATATTTAGAACCATTGACTCTACAAATATAGATTTGACCAAACACGCAGTGCATACAGCTCTTAGTTTTTATTCTATCAAACTTGATGTTTGTAGATAATTGTGCTCCGAGCTGTGTTTGATTTCATTAATAAACCAAGAGCATCTCAAACCTCCGTTGACGAGTCTATTTTTATCTTGCAGCATATTTCTCTAGAAAGCAGGGATCAAAGGTTTCCCACCCTCTCTCTCTCTCTGTCTGTCTCTCACTGTCTGACAGCGTCTTGTCTTGTCACATATATTCTTTGCTGGATCATCCTGCTCCATTGTTCTCAGTCCATTGGGCTCCATGAAAAGGGCCGGAAGCGAGCCATCAGACGGGCACAGGGAGCTCAAAGGGGAGCAACAGAGACAGAGGGAGGGGAGAGACAGACAGAGATGATGATGGAGAGCTGCTATTAGTTGCAGGAGGACACTAGACTACTTGGCCCACGTGACCCCTCGGGGTAGAAGCTTGCTGGCTGGCTGTGATTAGAGGTTTGTGCTTGACAGAACTCCAGAGAGTGAGAGGGGAGGAGGATGATAGGCAATGGTGGGGGGCAAGAGACAACCTGGTCCCAATCACCTGACTGACCCTCGGATAGATTATATTTGAGTTCAAAGGCATTAGAAGTTCGTACTTGATGCAAATACATCAAAAACAAGACAAATGCATCTTTCCAGGGATATGCTTCTTTCTTCCAGGACGGGCTATTTTTCATCAACTGAAAATTCACAGATGACCTACTTAGAGCAGCAACAGCAGCACACTTGGACGCATTGCAGAGAGAAAACTTTCTGCAATTTAAACATTCTATGGTGTTTAAAAGCAGCTTTTCTGAAATGAAAAAAAAGAACCCAAAACCAAAAGTTTGTACTATATTCATGCTCATTCCGGCAGCTTTAAAACAGTGGTTTCAATCCTTTACGATGTGATGAAATGTGAAGCCGGTTCAGTCCTTTGTTCACCAGCCATGAGACGGTGTTCGCAATTGGATGAGAGGTTAGCGGTTAGAGAGGTTGAAAGAGGACATGAAAAAAGAACAACCCAAGACAGGTGAGAAATTTGAAAGAGACTGTGGCATTATGCAAACTTAAAACTTGAGAAAGCTGAGTGTAATAGCAAAAAGGAAAGCAAACAGAAGGAAAAGCACATCAGTTAGAGGGACCAGCCAATATAAATCAGGGCAAGGCTGCCATTGAGAAAACCAAGGTCACGTCCTTACTGTTGTTTCTCAAGATGTAGGGGGTTTTAATGGCCTGAGGAGGAGTTTACATGTATCTACATCATCATTACATACCACAATAGAAGATAACACGTAA
>KV751315.1:9659002-9696214 GCA_001698575.1 Mola mola
TGCATCATTTCATTCATTCATTTATCTATGACGGAGACACGAAGGCAGGCTGCAGTCAAAGTTGACTGGTCATTTTTTGAGGAGATTTTGTGCCCAGTGGCAGACAGAACAGCATAGTGAGAGTGAGGGTTAACCAATCTGAACCCCCATGGCGGGTATAAAATAGATGTAACCGCCCCATAGGGTATGTTTATGTTGTGGTCATCATCTTAAATTATTTCTGTTCAGTTTTGGAGAAATTGAGTTTGGGCTGCAGTGGGTCTAGCCCCCTCTTTATGGTACAGTTTAGCTCTGGTTAGTACCCCAAGCGAAGGGAGACAAAACTGGCACATTACAGTTCGGTTTTCAAACGTACCATTCACAGCTTTTAATAATGAAAACGCAAAAAATTGGAGCCGTACTGAACCCGACTGAACTGTGCTGCTGTACACAGGCCTTGTCAAAATAAATAAATAAATATATGAACAGATGTTCTAATGTTTTTCTATCGTGTCACATGGCATCATCTGTAAAAAAGAATAATGGGACGACTTCAGAGACAGCGAGGTGCCTAAAATAGGTGCTCCCACATTTCAGTCATTGTTGTTTACACAGTCAGCTGATTGTGTTGACTTTCTGCTATTACAAATTGAAAAGACACACCCTCTCAGCAGTCTGCAGAGGTTGATACACTGAATTTTGGTTAAAGTGAAGCTTGTCTCCCTGGCCAAATTAAACTGCTCTCTCGCTGTTTATGCAACAACCTCCACTTGATATTAAAAACTGTTACTTTAGATGAACCAGGGCATCTCTTTTTTCAAAGATTTTCTTTGCTGCATTTGTTTTGTTTGCAATTCTCAAAACTGTGACAGCTCTCAGTGAATTTGCAGTCTCGGTCTGCAGAGAAAGAGCATGACTGTGTCTGTCTGACACCATCCTGACATCAGCTGGTGGAAGGCTTTTTTTAATCAGAGACATAGCTCTCTGTAGTCCAGATATTTCCACCAACACTCACTCATGCATCACAGGCTCTTCCAGTCGTGCCTTACGTTATCTTCTGGATGTTTGTCAAAAATTACTTCTGCTAATGTCCATCTTTGAGTGTGCATGCAACAATGCAATTCATGATACTTTTCTCAAGCTCGTGTTTAAAATCCACACCATGCTGTTGTTCTGCCCACTGTAGCCCCTCATGCGTGCCCCCAGGTCACCATGCGCCACTCACTTGCTAAACCGCAGGCCTCCGGCATGCATGTGGCTCTGGAGCGTCTGCCACCGCCCGGCCTTGCTGCCCCCCGTCACCATGCTCCGAACGCTGTCACTGCGACTGGGCCCCGCCCCAGTCCCAGAGCAAGCACCACCCCTGCTGTCCCTGGCCCCCGGCGAGGGTCCAGCACCGCCCTGCCCACCCTTATCCACGGCCCCACTGGTAGGTGAACATTGTGGTGGACCGGAGACAAAGAAACACGGACAGACAGAAAAAAGGATGCAGAGAAGAGAAAGAAAGAGAGAAAAAGCGAGGAGCGGACGAAGAGACAGACGCACAAGCCGGAGAGTAGAATAATAATCAGTAAAGTTAGTCAAACCGATGAGTAAGACACTTTGTGAGCTCTCAATCCAGGAACTAGTGTCCACTATACGACGACAACCTAGAGCAGCCGCTGCAGGTCAGACTGAAAAACAGCATGAAGAGGTCTGGTCTGAGATTTACTGTGGTACCTTGTCGGGAAACTGGAAAATACTTGTTTTTGTCTGTGGAAATGTTAAAGAGAAGAACAGCACAGAAGTGTTGGCCAGCAGATTAGGTCTAGACTCTGTTCACTATGTTGTAATACTGAAACCTGCAGTGGCCGAGACAGCTCAAAAACACATCAACATAAGAAAACATGATCAAAAACTTAAGAGAGCAGTATTGTCAATTTGACATCACATGTGCTTCAAACACTCACATCACAACGGAGAAACACTGTGAAGTTACACAGATATAAAAATTAAAGGTTCCAGGGGACACTAAAAAGTCGACAAATGAGACACGCTTGTTTTGAATCCACCAAGTCCATTAAAAATAAACTACTTACTATTATTGTAAAGTTGTTATGGGTCTGTTTTTTTTTTCATGAATTGACCAATAAAACTGTAAGTAAAATATAAAGGCCAGGCTAACATGGGATGTCTTTTACAGTATAATATCAATGTTAAAATAAAGAGAGAGAATTTTATGACATGGTTGTCTGGCAAGACCATCACGTCTTCTTCCATCACGCCCACAAACGTTCATATCCGTTGTCACCTGTACTACATGCGGTGATTTTCTTTTTTTAATCTGGCTGTGTTGTTAGTGTTCGCAGTACACATGTTGTCAAATTGATGACAAATGAGCTCTCTTGGCCACCGTACAAATCACTGGCAACAAAGGCAAGAATTCAATGCAGCTATTTAAAAACATTGAAAACAAACCACATTTGTGGTGAGAAACAGGAGGTCTCGCCACACACCACACAGGGTACAGCAATGAAACAATTTCTCTGAGTGTAGCATAATAGCTGAGTAATGATGCAGATGCATCATCTTCAAATTGTAACCTGCAGACCTGCAGATGCAGGTCATGATAATAGAACAATAACATCTCTGCAATCACACAGCAACTCATCTGCAGCTCGTGAGGAAAACAGACGCGCTGATATCTAATAACCTTGTGTAAAAACTTTTTACAATAAAATCATAAAACTAACTCATATTGCCATGATCATGTTGCCGAAGCCACCCCAGCTCCTCTTGACTAACAGGGACGACACAGCTTTGACTTCAGTACAGGGACCTCTGACTGACTCAGGACAAACCACACAACACAACTGCACACCAACAACATTTAGACATTAAGGTGCACGCCGAATGCCAAACGAATGACTTCTCTTTGAACAGTGAGATATTTTCAGGCCACTTGGGCTGTTCTTGTGATACACGTGCGACAGTCTATAATAACTCTGCAGCTGTTGTCAAAATTGATTTCTCAATTCAGTCTTTGTTTCAGTCTATGTTTCTAAGATTCTAAAGCATTCACTCAATTTCCGCAAAGCACTTTGGACTGCCTGCTAGTTTGAAATGTGATAAAGATAATAACTCCTCAATGTGCAATCAAATAACTCTGAAAAGCTGCACCAGCCTATTCAAATATAAATAATTATCACAAAAAGATGCAGTGCAATCACAACAACCATTACCAATTTCTGATGTTACAGTGGTTTTTAAAATCCCTGCAAAGATACAGACTAATTTGAGAATAAGACTAAATAGGTTCACTCAATGTCTGAGTGACATCTAAATCTCATTGGAATGGAGGTTGGTATCAAGCAGACAATATAACACTCAAACACATAATTGCCGTGCTACACATGACGGAGACAATGCCCATGGTGCTCAGCAGAGTAACACTGGAGGGCGATCAGACAGCTACTGTATAAAGCACTCAACAGTATGAGTGATAGTGGGGGCAGTGACCACGAAGGAGTAGGAAAACCCCGAGTGAGTACAGGAACGGGCGAGAGGAGTAAAACATTTGACAACACCCACAAAAAGACGAAACGGACAAAAGTAGAAGAGAAACCACCCCAACAAAGAAACAGCAGACTACACCAGGAAACACGGTTATTAGCATTCTGGCAACGAGCTACAGATGACTGACTCTCTCTCTGTCTGTTTGCCAGTTCGCTTAGTTTAGCACACAGCCTAGAAGTCAAGTTCACTGACTTCTGGCTAACTCTTCCTCCCGCTTCCAGTCTTTATTCTACACTAATAAGATAGTGGCAGCTGGCTGTAGCCTTAAATGAAACCTTGGGAAAATTGGTGCCGATTTTCTCAGTAAAAGCTGAATTTCTTCTTTCTGTGAATGGGTTTGAATCCACTAGAGCCCGTCTTGTTTGACATGGCATTGAAATAGCTAGTCACTCTTAAGGACATTTTACTTTGTGTTTCTACACATAATACCATCCACACTTTTAGGATTGGTTAAGTGAATGTTTGACTGTTCATATTGTGAAACTGTCATAGTTTGGTAGGGTTTAGAAAAAGGTCAGTAACATTTGATTTTCACACCAACCACAGGTTAAAATTCACACACAAACCCAGTCTGACCTCCCACCATTTGTAAATTTGCATTAAAAGCAAAACAAACAAATAAATCTGTGACACGATGTAAGACATTGGGTTGCTATTCATTTGGCACACTGTAAGATCTGCTCTCTCCACGGCAACACAGGAGCGGCAGGTGAGGGATGTGGTGGTCCTGAGGAGAACAGCAGTGCTGTACAGGTTGGGGCTATGAAAGCTTTACCTTGTGTACCGTACATCCTGTACAGCAGACACACACATAATTCCCAGATTTAGATCTGCCTGAAGTTCTGACAGAAAGTAAATTGACCAACATACATTTGATTCTATCTGTAATCTTTTAACAAATGAACATTTTTGATTTACAGTTTCTGACTTCTGATTTAATACATCCATCAATTCAGTTTGGCTGCTAGTAGACATGACTAATACACAGTCCTACGAAACATGTCATATTGAGGGGTGGTGCTGCACATCTCTGCATACTAAACGTAGGCTCACTGTGGACATGCCTGAAAGCTAAAACATGAGGATTACCAGGGATGAGAGCAGACTTCTGCTTGAACACATGTGGTTGGGCAGTGTTTCAAAATGAGGTTCTGTGCCCCCCTTAAAGTGTTGCGGTGTTTAATTTTCAATGCTGCAGTGGTATATTGATCACCATTCCCTTTTCATCTTGAGTATATCTGATGGCCTGAAACAAATATACTGTGTTAATAATGCTCAGTTTCATTAATGCAAACTACGGATTTTTGAACATAAACCCCAGAGAGAGAGGACCCCTAACAAGCCGTGACTGGGACTCACTTGGGCGTGAGGCGAGGGTCTCCATAGGGAGCATAAGGAGACATGTTTAAAAGGAACTCCTTTGGTGGGTAGGAGCTCCACCTCTGTTGCACGTTGCTGCTGTCATTGTTATTCCAAAAGTCTCTGTCTAGATCGCTGTAACCAGAAAAAGAGAGAGAGAGGTGGAGAGGAAATACAGACAGAAAAAAAAATAATAATCACAGTGCAATACAGATAAATAACACAAAATAGATGTGAGCAAAGTAAATAAAATAAAAATTATAACTAGAGCAAAGTATGGATACTGTCTAATAAATCTAAAGGTCAGGATTTAATATTTCTAATAATTTAATTTAATTTTAATAATTCTAAGTTTGTGCTACCTAATACATTTGTTCATAAAATATAATACTTACCATTACTTCCATCACACAGTTTCACTGGAGGGTTCATGATAAATGTGCTGTAATTTCTCAGAATCTGGCAGCATTAAATGATGATGCATAATAAAAACTGAAGTGAAAGTTTTTTTTTTCTATCACTGTGAGTGGAATGAAGAAACAAATGAAACTGAAGAAGTACAAAAGTTAATTATATAAAAAAAAACAGGGTGTTGATAAAACTATGTAAGATGTGAATAAAGAGAAACTGGGAGGAAAATAGAAACGCATGTGGTAAATCTAACCTTTCATATAGTAAATATATAAAATTGGGGTTTCCAACAGAAATAACTTTCAATACTACCTTGTTAACCTTTACTACCTTTAAGGTTCTGTTACAGTCTATGTGCACTAAACTGGACTAATGGAGATGGCGTGAAGATGCATTTTTAAATCTCATTTATCCATAAATTAATGTTTGATTTTAAAAACAAAATGCAGGTAATTTTAATGGACTGAGAGTAAAATTCACCCACTCTGATGAATAAGAAGTGCACATATACATATACCACCGTCTCCAGGGCACCATGTCATGGTGGACATTGCAGACCATATAGGAGGTGCTAGAAGATAAGCTAAACGTGTGATACTATCACCACATCATAGATCGTTTTCATATTCCTCCATCTAAATCCTCCCTGACACCTACTTGATGGCTTTATTTTCCCCTCGACCTCTCACAGAATCTGGAGAGCTGGCAGCCTCCACTCCGGGCTTATTCCTCATCCCCTGCAGAGAGTCGAGACAGAGACAGAGAGCGGCGAGGAAGATGGATGTTACAGTCATGTTTTCATCGTTGTTTAGAAAAGCGTTTTCTTTTTTTGTTTCGCAAGTGAGGTGCTCATCATAGAAGCTTTACAACAGCATCAAGCTCCAAATGTGCTGTAAAATGAGATAAATGAGGGAAGATGAAAAATTGGTTTTGTGCCAGGACTGCTGCCGGCTTGCGAGGATAAATACGTGATGAGGGACCACTTAACTACAGCGATCTGCAAAAACACACTCTCGCATGCATAAACATGTCTTCACACACACACAGGAAATGCACGTGCTTTCTCCACACACAGTGTGTAAACAACACAGCAGATATGGAATCAAAAACGCTAAGACACTTTGATATTTATCTACATAGAAGTTTGTTAAAAAAATGTTTACAACTGAAAGACACAAAGCTAAACATTTACTGAAAAGCATCACTCAGATTCCTTTCTTTGGTTTAATCCATGCTACAAGAGGATGGTCTGTTGAGAACTATTTTCAGCCTGGACTACTATACTCAAAGGAACTTGGCTTCCCATTTGCAGTGTGTAGCATTTGCTTTGTTCTGGGAGCTCCTTGTCCTTCCATGTACCGATGTGGAAAGGATGGTTAAATCAGACGCAGAGTATAAAGGAAGTTCTGGGGCAGAAGCAGAAGAGGAAGCTGCATCCAGTTTTAGGTCCAAGGTATAAAAATCAGTGCATGAATGCCCTTTACACCTGGCATTAAAATGCATATTTTGTGATTGTATTGCAATCGGATGGTGCGTGACCACATACATATACACCTGCTATGAGCATGCATATCAGGCGTCCACATCGAGACCAGATCACTATCCGATTACAGCCCTCTGCTGAACATGCATTTCTGACAGCGGGCTACACCATCTCATCCTCTTCCCATGATGGCCACGCAGTTCTCCGCAGGCCGACAGAACTCAGCAGAACTCCTGCAATGTCGTGCTGTTGTGCGGACTGGAGGTGCATTTGCATTCACACCGGTGTTGAATGTGGTCACAATGTGCCTCCAACCACTTTGAGAAGTTTTTTGGCAGATTGGATCACTTTCATGTAGTCGAGTTCTATCTGACTGGACGTTGATCACAGGAAACGCATTTTAATGCCAGGTGGAAAGGGGGGCCTTTGTGACATCTGCCGAATGGATGCGTAGACGGTAATCAGCCAAGCTATCAGATGACGTGTGTTGACTTTGAAATCAGCTAAAAAAACAAGACGCTATCTTTTTAAAAACAATTAAAATGCATTTGCATCATGCAGTCAAAATGGTGCCACCTGCTGGAGTTTATCTTTTTTAGAAATCTACACCCTACAACCCCAAGTGGAAGATGCCTATTGATGGATAATGACAAAAATAAATAAAAAGGGTCTTGTGTCCCATGATATCTCTTTAACTCCCCAATGAAGGCTTGTGGTCTTATGTGACCGAGCCATTTTACTGGTTTAAACAAGAGAGTCCCTTGCATTTTTTTGCCGTGTTTTTGGGCCACAGCAGCTTCAGCACTGACAATAAATATCTCTCTGTCATGACTCAGGTAGAAACATCTTCTGATTTAGCACTGTTTTAAAGTTTCACTCATAATCTGTTAAGTCACCTTCACTGGCTATGAACTGCTATATAGAATAAAATTACACTTAGTTTCCCCTGTGTCTTATTAACCAGTCCTACCTTGTGTATTTAAACCTGGAGTGCAGAACTTTCTTCACATGTTTGAACATTCGTCACCTTTAAGCCCTCCACACAGTGATGATTAAGCTGCTAATAACCAGATAATTCTCACTGTAGGAGTGTTTAAGCCAGTGTCTCTGGCGAAGACACCGCAGGAAGAGAAGAGCCCCCCCAACCACTGGCTACAGCCATGGGTAACAGCAGCTCGTATATATGTCAGAACCCATAACTTCATTCACCCGTTGACTGTGTTTGTATATTTACTCTCACTACCAGTTCCAAACTGAAGATTTTGGTCTGTGGTTCCATTGTTTGCCAGTTTTTCATTGGGTGCTTTTGTTCCAGCCTTTTTGTGTAACCGGGGGTGGTTGACTCTTTGTTTCTGAAACTTGCCTGTTTGTTTATGTTGGACCAATTCCCTGGTTTTACCCTCACCTGCCTCAAAATTCCAAGTCGAGCCACATTGCTTATTAAACCATCTGAACTGCACCAGTGTTGGCTCCACTGATTGAATCTGGATCCAATTCCCTGTGTTTGCTGGTACCATGCCTACAAAAGCATGACAGGCAAAACACTCTCTTTTGCGAATATTCTCCTGCTCAGCACATTTGGCTGTCTGTAACACATCAAAAACAACAACATGAATTGTCTTGGTGTTTAAGTCGAGGGCAACTGGACTTCTTGTAGTTCCTTGAAGACGTTTGGCCTTTCATCCAAGAGTCTTCTTCAGTTCTAAGTTTCTGGTAGGGAGTCCCCAGTATTTAACCTTGTGACCTTGTGGAGCACCATGCACACCTTGAGGGTGGACAAAGGGTACGGACAAAGGCGGAAAGTCTTCAAGGAACTACAAGAAGTCCAGTTGCTTTCAACTTAATAAGCAAGACTACCATGACCTGGATGACTGAGAATCTTCACAGACAACAAAATGAATACAATTTGTGGGGCATCGAATTATCATGTAAAAGCAGTTGTGCCTGTTTTTAAAGAAATCTGAAGTAAATGCTGTGGTTAGCTACAGCGGGACCATTATCAAACCCTGCATCAGGTATCAAACATAACCTCCCAGATAGATAAATAAGTAATTAATGAAAGCTTAAACACTTTAACATATCAGAAACCCAAATGAAATCTTGAGACACTGCCGAGCTCTGCTGGGGAGCAACTGTTTAAGGGTGAGAAAATTATAAATAGGCAGCAAACATTTCCTACAAATTTATTGCAACATACAAAGCTTACTTTACGTACTCCGTGCAAATCCTTACCACTTAATGGATAGTGCTTTCAGCAGAGCAATATACCAGTACTTACAGTTATTGACCTCAACGTTTTATTGAACTCTCTATATATTAAACTCTAGAGGGTGATAAAGCTGAGCTCAATCATGAAGACCCTCGGCTGTTGCATAATGTTTTTCCATGGTAACCTCACAAGAAGGACACGAAGAGCACAGAGGACATAAAACGTCTGCTAAATAGACAAGATCACTCCTCAGTGACACGCACCAAGTGAAGTTTTATCATGGAAGCAACATTTTGCACTTAATCCTGTTTGGACTTCTCTGCTGCGGGTAATTGTTTACCCTATCAACCTGATTGAATTTTAATCACATATGTCATGTTTTAACAAATATATGCAGCACTTTGCATATGACTGCAACACATAAAGAAGAACTCCCGTATACACATCACTTGGTGTATCAAAAGATTCAAGGCTGAAAATTGAGTCGACTCTTGCAAATGCACTGACAAGAAACCTGTTTAGGTCGGAAAGTTTCTTTTGTAATATAATTTTAATATAGATAAGACGCAGCACGCGAACGATTCACTTTTATTCACACTAACTCTAATCCATGAGACCATTATTTTCCCTTTCAGTGAGTATTTTTGTTTGCGCATCTCGAGAGGCTTGCTTGTTTGGGCTTTTTCATGAAAGCGTATCCGGCTCCCTTCCGCTCACAACCCTGCTGCTTTTAATTTAACAACAACTGTCAAACATTTCAGTTTACTTATTTATGGCTTCACTCTTTGAACTGTCAATTCAACTTCTTCCTTCTTCCTTAGAACTGAAATTTACTAGCAACACACTCTGCATCATCTGACTAACAGCCTCCGTGCAAACAGCTCAGAAGAAAAGAACAGTAGCCGGCCTAATGATGCTGCATTAAAGTGTTGCGATCTGCCTGTAAATCTTAACTGTGGAGTTAGTCTTTTATTGGTGGTTTTATGTTTGTGTTCTGCTGTCATTCATCTGACGGTGTGCGAAAACGAGAGCCATTTCACAGAGGAGATACTTAAAGCCCTCTGTTTAAAAAAAAGAAACACTGAAAAATGCACATCTTGGTTGCAGTGTAAAACCTGGGCATCAAGGACGCAGTCAAATTTTCACAGTATATTTCTTTCAATGTCACACGCTAAAACTTCTATAGTTGCAGGTTATTTTTGTTTTCCCACTGTCTGACCTGCATTTCTTTGGAAGAGACTGATACATGTATGGAGAGGACATTCAATTTTAAACAATCCTCAGCTGAGCAGTGGGTTCAAACCAAGCACCATGTCATTGTAAGCGACGGTGCTAGCCCCCCATGCCGCTGTGCAGCCGCGAGACTACAACAGACTCATACGTGGGCCAAAGTGACATCGTGATTTGCTGGGCCGACTGGATTTGTATTCCTTCAATTATTCATAAGAGTCACAGGGGAGAGCTTGCCGCAGAGTTGCTAATAGAATAGTATAAACCTAATCATGAGATTATGGTACCCATTATATGAATGAGGTCTTTATTGAACCCTTAACAAGACTCACCAGAAAGGTTCAATTAAGAAGCTGAAAAAAGCAATGGACATATTTGAAATTACCCCTGAGAGAGCTTTTAAGGGAAATAACAGTAGCTTTGGTAGAACTCAAGAATCTGGGTGGAAACAAGTACTTTACATATGAGTATGAGTCTCTATGCAGTCTTATAAATATTTAAGAGCTGCTGGAAACACTTTGAACAGATGGTTCCAGACAGTTTCCTCACACATACGGTGGCAAACACAAGAGGTCACTTCACTACATCGTTAGGGCTAGGTAGTGAGGGATCACATGTTACTGGGATTATGTAAAACATTTCATAAAAAGTATGTAACCACACAAAATAAAGATCATATTTGGGATAAAATTGTAATTATTCATCATCTCAGTTGAAAAACTGAACTGAACGCTGAATGTGTTCCACTTTTAAATCAAAGTAAGTTACTCCTTTCAGGTTGATACTAATGCCTCAGTGGACATATTTGTAGTGGTTTATCAATGATAACTGTTTGTTTTTATTTTGTTTATGATACTGAAAATGAAAGATGAGCATTCTAAATGCCTTTTGTGTTGCAAAAACCAATTGTTCACGTGGTTTAAAAAAGGACATACCAATACTTGTTTTAAAAGACTAATTTGATTTGATCAAAGTACGTCATATATATCTGCATTGAAAATGCAGGGACATTTTCCTGGCTGCATCCAGTTTTAGGTCCAAGGTTTGAAATAATCCAGAAATATTTGAATTAGTAACTTAGTGAACCTGAAGAAGCTATGGGTGAAAACATGTTGTTCACCGTCATCAAATTAAAATTCAGAGTGCAGCGGTTGATCTTTATTTTCATTTCATATCTAAATTTGAATTAGATCACATTTTTGTAAGTATTGGATTAATTGCAAATTATACAAATTGCCTTGTACTTTGTATACAGTATTGTTTTTCTAGTAACTGACCATGACTATTTATTTCATTTATAACACTTTTGTAGATACTCAAAAGAAAGTCAGTCAAGAAAACATTAAAACACAGTCATAAGTTGCTTGTTTCAACCACAGACTGTACCTAAATATGGATGACACGAAGACCTCATAGTATTCTCAGATTGATTTTTGAGGTGGTTTCTGTCACTTTAGATATTACGAAATGCTCTTATTACTGCTGGTCTATATTTGAATGTTCATTTTCTGATCAGTTTGGTTTTAATTAGTTATTGGCGACTGACAGGCATGTGTGTAGGCAGGAACTAGAACCACTTCCTGGCAGCTGCTGCAAAAATTTTGGCCCCAAATGACGTCACCAGCACAAAGATGGAAGTATCTTGGATATTTCGGTGTCATTCTAATTCAATCTAATTATTATGGCGCAAAGGGAGGAGGTAGAAAGCGTCATCCATCTTTATTTCTATCAGTCGTTTCACAAAATAACTTATTTAGAGGATTTCTTCCCTTCTCATTGTTGTGCAATTTAAAAGATTTGCAGAGGAAATAAATGTTTATTGATAATTGCATTGCCTAATTTCTTCTTTCAGAGTTTGCTTCTTTTCCGGTTGAGAGATTTGCTTCTCAATTTTAAACTTGATAATGAATGCAAGTACTTGTACTCAGTAGCACCGTGCAGCTCGGCGGCTTTCAGACACAAAACAGTGGTGAATGTTTATCTGGATGTAGATTTTACTGTCTGCAGACAGCTGGCCTCTTTATGAATTACTGTCTCTGAAGCATCCACAGTACATTATTTATCTTGTCCCATCTCATGTGTCTAGCTTGGCACAAAGATTTTCACTAGAAAACAAAGCTCTTGGCCTGACCTAACCTAATTTTATCCCCTACGCTGCAAACACACACATACTGTGCAGTGCATACACATATAAGGGTCAAGGATTCATAGAAGGGTAGATTTCTAGCAGGGAGAATTTGCTATCAAGTGCAGCTCATCTATCATTCAACAGAATCATAAAATCTTGAGGAGGCTGGAGAGGAGCAGGTGGAGAAGGTACAATGTTGAGAGAGTGTGGGAGGATGCGAGAATGGCGAGGGAAGATTGAGAGGAGGGGGGGGGCAAGAGTGCAACAACCGAGTGGAAGGGCGAGTGAGAAAACAGGAGAGTGGAGGGCTGAACCGGAATCCTGAGGACTGACTGAGACAAAGCTCTGGAAAGGAAGCAAAAGATGAACACGGGGACTCGCTGTTCAGAGCTGGGTGGCCCTGCTTCCCTCTGGAGCGACCTCCCAAAACCTGCTGTCATCGTGTTTGCCACACTCCGACCACCATCATCTTCTATTCCCGCCTGTCAGTACGCCTCCGTGGCCTCCTCACACTCCCCTCCTCCTTCCTCGCTTCACCCTCTTCCACTCCAGTGAAACAAGCAATGGCATAAACCCAGTTCCAGACAGCTTCATCTGTCCTGGAACTGGCATATGAATATCTGCTTCTCCCATTTAATAGGCAGAAATATCTCCTTATTTTGTTTTATTTTACTTTATTATTCTTATTTATATGATTCGTCAAGTTAAAAGGAGATTTACCGCTTGACTATCAAAACTTGACTTTATCTGAACAATCCTCAAGAAATATTCACATTTTACGCAATTAATCCACACAGAATTGCTGTATGGATTATCTTCCCTGGAAACAATTGAACAGCAAAAGCACTTTGGTGAAATTTAGAAAAAGATTTTAGTTTTGGTTAAATATATATATAAAGTCAAAGCAATCCAAATATTTTCACAAATATGATTTCTGTTCTCATCACACGGCTGTATGTTCAATAGGGCTGTCAACTGAATTTGACTGCTATTAATCACATGATTAACACGAGATTAATCTCAAACTAATCGCACATTTTTTTTGTTCTAAATGTACCTTGAAGGGTTATTTTTCATTTAAGTTTTTAATATTGAATGAATACTAATACTAAAACGTGGGAGTGGACAAGTGTGCTTGTTTCATGCAGATGCTTTTCTATCTCAATGCCTCCTCTGCTTTAGCCTTCTCAACTTCACACGGTTTGTGTGTCTTGGTTACAGTGGTGACTCTCTGAGGCGATTCATGTGTGCAGTCATTCGATGCAATACAAATTATTTCAAGCAGACCCTTGGCCTCCACAAAGATATTCGGCTTGCTGTCCACACGTTTTTTTAAAATAGCTATCGCTGCTGAAAGTTTGTTGCTTGTAGAGTTGTCCAGGCGTCTCCTTTGCAAACTACCCAGCGTGGTCTGACTTTGGTGAGGGTTGGCGGGGGGGGGCTCTCTGCATATGCTGTGTGTATTTGTGACTCGATGTGGTCCGGTGGAAACTCAATTCACATTGACAATAAATGTGAATAACCTTGGTCTTGTCGAGTTGCCATTGCAAAGACCCTTTCCTTCACCCACTTCCGCTCAAAGAGGTTTTTGTAATGTTTTTGTCCATTAGGTCTTATTTCTGATTTACCAAATTATGACAAGGGTCATAATCACGTGTTAATTTTTTTCTTCTTCCTCTTTCGGATTTACCTTGCTTTTTCTAGGAGCTTCCAAATCTCTCCCTTTCCTCTGCATCGTCTTCTCTCACACAAACTATCTGCATATCCTCTCTCACCACATCCATCAATCTCCTCTTGCCCTCCCGCCTGGTAGCTCCATCCTGAGCATCCTTCTACCAATATATTCACTGTCCCTCCTCCTCACATGTCCTAAACATATCAATATGGCCTCTCTAACTTAACTGTTTATCTCTGTTTTCTCGTCACTTTCATTTTTTTCTGGTGAATTTTTATGGTCCATTAAAGATTTTTATAAAACTTTTGTAGGGATAGGCCTTGACCCAAGGAACAATTGATTATATTTTGAGAGGAATTTCTTGAAGGATTTTTCAGTATTGGGAGATCGGGCCTCCTGCTTTGGCAGAGGTTTACACTCTAGTTTTCTAATGTAACAGGCTGAGTGTCATCTTGTTGTGTTTCTTTTGAAAAGTAGTCTGTAATTGATTCGTCAAATATCGTATGTTCATGTCTAACACTGTGAAAATTAACTGCTGCAAAAAATAACAAAATATGAAATATAAAGACCACTTCTTCTTTTTTACACTCTATTTCTGTTTGTGTTGTTTTCTATTTGTTTAACCCTTGACAAAACAAAAATAAAAGATAATATAAATGAAGGTGAGAAGGACTATAAAGGACAAATGACTGTGGCAAAAGAGACAGGAGAAAAGCGGGACACTCCTTTAAAATCCTACCTTCTGACAAGGACACAGATATAACGAGACGAAGGAACAAATACACAACAGTACAAAACGAGAAGGAGGGTGACACAAAAACAGGCATAGAAAACATTTGAGCAAACAAAGTTAAAAAATGGTATTGTTTGTCAGAGTCACTGGGTTTAGTTACTCACAAGGACTGATAGCAATTTTGATTTTACGGTGCACTTTAACATAAACTATTTACACTAGTTTAGCGAGAAAATTAAACTAAAAATCATTTCACTAGCTGAGCTGTTTTTCCTCTGAATACTCCAGCTGATGCTCAACTCTTGTGTGTTTGATCAACTGCTGTCCGTCCTCAAACAGACACGCAGGGATGACACAACTGGACAAAAAGGGGAGGGAGGACAGCAGCACCGAGTGTCAGAAATGCCGGCAGATCAAAATGCATACAAGGAATTGTTGTTGCTCTGACGGTAGCCAATAGCTCAGAATGATGCTCATTATCATATGAATCATTAGCGTGGTGCTGGGGGCTGGAGGCAGGCAGCCATGATGCACACAAAGCTCAGAGTGCACAAAGCCATGTTTACAGAGAGCACAAAGGTCTCTAATCGTGTGCTGTCATGGCCAAACATACAGCATCTCTCCAGCTTCATGCACCTTCATGCACCAAAGAGCACAGAATGAAAAAAAAAGGCTGTTGAACAACAACAAAAACCATAGCAGCCAATCACTCCATGCATTTAATTCAAGGTCACAATATCAGAAAAGAAAACCTGACTGCCCACTCAGCTGCAGTTCATCTCCAATGCCACAGAAACATGTTAGACAAAGAAGACGGCACACTGTAAACTGTAAATCTGTGGGAGAAGCTGTGTCTGTATTATCCTTTGTCCTCAGTCACAGATGAATACGGAACACGTGGAATGCTTTTATACTGAATGCAACGTGCCTGTAGCATTAAACTTTTACTGCAGAAAGCTGAACATCTTTGTAAAAAAAAAAAAAAAAGAAATATATCCAATAAACCCTGATTTAATATTTTTTTCAGACGTTATACAACAAGTTTTTTTTTGAGGTGTGTTACTTCTAGCTGTTAATGTCATGTTGGGACATTTTCTATTTGATGAATGATAATTATGTTTTGTAGAGAAATGTATCTAAACTTTTAAAGCAAGTTATTGAATTGTTATTGAAACAATGTGTGTGACACTGAATTATTGTCATAATCGATTACACTGATGGTGTTGGTTTGATTACTCACTAAATAATTAAATAACTATGGGTCTGTACAGGAAACAGCAAGACAGTCTTATCTTCAATTTTCTAAAATCCCAAGGTGACTTCTTTGCATGTCCGGAAGAGCTTTTACCAGTAAGTCTTTGGCACTACTGTAACAATGAAAATATCAAATATCGAAACAACTGCAATTTGATCCCATATTCATTAATTAACTCATCATTTCAGCTATACTTTAGCATCAACACCAAAACTCAGATATGTCAGCTCAAACTAAGTTTCAAATCATAAAGAGCCACGCAACTGTCTATTGACAAAATGAAAAATAAAACAAATAAAAACATGTGAAACAAAAACCTATTACTTGTTTACTTATTTACTATATTGAGTAAAACCAATTAAATATAATGCATTACAATATGTAAACGTGTCATTTATTCAGGTAAGAATGGAAAAATGATTCATAAAAAGTTGCTTTAAAATAGGTGAAGTAAACTCTGACAATTAGCTGAGCTCACAAGCAGAAAACTCTCGCGTCTTGTTGTTCCTGATGTATCTTTTAAATTCTTCTCACGTGGCAGGTTTTTGCATCCTGTTTTTGCATCCTGAGCTTTTTCAGATTTTTTGTTGTTACTGACTGTTTTAGTTTCACCAGTCCCACGTTAACCTTCCCTGCACAGTGTATTAAACATGTGTCTGCTTCCCTGGTACCAGATGGACCCACATCCCAGCCTATTTCACCATTATTGCTCAGTTTCAAATGTCTCTGTTTTGGATTTTGATCCTCCGCCAATACATATTTACTCATTGGCTGCCTGTACCCCCCATACATCTTGTGCTGGCTATGTTTTTTGATAAATAAATTACGCAAATGCACCCGTTCAACCGCTATAATCAGCATCTGGGTCGAAACTCATTTTGTTGTTTGTCAGAGGCTTGACAAAATTCAGCCCACAATTGACTTTACATCACCAATTTTACCATCAGATCTAAAAGAATTGTTTCACGTAGTTAGTGCATCTATTGTTATCTCTCCCAAAAACAGAAATGTTGTCATTAATCCATAAGTGTACTCAGTTGTGTTTTTGTTTAGTTAGTATTGCCTGTTTTTCTTTGATAGTGTGTGCTGTTTCCCCATGTCCTATCAAGTTTCTCGCAATTGTAATTTTCCACCTTGTCCCATTGTCTCCCCTCCTTTCGGTATTTTTCGCATAGAATGTGTTATTTATTGCTTGTGCTTCTGTTAGCAATCAGCTGATCTGTCCAAATGACATGTTGATATTATGTCTGACTGCTGCTGTTGATGTTTGTTCAGTTTGTTTTTTTGTGAATTGCCCCTTTGGGATGAATACAGTACTCTGAACTGAAGAGAGCTGAGTATATGTCCTGTGTTTTCCCTTCCTTCTCTGTCAGATTGCTCGTGTCATTGCAGCAGTACCTGGTGTTTGGATTTGTAAGTTTTGTGACCCAGTGCTTTGTATTTAGACCACAATTTTGGCCTGGCGGTTTTTGGATACCTTTGCTTTGAGTGTTTGGGCCTGCTTTTTGGAGCCATTTCCAGTCTCTACCCTATAAACATTACAGCAAATATTAAAAAAAATAAATAAATAAAAAAATAAAAAGCATTGAGGATATCTCTAGATAACTGTAATAATGCTGGAATACGTTTAAGAAAAAGTAAGTACTGGCCTCCTGTGACTTACCAGCTTACGCTGACACCAGGTGCAGACGCCACATAGAGCTACCAGCCAGACGGCACACACCATGAAAGCAACAGACACCAGGAACACGCTGAGAGACACCGAGCCTGAGGGAGAGAGACACATTGCAAGGGAAAGGTTAGTTCAGTCTCATACATTTTATGGGAACATATATGTGTAATCATGAGCGGCATCCTGTAACGTGCCTCTTCTCTTTATATCCTTCCTGTCAGCATTCACCGCTATCATCTGTCATCAGTAAGACACTGAGAGAAATGTTGCAGGAACGAGGGGGGAAATGACAAAAAGGTACTGGAACAGCTTCATGCTCATGTATCTCGTATGCATCAACAGATGTCAGAGAGAGACAAGGAGCCATGCAATCACCAGCTTCCGTTTTCTCTCCTCAATCTCATAAATCCATCGCCAACGTTCTTCCTGTCGTGACAAAAAAACTTCTCCACGACCTTCTGTTCCTCATCTCTATTTCCCCTGATTAATGTCTCTCAACAGTGCTGTTCATTCAGTCATCTGCCATCTCGTTCACCAAGCCATTTGAAAGCGGCAAACATGCAATGGCACAACAATGTCTAAAAACAATGAGCTCACGACTGCTGTATCACTTTTCCAAGCAGTTTAGTTTGATTTTTTTTCAATGAGAATCTACCTGAAAAAGGTATCTAACTGCCGATTCTTTCCTTCATCCCTTTCACGCCATGTTCAACTGTATACAACTTCACAAGGCTAGGAACAACAGGGGAAATCTATTAGCTAAGTATATCCACCCTTCCTGCACATTCAGCCTCCTCTCTTTGCTTTGTTCAGGTGGATTACACACCTTGAAAAAGTTCCATATACTGTTATTCTGTCTGGTCACACACACAAAACAGAAAACCAAAAAAAAAGCTAAAGAAACTATGGGTTTTTCACAATAAATGCCACTTCCTTTCACATTTTTTTTTTTTTTTTTAGTGTTAACATGGAGTGTCCCGAGTTTGTAAAACAAGATTTTATTAAAGGCATAAATGCCCAACCAAAAAAAAAACAACCAAAAAAAGGTGTCAGTTTATGATCAAACAACAATCTGAAATTATGGTGAGAAGAAGCTTAAAATCACATCACAGATGAGTAGCAATAAAAAATGAACTGCATTTTACTAAAATTAAAGTTTTAGAACAATCGCTTCCCAGAGGTTTGTGCGGTGTAGAGGTTTACTCTTGCTGCTGGCAATTTAAATTCCTCCAGTTATTAAAGTGTCAGCTTCTTTTTATCCTCCCGCCGCAGCATAATTAAAGTCTATTCACCTCTTTGATTCGATATCTGATTTTAAATTACGAATTATTAAGTATGACAGAAAATTGTTGGCAATTAAGATCACAAAGTCGATGGGGTATTTTTTTTATTATCGTACTCTGAGCCATTCGCTCCGGCAGCAGAGGTTGTGTTGTGTTAACATCACTTACAGAAGCATTTCAGCGATTAACAGATACGTGGCCTCAATCGTACAGGTGCTCTTGCCAATACAGTACATGCAAAAAACAGACAGCAAACTGCAGAGGTTGAAATACACTAATATGGCCAGCTGGAAGGACGACAGGTTCCAGTCATACCTCACAGAACTGCCAGACCCCCGTGTGTGGACACACAAGTCTGATGGTTTATCACTTGATTCGGCGCTATGATCAGGGGTCATGATGATTTCAGCCAATAACCCACTAGATGAGGGATATTTTTTTTACACAAGTCAAAACATATTATAACTGCTCTCACACATTTGGATTAATAGACTCATGAAGTCAGACATTGTTACCAATCTGTTATTGTCATGACTATTGCAGGTTTGTCACAATTTGTAATTTGTGATTTTGGGCTATACAAATAAGATTTAATTTGATTTGATTTGATTTTCCTGGTAGAGATTTCATGATAGATGTGGTTTTGATTCAGTAATTACTTCCACCAGAGAAGTTATGCTTTGGTTGTTTTTGTTTTTCCCCCGTTTCTTCTACAGCAAAAGTGCCTGGATCCAGATGAATAATTCTTCCGGGAGGGTTCACTCGGAAGGACGGTGTCAGAGGATCAGTCCAACACTGTCCTTGCTTCTGTTGCCCGTCTTTAAATGTCCTCAAGCTTCCATAAGAAAATTTTTTTTGGCAGCTGCTGCAGATGAGATCAGGCTATCCATGTCTAGATGGGTCGGATGAGTTTTTACTGATTAGATCGAACAAGGTTGAAAATAATCTTGTTAAAGTTAAGTGGCAGTATAAAAACAGGAATTTGTTTCCACTACGAGGCACAGAACTTAAAGAGAAAAATGTTATAAAAAGAGAGACGAATGTTGCTGACAAAAAGAGAAGTAAAAGAACACAGAACTAAAGAGCGAAAGCACAAAATCATTATAAAGTCTAAAAGAAAGAGCAACAGAAAGACAAAAGAACTCAACTGCTGCACTGACATGACCTGGTTTTATTACATTTGATATCAGGATAATTCCTTTGCCTCTACCAAAATGTATCAAACAGCTGTATAATTAAAATGACATCCACAATTTATGACGTGGTCACTTATAACTTTAATCTGAAACTGCACAGCATAGTTCAAACTTAATACCAGACAGAAAAATGCATACATTTAATTCCTATTCTACACATGATTAATCATACAATCTTTAATCAAACTAACAAAAAAATTAGAGTGTATGAGCAATGTTAATGTGATTACTGACTGTAGATGGTAGTCTGGTTCTTCAAGTAAATCCAGACATTATCACAAAAATATACAGATCTGCTCATTTATTATTATCATTATATTATTATTATTAATTTATCACAACATGAAAAAATTAACTAATGAAAAAATATAAATACAGTTGTTAAAGTCTTTTTTGCTGGAACACTTTTTGTTTTATTGGCCATGGATCTGTGTGTGTGTGTGTGTGACTCTTGTCTGGATTTTCTTAATTATTGTATTATATTTTTATCATTTGAATGACAACCTGTATTCCCTGTGACGGTAGGACATAGGGCTGGGCAATTAATCGATAATTAATTAAATCTTTAATTGATGTAATCTTTCCCATGATGATTATTTCATTTTTTAAATAAATTTTGTTCATACTTAAAAAAATAAAAAAAATGAAAAAATACTTTTAATACTTTCCCCACTGTTTGTGTTCATGTACTGTCCCCTTAAAAACAGACTACGGCACATGTAGTCACGTGACTCCACCCCTTCCATGGAAGCAAAGCCAACTGAGTGACTCTTTCGCTTATACCAAAGAAAAATACCACGTCTCTTGTTTGGACACATTTTGGGTTTAGTGAAGACGACACCAAACAAAAAAATAAGTGAAATGTGAACACTGCCGAAAAAAAAATTCAGGGACCAAAAGTGATACCACCAATTTGTGTCCACGCGCACACAGTACCCAATATGAACAGTGCATGGCTCAGTGCAAATAATTACTCTTTAATCATAACTGAACTAAAATATTCAATTATTGGATATTGCTTTGAGGTCATATCGCCCAGCACTAGCAGGAGAGCATCTTTCCCGGGTGTGAAAAACATCACCCTGACATTTTCATGACTAAGGATCTTTTGAAATCTCTGAGAAGTAGAGATGAATGCCTCTTCGACATAAAGGAGTTTTTCCTGGGCCAGTGTAGCCGCCGGCCTTTTGCCTTTTAAACTTTGTCACCTCGTCTCCGTGCTGTGGAAAAAGTGAGAGGCTGGTATCACGCTACAGATGAGAGAGGCGATTTTGGGATTTTCTATTCATGCAGTGGATGTCACTTTGGATAAGCTTGGGATTAAAAAAAAAAAAGAAAGAAAAAGAAATAGACACTTAAATCAAATCGCAGTAACTGAATGAACCTCTGGGAGACTAGAATAGATTCGATTTAAAGCTGCAGCAGCCAGCCTTGCTGTTAACTTTTTATTAAAGTATTTTGAGAAAAAAGAGAGATTACTTACGAAATCACTCTTCTAGTGATGTTTGTGTAGGTTCTCAGTCATCCAGGTCGAGGTTGTCTTTAGTGCTCCAGTTGAGGGCGTCTGGACTTCTTTTTTGGTTTCAGTTTGAACTGAAGAAGCCTTTCAGATGAGAGGTGAAAGGTCTTCAAAAACCAAAAAAGAAGTCCAGATGCCATGAACTGAAGCACTTAAGACTCATCCAGTGATAGTTGGATGCCACTGTCCTGTGCCGTGCATTTCAAACTTTACTTCTAGTGATAGTGCTGGGAGGAATTCTTTCCTTTTTTTCAACAAGTTGAAAGATAATTCTCAAATACCCTCCCTGTTATGTCAAACTTCCCTGCAGGGAAGCCAGAAAAACCCTCCTTTTTGCATCAAAGGTGGATGTGGAATGTAGGTTTACCAGTGAATTTGCATGTTAAGATTAATCACAGTGCAATCTGGGGAAAAAAACCCCAAAAATGCTCATTAAAACTAGATGTAAATGCAAAGATTAGATCCAGATAACCAGCTGCTAGGGCTTGGCAGGATATACTTGTATGATAAAATGATGATTGATCTCGTTATGAGAACACTTATTGTCTGAGTTTATGAATATGTCTTTTTTTTAATTGTGAAATGTTATAAGTGTTCTAACTAGTTTTAACATTTTACCCATTTCAGTAATTAAATCCAGATTAATGATGATTGTTAATCAAAAATCTAATTTTGTAATATTTTGTTAATGTACCAATCGCCACCCCAACAATATTGTCGCAGCATTTCTATCAAAGCATATCGTCAAAAATATCATGATATTTGAGAGCTTTGGAGCTGAAATATTGTAACACATATGGCAATGTGGAATATTAAAAAAGTTATAATTTAATAAGGTCATGCTGCCGATCTACGGATTACATTATTATGCAGTTTTATAGCTACAGTTCAGGAACATGGTCAACATCCTCCCGCACTGCAGTCACTGAGATCTGTGCACGGACCTGAGTAGCATGTTTGCTCTTCTGTTTCATAATTCAGGTTTTATCTTAAAAATAGAAATAAACAACACTTGGGGTGTTACCAAGTACACTGGGTTCCTGAATTATATGTCACCCCGAAATGATCTCTTCTGAATCAAAACACAAAGATGAGTTCATGCTTTTTTTTTTTTTGTCAGGATGTCAAAACAACCCTGCGGATGGAGGTATTTGCATTGAGATAGAGAAATGTAACCATTTACAGGTCACTGCACACATTCATAAAGTCAAGTGTAGACATACAAATTGTTGATATTGCTACAATAACTCCTCCATACTATGGAAACATCATTCAGTGCCCCTCTTTGGGCGTATGATGGCAGATGAGGATAAAACACATAAGGGCATTGTAGTTCAGTGCTCGCTTTGCCACGGTGCTCAGATACAACACTTGCATTACCTCAGTTGTTGCCCCCTGCCAGCAAACTGTATCATCTCTTTCACCCTCACGCCAAAATTCACTACCCACTGCAACCTCTCTCCCAAAATGACTTTCTGAGCATCTGTTGCTTGAACTGCTCCCAGTAAAATGACTATCATTGCTAAGAAGGTGGGGGTTTTTTTTTATTCATTCTACTGGCAGCACTAGAGAAGAAGGTCCATTTAAAACCTAATTTGATACCTTGAATTTTGATATTTTAAGGTAATTGTGATACTAAAACAATACCTTAAATTGGCTTTGTGTTTTTAAAGTGTAGTCATTTGAAAAATCTGACTCATAAACAAAACAGGAAGGAATCTAAAAGAATATAAATAACTAGTCAAATTGTTTTGAAATATTGTAGATTTTAATGACCAACAATTTAAGCTGCACTTTAAAATAATAACTAAATAACTAAAACATAGAGTATTCTACAAAAATTAAGAATACATTACTGGAAAAATTCGCAAATGGACACATGAAAACGAGGCACAGTGAACAAAATAGACTCCCTTGTCACGGGACTGCTCCTCCACCCTGTGAGGGGCTATCTGATGTGGCTCAGCTTCAAGCAGGACGGAAAAAAAAACTTCGTTTGGAGTTGGAGCGGCTACAGCTGACTGTTGGCCACAGGGCAGGGCATGATGGACAACTCCCGGCTCATCGGAGGAAGCTACTCTCTGGCTAATCCATCGGATTTGGAGTTAATGAGGATGTAATCTAGATAAATTGGGATGCTGATTGGTGAAATGTTGCTGTGGTTTGCACTGATTGACTTCGGGGAAGATTTTTATTCTCTGTGTTCAGTTTTTCTTGTCATTCTCATAGCTTCCTCTACTGAAGTTAGCACAGGTTATATTTTCAGCGCTTTTGCTTGTCTGTTTGTAGGATTATACAAAAACCACTTATTGATATCAATGAAATCTTCATCAAAGTTGTGTCTTGGCCCAAACTACTACTGATTAGATTTAGGTGGCCAAGGTCAAAGGTCAGAAAACATGGTGGTCTTAACTCCAAACAGAAAGAGGTCCAGCTGGTGTCATTTTGTAGCTGAAGGCACTGGATACAGATTGTTAACTTTTGAGGTCACTGAAAGGTCAAAAAACTATTTCTTTGACTATTTCTCCTAAAAGACTTGAAAAGAGAGGTCCAAATGGTGTCATTTGGTCACTTTCTTGACCAGGATAAAGGACAAGGCAAAGAAAAGATCAAACACATTTTTTGGACATTTTTCTCTTGAAGGAATTGACATAAGAAAAGTCTAACTGGTGTCACTTCGTAACTAATCCTAGGGGCCCATCACATAGCCAGCCTGCTCTGTGGTTCATGTGCGACACAACAGGTAGAATCAACATGTACTCTATTTCGAACTAAATGACTTACCTAAAATAAGTCATTTAGGACCTTAAATACTCCAAGACAAACACTAATACCACAGTCAGGTAGAAAGCTGACATATGAAAGTTAAGTATTTAAGGGTGTGGAGAATATGCTCTAGATAATTTGGCTGTGTTGGTGTTTTCTTCTTTCTCTTTATCTATTCTTTTTTTTCAGAATGGTCACTTACCGTAAATACACCATGTACTATTGGGCCATAATTCAACTCATCTCTGCATAATCTTCATTGGTAGATTGAGTTTGCTCATAAAAATGGATCTTTTGACATTCAAGCACAGTGGCTGTTATTTTTTTTTTTTTGGTATAAGACACTCATGTTAAGAGTTTAACATTCAGAAGTGAACACCAACAGCTAATAAAGACTGATATTGTTAAAAGCTCCAAACAACAAAAAGCTTGTTGTGATGGATCTCCAGCACTACCATGTCTAGAATTAAGTATATTTTGTATTTATTTATGGAAGCTAAAATGTGAATATCATATTTTTCTCCTTGGTAATTATTCCAAATATTGCATATCAGCTCTGAGCTCGTTGGTGCTACTTATCTTATTTACAAACAACAATTAAGGCCTGTTAGAACCTCTTTAAGGAGTCCTCCACTGATGTAATGTGATATCAGTGCACGGGACGTACAGTAAGTTGATTATCTCCAGATGCTGCACCTACTGAGATGTATTTATTACCATACTGGGCACCTCCCATGGCTCCAAGTGTAAACAACAGTCTCTTGCAGCACAGCGTCTGTCGCTCAAACCATGTCACTCTTATTCTTTCTACTGCATGTCATTTTGCTGTAGTTCTGCACGATCACAGTCTGCAAACAATTGAGTTTGTAATTATTAATGCAAAGACAGCTTCATATTTAAATTCAAGATCACGTGTAGTGTAGTTCCCTACATTCTTTTCATAATTATTAATCTTGTTTGCCATCAAACTGCTGTTGTCTCGCTCCCTTTTCCTCTCCCCAAATCGACCATCTATCATTTTAAATTTTGCAGCAATTGAAAAAACAATGATTCAACATGATTGTTGCTCCCGTTTGATAATATTGTGAGGCTTTTCGTTTCTTAATTCAGCCAAGACTTTGAGTAGGCTGCTTTCAAACAGGCAAACATGCATCATCAGAGAGACGTTCCGATCAGCTCTGTGAATGATCAGTCAGTTCAGAGGCACTTTTGGAGGTGTAACATCAGTTAAATGTTTGAATACCTGGCTGGAGACCTTGTCGGAAATCTGTTGACGTCAAAAACTGGTTTAATATCTGATGATCTGTCTCTGACTCCTCCTGCACATCTCTAAATTTCCAACATTGATTAAATATTTGAATATCTGCAGCGGGACCTTGTTGGATGTACAACACTGGTTTAATATGAGGCAGTCTGTGGTTGTGCAAGAAAAACCCAAAGACCAAAACAATTTATAAACAAACTGGTAACACAAATAGTGACATTGAACCAGGCAGAAAATGTGTGAACATATTACTGTAAAATAAAAAACAGATAAATAAAACAGTAAACAGCAATATTTATCACTACAAATATTTTACGTTGTATTGAGTCATTTGATTCAGTTTTAATGTCAGAAAGATTGTGTGCCAGAACATTTTTAAAGATGCAACACTCTTGAGTAGATTAGCCACTAAAGATTCTTTCTTTTTTTCCAGTAATTAGGTCAGATGAATGTTGAAAAGTTTTCAGTCTTTGGATTGAATGTAGAGATTAGTTATTTAAGTATAAAAAGCAAGTTATTTTTGAAAGATTTACACATGAAAGGGAATGACAGTGATGCTGTGAGCAGTGTTCTGTGAGATTTGTTCTATGAAGCATTTACTCTACCTGGTGAACTACTCATCCTGACATCATGGAAGAGTGGAATACCATCTTTTCTTGAAAAAATGTTGTGTTTTTATAGAGAGTTGACAAAACATGCTCTTCAATGAAATCGGTTCCTAACATTTGTTCTCACTGAGCAAGAAAAACTAAACATCTGAGCATCTGACCAAGACTACTTTGGGAAACACGGTTTGAGAAGGAAAGATGGCACGCTTCATATGCCGCAGCACTTCTTGCTGGATATTGGTTGGAATGCCACACATGCATGTGATTCACCTGCAAATTATATTTACATGTGTGTTAGTGTCAGTGGAACAACAAACTGTCCGCTGAATCATGCTGTGAAAACTTTGATTTCGGACCCTGTGAGCATGTCACTTTGACTTCCACTATGGACGCTTACAAGACATTTTACACTTTCTTGAGTGGTCCTGTTTCGAAGGCGAGAAAAATATTTCTATAGTTAAAGTTGTCAATTTGATCCTAGAGTCTCAAAGTGAAGTCAGCTCTGTCCACAGCTCAAATATGGCCACTTTGTTTAATCTTAACTCAAACAGAAAGAAATATCAAAGTTTTCTGCGGACAGAACGGACTATATTTGAACTACCGATAGCAAGGATGATCAGTTAATGAAAACAAAAGTAGTAATAAAGCTGTTATGTAACTTTTTACTCTACCCACCATCTGGCGCTCTCTCAAACACTTCCTCACACTGACTGTCCTAATACCGAGAGACCGTATCTTATCTTATCTGGCGGGCACCCATCTCTCTCTCTCTCAAAAATGCCCCTTGCTGTCTTAGCCTCTCCTCTCTTCCACCTGCTGTGCTTTTTTTGTTTGTGCTCTGTTCACTCAGTTCCTGGTGTTGGCACTAGGCACGACAGAGATAATAAGCACTATTAGTCACGGGGGACCCCAGGAGGAGCATTGCTCGCCGTAGGCCGGCACAACAGGGAGAGGGCCTCCTCCACGGGAGGTGTCCCTTGACCGGCACAACAGACGTACCACCAGAAGAGTCAGGATCAATGAGAGGAACATGGACGTCCAATCGTGCAGAAAACCAAAGACGCAATTTAAAAGAAAAACATCGCTTTAAAAGAGTACAGGCGTGTCCAAGCATGGATTAAAACGCTGAGATTACATTATTTCCTCCTCATGATTCAGTCCGAACGTGAGGAACGAAGAGGGTGGAAGCTGTGAGGTTTGGCAGGTTGAGGAGACAGCCGGCTCAAGCTTGGAATCCCAGCAGGGGTTTGTTTTTTCTTACCTGTAAGGAACTGACTGCCCAGTTGGCTGCAGATCAGTTTTTCCTGCAGCTTTTCTCACAGGTACAAGTTTGACTAGACAGCAAGCATTTATTGTCGTTATCATTACTAGTAATAATTCTCATAGAATGTCTTCTTTGAAATTACTGCTGCTATCTTTAATATTATATTTCACTTAATAGGAATAAATAAAAGTATCCTTTATTGGGTTCCACTTGGTCACACAGGTCTATTTTTGTTTTTATTTTTGCTCTACTGCTATTTATACAGCAATAAAGTCCCTCAGGACTTCTTGTTCACAGCAAATCTTTGTCTAAAAAAATGCAGTTTGCTTGTGTGGAATGTCATTCTTTCCACGCCTTTCTTACAAAGAATAGCCTGAAGCATGACATATTCACAGTACATAGACGAAAAAAAAATCACGATTCTTAGCATAATCAAGCTTCGTGCAGAATAATATATGGTACCGAGAGAACAGCTCATTGACATGTATCGTGTTAGAGTCTTTATTGAAACTGCAATAAGTAAACGTTGCGTCTTTGGCCAACCAAGTTACATAAAGCCTCATTATCTTTTAAGTTTTGAGCTCATAAGCCAAAACTGGATTTTAAACCTGGCCCTTTTACTCCTGCATAATAAATGGTTTTCTTTCTTTTCTGTTTTAAATGTCAAATATTGTAGACCAACAAACAAAAGAGCTGGCCTGAATAAACGGAATCGACTGGAAAAATAAAAGACTCCATGGTTATCGAGGTCCAGCAAAATTTTTCTATGTAATTTCACACTGAAATTGATTAGTGCAGTTCAAACAAACCCTGATCTTTGTTTGTTTTTGAGCTGATGTTTGTGTGCTGATGAGGACTAAATGACTGGATATAGACCTTTCATGAGTGAGCTTTGGTCCAGCTGTGATCAAACTGCGGTACTCTTCATTCATGTGTGGAAACAGAGTGTTCTGAACACAGCAATTATTATCAGTAGATATCAGTATCGCTATAGCTTAATATTCTTAACTAAACTACCATTCGCGACTGAAATGTAGAATTCACTCCATAATGTGACAGTCCAAATGCCTTGTTTTTTCCTCACTTACTTGCTTGTCATTGCTCATGACATCTGATGTCCTGTTATGTCTTATCAGAAAAGGCTCATAATCAAGAGAAGTTAAAGGATAAGTCTTTCCTTAAACTCTCTCCCTCTATGTGGTTTATTAGATTTCTTTTCTCTGTTGCGCTGCAATGGATAGTAACATCAAGAGGTCGACTGACTTCACAACACCAATTCATACACAGGTGCTGAAGATCCAGCCCATGTCCATCAGTGGTTCTGGACTGACTAACTGTTTGACAGACATGACCTCACGTCTCTGATGGTGCATGTTTGCTGGTTTAAAGTTTAATGTTGTGGCTCAACAGTGTATACTGTATGTCTGACAGGAGTTACATAACTCCTAAAAATAGCAACAATGGATCTGGGGGAGGACATCCAAGATTGTGGCATTCTTTTTCACCAAACCACAAGCTTTTCCTTAAGCCTAACCTAACCAAACCTTGACCATAGTACTGCCACATTATGAAACAGTGATTTGAAATGCCTATGTAGTATCACACAGGGCCCGGATGAAAACATTGTCACAAGAGGACGGTGAATGATTAATACATCAGGTGATATGACTAGACAATTACTCCCATTGTTTATAAGTCTGTGTGAACTCAAAACGAACCCAATCTAAAAGGCAATACAGGTATGAAAGTGTGGGCTGGCTGTAAAAGCTCTTACTGCGACTGTGGTATGGAAGCACATTTCACGGCTCATACACTGCCGTTCCAGTCCAATACAGAATTGCGGTGAGCAGTTTGAATGAGAAAAATCCCACTTGCATCTTTTGTTCACTCTAAATCCAGTTTTCAACTTTTATTTGTTGCCCCTCTCTCTGACAGGAAGCCACATACATATCCTTCGTGCATGCATGCCAGCTGACTTCACTACAATCCCGCCAAGCCATCGCTGTGACTGTGTGTGACCCTGCAACTCATTCAACTGAAACATCAAAAGCGTTCGCTGTGTTGCCTTCGTCTTACCCAAGCCAAGTCCCACAGGGGGTGGGCATCCACAACTCTGGCAACTGTCCAGATCAGATGGTAGGTTGTTTGTTTGTACGTTTTGTTTTTTGTTTTTCTTATATATCTAGACACATGTAATGACTACTGCTGGGATCAAGCTAAGAGGGAAACCTTGAGCAAAGCAAACACTCATAAGTTTTACATAGCCACTGTGACTGAACAGAGATCCCCATTTGCTTTGTTTCAGCGCATGTGAGGTGCGGCAGACAACCTCTCAGAGGGCCATAACACCACTGGCCCATGAATGAAACATAACCTCATACACTTGACTGACAGGTGTGTTTATCTAAGCAAAACATCTTCACAGTCTGTAGGCAGAGCCATCAATGTGTATTTCTGTAAGAACTGTGATTTGTTGTCCGTAATGAGGAGGATCCAGAGGCTTGCCGTGTGCTTTGAGGCAGGCTCTGGGCGAATGGACACAGCTGAGGAGTCATTCTGACTCACACTGAGATGCAGAGGAGTTGGAGAGAAAGATGGGAAATTACGGAGAGTTTTTAACTCACAAAGAGGTGGAGGACTATATGAAAGACACAAAGGAATGGGACAGAGGGTTTCAGTACCTATTTGGTAAAAATATTCTGACATGTTTATACAAAGTGATTTAAGATATCATTACATTGCTACTATAATACTATACTATAATATGCCAATGAATAATAATGTAGCATAATGAGGTTTATAACTCAATTTTGATTACATTTTTTAATTTTATGATTAGAATTCCTTTACCCTGTCATGGTTGCTGCACCAACCATAAAAGTTAATAGCTCTGGTGATAATGAAAATACCAAAAGACCCAAACTATTAAAGAGCCAATGCCATACATCTTGTTCCTCTATACCCCAGATGTCTATTTTTTTCCAAAAACTATTAAAACCATGAGCTACATGGCAACGGAAGTGTTACGAATTTCCTTTAATTCACTGTTTGAATCATAATGGAAAAACTTTAATATCATAGAAGAGAAACCCAGTTCCAAAAAGTTGGCCGGCTCTTCTTTTGGACATTAAATTCAAGATGAAACCAGTAAAAAGGCAAAACATTTCATTTTGTGACTCATCATCTTGGCAGATTTTTATGCCAGTAACAGGTTTCAGTCAAGTTGGGACAGGGGTAACTAAAGCTTGGGAAAGTTATGGAATGCTTAAAAAAACAGATTGGAACAACCACAGGTAAACAAATTCAATTCAGGGGATATTATCATGGTTTGGAAATGAAAGCGGCATGTTTAGTCCTTTACAAGCAATGATGGGGATTTGTGAAAAACTGCTCAGGCCAATAGTCCAACAGTTTAAGAACAGCATTTATCAATGCGCAATTTTAAGGAATTTGTTGATTTCACCTACTACAGACCACAATAATCATCAAAAGTTGCAGAAAATCTGGCGAAATCTCTGGACATAAGGGCAAGGACAAAAAAATCTACACTGAAATCCTGTGACCTTCGACCCCTCAGGCGGTACTGCATTAAAAACCAGCCTGATCCTCTGGAGGATATTACTACAAGTGCTGGGGAACGATTTTGGAAAATCATGGTCAGTTGACACCGTTGGATGGCTTTAACTCAGACATGGAGCTTGCTAATGCTTTTAAACGTTTGAAAAAAAAAAATTGACACTGAGGTGATACACCGAAAATAGGTCCAAAGACCTGAAAGCTTATGTAAAAAAAGAATGGAAAAAATAAATCTTATGCACAAGAAGTCAGTCCGCTTTTTTTTTTTATTCTTCTAAATTTTTAATAATTCTGTACAAGCACAGCATGTTCCCCAAGTCCTGGAAAGATGCAGTGGTACTTTCTCCTCCAAACTCAAGTTGCCCCAAAACAGATATTTTCAGAGTCCAGACCCCCAGAAACAGAAGTTATAAATCAAGCAAATATGTGACAATGTGCCTCTCTGCGTAAACGCTTACTGAGAATTGCTTAAAGACGAGGTGATGATACACAAACAGGCATCAAATCCAGTATGAGCCTATTATTACAAATGAAAGGTTTGTCAAGGTCAACATTAAATTTCTTCTCTTTGTACTTTCACCTAGGTTAAAAAGTTTACAAAAATCATCGCAATGTGTTCTTATTGACATTTGACAGAACGTCTCTTTTTGGAATTCGGGGTTGTGTAACAGTGAGCCAGCGTTTACTTTTATCCTGCATTTTTCCTCAGCATATTTATGAAATGAGATGAAATGTTACATTCTGATATGCACTCACTGTCATTTTTCTTTTGGGTACAGCAGAGTCAGTATGCTGAACATGAACATCTCTTTCCTAAAGCAAATAAGAAAGTTACATAACCAAGCCTGTAATACGTGATATACAAATATTACATCTCTCAGCCCCTCTCATTTCACTCTTTTGTGCCTCGTCGTCTCGTCTCTCTCTGGTCCTCCTGCCTGTGACCTGGAAATCAATGTCAGTGCCTCATCCAGAACCAAGTCTCAAGTCCTAAAAAGCGTTTCAAGGACAGCGGTGCGCGGAGAAGGAGGAGGTTTGCCGGGGCAACTATGAGAGAATGCATCCTCTGTGAAAGTTTTTCCAGCATGCGTGACATAAAAGAGGCTTTGACGCACAGCTTGATTTTACAAACAAGGCCGGGAGCGGGAGTTGTATCTGTTACTTAAGACAACTGAAGGACCAATCAATTGTTATGAACTTCACTGTTTTTGTTCTAACTACATTCCTTTATAACATCTTACATGAACAAAAAAGTAAATACAAGCTGTCATGAACAGTATTGTGTTCATGTGAGAGACTGTGCTTGAAGAAAACAGGTGATGGAGTTGTGACCTCTGCGTTAATCGCTGTACTTCTAAAATTACATCCTTGAAGCACCATGTCTCATTTTGTGAAACCCCTCCACTCCTCTCTCCTCGTGTCTCTTCCTTAACTCCTACTTTTGCATCTCAAGTGAAGGAAAGGAAGGCAGATGTGCGAACTCTCCCTGCCTCCCTGCTGCCACATTTGTACATCCTGAAATACTTTGGCTGTATTTGAAACCGCCTAAAACTTGCTACCAATGAACAGAGAGAGAGCAGCGTGATGACCATTTAGCAGTAGATTAATAGATTCATAAGCGTTTGTTTCGCATCACTGCAGCTGGACGAGACGCGTACCGCCTGTGCAACACCTTTAAGGACATAGATTCATAAGCGTTTGTTTCGCATCACTGCAGCTGGACGATGACACAGTTTTCATCATTTTGCCCATATGCAACACCACAATGGAAATGAAATAAAACAACAAGATGTGATGAAAGTGCAGACTTTCAGCTTTAGTTTAAGAGGTTTCACAAAAATGTGGCATTTACCATTTAGACACAAAATGATAAAAACTGCGTCATTGTCCAAATACTTTGTGTTACCAGGTGTAATGTAGATGGTATTTTTGAAATCTTTGCTTTTTCTAACCCTAAAACTAGAGCTTGACGGATACATTGGTTGGCCGATATTATCAGCCAAAATTGGCCAAAAACATATATATCTGTATTGGCATATAGGTTCAATATTGACTGATATATTAAAAAAAAAAATGGTCTTAAACAGACAAAAGCGCAGAAAAAAATGTTTTGGTTTATTTGTATTTATTAAATATCCAGTGAATGTTACTGTTTCAGTGCACTTGTGTCATTTAAGACAACGGAAGTTCGCTGTTCAGTAAAATATTCTGCCTCTGTTACATATCATTTACAAATGTTTGAAAACCTCATTTGAGGGATAATGGGAAAAAGGTTGCTGATATCGGCTGATTTATCAATATTCAACTTTTTTACCACCTAATATCGGTATTGGTATCGGCCCCTTGAATCACATATCGGTCAGGTTTTGGGTCACAGAAATGGACCTTTGCAAAACTCCTTCCAAGATTATGAGGAACTCTGCCAGTGTTCAGGAAAACTAAGTGCTGTCTGGCAAAATGAGAGTGTATTGTGCCTTTATTGTCTTTTTATGATGTCTGATGACTCTACGGCATGTTTATAATGCTTTTTTTACGAGTTTTATGATTTTCTGCAATGGTGGATGTATCCAAAATGCTGTTGTATTTAATGTGGCTTTTAACACACCCTTTCTCTATGTTGAGGAACAGGAGTCAGAGTGTGTGATGGACATTACTGCTATCAACACGCACACTTCCAAGAACATCACCAGTAGACTGATGGAAAGAGATAGCTTTGAAAACAAAGACATTTTTGTGCGGCACTTGTGTGGATGGGATTTTTTTGTTTTTAACAACAGTGGAAAAGCCCTGTTTTAAAACATATTTGTGTATATGCAGACTATTCCTTTACCTGCCCATTCCAGATCATAGTCTGCCAGTTCTTCTTGACTGGCCTCTGCATTTTCTTTGTGCTCCTATTTGTGCTTCATACCTGTCTATATCTCTGCCTGTGAGCTATTCCTACAATTAACCACTAAGGTCATCCTTCTGACTCCCTTATCATCTGCATTGAGGCCTGGCATTACGAGCCTAACCATTGAAACGGCAGTGTCATAAGCCATATTTACAATAAAGAGAGATTCAGTCATAAAAGAGTCATAAAATAGGAACGACAACTGCATTATCCGGCTAACTGATAAATCCGTCATAACCCTGTGAAAAGCATTCTGGATGCCTCCTCTCTCAATTCAAAACTATTTTTCATGCAGTGTCACACCAACAAGTAGCATGTTGAAAGCTTGCTGTTTTTTTTATTATGGTAATTTCTGCATTTTCACACATAATTTCCACAAAATCATTCTCTTGCTTGGTGATTCTGAACTTTTGGCAGTGCACACTGGATGTAACCAGCCCAAAATAAATGTTTCTCTGCCAGTTCTTCAATCTGTGTTATTTCTTCATTCCGCTGCAGTTGTTGTTCGTGTGAGTACAATTCCCCATCTAACTGCTGCCTACTGCTGAGACGCTGCCTTCAGTTCTTCCAACCCTGAAAAAGCAGACTTGTAAACTGGCATGGTGCAACCTACTTGGCGAGTCTGAGCCTGAGCTTATCATTTGTAATGAAGGAAAACCAATCCATGAGCCCTTTTCACAGATTCACTCTGAGATCTCAAACAATTGTTTTTTATGTTAGAGAGTTGGAGCTGGGGCTGCCTGTCATTCACTGAACAATAATGATCTGGCCATCTCCTTAATGCCTGTTTTAAGAGTAGCAGCTAACTGATTTCAACCTGCAATAACTGGTCGTAGGGAAAACAAGTTGTAAAAACAAGACTTGCGTATAAAAATTCATACAGCAAGGTTGGTGTGTTCACACATGGTCATTCTTCTGATGAATGCATATCCAGGATTCCCTCTCTGCGTACACTTTGGTCTCAACCGTTTCTCTGGCTCTTTAGCCGCTTAACTGGGCTCACAAGTTCATTGTGTTGTTTGTTTTTGTTGTGAGCAGATAGTGAAGACTGCTGCAAATAACTAGACAGTAAGAGTGAGCTAATGAGCTGAAACTTGCAATTAATCTAAGAATCCAGGTGATAATTCTATCGGTTCAATCGCTATGACCCTTTTCACATTATTTACATTTTCATTTGATTAATTGTTAGTATATAAATAACAATTAAAACTTGCGGTGTTACATTGCCTGGATAAGTGGTTATGCTCTTAATTTATGCAAAAAAGGAAAACATACTTGTTATGCAGAACGGTTACTTAAATTGTTAATTTATGGTCCCTAGGATCTTTTTTGTTTGTGTGCATATATATGTCTGTCTAAAATGTCCACAGCATGTTTTAAAACCATACACAAGCCCAAACCCCCTGCTGCTGAAGGGGTCCCGGTTAATATATTCAGGCTGCAGTGATAACACAAAAAAAAAAAAAAAGTTTATTTTTCATGTGCACTGTAGATACACAGCTAATCATTTATCATACTGGGTACTTTAAATCTCAGTCCTCCGATAAAAAAAATTTGAAAAAAAAATTCCCCATCCTTTTTTTACCACTGTAGTTCAGCCCACTGGCAAAAATAAAGATGGACAACGTTTCACCACTTCCTCCCACTCTACAAAAATTAAGTTAAAATATTCATCACACGACGGCCGCTGTCTTAAGCTCGTGACATCATTTTACACGCCCAGTCGCAAGCAGATCACAGCTGTCAATCGTGATGCTTCACCTTGTTTTAATAACCACTCAAAACACACCTGAAAATCAAAAATGAAAACTTGAAAACTCATCGGTGTGATGTAGTCAAACTTAACATGCCAGAAACAATCTTTGGGAAATATTTACTTGAGGACGAATAAAGTTTTTTAGTTTGGCCCAAGTTTTAACTAAAATAATAAAGAGGGGAGCTTATGACCTACAGTACACCGGAGCCAGCCACCAGGGGGCGATCAACATCATTTTTGAGGAGCTCTCGTCATCTTACATCTTCGGTTCAGCCCCCTGAAATACCCAACCTTTCAATCAGGGATAAAACAGGTGGAGAATTCAGCCAATTAATGTGAGACAGACCGTCTCTCCAATGGCATACTGCGCAATGAGAAACAGTAATACTGAGCAGGTCTTGTTACATCTTAATTCCAAACTGTGGCTCTCTGTCACAGGTGGCACAGGCATGTCACATCCTGGGAGTTCGCTAACCTCAGACAAACAACTTGCATAGCTTGCAAACTAGGTATAAATCATATACAGTACTTATATGTATAAACCTAACTTTAGAAGTAATTCATGAGCCATTTTAGCACAAAACATTACCCATTTAGATTTATTTGTGCATTTCTTCTTAAATATCCTAGAAGTTACAGAAATTGTCAAAAGTCTTTGCGAATAAGCATCATGACATTTAATAAAACATATGTTTATTGATTTTTAACACCTGTGTGAAAGAAACTGTAGAATTTCCACAACAGGCACAACTAAAAATTGGCATATTCTTCTTTTTTTTCCTTCCTATTCTTTTTATTATATAGCATAATCTCATTTAAATTGTGGCCTATTAGTTGATCAAAAGAAGATTAGTTGCCTATTTTTGCCCATTCTGAGAATTGATCGATCAATTAGGACAATTTGGGAGTGAAGCAGAAATGTTTATGAAAAGCTTGTTCCAGCTTCTCAAAAGTAAGGATTTGCTGCTTTTCTTGACAGCAAATGACAAGTTTGGGGTTTTGGACTCACGGTGGGAATAGAGAAGCAATTTGAATATGTCACTTTGGGCTCTAGGAAAATTTTCATGAGCATTTTTCCCCTTTGTTGAGATTTTAAGACTAAACAATTAATAGATTAATCATTACAATAACGAGTAGATAATGAAAGCAGCAGCCGCATCAGTTTAGACAGAAAGAGGCTGGATTATGAGAACCAGCCAACAGGGTCTGTTTCATGAAGTTCCTTTTTTGTGGACTGAAATCAGAATCTAGGATATGAATAAAACACAAAATGATTTCAAAGCATCTCCTGCTTCCTCTCCTTCGTTTGCCTCCAATTCGCTCTTATTAGTTTTTGATGTGTCCCAGTTGAGAGGCTGGATCCTCTGAAGTCTATGTTTTCTGGAGTGAAAATGACGA
>KV751315.1:9696225-9714892 GCA_001698575.1 Mola mola
AAAAGGAGCTATTTGAAACCAGGAAAGGTTGCGTCACGCATGCATCACATTAATGAGATGAGTCTGACTCAGCTTTGTGAGGGAATGTTTGTGGATTGTAAATAACTGTAAAACTTTTCATGACAATGCAGCTGTTTCCTACCTGTGAAAGTGTGAATGCGGATGATGAGATGAGTGAGAAAACTTACAGATTTGTTGAAAAGAAAGTCAAACCAGTCTGCATGACATCAGCACGGTACACAAGAAGCTGCAGGGGGCGTTAATGGAAGAAATAAACTGAATTCCCAGATCAAAAAAGGTAATATACAAAACACTGGTAATCATATCGGTCACTGCCAAATACAAGCACAGCCTGTACTTTCACACAAGACGATCTGTTCACAAATACATCGAAGGCAAATGGGCAAGTTTGAGCCTGGAATTCGGAAATTCAATTTAGGGTGTTTACTACCCAGAAACCATTTGCGGCCGCTGTGGAGGGAGTGCCAGGAGATCTGAATACATTTCACTGCAACAGCTTGCAGAGAGCCACGTTTGACTCTCTGGTGGGGAGAAAATTTGCCTAAAAGAATGCCTCCGCTCTGCCTTAGGCCATCCACAGATTATATATGGAAGCACCTACTGTTGTGTGAACAAATATTCTCTGTGATGACGATCCACATGTCTGCCCTAACAAACATCCACTCCATGGTCACAGCTCAAGGCTACACTTCCCCTGCGCACTCTGCACATGTTTGTGTGTCAAATTATTCCTTTGTTAGCACTTAATAACTCATTCCTTTTTACTACGCTATCTTGTTTCTTCACACTACAACTACACTGTTCCGATGCCCATATGTCAAGGTTTAAACAGCCTTTTTGTTGATCTGGGCTGCACAAATAACACAAATAAACACGCTTTATGTGACTGTACTCAAGTTTTTTTTCTCTTTCTATCTTGTTTTCGTCCTGTCATACTTGCTTTTGCTTATTTTCCCTTGATTTCTAGTTAATGTTATTTACAAAATTTCAACGTGTATAATCATAGATTTATAATAGCAGCAATGAAGCGAAGAGACAATTTACATTAAGTAAAGAGAAGGTAAAATGTTGAGAGGTGCATAAAAATGATCATATTCCAAAATTGAGGTTGAGATCCTCTAATTATGTAGTGTAGCTAACCTTTATTACAGTTGTTAAATCATCTCAGAATATAAATATCATACTTCAACAAGCCCAGTCAATAATGTCTCAGATTGTCCTCACTCATTCAGTGTGAAATTGTCTTTCATCAGGGAAAAAGAAATCATTTACGTGCTTGTCATTAACTGCACAGCCATTGTTGTTTCGTTGTTGTTCCTTGAAAAGCATATTGTGACAGAGCCACTTTTTGTCAACCACTTCCCTACGTGACTGTGAATGATGTGTAGCATCGTTAGTCCTAATGAAAGATGCTTGAGTCCGAACATCTTCTTTGTGCTTTTATCCCATAATATACTGTGTAATAACTCATGTCACTCATATGATTTCAGAGCTGCCAGGATTCAAATTCCAATGTTCTCAGTGTAGCACCACTGCAGCGATAAGATCAGTCTTCCATCATCCGACGTGTCTTTCTGTATCTCCTTTCTTTTTCAGACACAAAAAGAGACACACGTCTGCCCACATACACATTTTCTCTATTACAAAATACATTACGTGAAGATATGACTTCATAATATATCTACTGAGAAGCACATTAAAACGAATACAATAAGTTAGAATAAGTACAATTCCAGCCACTGATTCAACATTTAAAATCCGGTTTCTGTTTTGAACATTTACATGTTTTTTGTTTTTTTCCTCATGAAAAATATCCCTTTGTGGCTTTAAAATTCCCCCCCCAACACACACACACACACACACACACGCACATTTTCCCCAACCTAATGAATTTCTTATTTTGACCGGGACTGTGGATCACAGGATATGCGAATATCACCATTACGGGACCACGGGCCTGGATCCAAATGCAAACTCAGACACTGCAATGTAAATCATCAATCGGTCTTTTAGACGTCAAACCAGGTCAGTACACAAAAGATCCAAAGGAAAAAAATAAAAAAATCAGGCAGACGTGCAAAACAAAACAGCAGGCCAAAAGTCAAAAAGCAGAAAACTCCAAGGCTCACCAAACTTAAGGGAGTGCAAAGATGCTGACAAAGGATCAAGACGATCTGACACAGAAGGAAAGGAGAACAGAGACTGTATACTGCGGGGGAGGGGAGACTATTAGAGACAGGTACGACGCATTAGGGCTGGACAGGTGATCACACAGGGGCAGGAAATGCAGGACCTGAAATGGTACATGATGTAACTATCGTAATAAAAAAGGAATTATACGAAACTGAAACATGGGGGGAATAAAGATAACTAACGGGCTGAGATATGACAATGGAGCAATAGAGGAAAAAAGGCAGTGCTAGCTCAACACGCATGCATATACACAAGTACGTAAGTATAACTCACCCTGTGTTTTATAATAAAGAGGGTGTACACAGCAGTCAGCTGAACACCTAGCTCGATACCCGGAGCTGCGTGATTATTTTTGGTTAATTATTTGTCAAAAAATATGGAAAAATACTAGACATATTATTCTTCAAATTGCCTCCTTACTTCAACCAAAGCGTTTTCATCTACAGTCAGCAATTACCAGGAAATGCAAATAAATCCTGACATTAAAGAACCTGAAACCAACAAATATTCAACATTTTTTGCTTGAAACAAGACTGAAACAATTATCCATTTATCAAAATAGTGGTTGATTAAATTTTTTGTCAATCGGTTAATGAACTGATCATTGCCGCTCTGTAACTAACGTTCATCTCTTGCTGGCATCGTGGCTGTACGTTTACCATGCTGGCTTTCATTCAGACAATGTGGACTGAAAATATTTCCACACTTAGAGATGAAAGAGTGGCTGAATGCTGTGCCGGTGAACTCCGGCAGAACTGCACCTATGCAGACAATCACTGAGGTAAGTGAAAACATCCTCTGTGCACCATAAAGTTGCGGAGGTATTCCAGCCCCGACCAAAGACCGCATCCCCACAGTCATGGCTACGAATAGACATGCTAATGATTAACTACATAATAGAAAGATCGACCTCCGGTTCCCAACATCACTGAGTGGTCCCTGAGCTCAAGGGTGTAGAAGAACCTGTCAGGATGAATGCAATGAGGCCGTAAAAGGCTTTAAGAAAACATGCACCTCCTGAAGTTTAACTGTCAACGACTTGTCAACCACCCACGGCTTTTTTTTTTCCCCAAGCAGCACCATAGCAACAACTGCTCAGAAGCATGCTGGCCGTGCCCTGGAGCGACGTGACTGGCATTTTTTAAACCGTGCCCTCTGACTGTCACTTTAATCACATAAAGACAAGAGGAAGGTAGGAACAGAGTCGGACGGAGCGGACTCGCACACAGACCCCACTCACAGCGAGGGCTGTTACACACTGTGCACCACAACGTGGAGCTTAAACCAGCTACGACCTCTCATGAAGAACATGTGCAGTATATCTGTTTATGCATGTTATTCTTTGCTATTCTTTCCTTTTATGTATGAAAAGCTGAACAAGAATTAATGCCGGACAGCCGGTGTGAAGAATATACAGAAATGGAACCAAAAGCATGTATGTGTAAAATCTGACATATGTTTGATTGTTGACAGTGACACAAATATCAGCATTTTAGTCTGTTTTAGTTTATAGCTTAAAATACAGCAATGGGTTTATACTGCAAGTTGGCAGTTGTAAATTGGAATAAGTTGAACTGAAAAAGTTCAACTTTTACTTTGAGCAATGACTGTCTGATCAGTTATTGGTGGTTCCTTCCTGACTGAGAAAATCTAGCAGGTTTTTAGGATTTTTCACAGCAGGGCAAATGAAAAAGTAGTTCCAATTAACAGAAGTCACAAACGCACGCAGAAGGATTTACAGATGCATTTGAGGATTTATGTGTAAATGAGTCTCCCTGAGAAAAATATCTTTCAATGCACAGAAAATATTTCTCGTTCTATATAAAAGTGAAAAGGACATGGTTTACCAATGTATTTCTTGTTTTAAATATATATAATGGAAATCCACAAATGTATGCTTTTAAAATAATTTGCAAGTTTCATCAAAACCATGTACGTATGTTGAGACTTTTATTCATAAACTGTTGAATCTGCATTTCCAAACTGCTTGTGGTTTGTGAACCTCACTGCATTTGTGTGTGAGTCCTTTGAGACTAATCTGAAGCCTTGAGGCACAAATGCAATTTTTCAACAGTGATTTTCTGTAGCCAATCAGATTTCCCCATCCCTTCAGCTGTGCAAACACGTTTAATGTGATTGGCTGAAAAGTAGGAGTGGCACTCCGTTGCTTCCAACAGCCCCTTTAGATTAAAATTCCTGGTTCCCTTTATCTGGATGCACACTAAATTTAATGGGTTCTGCCTTGGCCCATTTCCCAACCTGGTGTAGTACCTTGTTGGTCTAGTAGGTTTTGCATAATCCTGCAAACCAACAAACAAATTAACCCTCCTGGAGAACTGTACACATCAATGGGGATTCATCCCATTTTAAAAAGAGATGGTAGCCAGAACCTAATTATACTTTGGTGTTGAGCCAAAAACTGCTTCATTTCTATGCTGTTTATCTGATGCGAATATATCCTGCTACAATGAGCAGATAACACATGCAGCAACATAAACTAATTTATCTGCCACATGCATCTGCTTAATCAGAATGCAGTGGTACATCTTGTGCATGTCTGGTCATTTGATGCGGACATGCCGCAGATACATGGCCTTTTATCAACTCATTCTCACAGCGATCAGCAACTGGTGGTGGCAGCCGCTGTTTCTGGCAGTGTCGTCCCTTTAAGGTCCCCAAATTAAGTGTTTTATGACCTCATTACTGGCACTTAGACCTAAGAGCAGTGTTAACCCTGCACCACAGTGCGATGATGGACTGCCCAGCTGAGTGTCTTTGACAGGCACGTCCATAAGACACACTGCCTTTAGCCCCTGTGTCTGTCTCTCTGGAGGCCTGACTGAGTGACTCTTTGATAGTCCCCTCTAATGCTGGTACTTTAAGTCTAATTCTTATTCAGTGACCTCTGCAACTTGCATACGGAGATGTTTACAAATTCACTCATGCGTAATAACAAAGACAGACACACGCACACCTTGGTTGTGATATACAGGGTCTTGCTGAGCCGGAGGCGTCTGTGCAGAAGACAGCGTGATGGTGAGTGGGATGGACTCTCAGCAGCCTCAGGAGCAGTCAGATCACCAGTCAGCACTGTGTCTCATCTGTTTGACAAGACAAAGCCTTGCTCATGGAGGAGTTGCACTATCATCCTCCGCTCTGGGACCCTACCATTAACAGGAACCCGGGATGGTCTGATCACCCATCACATCAGGGAGACTTTTAGAAATGTTTAAAGCTCGCCCAGCGTCAAGGTCAAAATCAGAGAAAGCAACTGTACCACACCAGACGAACTGTGTCATCAATACTAAGGTTGGGGGGTAGTTTTTATTTATCCAAATCAGCATAGCTTATCAATACCCCATGAGGCATATTGTGATTTGGGAAATTAATTATCCGAATTTTACTTCAAAAACACCCGGTGGCCATATTTCTTGTTTGAACAAGTCATTGACATTAATAGAGATTTATGACGTGTCTCCATTTCCTCCCACTACATAAAAATATCCCAGATACTAGCACTGCAATCTTGTTCTGGTGATGTTATTGGGAGCCAAAGCAGGGCTCAGCTGCAAATCAAGACATTTTTATTTACATTTTTACCAACAAATAACGAATTAAAACAAAGGTGATAAGACACATTAACAGCTGAACAGCTGATCCGAGTGATCAGAGTGAAATTACCCAAAATGGAAAAAAAAAAAAACAATTCCAGGTGTACTTATTGTGAGATTTTAGTTTGTTTTTAGTTGATTTGATTTGATTTGATTTAATTTTTAGTTTTTTATTTTGCCTACTTTATATTGTTAACAGGGAAGAGATTTACTTCAGCCCACCACCAGAGGGCGATCAATGGTTTGGCTTCACTTTTGGGGAGCTCTCTTGCCATTTCTTTATATACACTCAATTGTAAAATGTATGAGAAGACATGTGGTGTGTACTATTTTAAGATGACAATAAGTTAATACATAACTGTTATATGAGGAAAAAATAATAATAATCTATGAGGATCAGGAGGGCAAGTCCTGTGCAGATGTGTTGAATGAGGTCCAAAACTCTGAAGGACATTTGAGAAAGTTGTGTTATTCCAGGATTCCCATCCATGGGTGCTAATAAAAGACACTCAGCTGCAGCATCCTGTATTGATTTTGGATCTAAGGGGACTATTGGTCCTTGGCAGAGGTACTCGCTCTGCTGGGTGCCATTCAGGCTCATGCCTTTAATTATGCTGAGGGGGACACAGGACTATGTATGTTTTTATCACAGCTTAGCTTTCAGTTTCATAAATTATACAATATACTGGACCCTAATATAGCAAAAACTATTTTACCATGTACCACTGTTCAAAATCTTATATTTTACTTTTGTAGAAGAAACAAATATCAAACATACACACACACAAAATATAGAAATAAGTCTTGAGTTTACACAGGGAAGTAACAGTTTTGCCACTATTAGTGAAATGTTTCAATAATATTTTGATCAAAATCAAAGCAACAGATGCAACATTTCCTAATTTTTTTGTCCCTAACGTGGATCGAGCTTCTACACACATTCTTTATCTTTGCAGTGCAGCTAGTGAGCATCTCTAATAAAATCTTTTTACCTCGTATTTGACGTATCCAAGGCCACACAGGGTTATATCTTAGACTCTTCAGAGCCCAAGAAAACATTATTCATCTGCAGCCACAAGCTGTTCTCCCACTTAAGAGACATTCATGTATATGTTTGGTGGAACACTCCTTTAACATTCAAAAGTATTCATTCAATTCCAAATGTTGAGGAAGTAAAGGCATTTATTATATATATTTTATTTGATTAATGAACAAATGGCTCAACATGATTTCTGATAAGATGGTGCAGTGGTCAGTGAATCTTTATGCCATCTTGGTAATTTGTCATTTTTCATGAAATATGGCAATATTGTAGGTTTTGGGAATTTTTTATGAAGCACATATATACACTGCCAGTGTGCCAGTGGAGGTGAGACATCAATAGTGTTAAATGTAAAATGGAGCCAACAACAACAATTCTTTTATTTCATCCTGTCAAGAACCAAAAACGGAACCATATGTCTAAACCATGACAGTTTGGGGTTTAAAAGACTAAAAAAACATATCTTTATTTACATCTACACCTGACGGAGACAAACATCAGCCAGCGATTGAATTGAATATATCAACAGACTTTCAGTACGTGGCACAGGTTTACAAGTAATCTTTTAATAGACACGAGAGACAAAGAACCTTGTTTATGCTTGACTCGCCTATTTGTATTTAATATTGGCTTTGTGTTTAAATTGCATTCCTCTGGATGGAGATTTTCTCTGGTTAAAAGCCACTTGGAGAAGGGCCAGGAGGCATTTAGGGGAATGTGTTGTTTTTTGAGATAGATGAAGTCAGGTGAGGACAAAAACATTTAGGAATGAGAGTCCTTTGTTGGTGTCAGTTACGTCTTCATGCTGTGGAGCCTTATTGCAGTATAAAATTGAATTTATGAACAAAAACAGGAATAGTTACTGGTAGCCTTTTAATCCAGATAAAAAAACATGACCTGAGACTATGATATTTAAATTATTGCACAAGAATATTTCTAATTTCATCCATGACAATATGGTGAACGCTACTGGAGCACTAAAGCATTGGTTACACTCCATGCTGGTTGAGAAATATCTTATGGTCTTTCATACTTGCTTGGAGAAAAAAAGCTTCAACCCGTATTTACAATTGGGCCAGGAGAAAATAATCTGTGGTAAATGTCTCCACAAAGCAAAGGCCATGTGTCTTGTACGGTAGATGAGTCGCAGGGGCGTGTATTCAAAAGCAGCTCCTCAAACTTAGCAGGGAAATAAATGAAAAATAAGAAACGGTGGACATGAGGAGGCCTTTAAAATAGGAAGAAAGGAATAACTACGCTGCCTCGTAAACACCTCCAATGTCATCTGCATTCAGATACACCCACAACTTGTCTCGTCCACTCAAGTGCTATTCTTAACAGTCTATCAAAGCTGTACTGTGTAGACGTTTACGTGTACAGATATTTACATAAATGAGTATAAAGAGTCACTCAGACGAGTTAAGTGTTAAGAAAAAATAACCACACACTCGTGACCCACAAGGATTAATGGTTTGTAATGTGTCGTACATTCAGTTGTGCATTTACTCTGCAGATCCACTACCGCACTGAGAATGAGCAGTAGGTGGGATTCTTTATGCGCATATTCAATTAATGCATAAAAAACATGAATGGAAACAGACAACAGAAAAAAAACAAACAAAAAAAACCCCCCTGACATAAGTCACGCGACTTAAACATCAACCAACTCACCCGTCTTCCACTGCAAGAGAGAAGCAGTGGTGGCAGCGGAACATGAGAAGCACAAATCGGTGGTAGTAGTAGTAGTTTTTGTAGTATTTCCAGTAGGGCCAGGCAGATATGTTAGTTGGCTGATATTATCAGCTGCTCTTTGCCTATCACAGATACAGCATATTGATATTGTTATGTATATTATCAATATCGTCCAAAATAAAAAAAAATTGGGTTTAAAAACACAATGGAGAAATAAAAGCGTGGGGTGATTTATAGTTGAGGATAACTGTTTCAGTGCACAGCCGTCATTGTTAACCTATAACATATTCTGCATTCTCCATTGCATATTTTTGTTACAAATGTTTAATTGCGTCATTTGAGTGACCATTGCAAAAAAATAAAAAATGCATATGTCAGCCAATGTACTGATATCAAAACATTTTTTCCTAATATCGGAGTGGTTTTCATTTCTAATGTCAGCTGTGCTACTTTTGTTGCATTTTCCTTCCCCTTTCTTCTCTGTTTAGTGAGCTACACTTTTTCATTGCATAATCTCGTGGCAAAGAAAGTTTGCCCCCTGCTGGCTATCTCGATGATGAAATAAACTAATATTCAATTAAGTGGATGGAAGCACACATAAATGTGCATTTTTACTTTTCAATTTTCCAAAAATTTTGTTAAAAATTAGGGTGCATTTTAATGGAAACCGAGTGGGTGAGGCTATGAACGGAAGAGGCTGCCAGCTCATTGCTGTGTATAATATGGAGCCCAAATCTACCACTAGCTAATGTTGGAAGAAATTTTTCTTGCTATCCAGGACATGCATTTAAATTAGGATGCCAGAAATGCGTTGCAAACGTTAACAACACAACCAAACAGACAAATGAGCTGCAAATACAAAAAAGACAATGTAGGAGTTTCCAAAGGACACCATAGTACTGAAATCAGCTTGGACACACTTGTGGCTGCGGTTTGTGACTCTTGTATCATCTGTTCACTTTTAAGTTGTGAATTCATTGTGCTATTAGTCAGAGTCATCGCTTCATGCATTGTGACCTTTTGGCCCGCCCTTATCTTCCACTGATTGGCCTATTTTTACCCTGAACCAAACCAATCACTCCTCGCGTCTAAATCTAATCAATTATTAGCCAGTCAGAGTCAGAGTGAGGGCCAGGTGCACGGCGAATGCCAAAAAACTGGCCTGTCCCAGCTCCCAGCACTTAATATTTTCCTCTGGAAACATTATCATTGTCTTTTTCTAAATTTCAACAGGTTTGTATATTTGGTGGTAATGTTACTGGTTGCACTGTGTTTCCTTATTTGTAGTGCATCCGTGTATTTGATTAGTGTTGTGAGGGTTTTCAGCATAGGTCAACTCGATGTTTCCTCAGTTTGCAAATGTATATCCAGTGCGCTTGACCACTGTATTAGGAAACCGAAAAAAATAATGTGATGGCCAAATGTATTCAATCTGCTCTGAAAATTGAAGCGCCAAACAGGAGCAAGAATGTATTGTATGTAGCAACGAAAAGGCTACATACAGAACAGACAAGGCAAGAATAGAAAATCAATAATTAAGACAGTAAAAGGAAGGCCTTAAGAACAAACAAACAAAGCTTTGTTTATTTGTTACCTGTAACTGTTTGGTTTTTGTATTAATATTCAGCTGTTAATCTTTTTTCTTTTCACTGGTCAGCAACAAGGTCAGGTTTTCCTAAACATTGGCTCAAACCTAATCAAACTTCTGCTTTGACTCTTAAGAGTCCAACTCTGGCATTGCTCTGGTACACCAGGCACCCTCGGGACCCTGTCCATCTCAAAGGGAGTCAGGAGGCTGTCGATCATATTGTGTATATATAAAGATGGAGAGCATAACCCAAAACAAGAAGCCAAAACATCTCAATGACCCCTGGTGGCAGGCTGCAGTACAGCTCATTAAACCTGCGCCCCCCCCTCCTCGATGTTATCAGTCAAATTAAAAACTCAAAGTGCAAATCAAATAAACATTTCCCAATGATTTCTGTTATTTTAGGTGGTTCTCATCATGTTGATGCATCTTCAAGTGTTCATTTTCCTAATTAGTGTGTTTTTAATTAGTGCTTTGATGCTTTAAAAGCACGGGTGAAACATCCTGACTGAGCGAGCCAGAGAATGGGCAGGAACTCAATATCTTGGCTCCACACTCAGATCAGTACTTCACAGACCCTGGCGTCTCTAGTGCAAGATGACAGGGCTTTTTTCCAGGATATTTTGGCTTCGTTTTGAAGGGGAGAGGGAAGTGGACAAGCGTCATCCGTCTTTATGTCAATAGATTGAGTAGAAATGACAAGGCAAAGTTTAGCCTGACAATGTCACTAGAGAAAAATCTGTGGTGTCACTCAAGTGAGATGGGTTGGTCATGCAGGAATATAATATCATATTAACTTAATATTATAGAATTTGCCAAAGAAAGATTTTGATATTGTTCTCCTGTTTTGATGGCAGCGCGAGAGGTCACCTAAAAGGGCGACTCACCAGCAGACGATGACTATCTACAGGAACTTATTACAGATGTTCTATTCATTAGATTCAGGCTCCAGGATGAAATTTGATATGGTGGTCTCAAAAGATAAAACTTTATGGAATCATTACACAATTGGGTAATATCCTCGTGAGATTATGAAAATTTAAAACAATACTTTACAGAGCCGAGCTGGTGCCAGCAGCTGTGATCGTGTAGGCACTATGTGTACATATATTTTTTTTAGGACTTTGCTCAGTTTGCTTGTTATGTTTTGTCTTGAAGATCTAACTGATTAACATGCTTGAAACGCTTCGATCCACCGCAAGTTGAAATGGATTTGGCTGCGTCATTCAGTCATGGTTATGTCACAAACACAGCTGATGGCCAGTGACAGGCGTCTATTTCAACGATCGGATGTAATTGCACGATACACATTTCTGGCACTTAATGGTGACGTCGGCTTTTGTTTGTTTGTTAGTAATTGAGATGCCTGCAAATGAGCAAAGGAAAACGACTGAACACTTTTCAGGCTTTTGCAAATAGAAGGCGAAGAATATGCTGCAGAGAGCAGCAGGAGCACTGAGCCTGTTAACGTTAGTAATGCTCCTAGCACTGACGTTACAACAGAGGCTAGCAGCATGTGATCATGAGGCCATTCTGCAAGACTCTGATGCAACTCAGAGATGCAGAATTAACTAGTAGATAGGAATACTATTTCCTTTTATTTCCTCATCTGGCTTTTGGATGGTTGCAGTTTGGTTTATTGTTTCTGATGCTGCATTGTTGATGCCTAATCTCCTCTGTGATGATGCTGCCAGCTGAGGGGATCCATAACCTGTCTAATGCTGAATTTTACTGCAGGTGTCTACGGGCTACACTGACTGATAGTATATAACAAAATATTGTATATTATTATTATTATTATTACCATATTATTTAGGTAGTTGGTGTTTTTTTAGTCACACAAGACTGTCACAAAGTCAGCCTACCATCACCTTAAAAACATTTCAAGGATTAAGTGACTGATGTCTCAGCAGGACATTCATGCATTTATCTTTAGTCGGCTCAACTACTGTAATGCTGTGTTTACAGGACTGCCTAAAAAGTCCAGCCGCAACTGATGCAGAACGCTGCTGCTCGAGTCCTTACCAAGACAACCAGAGTGGATCCTATCATTCCAGTTCTCCGATCTTTACACCGGCTTCCTGTCTGTCAAAGAATTGACTTCAAAATGATGCTTTAAGTTAACAAAGCACAAAAACTATACTGAATTTGACTCTGTTGCGAGGCGAGAGTCAAAACCGAACACGAAGACGTAGCATTCAGTTTCGATGCCCCACATGTCTGGAACAAATTCCCAAAAAACTGCAGATCAGCTGATACTCTCAGCTCCTTTAAATCAAAGGTGAAGTCTTTTTTTTTTATTTGCCTCTGCCCAAACTGCAGTGTAGCTTTTACTCTTTTGTTTCTTATATCCTTCATTTTCTATTTATTATTTAAAGCTTTAAATGCTTTTATGTCATTTTATATTTTTATGTGCTATTTTTTCATTCTCTCTCTCATTTTAAAGGCTTTTTATATTGTGTAAATTGCTTTGAATTCCCTTGTTGTTGAATTGTGCTATACAAATAAACCAGTAGGATAATGAGTATTTTATGGTGTTGTATCAGTAACGGTGGTGCAAAATAACATGAACAAATCTTCCTCTCACTCTCTTGCTTGCTAAATAGACTGTGTATATACAGCTGTGGGGACTATCAATGTTGAGCACCTGCAAAGCAGTTTTTAAGTATCAAATACATACAGTATAATCCAGCTGGCACATAGGCATGTATTAGACAGACAGACACCTACCATCCTATTACAAAAAAACTATATATAACTTGGACGAGTTTGTATCAATTTTATTATTAATTCATTTTATTTTTTTAGCCGATAACCCGCCAGCAAAAAGGTGGAAGAGGCAGATCAACAGATTTTGCTTATCATAGAAAAAGGTCTGATGTTTAAACCTTCCATCGTGGTCGGTCAGACCATTTCTGTCGACACAAAGATAGTAATGTTGTTGACTTTGTAAATGGCTGCTATTCGAGTCTTGACAGAATTACAAAAGAATAGGGGCACTCTAGTGGAAGCAATTTCACCTTATCAGTGGTGAGGAAAGGTAAAGGGTGTCTTGTTGGAAGCCATTTTTATGATGGAATGTGCTCACAACTGTAATATATGGCCTTTGATATTAAAGCAATAATGATGGTCATCATATTTTTGTCTGTTTGAAATCCAGGCTAGGTCTCTGTGTTCCTACTCGGCTTCTAAAGAAAGCTTTATTACATCCACTGAAACTTCTGTGCGTTGAGCCGTGATTTTGAAGAGGAGAGATATGTCTTAGCACTACAGCCAACATCATGTATTTTTAGAAATCAGTAGGTGTTTCCAGTCCGGGATGCTGCAACGCGACTGTTAACAGTCTTGGAGACTTCACAGACTTCACAAGCCTTCAGATGGAGTGTGCTGGCTTCATGTTGGCAAATCTAATATCCATGAAGATGCCTTTTTTCATGCCTTGCCTCCCCAACTTGCCTAATCCCAAAGAGGCTTGAACAGTTTGAGTGACATAAGTGTGACTTAGTGCTGTTTTCTTTTTTTGCCCTAAATAGGGATGAAATTTACCAGATCATGTTTGCTTGATCCTGAGTTGGAGGGCACCTGTAAAGACTACAGGTGAAACTGAGCTATAGTTAATCCACCAGAGTCACATTATGACAAATTGGCCTGAATTAAGTTTATGGCACATGTTTGTAGTGATATTTAAAACAGAGGGTGCTTCAGGAGTTTCAGTTTCGACTGAAATCACACACGTCACAGGGATATTTTATCAGCTGTAGTGGCTCTGAAGCCACTTCAGTACAGAAGCCAAACCTTGCATTTTGAACACTCTATTATACACACCAGTTCAATATAGCTTACATTAAGACATAAGCAGATGTTATGAAAGAAGCCAATTTAAAAAAAGTGCATATTTTTTTTTTTTTTAGCATTCCAACCAAAAAGAAAAAACATTTAAAGGAAAAATCACACAGTTTTCTGGTGCTTTGGTGGTTGACGCTCTTTGGTGCATTAGCCTCTCAAACACATCATGGATCACATACACACGCAACAGCAGCCACATTGAAATAATCATCGGGTCTTCACATCGGACAAGTTTCGCTCTCTGGAGTGATTCTCTGGCCATTTTTGGGAATCTTTTAGAGTGCAGCAAATGACTGACAGTGTCTGGGGGGCACCGTCAGTGACAGGAAGCAGAAAGGTTTGTTTCATTCAGTATCTTTATAATTACGGAGTCAAAAACACACAGGTGTTTCACTGTAAGCAAAAAGTGTGTTTTATGTGACGTTTAAGACCTTCAAAGTTCTGAAATTTACTGGAATTCTCCTTTAAGTAAATAGGACCTGATCTCACCTACAGTAATTCTTTACATCCATGGCTATAACTACCAAACTAATTAATCAAAACAAATCAAAACAGTGCTTTTAATTGTTGCAGCTGCCTCATTTAAAAACTAAAACCTTGTAAATGGGATGTCAAGTATGGGTTGGATTGATCCATGACAAGGTAAACATATGTTTAAAAAATAATAAATTATAAATCACTTGAATTAGTAATAATAGTATATTTTGTTGGTTAAAAATGCTTCAAACTTTAGATTAACAGGTCAAAATCAACAGTGTCCAAAAAGAAAAAGAAAAAGCAAAATTGTTTTCAGCTTCCAATCTATTATTTTTTTAAGCTTGTGCACTAAGGTACATATTCAGTTAAATCTCAAGATACTTTTGGAACCAATTAATTGAATACTGCACTGAACATGTCACCGGGGTGGTTACCACTCAGTAATCAGTTGACAGCATGAAAATTCTCCAGCCAACCATCACTGTTATGTCTGCTGCCGGCCTTTCCTTTGGCATTAAGATATTTTTCCAGCATTCATCCCCAATCTGTCCCTCACACCCTTTATCCTGCAAATTAGCTCTGCATCATCCTCTTGTGTACATGTACCACTGAATTATCCATCAGCAAACCACCAAGGTCATCTGATTCTAGTACATTTCACCCAGCTGTGTCTGCATAAAACCAATGTTTCTCAGTCATACAGCTTTAACCATTCCTAGTTTGTTTGTTTTTTTTCATATAAATAAGTCCACACTTGGCACATTTCAAATCGGATAAGTGGAGCACAAAAGAAGCTTTAGTTATGCATTTCGACAATTCATTCTACTTTAAACTGTCCAATTGTTTTCGCTTGCTTATCACTGACCTGCTGCTTCTGCCGCCATGTTTTTGGAACCAGCTTAAATTACGAATTCAGTAGCCACGAGGAGTGTTTGTCGGGGCGAGCCCTGTGATCATATAAGCAGCTCGTACAAGGTGTTTTTAATGCCTTTTACCCAGAGCTTAATGGGATGGACTCCAGCATTGAATTCTAATAACGAGGCTTTGAGAAGCAATGAAAAGAAGGATGGATGGATTTTAACAGAGTTAGTGGACATCGAGTGGAGGAAAAGCAGTGGTAGATTTGTAAAATTATGACCACACCCAACATCTTTCTATCTTTTTTTAATTTCTAATTGAAGTTGCTAAACTCTATATTATAAGATGTCTGTCTCGTGTTGTTGATTTCTAGTGCCTTATAAGTCCATATCAGCACCTGATTGTGCAGGACACCTAATCAAATTGGGGATCCACATGAAAACGTTGGCCGATACCAATAACCAGTATTAAAATTGCTGTTATTGCCAATGGCCAGTATTTACCAATGTTGACATGATCTCTAAACATAAACATTGAAACACATGTGTTCAGTGGCATGGTGAAAAACGCCCACCTGCCCCTAAAACACTTCACAAATGCACACAAACACACCCACACACACGTACGCTTTGGTGGCTGGCAAGCGACTTTTGGGTGCGTTACGGCCACCTTCTGGATCAGAGGGTGGATCATATACACAAAAAACAGGCACAGCAGCCACGTTGAAATCTTTTTTTAAAACGACTAAAAATGGGTCAAGTTTAGCAACATACGTAACATACTGCTGTATAATATAATGCCTTGGGGAAAGATACATGATTTGAATTCTGATAATGAGAAGCCATAGTAGGTGTTTCATCCTGACTGGTTCATCAGGATTTGGTTCTGTAAAATCTGCAGCTCCCTGTAAATAATTAGTCATTATTCAAGGTAGGCCATTTTAATATACGAATCAAGCCGGTATCCCTTTTCATAATTAATTCAAAGCACTCTGTAATATGTCATATCTAATTCATAAGAGAAGTCAAGCTCTTCTCACTGTGTTCTACTTTGTAACACCCGAGGGGCACGAAAGCGGTAACCTAATGCACCTCGCCATTTAGTGCATGACGCTGTTCGACATTAGCCACGACGTTCTGTGTTCTTCTGAGGGGTGGCACTGTGGCCGTGTGCGAGGAGTCAGGCATCGGGTCAATACTGATATTCGATGGCACTGAAGTTGAACAAATTGGAGCATAAACATTCATTTATCATCATAAAACAACAACGCCAGCACCTGGTGGAGGTTTAACAGTGACATTGTTCTGTCACTTTCTCAGACACTGCAGGAGGAAACAGGATCAGTTTAATGAGAATACTGCAGTGACTTGATGCTGCAAAGTGTGGACTGGCAAAACCAAAACAAAAAGTTTAACCTGACTTTATATACGTACTTATTTGCAATAATTTGAAAAAAAAATAATAATAATAGCAGATAAAACACAGATGAATGTCATTTAACACTGTTACAACGTGAAGCAGGGAGGGTTTTGATCATGGTTTGTCTTTAGTTAGTCTTTAGTGTATGCTGAAGATCATTCCAAGAGATTGGGGCCTTCAAAGAAAGTGCTTACTTTCAATCTAAGCACTGACATTATCCTCGAGGACCAACTAGTCATTTGGCCCTTGCAGCGTGCTCTTAATTTGTAGTCATGAAAGATATTTAGGCAGATTGCCAAGAAGGGCTTTGTATAAAGCAACACAATGTGACATCATCAGACACGTGTAAGCAGGGCTGATTGAGCATATTTCAATCTTGGCATTGCTGGTGTGTCGGCACTATTTCACTTTGTCAGTGACGGGAAGAAAATGAGCAGGCTGTGTCTGTTTACAAAGATCACAACAAATTATTTCATTCATTTCCACACATCAGTGTTAGAGTTGGAGAAAAACAATCACAGTTTAAAGCTAAACAGCTTTAAATGTTGGACATGTGGCAAAGAAAAACGCACTTCTGTATGGCTCAGCCCTACGTGGAAACGTCAGTTGTGCTTCTATTGTTTCCTTCTGGATAGAATGACTGTCACTGTGATAACGTCACTCACAATAATAAACTGCTGGATTCTGATGAGCTTCCAAAACCATGGGAACTTCACTGGTTCATGTTTTATTTTCTCACCAGTCTCTGGAATAACACCCCACCAACACAGCTCCTTGTGGTTTAACATCTGCTAATTCCTGCAAAACACCTCAAAAATCCTGCAGGTTACTGCAATGGAGGTTTCTCCATTACAGGAATGCAGTCATCGTATTCCACCACAATGTATACCAAGTTTGCTTATGTCTGCGTTGTTTTGCATGTGTGCGCCTGCGGCTGTGTATAATTACTCGGACATACAAGGTGACTCACCAAACAGCCGGGGGAGACAGCGAGAGATGAAAAGAGAAAGAGTAGGTGGAGACAAAACAAAGGGATGGGGAAGACAAGCTACTACATTTTGGCCATTAGAGTTTCTCGTTACTTTGAATGCACCACCACACCTCTTTATCAAATCAATCCACACAAAACAGAATTATGTTTTCGTTTTTTTTTTCATATATATACTGTACACGTAAAGTCTTTTCTTACTAGTGGGTCAGAGAAGAAACATTTATGGATGTTTTAGGAAAATATTTTTTTTAGCCTATACCTCTCTTAACTCTGGGATAAAGTGTGCACCATCCACTGAATATGGAGGACTTATGCATGAGGGCAAAAATTTGACCTCTCCATCCCTTTTTCCTGTCCCTACCTGGGACCTGTAATTTGCATGTAATTGAAATGAGTTTGAATTTTGGCTTGCAAGACAACACTACATAATAAGGTACCAAGCATTTGGCTTACTGGCAGATGTTTGCTGATCGCTGTAAAGCAGGAGAAGTGATAGACTCCTTGCTACGCCAAGAAAAAACGATGAATAAGAACAGCTGTCATAGCTGTCATCACTGAAAAACCCGTGTTTAATTTGATAGCGGCATCATAGCGCTATGATCATAGAAGGCAAAAGCATTTTTCATACAACAAGCCTGAATTGTTTTGCGCTCTATCCTCGAGCTCGCTCCTCTGTCTAAGATCTCTGCGCCGTGTTCTGATTCATCCGAAATGCACTCCCACGACCCTGCCGCTGCATGGGAAAGGTGGCAGAAACAGAGGAGACAAATATCAATATGAACCTCACACCGCGTGAACAGGAGGGAGCTAATATTTGTAGAGCCAATGGATTTTTTGATTTAGACTCTATGAAACCAGCAGTGGAGACAGTTTTAGGTAATCAAAAAAGTGGGAAACACATGTCCCAATGCCGATGCCGTTACTCATAT